>CM035839.1:221575838-222206480 GCA_020510985.1 Pholidichthys leucotaenia
CGTCATCTCTGCTGGAGTCCGGGTCCCACCCTATGCAGGACATACTGAACGCACTGAGGAGCTCATTTAGCAGTAGGCTACATCATCCTAGGTGTGCGACTGAGAGGTTTCGCAGGTCCTTCCTACCTACGGCTGTCAGACTTTATAACCTAAGCAGGGCTGCTCACAGAGATAGCAAAAAAAACCGTTACGACATAATAGTATTGAATGCAAAAGACGCAACAAACACAAAATGGTCACCCTCCAGTATACAACTGGGACAATATCAATCGCTACGGAGGGTGACTATATGTATGGGTACATATTCATACTATGTGGGGTAACTGAATAGACTGTTATGCTGTTTATTCCATCTAGCTACAATGCTCTACACTGTGTATATATATTTATATATTTATGTGTACACATGTATATTCACTGCTCTTATTATCTTATCTTCTAAATTATTGCTCTGAGTGTTGTTATCCCTGTGCTGTTGCAATCCTGGAATTTCCCCATTGTGGGACTAATAAAGGCTTATAAAAGTAAAATATTAGTAATGAGTGACCCAGCATTTGCCAGCGACCCCATCATTGGCTACAATGTTATTGAGGCCATCGTCAACAAAAATGAGAGAAAGACTCCAGAGAAAAGAAAGCAGCTGGCACACAAAGTGAGTAAAGCCTTTGCCATAACAGTTAAAACTGCTCATAATGTGGTCAAGCTGATGCAGAATGGCATTTCAGACTCAGAAACTGGTGTGGTTTGAACAGGTGGAAAAAGGATGCCCTTACAGCTAACCAAATCACTAGTGTCTATATACAGGCACATGTAGCTCTACAAGCCAGAAGCCAACACATGCTCTTTTCGCCTGACCTGCTCAACCCCCACCAGAAGGTGTAATGTACAATGATGTGCTGTTGCATATCCCTGAAAGAAAAGCGCCATACGTACCCATTCCAGTGACTAACACCAATGGCCACACCATCTACCTGGACTGTCATAAAGTGAGAGGTCATCTTGAATTAGTTAAAGACTGTATATTCAGCAGCCTTCCAGACTAAAGAAAAGGAGTTGACACCTGAAATGAATGACAGCACAGAGTCCAAGCCCCACAAAGTAAGCAGCACACCAAAGCATGAAAGCAAAAATGTGAGAAGACCAACATCATGGGACCCCCCTGTTCATCTTCAAGATCTCTCAGAGGCACAACAGCAAGCAGTAAGGAAAGTTTTGAGAGAGGAATGTGAGGTCTTTGCGTTTGATGGTGATGATGTGAGCTGCATACCATCACTCAAGATGCACATCACCCTCATGGATATCAGTCCAGTGCAAAAGACCTATATGTCTGTCCCAAAGCCTCTTCATAAAGAAGTTAAAGAATATCTGCAAGACTTGCTAAACAAAAGGTGGATCATATCCTCACGGTCCCCTTATTCAGCACCTGTGGTACGTGTCCGCAAGAAAGATGGTAGTCTGCACGTCTGTTGTGACTACAGGGAGCTTAACTGAAAATCAGTCCTGGATCGCCATCCAATACCAAGGATTTCCAGGACATGTTGGATGCATTGGGTGGAAGCTCATGGTTTTCAGTCTTAGACCAGGGTAAAGCATACCACCAGGGCTTCCTAGATGAAGAGAACCACTCCTTGACAGCCTTCATCACTCCCTGGGGGTTCTATGAATGGGTGCACATACCCTTTGATCTGAGTTCCGCACCTGCAGAGTTTCAGAGAAGTATAGAATGCTGTTTGGTTTGCCTGAGAGACATCATTTGCCTCCCATACCTAGCTGACAATCTAGCACACAGCAGCAGCTTTGATGAACACTTGGAGCATGTCCGCCTGGTCCTCCAGCGTTACAAAGAGCATGGTGCGAAGTTGACACCAAATAAATGTGAACTGATCAAATCCAGTGTGAAATTCCTGGGCAAGTTGGTGACAGGAGAAGGTCACACAATGGATCCAGCAGAGATGGCACCAGTGAGGGCTCTAAAGGAGAAGACACTAGCCACTGTTGGTGAGGTATGTCAGATGCTTGGGTTTCTCTCCTACTACAGACCCTTTATCCCCAATTTCTCTTGTGTGGCCCATCCACTGTACAACCTACTCATTACCCCACACCCTAAAAATCACACCACGGAGCTAGTAACAGAGAGCTCTAGGAAAATGTTAGAAAAAAAAATAAAGGTCACCTATCGTCATGCACACCCATCCAATGGGCCAGCTCCCACCAGGAAGCACTGAACCAGCTGACTGATGCACTCATGCAGCCTCTAGTCCTTGGATATCCTGACTTCACCCAGCCATTTGTACTGCACTGTGACGCATTACAAGTTGTCCTGGGTGCTGCGTTGTATCAGCGACACCAAGGCAGGATGAGAGTGATAGGCTATGGCTTCCACACCCTGAGCTGGTCTGAGAAAAAGTACCATCTGCATTCGGGGAAGTTAGAGTTTTTGGCTTTGAAGTGGGCCATCTGTGAAAGATTCCGTGACTACCTGGGCGGCAGTGGCTCAGGAGGTAGAGCAGGTCATCCAATAACCAGATGGTTGGCAGTTCGAATCCCACTCTCCCCCACATATCCTGCCGTTGTGTCCCTGGGCAAGACATTTTACCCACCTTGCCTCCAGTGTCTATAACAATGGGTATGAATGTGTATAAATGTTCGGTGGTGGCCGGAGAGGCCGTTGGCGTGGACTGGCAGCCATGTTTCCGTTAGCCTGCCCCAAGGCAACTGTAGCTACAGTAGTAGCTTGCCACTACCATTGTCTGTCTGGAGTGAATGAATGATGTATCTATTAGTAAAGTGTCTTTGAGTGTCTATGGTAAAGCACTATATAAATCTGATGAGTTATTATTACCTGTACCATGCTCCATCATTCATGGTATACACAGACAGCAATCCGCTAACGTACATGCTTACCACAGCCAAACTCAACGCCACAGGACACAGATGGGTGGCAGAACTGGCCGACTACAACTTCACCATACGGTATCGTCCAGGCAAGAACAATGCTGATGGACTGTCACGGATGCCAATGAACATTGAGAACTACATGAGCAGTTGTACTGCAGAGACCAGTCAAGAGGCAAATAAGTGCATCTCTGGAGAGTGTGACAGTAGAAAGGAGAGATCCATGCCAGGGTGTTGCAGTGGTCCAGGTCAATGCTTTGAGCTTGGTGAAAGACAGTGCAGTCAGTCAACCACTCACTCCAGACCAAATCCATAATGTTCAGGAGGAGGGTGAGATCCTATCAAGAGTCCTCTGGTACAAGTCACAGGACAGGAGGCCAAATAGAGCCTAGATGAAAGCAGAGCACCCTGCTGTAGTTGCATTGTTAAAACTGGCTAAAGATCCATGTGGCCCAAGATGGTATCTCCTGCAGCGCAGAACTTCTCGCCGAGAACAATTTCTGGTTCCCAAGAATTATCATCCGCTGATTTTCAAAGAGTTACACAAGGACATGGGTCATTTAGGGGTGGAAAGAACACTTGATCTTATTTGTGAAAGATGCTATTGGCCACAGATGAATAAAGACACAGAACATTTTGTCACTGAAGTGTGTGAATGTTTTAAGAAGAAGCCGAGTAAGCAGACCCGTGCCCCTCTGACTTCAATCCAGACAACATATCCTTTCCAACTCGTATTCATAGAACTTTCTTCATCTGGATAAATGTAAGCATGGCTATGAATACATATTGGTGGTCATGGATCATTTCACAAGGTTCACATATGCCTATGCTACGAGGAACAAAGCAGTCAAGAGGGTTGCCGATGAGTGATTACGGCCAAGATATATAGAGTGATGATATAGAGTGAAGTACGTGACACCTGTAAGCTGGTTGCCAACTGCCAATCAAATCTAAAAGAAGAAGAAGATCTTCAACAACTTTGCACTGAAGTTCGGCTTCCCAAGCAGATCGCACCATGATATGGGAAAAGAGTTCGAGTACAGACTGATGGCGAGGCTAAAAGAACTCTCTGGTATTCCGGGCTCATACACAACACCCTACCACCCACAAGGTAATGGTCAGGTGGAAAGATTCAACCGCACATGTTGAACAACCGAACCATGTTGCGCACCCTGGAGGACAAAGAGAAAGAAGACTGGAAAGAGTCACTGGTTAAAGTGGTCCATGCATATAATTGCACAAAGAATGAGGCAACAAGCTATGCATCCTATTACCTTATCTTTGGACATTCTCCTCCCTTGCCCATTGATCTGTTGTTTGATCTCAAAACAGATCAGGCCCATGACACCTATGATGACTATGTGAGTCACTGGAAGAACAGAATGCAAGTGGCCTACATGATTGCTACCAAAACAGCTACCAAGGAAGCAGTGCGTGGAAAGGCTCATTATGATAGAAAAGTGCAGGGAAGGGACCTCGACCCAGGTGACAGCATCCTCCTCAGAAACCTCACCCCGAGAGATGGGCCTGGAAAGATAAAAGTCCTACTGGGAGGACCAAGTTTACATGGTGAAGGAGAGGAGAGCAGAGAACAGACCAGTCTACCTGATCAGCCCAGAGAATGGTAAAGGAAAGGACAGAGTGGTCCACAGAAATCTTCTGCTGCCCTGCGACCTCCTACCCCTTGATCAGCCACCGGTAAATACTCTGCAGCCTCAGAAAGATTCCCTGAGCCAAACAAGGAAAAAGGTCAAACCTTGGTGACAACAACTACAACAACCACCGGAGGACACCTCCGATGATGACTACAGCGGCCACTACCAATGGCATCTTAGACCTAGCAGGGGAAGGCAACAGGAGCAGACAATACTGAATCCTCTAGCAGAGCTGTTCCAGCCCCAGCAGGGTCTTCAGCATCATGAAGAGAATGTGCCACTACATAGCAAAAAGGATGTGCCACTACATTGCAAAGAGGATGTTCCACTACACAGCAAAGAGGATGTGCCACGACAGAGCGAAGGGGATGTGCCACGACAGAGCAAAGAGGCTGGACCACAGATGGTAAGACAACAATCCCAGAGATGACATCAGCGGCCAGACATACTGAGCTACAACACACTGGGTCAACCGTCTCTGGTGCAGAGAAACTATAAGGTAACAGCAGCTCAGGGTACACAGGTCAAGACAATCTGGAGACCTTGGTCTCTCGAGGTGTGTTAAGACATTGGTAATGCCTTAAAATTTGCTGAAATGTCAGGAGACATAAAATTTTGTGGGGGAGAGTGTTTGGTTGAAAAAACAGTTCAAGTATTATCCCTACATTTTTTTAATACAGTGAAAACGTCCCTGTTAGTGCATCCTTTGCTATGTGGTTGTCTTACTACTGCTAAGCACATCATTGCCAACAGGGGTCGCTCAATAATCATGTTCAGCGTCAACTGCTACAAAGGTTAACACCTGGGTGGTATGTTAACGGTCCAGCTGAAATGACCAGTCTGAATCACAGCACTCCTGTTAATTGTCTTTTTTTAATTTTTTACAGGTAAAATGATACAAAATATAATCCAGATTATAGATAACAATAGAGTATGCATTGAAAGCCTTAACTGTTTACTATAACAGGGAAAATACTGTAACGTCGGGGCTGCATTAAGGGGGCGGGGATTCACCTGGCATGCTTTGGCAGCGGAGGATTCAAAGGGTGTTATCATTCGTTTGTCCTAAAGTGTTATTGCTGTGTCATTATAATGCAGTTATAATGACACAGCAGTGTTATAAGAAGAGTCAGAGCAGTGACTGATCATGCGTTTTTGTCACCCTCAGTGAGACGGAGGTCTGTGGGAATGACCTCCCCTCCTGTCTGTGTTGAGGAAGTGTGTTTAAATAAAGCCTGTTTCATCACAGTCATCTCTCCTTTCTTGTGTGAACCCTCACAATGTCACACTGGTGTCAGAAGTGGGACTATGGAGCAGATGGAAGCCAGGATCAGAGCAGAGATTCAGCAGCTGGAGTGGTTCATCGCTCAGCTGGGAATGGACGACAGAGCTGGTACACCGACCCCCAGAGTTGCTCGCCGGGATGAACGGAGCAGCGGACCCGACAGGACCAGCGTAGCCCACCTTCTGCCTTTCTCAAGGCAGGACAGGCTAAACAGAGCAGATCAGCCCCACTCCCCGCCCTTTTCAGGGCAGGACAGGCCGGCAATTCCACTGCAACCAGGGGCGGCGAGCGACCAAGAGGCAACCATCCCACCCATCCGGCAGCGGGCCAAAGTTCCCCGCTTTTAACGGTGTAACCCTGCTGGACAACTACCTGGTCCAGGTTGAGCTGGCCGCTGCGTTGAACAGCTGGCCACCCGAAGAGACCACCGTGCAGGTTGCGCTGGCCCTGGAGGAAAGGGCTCTCCGCACGCTGTCCGATCTCCGGCCCAAGGAACGTCGCAGCTGGCCAGCACTGCAAGAAGCACTGCAAGGAGCGCTCCGGCGGAGGTTTGGGAGAGTAGCCGACGCTGAGCACGCCGAGGAACAGCTGGCCAACCGCCGGCGAGGCACCCAAGAGAGCCTGGGAGCCTACGCAGTGGACATAGGCCTGCTGACACAGCGTAGCTACCTGGATTTTGAGCCAGAGGTAGTGGAGAAGCTCGCCCTCCGGAATTTCATCCGGGGTCTCCGCCCGGCCCAGCTCCAGAGCCACATCCGGATTCACGCCGCGAGCAGCTGGGAGACGGCTGTGGCAGAAGCGGAGTGGGTGGAACCGCTAATGGACTGTACAGCTGATGCATCAGCACCGAGACAGAGAGCCTTCCAGGCCACAGCTGAGAGCGAGGAGGAGGAGGAAGAGCTGCGCCGGACCACAGCGGCGTGCCCACGGAGAAGACAGCCACGGCGGCGCGAGGAAGGGTGCTTCCGCTGCGGGGAGCCAGGACACATCGCGCGGTACTGCCCGGCACCCACCCCACGAAAAACTGGCCCTCGCCAACATTAAACTAGTGCGAGGTGGCATGGACAGGGACCTGCCACCTCCCACAGACATTTTCCCCGATGAACTGTCACCGTATGTGGGCCGAATTGGACACTCGCCAGGAATGTACCTACGGTGCAGCCTGGACAACACGCCGATCCGGGCCCTGATCGACACCGGTTCTACACCGGTTCTACACCTGGTCCGATCCAGTGTGCTGCCAGGCACTGACAAGACAGAACCGCAGGGGTGGGAACCCACCGGGCGCTGTATCACCACAGCTACCGGTGAGCATGCCAGACATTCTGGCTGGCTGACATCCAAGACCCCTGCATTACTGGACTTGATCTGCTCGCAGCATGGGGCACAAAAATTGACACCGCCAGATCGTCCCTCCTGCTGGGAACTCAGACCATCACGCTCTGCAGCAGGGCCCAGAGGAGGAACCCGGAGGCCTGCGTGATCGAGGGACCGCCAGGGCGGGCTGAACCGGGTGGGTCACCGCAAGTACTGAACACAACGGCGCCACCAGCACAAGCAGAGGGAGCGCGACCACAATAAAGACGGCGGGGGGGGGGGGCACAGCGGAGTGGGTCAATGTGTCATCAGAAACGTAGCAGGCATTCGAGGAATTGCTCCAGCAGAGCTGCAGCGGACTGGAATCGGGACAGAGACGCCAGCTGCGGGAGCTGTTGGACGGCTACATGGACGTCTTCACTGCGAAGGATGAGGAGTGCACCCGAACCAGCTTGGTGCAGCACGGGATCGACACCGGTGAGACCAGGCCGATCCAGCTACGCCCCCGCCGTCTGCCTTTTTCAAGGCGGGCGGCAGCAGAACAAAAAGTACAGGAAATGCTGGAGGCAGACATTACTGAACCCTCCAGCAGCCCCTGGGCGGCGCCAGTGGTGCTGGTTAGGAAGAAGAACGGTTCGTGGCAGTTCTGTGTGGATTACCAACACCTGAATGACGTCACCCGCAAGGATTCCTACCCCCTGCCCCGCATCGATGACGCGCTGTATCACATCGCCAGCTCCAGCTGGTTCAGCTAGCTGGACCTCCGCAGCAGCTATTGGCAGGTAGAATTGTCACCTGAGGCCCGCCAGAAAACAGCCTTCTCCATCGGGCAGGGACTGTATCAGTTCAAGGTGATGCCGTTTGGACTTTGCAACACCCCGGCCACCTTTCAACGTCTGATGGAGCGAGTGCTGGCTCATGTGTCCCGGAGCCGCTGCATTGTTTATCTGGATGACCTGCTGGTTCATGCAGCTGATTTTGACAGCGCCCTGTCCAACCTCCGGGAAGTATTGGATGCCATATGACAGGCCGGGCTGTGGCTACACCCGCGGAAATGCTACCTATTTCGGCGGGAGACCACCTTCCTGGGCCACGTCGTCAGCGCAGCGGGAGTTGCCACGGATCCAGAGAAAGTGGCAGCGGTGAAAAACTGGCCAGTGCCACTGGATGTGGGAGAGCTAAGGAGTTTTCTCAGACTGGCCTCCTATTATAGGAGATTTGTGAAAGACTTCGCCACCATCGCCAGCCCGCTGCATCAGCTGACACAGAAGGGCTGTGCATTTCAGTGGAGTTACAGCTGTGCTGCTGCTTTTTCCCAGCTTCACTCAGCGCTCATCGGAGCCCCCATCCTGCACTATCCCGACCCGAACCACCCTTTCATCGTCGACACGGATGCTAGCAACCAGGGCATTGGGGCGGTGTTATCCCAGGAGGGAGAACACGGAGAGCAGGCAGTTGCTTTTTTCAGCCACATTCTCAGCAGAGCTGAAAGGAATTATTGCATTACTTGCAGAGAGCTGTTGGCTGTCATCCAGGGGCTTCGCCATTTTCGCCCGTATGTGTGCGGGGGGAGGTTCCAGCTCAGGACGGATCATGCTTCCCTGACCTGGCTGCTGAACTTCAAAGAGCCGGATGGACAGTTGGCGAGATGGCTGGAGGCACTGCAGGATTATAATTTTCAGATTGTGCATCGGGCAGGCCGCCTCCATGCCAATGCTGATGCGCTGTCTCGGCATCCCTGTGCTACGGAGGACTGTCGGCACTGCCAGCGGACACAGGATCAAAACCAAGCCGTCCCACGGGCTGCTGCTCTCCAGACTGCTGTGAGCAGGAATAACACAGCAGCACACAGCTCCTCCTCGGATAATCAGGCAGCTCTCCCCAGTGATGGCATCACAGAGGCCCTCGGCGTGCAGCAGCTGCAGAGCGAGCAGGACAAAGATCCGGTCATTTCCCGGGTTCGGCAGTGGCTGGACGCGGGCCAGCGGCCCGCCTAGGAGGCTGTGTGCGCACTAGACCCAGAGACCAAGGCCCTACACTCCCAGTGGGCCAATCTCCGCTGTCATGAGGGTGTTGTGTATCGGCAGTGGCAGCCTCCAGCTGGGCAGCGTCACGTCTGGCAGCTGCTGGTTCCCCAGCAGCTCTGGCCCAATGTACTCCAGCTGGTCCACGGGGCAGTAGGAGCGGGCCACTTCAGGGTGACAAAAGACTCTGCAGCGTCTTCATGCCCGGTTCTACTGGCCCGGATGTCATCAGGATGTAGAGCTCCACGTTCATCGCTGCAACACCTGCACGGCTCAGAAGGGGAAGACTCAGCGATCCCACGACCCCTTGCAGCAGTACCGGGTGGGAGCACCGACGGAGCGGGTAGGGGTGGACATTCTGGGCCCTTTCTCGACCATGGACTGGGGGAACCGTTACGTGCTGATCGCAATGGATTATTTCACCAAATGGCCAGAGGCGTACGGGGTCGCTGATCAGAGCGCCGCCACCACAGCATCATAACTGGTGGACGAGATGTTTTGTCGGTTTGGCGCACCAGAGGAGCTGCACAGCGATCAGAGTCGGAACTTTGAGGCAGAGGTCTTCGGGGAGGTCTGCAAGCGGCTGGGCATCCGGAAGACCCAGACCACCCCACTGCACCCACAGAGCGACGGCCTGGTCACACGGTTCAACCGGACCCTTACCACCCAGCTCGCTGTCCTAGTCGACCAGCGACAGCAAGACTGGGACCTGCATTTGCCCTTTGTTCTGTGGGCGTACCGGATGTGTACGGTACGCCCGTACACGTACACGTGGATGTTTGGACACGAGCTGCACACACCGGTGGATTTGGTATCCCACCCCCCACCCCCGGAGCCGGAGGTGGAGGGCAAACCGGGGTTGGATTATTTGTTTTGCTTGAAGGAACATCTCCACACGGTGCACGGACTGGCTCGGGAGGCCCTGGCAGCAGCGGGGAGCCGGCAGAAGCGGGCATATGACTCCCGCTGCCAGGGGAGGGACTTTGCACCAGGAGATCAAGTCTGGGTTTTCTGCCCGGAGCAAAAAAGGGGACTGTCACCAAAACTGGGGAGCCAATGGTCGGGACCGTGCGAGGTCCTACAGCGACTGTCGGATGTAGTGTACAGGGTGAGGCTGCAGAAAAGGGACCGGGTTGTGGTACTCCACCGTGACCATCTCGTCCCGTACCAGCCATCCGCCCCACGGGTGGTCGAGCCGGAGCCTTCACCCCGACCAGATACTCCGACCGAGGCATAGATGAACACTAGCGAGCCTGTGCGTGCTGGTCGTCGACAACGGAGGCCGCCCCAACACCTGGACAGATTCGTGTTGGACTTTTGAGCTGGACTTTTATTATTCTGGGGACAGAAACCAGTCCGGGGGGGGCGGTGGGGGGCACAGTGTAACGTCGGGGCTGTGTTAAGGGGGTGGGGATTCTCCCGGCATGCTTTGGCAGCGGAGGATTCAAAGGGTGTTATCATTCATCTGTTCTAAAGTGTTATTGTGAGAAAGTGTTATAAGAAGAGTCACAGCAGTCACTGATCATGCGTTTGTGTCACCCTCACTGAGACGGAGGTCTGTGGGAATGGCCTCCTCTCCTGTCTGTCTTGAGGAAGCGTGTTTAAATAAAGCCTGTTTCGTCACAGTCATCTCTCCTTTCTTGAGTGAACCCTCACAACGTCACAATACTGTGTTTCTGTGTTTTAGCGAATTTAACTGACAAATATTGTAACTGACCGTTGATACAGGACCATTAGAGTAGCAACTGACTGGTTTCTAGCATTTCTATAGGGTAGGTTTATTTAGTATTTTATTACAGGTTAACTAAGATTTGTTTATTTATAATGTATTTTGTTTGAACATAGTTTAAAACATGATTGTTTCTAGTATTTGTAGTTCTCTGGCACATAATTCTGGGTAGACTAGTGAGAGTAAGAAATGTAGTTATGTTCTTGCATTATTAGAGGGAAAATGGATACAGTTATTTTGAAAAAGACTAATACTGTATGTTTTCCTTTCTATGATCAGCTTATTCATGTTAGTTATTTTAGTGCATAGAAAGAGGAGTTAATAACTGCCACAAACGTAACACCAGGGCAATATGTTAGCAGTCCGGCTGAACTGACCAGTGAGAATCAGAGTGCTTCTGTTAATTGGTTGTTTTTTTTGTTTTGTTTTTTTTACAGAGCTTTGTAAAAAAAAAAAAAAAAATCTTTATTAAATGTGTTGCACCAGAGTGAGCTCGGCTACATTCTTGTCTGTATAACAAGTACATGAAGAAAGACTGTCTTCCTGTGTATAAAAAAATAATCTTAAGGTACAGAAAATGTAATTATTTTTACTCAAGACTATGTAACAACGAGAATAAATTGAAAATTCTATGCTACATTAAATTTCAGAATTAAGAGTACCCTTGTGGTGACCCACCACACTCTACATGGACAATCCTCACACTCAGCAGGTCTGGAGGAAGCAGAGGACCATTCACATATGGACAGAGAGCCCCTGGGAAACAACCAGAACAATGGACTGTTGTTTATACATCCCCGGATTAGGGAGGGGACGTCCGGGCGCCAGTTGGTCCCGCTAATAATAGGTATTGACTGATATGCTAATGTGCCATGCATTCTCTCCTCCTGTATCACTGTATAAAAGAGCTTGTGTGACATGTCTCAAAAGCACAGTAGCGTACAGAGCTACAATGTGTGTCTCATTATGTTGGAGGTAATAAAACTCTGCAACCTTCCAGCTCGTCGTATCTCGCCTGATCTTCTACCTCCACAGTGGTGACCCTAGACGTGTCATGGTGCGCCCCTCGCCTGATCTTTTCCCTCCACACTGGTGACATGACAAGGAAAATGACCGTCTGCTCCCTCTCACCGCGCTGTGGACTCCAGAGGACCAGCGAACGCCTGCAACCTCTTCATCCACACCCACGAGGATCAGCGGCAGCGCTGGGACCGACACACACCATGAAGGGTGACACGAGCGAACCGAAGGAAGAAGCCTAAACAGGTAAAGTCATCGGCGCCGTCTGCGTTGATTTCCACCAAGCTCCCCGACCCTGACTCACCTCACGACAGCGGACCTCCTGCGCACAGAAGTCCCGCACGCACACCGCAGGATTACGAGGACAGCGCAAGTGCCAGCTATGTGGTCACTGCGCCAAGCGCATGCCACACACAGGGACAAACCGGCTCCACAGACTGATACATCGTCCTCCGCCGCTGCACATGCCCGAGAAACACGGCCGATCGCCATCCTCGGAACCTTCAGGGCTGCTCACGCACCTGAAGCAGACGTGCAGCCCGCACACAGGACTTGGTATGGGTCTCAGCCATGGTGCACAACGGGAGTCTAGCCGACTGCTCTCCCCTAGGGCTTTAGGGCTGCATCCACCCCCAAAGCCACACCACCAAGTCCCTCACACAGCTGCAGTTGTTTCACAGCCGCTACGCATCCTCGGGGAATTTGGCCGTCACCTTCCCCACATCCTCACTGGACCAAGCCATGAGAGGAGTCAGAGACTTAATTTTTTTTTTCACAGCCACTGCGGATTACTGCCCCTGGTTTACCGGAAAAGTCCCTCACCATCGCGGATCCACACGCAATTTTTGCACAGCCCAGACACCTTTAACATCCCAGGCCGGCACGTGCTTACTCCACCCCCCTCCCCCTCCTCCTCCACAGCGCTCTTCCCGCACCTCACTAACTAAAGCCGGCCAATCGCCGTCTTGTTCCATTATGCACAATGCGCACCGGCCCCGTGCGCCCACGATCCACGGCCATTCAACGTGCTGGGACCCGGAGCGGCGCACACTGTCTTTTCCACTCCTCCCCCGTCCCCCCCACGGACTGACATGCCCTCCGACACTCCTCTACAGCAGGACAGTTCTATCGGAGCTGGAGCCCAAACGACCGGGGGGCGAGGGGTTGTCACAGCCCCTTCTGAGTGTTCTGGGGGGAACCCTGTGGTGACCCACCACACTCTACATGGACAATCTTCACACTCAGCAGGTCTGGAGGAAGCAGAGGACCATTCACATACGGACAGAGAGCCCCTGGGGGACAACCAGAACAATGGACTGTTGTTTATACATCCCCGGATTAGGGAAAGGACGTCCGGGCGCCAGTTGGTCACGCTAATAATAGGTATTGACTGATTTGCTAATGTGCCATGCATACTGTCCTCCTGTATCACTGTATAAAAGAGCTTGTGTGACATGTCTCAAAAGCACAGTAGCACACAGAGCTACAATGTGTGTCTCATTACGTTGGAGGTAATAAAACTCTGCAACCTTCCAACTCGTCGCATCTCGCCTGATCTTTTACCTCCACACCCTAAAATTTTACACACTGTTCCTTTAACATCCTGACTTTAGGCTCATTGCTTGGTTATATACCTTCATTTTGGTCAAAAATTACTCACTACGGCTCTTTTCATGACAGAGATTACCCTCCCCTGGGATGAAGTTTCCCGGTTCAAACACAGCTGGGCGTCACTCCAACACACCAGCTCAAACCAGCCGTTTACCACCACAGCGGCCGCTGTCATTTTGACACAAACCTGTTGCAATGAGCATTTTTTCCCCAGTGGTGGTGGATGAGTAGGCTGTACAGCAGCCCCCGCCCTGTCCGTGTCTACAGGACTGTTAGCTCAGCATATTTAGGTTGTTTAACCCTTTAATGTCTCCGGTGCTTTAACGTAGTTTGACAACAACAGCTGTCAGGGCAAGACTAAACGGAGACAAACGGGAGGACGTTACCTGTGAGTCCGCCGCCTCCTTCCCCGTACCCCCGTCTCCTCTGCAGTATGAAATACTCATTATCCTTCTCGGTGACCCACAGTTTCAACGCGTTCTTCAGCAGAATCTCTTCGGGTTTTAGCCACATATTTCAGACGTCGCCTGGCCGCCTGTCGAACCGACCAGGCATGTCACAGTTGTTCGTAGTCGAGAAGCCCTGACAGCAGCGACAGACCCGTCAACGTTTGTTTGTGTCCAAGCCCCTCCCTTCCCACGTCTACACAAAAAACGCTGCCAAATCCGCAAGGCATTGTGGGATTGTAGTTTCTGACAAGCAGGTCAGGTTGGAGTTTGTTCCATGTAGCCTGCGGTTCATTCATACCATAGGAAACGAAGTAAATCTACATCGAGAAAAATAGAATCTTGACTTTTAATGATGATAGACAGTGAAAAAAATTTTTTTTTCTTAAAAGCACCGAAATTCCACACATTTATTTTTATTAAAGTTTAAACGAGTAGACATACTGCAGACAGAAAAAAAATGTTTTTTTTAACGGTTCTTCACATATAGTATATTTCTATTAGATAACATAACACTTTACACAAACATATCTTTACTACTTAAAAACAAATAAACAGGAAAAAACCCTAACATGTTCAGAAATCTGTAGTTTTGTGTTCTGGGATAAGACTGCACAGTTTTTTACGTGCAACAATTTTCATCCTGAAATACCACACACCTCTATGGTGGATAGACTGTCTTGGCAAAAGAGATGTAGCGTCCGCCAGACACGCTGTAAAAAAAAAACACAAAGAGGTTGCCAAAATAACACCTTTATTCCTAACAGGATGGGCCGCTGTAGGCCGTGACCACACCAAAACAAAAAGGAGCCGAAAAAAGAAACAACAACAAAAAAAACTTCTGCCCCCGACTGTCTCTCACTCTCGCTCACCCACACTGACCGCATGCTCCTCCTTCTCATGCTCTCCCTCTCTCCCTCTCTCTCTCTCTCTCTCTCTCTCTCTCTCTCTCTCTCTCTCTCTCCACACAGCTCAGCCACACAACCTCCCGCAGGACACACAGAGAATGCAAACGTTACACTGTTCCCCCCCCCACCCCCTTACTGAATCCCTCACCCCGAGGGATCACAACAAAAAGTCATTGAGGTGCACCGGGGGCCTCCTCTGCCTCCGAGACCACCTTAAGGCATGTGTCCCCTGCTGCACCTGTGGCCTGGACCTAGCCCACTGATGAGCCAGGGGCGCAACTGGAGGTGGAGATGGATGAACAGTCAGTGAGCCCTGAGGTGTTGCTGACACATCAGCTTGGGGCGGTGCCGGAGGTCTCACACATGGCTGGAGGCATGCATCACAGCTATATGGTACCAACTTGTCCCTGTGGAGGAACCCTGTATACCACCTCTCCCAGTCTCTCCAACACCTCGCAGGGACCCACCCAATGACAATCCAGTTTTGGGCACCATCCCTTCTTTCTCTTTGGGCTGTACACCCACACTACGCCCCTGCTTTTAAATCCCTCCCTCTTTCTGCCTCACCCTGTCATGGCTCCCTCTGGGCCACTATCTGCTACGGCTGCACACACACCTGCTCCCAGTCTCCCACGGGCTTTATAGCCTGCTCTGCCTGAGATCTGGCATGGAGCCGTCTGTTGTCCTGCCTACAGAATACGTCTCTTGTCAACAGCCATCTTTCTGGCTTCTTCATCCCTGACCTGAATCGTCTCCTCGCTTCAGGTAAGCCTGTTTCCCACTCACCTTGTTAGTCGTCTTCCCCTGTGCACAGGTGGATTCCCCCGGCGGCGGAATCTCCCCCTCTTGGCGGCGGTACGAGCCTCCATCGCTCCAACACGGCCACCTGCCCAATTCCAGCGTGGGCCGAGAGCGCTGTCTCCCTGGCTGCAGCCCCTGGGCCAACCTGAGCATCCAACTCCCATCTGCAAAGTAAGCCCCAGTCATTACCACGCTCCGTTATTGGTGGATTGTGCTAACTTCTGTGCTCTGTGTCATTATAGGGTTGCCAGGCTGAATGGTGTTCTGCTCTCCCCCAGTCACAACGTCATCACTATTCCTCACCTCCTCATACTCTGCACATACAATACATACAGACACTCACACACTCACTTGGAATAAATAAAAGATAATTGTATTCACTTGAGCCTGAGCGTGTGTTCCCTGGGTCTGATAATTATGTCATTACGGCTCCGTCAGAGCAACCCAGCGAACAGCGTGCTAGCATGCCAGGTTAACAACTTAGAGGCTCGGGTGGATCAAATAGCTTACCAGCAGCAGGTAATCTTCAACCAGCTAGCGCAGATTAACAACCGGTTGGATTGTCTGGATGGGCAACAGGCGTTTCCTCCGGTCTCCGGGAGTATGCCGGCTCCCGTTAGCTCCCCTCCTAGCCAGGCTAATCAGGTTCCCTTGGCCCGGCTCACACCGGTTCCCACACCCGCCCGCTTCAGCGGTAAGCTCGGGGAGGCCTGTGGGTTCATACTCCAGTGCGAAATTGTCTTCCAGCAGGTTCCGGGGGATTTTCCCACTGAGCATAGTCGCATAGGCTACGTGGCTAATCTATTGAAGGTTAGGGCGCTAGCTTGGGCATACGCCGTGATGGCTAAACCAAGCTATGCTAACTTAACCAACCGGCAGTTCGTTTCAGATTTCCATGAGGTATTCGATCATTCTGACCGAGATAGCGTGCTCACCACTCGGTTATTAAATCTTCGATGGGGGGCAGGTCCGTCACGGACTATGCTGTCGATTTCTGGGTGGTGGCCGCAGAGGTTGGATGGGAGGATGCCTCGCTGTGTAGCATATTCATTCGGAGCTTGAGCCCTGACCTGCGGGATGAGCTTGCCCGCCTAGATAAGCCTGAGAAACTCACTGAGCTAATCTCCTTAGCTATTAGTTTGGATAATAGGCTGAGGGAGTGGGCAGCCAAGCGAAGAGCTTCCGGTCGCTTGGCTGCCCAGTTTCATCGTTCCCCTCAGTCGTCTCAATTGGCCCTGCCTTCTTCTGAGTCTCTAGACGGGTAGGAAGCTATGGTGGTGGGGCAGTCCAAGCTGTCGTTAGCCGAGAAGCAGCGCCACAGGGAATTAGGATTGTGTATGTACTATGGTAGTGATGAGCATGAGGTAGAGTCTTGTCCCATTCGGCGAAAAGAGGGGGTCCGTGCGTCGCAGTAGGGGGACTCACAGACTTGTCTCGATCTAATCCCCTCACCAAGTGTCTCCTACCAATCAGATTTATTTACAAACAGACCGAATTGCTCACACATGCACTGATTGACTCGGGGGCTGAGCAGAGCTTCATATCGGGGGAACTGGCAACCCGACTGGGGCTTCCCTGCCATCCACGTCAGTCTCCCCTAAGGCTCGTTGCCCTGTCTAAAGCCCCCCTGGCAATGGTTTCTCAACAAACTGCCCTGGTGTCAGTCATCATTTCTGGCAACCATCGGGAGGACCTGCACTTGTTTGTGTCACCCACTTCAAATTCACCGGTCATTCTGGGCTACCCCTGGTTCCGGCTCCACAACCCCTCCTTCGACTGGCGTACGGGGAGTGTCATCTCGTGGAGCTCTTTCTGCCTCAGTGTGTGCTTGCAGTCCGCAGCATGCTCTCCGTCAGTGTCCCTGGTCCCTCACACCCCCCCTCCTCCTGACCTGTCCAAGGTGCCACCTGAATACCATGACCTGGAGGCGGTATTTAGCAAATCGCAGGCGCTGTCCCTTCCCCCCCCCCCACCCTTATGACTGTACCATCAATCTCCGGGCTGGTGCCCCGCTGTCGTCGAGCCGCCTCTACAGCCTTTTGGCTCCGGAGCTGGAGGCGATGGATACCTACATCAAGGAGTCAGCTCGGGCATCATCCGGCCCTCTTCTTCGGCGGTGGGGCGGGGTTCTTCTTCGTGGGTAAGAAGGATGGTTCCCTGTGGCCATGTATTGACTTCAGGGCCCTTAATGACATTACCGTGAAGGACAAATACACCCTCCCACTCATGGACATGGCGTTCGACTCCCTCCAGGGGGCCTCCTGGTTCACCAAGCTCGATCTCCGCAACACCTACCATCTCGTGCGGATCAGGGAGGGGGACGAGTGGAAGACGGGGTTCCGGACCCCAAGCGGTCACTTCAAGTACCTCGTGATGCCGTTTGGGTTGACCAACGCTCCGGCCATCTTCCAGCGCCTCATTAATGACGTTCTCTGGGACTTCCTTGGGTCATTTGTCTTCGTGTACTTGGACAATATCCTTATCTTCTCCCAGTCATTGGACGAACATCGGGTCCACATGAGATGGGTCCTCCAACGGCTCCTGGAGAACAAGTTGTTCGTGAAGGCCGAGAAGTGTGAGTTCCACGCCAACACGACCTCATTTCTCGGCTTCATCATCTCTCACAATCGAATTATCCCCAACCTTGACAAGGTGAAGGCAGCGATGGATTGCCCCCCCCCCCCCCATCAAGGAAGCAACTCCAGCAGTTCCTGGGGTTCGCCAATTTCTACCGCCATTTTGTTCCTAATTACAACGTGATCGCTCTCCCCTTGACCCGTCTCACGTCCCCCAAGGTGGCTTTCCAGTGGATGGAGGAGGATGCAGTGGCATTCAACCCCCTCAAGGGGGAGTTCTCGTCCTCTCGTGTCCTGACGCAGGTGGATCCCTCTCTTCAGTGCCTGGTCGAGGTGGAAGCTTCTGATTCCGGGGTGGGGGCAGTTCTCTCTCAGCGCTCCCCAGTGGACGGGGTGATCTGTCCCTGCGCATTCTTCTCCCGTCGTTTGTCCCCGGCGGAGAGGAATTACGACATCATGACAGGGAGCTCCTGGCGGTGAAGCTCGCACTGGAGGAGTGGTGTCACTGGTTGGAGGGGGCCTGTCAACCCTTCATTGTATGGACTGACCATAAGAATTTGGAATACCTAAGGACTGCGAAGCGGCTGAATGCCGTCAGGTTCATTGGTCCCTGTTCTTCAGGCGTTTCAATTTTACTATTACTTATCACCCCGGGGCTAAGAACGCCAAACCGGACGCCCTCTCCAGGCAGTTCGCTTCGGATGTGGTGGAGGGGCATGAGCACACCATTCTCCCAGCCTCTTGTGTCATTGGCACCCTCTCGTGGAGCATCAGGGAGAGGGTCTTGAGGGCGCAGGAGGTTGAGCCCGATCCGGGTGGAGGACCCGTGGAGCGGCTGTTTGTTCCCTCGTCGATCCGGGGTGAGGTGATCCACTGGGCCCATTCCTCCAGGTTTTCGTGCCATCCAGGGGTGACTTGCACAGTGGAACTCCTGCAGAGATCATTCTGGTGGCCGGCGCTTTGGAGGGACGTCATCAACTATGTCCGCGCATGTCCTCAGTGCGTCACCGGGAAGACATCTTCTTCTACCCCTGCCGGTCTCCTTCACCCATTGCCGGTTCCCAGCAGACCTTGGTCCCACATCGCCCTGGATTTCATGACTGGCCTCCTTTCCTCCAACCATTACACCACTGTTCTCACCATCGTGGATTGTTTTTCCAAGGCCGCCCACTTTGTTCCGTTACAGGGGCTCCCTAGGGCATGGGACACGGCGGACCTGCTGGTGCAGCACGTGGTGCGCCTTCATGGGATTCCCATCAACGTCATCTCTGATCGGAGTCCCCAGTTCGTGTCCCAGGTTTGGAGGGCGTTCTGCAATGCACTGGGGGCAACAGTGAGCTTGTCTTCCGGTCATCACCTACAGAGCAACAGGCAGTGCGAGCGGGCCAATCAGGAGCTGGAGGCTGCTCTACGTTGTGTCATCGCCTCCAGTCCCTCGTCCTGGAGCAGCCATCTCCCCTGGATTGAGTATGCCCACAACTCAATCGCATCCTCGGTGATTGGCATGTCCCCTTTCAGGGCCTCTCTGGGTTACAACCCTCCGCTTTTTCCCGAGGAGGAGAGGGACGTGGCTGCACCATTCATCCACGCCCACCTGAGGCGCTGTTGCCGGCTCTGGACAGTCATTCGCAGGGCCCTTCTTTGCACAGCTAAACGTAACGCTAGGACCACGAATCGCTGCAGAAGACCGGCTCCTCAGTACCAGGTGGGTCAGCAGGTTTGGCTGTCAACTCAGCATATTGCTCTGAAAGCTGAAAAACGAAAGTTGGCCCAACGCTTCATTGGCCCCTTCCCTATTGTGCGTATTGTTAACCCTGTGGCTGTGCGCCTGGCTCCCCCCCCCTCCGTATCTGTCCTATGTTCCATGTCTCCCAGGTGAAGCCCGTCTGTTCCATCCCCCTCTGTCCCCCTCCCAAGGCTCCACCCCCACCAGTGTTGATTGACGGCGACCTGGCTTGGAAAGTCAACGCCATCCTGGATGTCCGCTGCTGAGGTTGCGGTCTGCAGTACCTGGTGGACTGGGAGGGGTATGGCCCCAAGTGGAGATCCTGGGTACGTCCGTCATTCGTGTTAGACAAACACCTCATCAGGGACTTCCACCGGACACACCCAGGTAGGCTGGGTCAGGTGCCGGGAGGCACCTCTTCGGGGGGGGGAGTACTGTCATGGCTCCCTCTGGGCCATTATCTGCTACAGCTGCACGCACACCTGCTCCCAATCTCCCACGGGCTTTATAGCCTGCTCTGCCTGAGATCTGGCACGGAGCCGTCTGTCGTCCTGCCTACAGAATACGTCTCTCGTCAACAGCCATCTTTCTGGCCTCTTCATCCCTGACCTGAATCGTCTCCTCGCTTCAAGTAAGCCTGTTTCCCACTCACCTTGTTAGTCGTCTTCCCCTGTGCGCAGGTGGATTGCCCCTGTGGCAGAATCCCCCCCTCTTGGTGGCGGTACGAGCTTCCATCGCTCCAACAGGGCCACCTGCCCAATTCAGGCGTGGGCCGAGAATGCTGTATCCCTGGCTGCAGCCCCTGGGCCAACCTGAGCATCCGACTCCCATCTGCAAAGTAAGCCCCAGTCATTACCACGCTCCGTTATTGGTGGACTGTGCTAACTTCTGTGCTCTGTGTCATTATAGGGTTGCCAGGCTGAACGGCGTTCTGCTCTTCCCCGGTCACGACGTCATCACTATTCCTCACCTCCTCATACTCTGCACATACAACACATACACACACTCACACACTCACTTGGAATAAATAAAAGATAATTGTATTCACTTGAGCCTGAGCGTGTGTTCCCTGGGTCTGATAATTATGTCACACCCCAGCTTTCTGCAGCTGGTCGCAAGTGAAGGCATGGGCTGACTCCATCCGGTCTTGAAGCCTCCGCACATATTCTGGTCTTGGGGGTACCGCTGGTGTGTCTGGGGGCTTTCCAAATGCCATTTCTGCCAGCGTCCTCAGCTCTCGTCCCAACGTGAGCAGGGCTGGCATGCATGAGGTGGAATCTTGCACGGCCGGCCTGTAGACCATCAAGATAAAAGGGAGGTGCATATCCCAGTCTCGTTGGTGTTCCGCAGTGAGAATGGCCAGTTGTGTCGCCAGGGTTCTGTTGAACCTCCCAACCAGTCCATCACTCTGGGGGTGTAAAGGGGTAGTCTTTTGCATGTCCAGTCATTCACACATTGCCGAGAACACCCCTGACCCAAAGCTGCGCCTTTGGTCACTGTGGATGACCTCAGCTGCCCCAAACCTGGCGAACATGCCCTCCACCAGCGCATTTGTGACAGTCTCTGCCTCCTGGTCGGGTATGGCATATGCCTCCAGCCATTTTGTAGAGTAATCCATCGCAACTAGAACAAAACAGTTCTGTCGGTTGTCTGTGCGAGGAAACGGGCCCATTATGTCCACCACCACTCTCTCCATTGGGGCTCCCACTGCCTGCTGCTGGAGTTCGGCATGTGACTGGTCTGGAGGGCCCTTGTGCGGTGTGCAGGGGTCGCAGCAGCGACAAACGTCCTCAACATCTCTCCTTTGCTGGCCCCAATAGAACCCTTGACAGAGCCAACAGAGGGTTTTTGAGACCCCGAAGTGCCCCGCCCTGGTAGTTCCATGGACAGCTGATAGCACAGTCTCCCTTAACGCCCTAGAGACCACCACCTGCCACCTCTCCTCTCCTGTAGCTGGCTCTTTCCATGCTTGCTGAAGCACCCCGTCTGTCATAAACTCACCCTTCCTGGCAAGGGGGAACAGAAGATACCAAATGCAAGCTGTGAATTTTGCACATTTAATCACACAAATGTGTGTCCAACATGATCATCAGCAGCACGGGGGCCCCCAGGGAATGGTTTTGGCTCCCTTCCTGTTCACCCTTTATACTGTGGACTTCTCACACAACACAACACACTGCCATCTACAGAAGTTCTCTGACGACTCTGTGATCGTCGGCCTCATCTCCAACGGAGTTGAAACTGAGTACAGAGGACTTATCCAGGACTTCATGGACTGGTGCCATTGGAACTGCCTCCAGATCAACATGAGAAAAACTAAGGAGCTGGTGGTGGACTGCCGCAGGCAAGGACAACCCCTCACAGCACCAGTTAACATCTAGGGAACAGACATTGAGATGGTGACATCCTACAAGTACCTGGGTGTTCATTTGAACAATAAACTACACTGGTCACAGAATACCGACGCACTCTACAAGAAGGGACAGCGCAGGCTGTTCCTACTGAGGAGGCTCAGGTCTTTTGGTGTACAAGGGGTGCTCCTGAAGACCTTCTACAATTTGGTGGTGGCATCAGCCATCACTTTTGGAGTGGTCTGCTGGGGCAGTGGCATCACAGCAGCCGATAGGAAGAGACTGAACAAACTGATCAAGAAAGCTAGCTCTGTCCTGGGGCAGCGCCTTGACCCAGTGGAGGGGACAGAAGAGAGAAGGATGGTGGCTAAGCTGTCATCTCTGCTGGAGTCCAAGTCCCACCCTATGCAGGACATACTGAACGTACTGAGGAGCTCATTTAGCAGTAGGCTACATCATCCTAGGTGCGCGACCAAGAAGTTTCACAGGTCCTTCCTACCTACAGCTGTCAGACTTTATAACCTAAGCAGGGCTGCTTGCAGAGATAGCGAAAAAACGTGACGACCTAATAGTATTGAATGCAAAAGACGCAACAGACTTACACAAAATGGTCCCCTCCAGTATACAACTAGGACAATATCAATCGCTATGGAGGGTGACAATATGTATGGGGACATATTCATACTATGTGGGGTAACTAAATAGACGGTTATGCTGTTTATTTCATCTAGCTACAATGCTCCGCACTGTGTACATATACAGTATATATTTATGTGTACATATGTATATTCACTGCTCTTATTTTCTTATCTTCTAAATTATTGCTCTGAGTGTTGCTATCCCTGTGCTGTTGCAATCCTGGAATTTCCCCATTGTGGGACTAATAAAGGCTTATCTTATCTTATCTTACAAAAACACTCATCAGAGAAGGAGGCTATGATTTCCCATCTCGGAGGCTGGACTTACGATTCAGCAGAAAGGAGACAGGGACTCCGTCTGGGAATGAGAGATTGATAATGACCCGGCGATGAGTAAACTGAACAACCATTCTTAAACAGGCAGGCAAGAATAAGTGTACATCCAGATCAGGTGTGGGTGGCATGAGTAATGAGTGATTAACCTTACAGGTGACAGCTGTCAAAGCCCGCGAACTGGCCTTGACAGGAGGAAGTAAACAATGACTGTCAAAGTAAAAGCACCAACCATGAAGAAAGAAAATCAGGAACAAATACATGAATAATGATACACTAAGAATAATAGCTGAACACAGACCGGATAGAAGAAACAAATACACAAAAGGAGAAAACTTGAGGAAAGCTAATACAACAGATGAATAAATACTGATTATAAAAGGAGAACTTAAGACCAGGGCAAATAATAAACACAGAGAATTAAATTGGAAAACAAGATAATACAAAAATACAGAAACAACCACACTAATACAAAATCAACAGAGATGTGGAAAAACAGAAAATGACTAAAACCAACCAGAGGCTGAGCAGGGCTCTCATCCATGCTCAGAATCATGACACCGTCCTTCACCCTTAGAACCTCGAATTTTGCAAGCAGTCCTTTGGTGGCAGGTAAGCACCCCGCTACTTCGTCCCAGTGTGGCTTATGGCCTGACTCCACCCACTGCAGCACCGGTTGCAAGTCCTTGTCTTGCTCTTGCTGCCTTCTCCATTTAGGTGGGTTGATAAGCTGTGTCTCTCTGCAGACTGGCCCCTCTCCGTTTTTCCTGGGATCGTGCTCTTCCCCCGTACAGAGCTCCGCTTCATGGGCGTCCCTCCTGTCGCAGTACTGGCAGCCACTGTGCAATTTGCCCTTCTGGCTCTTTGAAGGACATCAACACTGGGGAGCTGAGTGGTCAGTTCGGACAGTGAAGGGTAGCCCACAAAGGTAGTATCTGAAATGACTTATCGCTCTCACGATAGCAAGGAGCTCTTGGTGTGTCACACAATACCGGCGCTCAGCTTTATTGAGGGTCTTACTGAAATAAGCGACCGCTTTCTCCCCTTCTGGCCCTACCTGACTCAACACTGCCCACATCCCGACATCGCTGGCGTCGGTGTCCAGGATGAGGGGCAGGTCAGGGTCAGGCGGTATGAGGATAGGAGACTCTGTCAAAGCCTTCTTCAACAAGCTGAAGGCTTGCTCGCACTCAGAAGTCCAAACAAAGTCACAGTCTTTCTGCTGGAGGCGGAACAGGGGTGCAACTATGTAAGAAAAGCCACGCACAAACCTCCTGTAGTAAGATGCTAGTCCTATGAAGCTCTTTAGCTCTCGTAGGTTAGTAGGGGTCAGCCAGTCCTTCACTCCTTGCACCTTCTCCTCTAAAGTGGTGATGCTGTCTCCCCCCACTTGGTGTCCCAAAAACTCTACCTCTTTCCTCATGAAGCAGCACTTGTCGGGTTGGAGCTTCAAACCAGCTGCCTCTATCCGCTGTAGAACCCACCATAGGGACCCCAAAGCTGCCCGGAAGGAGGTACCGTGGACCAGGATGTCGTCAAGGTAGCCCAGGCACTCCTGTCTAGGAATGTCAGCCAAAGCCCTTTCCCTTAATCACTCAAATGTCACTGGTGCATTGCACAGGCTGAAGGGAAGAGCCCAAAACTGCCACAGCCCCCTACCTGTGCAGAAGGCTGTCTTTGGTCTGGCTTCTGGGCTGAGGAGTATTTGCCAATACCTGCTGTGCAGGTTGAGGGAGGAGAACCAAGGTGAGCCAGCTACCAAGCCCAGTGACTCATCGATGCAGGGCAGCGGGTACAAGTCCTTCTTGGTTACACTGTTCAAGGGTCTATAGTCAATGCAGAACCTCATCTTCTGGCTCTTCTTCTTTTTGACCATCACAAACACCAATGCCCGGGGGCTGTCTGAAGGTTCAATAATGGCAGCCTTCAGCATCTCATTGATCACGGTGTCAGCCTCTGCCTGATATGCGAGGGGCAAGCGGCGGGGGCGCGTCCTGATGGGCGATGCATCTCTGGTGTCAATCTCGTGTTGCACCAGGTGTGTCAGGCCCATTTCTTCTTCTGACAGTGCGAAAATGTCCTTAAAGTCCCACACAACACCCGCCACAGTTCCTCTTGCTGCCCCGGATCCAAGTTGTCGCAGTTGCATCTCCATACCTCTCGTACTGCTGTTGGTCTGTCCATCCCCCTCGCTGTGGGCAGCTGGTCCAAGGCAGTGGGTTGCACATTGTCCAGAGTGTGGAGTATAATGCCTTATTCATAATGCATCACCACTGCTCCCACCGCTGATAGGTGTGGTCTTGGGGCCTCCATGGGGTGCACCATTTCAACTTTGGGGCCCCCCGGAAAGGCTAGAGTATTCTTTCCCAAGTCTAACACACATCGGGCAGCCCAAAGGAAGTCCAAACCAATATGCAAGGGTCCTGCACTGCCACAACCCACACCTTAAAATCCACAGATCGACCCTCTACCCAAATAGTCACTACCCCTCTTCCAAGCATGGGGGCTAGCTCACCCGTCACTGTCTTCAGTTTCACTACAGTAGGGTCCAACTGTGTTCCAGCTGGGACCACGTCGGGTCTCAGCAAGGCTGCTGTGGAGCCAGTGTCGACGATGGCAATGCAGGGAGCGCCTGCCAGGGTGATGGGGATGTGGCAAAAGCCCCCTACATGGGTCCAACCCACCACCCTCATGGACTAGGCGGTGTCATCTGCTTCTGCAGGGAGTGGAGCCCCGCTCCCCCGTCTGTGCAGTTGGGCTCCATCCACTGGAAACAATTCAGGGTGGGACTCGGGAAAGTGGGTCTGCATTGTCCCATTTACACAGACCCTTGGCCGTTTCCCTGGGCACCAGTATGCTTCGGGCATCGCAGGCTGATATGGCCAGCCCGGCCACATGTCCAGCATGCAGGAGGGCTTTGGCGAGCACAGCTACTGTCACGTGGTGGTTGTAGTGATGCAGCTTGGAGCAATTCAGTCAGTTCAGCCGTCCATGCCTGCTTCCCTTGGCTTGGCCCCTCCTGTCCCACTGCTCTCACCATGGGGTTGTTTCTGGCATAAGCATTCCTGGCTATCTCGGCGACAGCCTCCCTCTCCACAGCCAGCTCCAGCACCTCCTGCAGGGTACGAGATACCCTGCACCTGCAGGGTACGAGGGAGCTCTCTTGGGGTTATGGCTCTGATGAACTGATCTCTGGCCAGCTCGCTTTGCACTTCAGGGGGCATGCAGGTGTACGCTCTTCTCGCCAGGGTTTCAATGTCACTAGCCAGAACACGGAGTGGTTCTCCGGGCTGTCTTTGCCTGTTGGACAGCTCTGAGTGTAGAACACTGTCCTGACTGCATTGTCCAAAACGCCACTGCAGAGCCCCCACTAAAGCCCCATAGTCCTCTCTCTCTACTGGGCTAAGTAGCAGCAAGCATGCTAAGGCATCATCTGTGAGGCACAGGGCCAGCTGAAGTGCTTTATTGTCTTCTGACCAATGTGGAGCCCGTGCTAACAGTTCAAATTGGGCATGGAAAGCCTCTCAGTCTGCCTTACCGGAGTATTTCGGTGTTTTCACTTGAAGCTGGACACCCTGGACGCTGCCATCTTTATTTACATCCAGGGCCATATCACCATTGGCGGGCACTCCCGCGCTTACGTACATCTTCATGCCCCTCGATCCAAAACCAGCATCAGTGGCTAGTCTTCTGGCTGCATGTCTCAGCCGAGCCATATGTTCTGTGGCCCCTTCATGTCCCACTTCATCGGCGAAAACGCTGTTCTTCTCTTCCTCCTTAATCCTCCTGGGAGCGTCGGTCTTGTTTCTCCATTCTGCCATCTCGTCTGCAGGTTTCTAAGGCCGATTAGCTCTATTTGGGTTAGCCACGGCTAGTAGGAATAGCTGCTGAAGCGCTGGGGTTTTACTTCTGACACCAGTGTAGCATCCATCAGACGGATAGTAAAAAACACGAAGAGGTTGCCAATTTAACATGTTTATTCCTAACAGGATGGGCCACTGTAGGCCATGACCACACCAAAACAAAAAGGAGCTGAACAAGCAACAACAAAAAACTTCTGCCTCCGTTTCTCTCACTTGCTCTCACCCACACCACACCTCCTCCTCCTGCTCTTCCTCTCTCTCTCCACACATCTCAGCCACACAACCTCCTGCAGAACAGAGAACACAAACGTTACAATATGCAGGCATACTAACACATTGTTTTTCAAACTTTTTTGAGCAAAGGAAGCTAGAGATGGAAAACAAAAATGTAAATTTACATGGGAAAAAGTTGCAAATTCACAAGAAAAAAGTTACAAATTTATGAAAAAAGTTGCAAAATTATTAGAAAAAAGGAAATTTATTAGGAAAAGTTGCAAATTTACAAAAAAAATTGCAAAATTATGAGAAAAAAGTTGGAAATTTACAAGGAAGATTGCAAATTTATGAGAAAAAAGTTGTAAATTTTCAAAAAAGTTGATATTTTATGAGAAAAAATATTAACATTTACGAGAAAACAATTGGAAATGTATGAGGAAAATGCTGAAAATTTACAATATAATGTGGAAGATGAAAACAGACGGGACAGTGAGCTGGACTACACATGAACTTTATTTCACCTCCAACATAGAAAACAGAATCTCTCCCAGGGTCTCTGGGTGCTCAGCAGAAGGGAGTAGTCGACCCCCGGGGTGACAGGAGTCACACCCGAGTTTGGTGATCAGCAAAGCTTCGTGTCCTGTATGTTAATGTGCCAGACATGCTTTGTGTACTATGTGTAATGTCTTTTATCCCCGGGTCTCAAAACCAGGAATAAAGAGGCACAGTAAAACCGAATAGTTCACAGAACTCAAAACTTATGTGGAAACCAATTACCTAATAAATTTTAAGTAAATGATTTTTTTTTTTTGAGTAAACTTTACTTAAAAAAATACATTTTCAGCATTTTGTTTTAAATTTTTTTAATTTAAGATTACTCAAAAAAAATTCATTTATTTAAAATTTATTAGGTAATCGGTTTCCACATAAGTTTTGAAGTCTGTGAATTAATTCGGTTTTACAGTGTCTCTCTAAGACCCCCCGGTGCCACAGTGCATCTTCCTTCTTCCTCATTCAGTCCTTTTATTCCCCCCCCCCCCCCACCACCTCTGGTTCTGAGTGGAGAAACCCCCTACTAAATGCCACCACGCAGTCCCCCCACCTCCCAACCGAACACCCAGAAAGGGGCTTAACCCCTTGGTCCTTTGGGCTTGAGCCGTCGCCCGTAGCAGCTGTAACAGGGGACTGCCAGTCCGGTCAAAGCGCCCTCCTGGCGAGGTGTGTGAGAAGGAACGTTGGTCTGTGGAGGGGGAGAGGGTGGGGAGGGAACAGGGTTAGTTTCGCGAGCACAATTCTGTGCCGGGGGAACACCAACTTGTGGAACTGCCGTAGGTGGGCTTCCCCGCCGGGGAGCTTGAGCCAACACCACCTGTACGTCTGCCAACACATAAGCGGGTTTAAGCCTGTCAATACCAAGGGTTTCCTTATGCCCCCCCCCCCCCCCAAGTCTAACACAAAATGCTTTGTCCCAGTTTCTAGCACTCTGAACGGGCCATCATACGGTGGACGCAGCGGGGTTCTGTGTGCATCGTGCCTGACAAAAATGAACTTGGCGCTCTGTAAGCTCTTTGGGACAAAGGTGAGGGAAAAACAATTGTGCCCCAGGCCCAACACGTTAGCAGCCCCTGTACTGTAAAACAATTGTGCGGGCAGATAGGTCCCGGGTGCAAGGTTTTCCAGTAAAAAATTCCCCGGGGATCTACAACAGCTGAGAAAAAACAAGTTCTGCCGGGGAGACTGCTAGATTCTCCACAGGCGTGGAGCGCAACCCTAATAGGACCCAGGGCAGGTGGTCGACCCAATTTGCATCCATGAGTGAGGCTCTGAGCTCTGCTTTAAACGACCGAAGAAAATGTTCGCATAACCTGTTAGCCTAGGGGTTATAGGCGGTGGTGCGGTGGATTTTGACTCCCAGGCTCTCGGCCATCATGGACCAGAGTTCCAAAACGAATTGTGGACCCCTGTCGGAAGTGATGTCCGACGGGGATCCGAACCGTGCAACCCAAGCCGACAAAAAAGTGCGAGCAACTTCAGCAGACGTGGTGGAATCCAGCGGGACCACTTCAGGCCAACATGTGGTGTGGTTCACGATTGTCAAAAGGTGCGTGAAACCTTGTGACAGTGGAAGGGGGCCCACCAAATCCACATGGACATGGTCGAACCTCCTGGCCAGAATTTGAAAGGGCTCAAAGGAGGCTTTGGTGTGTTTGTGCACTTTGGCCCGTTGGCACGCAACACACCCTGCAGCCCATTCTTTCACATCCTTGCATAAGTGAGGCCAGACAAATTTTGCCCCTACCAGTTTAACCGAGGCACACATGCTGGGATGTGAAAGGGAGTGGACGGAAGACCAGGTGAAAACTCTTTAGCTGCAGCGGGTGGTGAGAGCTCACAGGACTGCAGGGACTGAGCCTCACCACCGGGAATCAGGCAAGATAATTCATATGTTGGTAATAGAGAATGAAAAGTCACTTGCCTGTGTTCTCGGAGCATGATATTTTCTTTTAAGTCCCATGCAAACTCTGCGGTTAACCCCATCATCTACGCTTACCGCATCAAGGACTTCAGGAACACCTTCCGAAAGATCCTGGCTCAGCACTTCCTGTGCCGCAGGGAGGAGCTGTACCTCAGCTCTAACAGCAGCAGACGCAACATAGACCAAATCCACATGACCATCGACCCTCTGCTATAGAAGAGGAGAAATATCTGTGCCAACTCTATATATAGCGACGTCATCCAGTGGGGCCATACTAGCCGCTTTGCCTGCCATCCTGGCATCGCCTGGACTATAGATTTCGTCAAGCAGGCGTTCAGGTGGCCAACGCTGCGGAGGGACATTCAGGAGTACGTCAGAGCCTGTCAGACGTGTGTCCAGGGGAAGACTGACTCCCCCCCCCCCCCCCCCCCCCCCGTCGGGACTTCTTCATCCCCTCCCCATCCCCGGCTGGCCATGGTCCCACATCACCGTGGACTTTGTTACCGGGTTACCCTCCTCCCACGACAAGACGGTCATTCTGACAGTTGTGAATCAGTTTTCCAAGGCGGTCCATCTTGTGGCCCTCCCCAAGCTCCCATCAGCCCTGGAGACAGCAGCCATCCTCACGGACCATGTGATCCAGATCCACAGCATCCCTGAGGACATTGTGTCTGACTGGGGCCCACAATTCACGTCCCAGGTCTGGAGGGCCTTTTGCCGGATGCTAGGGACGACAGTGAGCCTCTCCTCTGGAAATCATCCCCAAAGTAACGGGCAGGCTGAACACGCCAACCAGTCCCTGGAGGCCGCCTTGTGGTGCATAGCAGCCGACAATCCCTCTTCCTGGAGCACACACCTGACCTGGGTGGAATATTCAATGAACTATGCGGTGTCCTCCACCACCAGATTGACCCCCTTCGAGGCATCATTGGGGTACATGCCCCCCCCCTCCTTCCCTTGGCCGAGAGGGAGGTTTCTGTGCCATGCGGGGGGCCCACGCTCAGCGCTGCTGACGTGTCTGGAGAGCAACTCGGGCCTCTCTGGTCCGCACCACCGAACACACCCGGGCCGCAGCCGATCGGAGGCGGGTCCCAGCCCCCAAGTATGCCGTGGGACAGCTGGTCTGGCTGGTGGCTATCTAGATTCCTCTGAAGAACAACGCCAAGAAGCTGTCCCCCCGCTTCCTCGGGCCGTTCCCCATTGCCCGGGTGGTCAACAACGCATTGCTCTAGCTCCGGCTACCCGCAGCCCTGCGGGTGAGCCCCACCTTTCACGTCAGTCACATAAAGCCCCTCTCGACCAGTCTTCTGTGCCCCCCCCCCCAAGCCTCCTTCTCCTCCCCGCATCATCGATGGTCATCCCGCCCACACGGTTCGGTGTATCCTGGATGTCTGTCGCAGGGGTCGGGGCCTGCAATACCTCATCGATTGGGAGGGTTACGAGCCGGATGAACAATCCTGGATGCCCTCTTCTCGAGTACTGGACAAGGAGATGCTCCGGGCTTTCCACCGTGCCCACCCAGACAAGCCCTCTGGTCCGCCAGGATGCGTCCCTAGAAGGGGGGGCCCTGTCATGGGCAGCGGGAGTGCGCCCCTCCCCTCCGGTCTCACTTTCTACAACTCATCACTGCACCATGGCAGAAGACACACCTGTGCCTGCTCATCAGCCAGCGTACTTAGGGAGGTTCCCTCCATGCAGTCAACGCTGGCTCGTCTGGGTATACTGCCCGTGTTCGGACTTGCTGATACATTTGTACAGTGGGGCAAAAAAGTATTTAGTCAGCCACCAATTGTGCAAGTTCTCCCACTTAAAAGATGAGAGAGGTCTCCAATTTTCATCATAGGTATACCTCAACTATGAGAGACAAAATAAGAAAAAAAAATCCAGAAAATCACATTGAAGGATTTTTAATGAATTAATTGGTAAATTCCTCAGTAAAATAAGTATTTGGTCACCTACAAACAAGCAAGATTTCTGGCTCTCACAGACCTGTAACTTCTTCTTTAAGAGGCTCCTCTGTCCTCCACTCGTTACCTGTATTAATGGCACCTGTTTGAACTCGTTATCAGTATAAAAGACACCTGTCCACAACATCAAACAGTCAGACTCCAAACTTCACTATGGCCAAGACCAAAGAGCTGTCAAAGGACACCAGAAACAAAATTGTAGACCTGCACCAGGCTGGGAAGACTGAATCTGCAATAGGTAAGCAGCTTGGTGTGAAGAAATCAACTGTGGGAGCAATTATTAGAAAATGGAAGGCATACAAGACCACTGATAATCTCTCTCGATCTGGGGCTCCACGCAAGATCTCACCCCTTGGGGTCAAAATGATCACGATAACGGTGAGCAAAAATCCCAGAACCACACGGGGGGACCTAGTGAATGACCTGCAGAGAGCTGGGACCAAAGTAACAAAGGCTACATCAGAAACACACTACGCTGCCAGGGACTCATATCCTGCAGTGCCAGATGTGTCCCCCTGCTTAAGCCAGTACATGTCCAGGCCCGTCTGAAGTTTGCTAGAGAGCATTTGGATGATCCAGAAGAGGATTGGGAGAATGTCATATGGTCAGACTTGTCGTGTTTGGAGGAGAAAGAACACCATACCTACTGTGAAGCATGGGGGTGGAAACATCATACTTTGGGGCTGTTTTTCTGCAAAGGGACCAGGATGACTGATCCGTGTAAAGGAAAGAATGAATGGGGCCATGTATCGTGAGATTTTGAGTGAAAACCTCCTTCCACCAGCAAGGGCATTGAAGATGAAACGTGGCTGGGTCTTTCAGCATGACAATGATCCCAAACACACCGCCGGGGCAACGAAGGAGTGGCTTCGTAAGAAGCGTTTCAAGGTCCTGGAGTGGCCTAGCCAGTCTCCAGATCTCAACCCCATAGAAAATCTTTGGAGAGAGTTGAAAGTCTGTGTTGCCCAGCGACAGCCCCAAAACATCACTGCTCTAAAGGAGATCTGCATGGAGGAATGGGCCAAAATACCAGTAACAGTGTGCGAAAACCTTGTGAAAACTTACAGAAAACGTTTGACCTCTGTCATTGCCAACAAAGGGTATATAACAAAGTATTGAGATGAACTTTTGTTATTGACCAAATACTTATTTTACCGAGGAATTTACCAATTAATTCATTAAAAATCCTTCAATGTGATTTTCTGGATTTTTTTTCCTCATTTTGTCTCTCATAGTTGAGGTATACCTATGATGAAAATTGGAGACCTCTTTCATCTTTTAAGTGGGAGAACTTGCACAATTGGTGGCTGACTAAATACTTTTTTACCCCACTGTATGATCGTTAACATGTCGTTAACCATCTTCTTTTCCTTCTCCCCAGGTTGCTGCCATCGTGTAAGTGTGTCGCCGGGACTGCGCACGCTCTCCTGCCCCACCTCATTGTCCTTCAGCACCATTATCCCCCGGTCAGACACCATCAGCTCCATTCCCCTCCTACCCTACCGGTTTGTCTATCTTCCCGCTGGGTCCTGCCGGTCATCCCTGGATTTCCCAAGTAAGTGGCAATTTGGCTCGCCCATTTTCCCCTTTACTCTACTCCTCAGCTCACGGCTCTCGTCTTCTCTCCACAGGTCCAATTCCTCTGGTGAGTGACTGTTTCCATAGCTGTGCGCTGTTATTTTGTCATTCAATAAAGCTGTCAAACGTGCCCCTCAGTGTGGTTCCATCCTGTGTTTGGCATCGTGTGCGTGAGCTGTCTAGAATTTAACACGCCATGACAGTAAAAGTGAATGGACAAACTTTAGGGCATCTTACCAGTCACACTCCCAGTACTATACTGTTTCACCGAATGAAACAAGAGTGGCAAACCAGGAAGATGCAATAGTGGTTACTGGAACAAGTTTCTGTGAATCTTCTTTGCAAACATTTATGGTGTAAGTCACTGACTAACGTTTAGTGACTGTATGCTCAAACAAATGCAAATTCAGATTGTTTCCCTCATATTTCTGTTATGGTTGGAGTCAGCAGAGCCATTTCAAGCTTTGTGGGGACCCCGTACAAGATTATGTCTGGGGCTCCCTATTTGTGAAATGGGATAGAGTTCAAACTCTTTAAAATATAATAAATATACAGTATATCTTCGATCCCAACGCAATCAAATCTAATTTGCAAGGGAAAAGTCACAAATTTATGTGAAACAAGTAAGTATTTAAAAGTATTTAAAAAGTAGACTGCCATGGAAATTAAAGCACCAAAGTGCTGATGCCTCATGACTGTGGCATGGTAGCATGGGGGGCAGTAAAAAAGTCGCACTGCCACCTCTACTGGCCCAGCATAGTTATTACAATACTTTTTCCCCAGCTCCATTGATGGTAAATGTGAGTTAAATTTATGTATATTTTGAAAACAAAGTCTTATCTGGAAATTCTGGAAAATTAAAAGTTGAGAAAATGTCATGAGCCAAACCAGCATGGCATACCCCGGCTCGGCCTCGATCTCTCTGTGGGTTTTGGTTTTACTGTTTATGTGCATTTTGTGTATTTCTGTACTTACAGTATTCTATTACCATAGCCACTGCCTGACCGGCAGCTGTTAGTCAGCCTCAGTGACCTACTTTCTCCCATGCTGCTGACAGTCTGTCGGTCTAGCCATGCCCCCTCGCTTTCCCTGTGGTTCTATCAGCTGTTCCCAGCCCTGGTAATGATCTTTCCTGCGCGTCGCCCAGGTGTGCCCAATTTGTGTGGCCAGCGGTGTTTGGATTTAAGCAGCTCTTCGCTAGACAAACGCTGCTGGACCATTAAACGGGTTACACTATCATTTGCCGTTGTGTGCTCGTCTCGTCTCGAAGGATTTATTGTTCGTGCCGTGGGAGACTGTGTCAGTTGAGCGTCCTGAAGACTTCCTCGCTCTTCCGAGCACATGTGTGTTAATTGTGTTTTTCTGTGACCACGGTACACAGTGGTCTGCCCGCTGTTCGCTTCTGTGTCAGCCTTTTTGTGTACATAATTACCTTCCTGTAAGTCTTTATTTTTGAACTGTCACATCAATAAATGTGTGTTTGGTGAAACCCAGCACGTAAATCCGTCCATCCTTCTCCTCCTCCGTGCACTATGGAAAAGTGCACGTAGAGTTTATGACAGAAAATATGGCAATATAATGATACAAGCCTTTAGTTCCACTTAATATTGACCAAGCGAGCTGAAAAGCTGGTAACAGGCAGACAGACAGACATGCTTGTGCATGCGCGTGCACGCGCACACACACACGTACATATCTACAGACTACCACAGACGTATGCCTCCGCTTTGCACTGAGGCAAAATTAAAAATAAAAAACAGACCCAGAGTGCCCTGCCTGGTGGCTGGTGTTCTGGGTCTATTTTCATAAATTTTAAACTTTCCTCTCATAAAACTGGAAATTAAAAAAAAAAAAACAGGTCCAGAGTACCCTGCCATCTGCCCATAGGAGGCTATATGTACAGAACCGCAGAGGTGTTTCTAGCTTTTTTTTTTGGGGGGGGGGGGGAGTGGCATGCAGAGGTGGTTTCGGATATGGGTGATGTGGGCAGGCGCACAGGGCGCCATTCTTTTGGGGGCACCATGAGAATCAGAAAAATTAAAATTAAAATAAAAAAATAAAATTGAATTTTAAAACACTGAGCCCTAAAACGGCAACATTTGGTTATCACAGCTTATGTTATGTAACATATCCCCCCCCCCCCCCCAATGTGTTGCAGTTGGCTTCAGTTTACTGGCCACATGAATTAATTTCTGGGCTGTGAAGAGACCATTTGAGGGGCAGGGGTGCAAATTAATTTAAAAAAGAGCACATGGAATGACATTTGTTAAAAATACTGCATATGTCAACTTTATAGCTTACTTAGTTGGTATATCTATTTTACTTTAATACCTATACACTCATGAACATATTTAATACCCCACAGATTTTTACAAATTATCAGCTCACACAGAGTGTGTGTTAATTATCATAATCATTAATTATGTAACGATCACTGACAAAAAAAATTTGTCAGCTTCCTTTGAAAAAAATTATCTCTTCAAAATAAAAACTTCTTTCCAAAAATCTGTAAAAAGCTTTTCTTTCAATAAATAAATTATTAAAACTTCATTCAAATGAATAAATCTGCAAAAAATTAAAAAGACCATTTGCCTTGTCAGCAAAATGAGCCAAAACCATCCCTATTTATCTTTTGTTCTTATAAAAGACAAAAATAAAATAGAAAGGAGATGTCTTTAAGAACAAAAGATAAATAACTGAGAGAAGACAAAATGAACTTATTTGACCCAAAACCATCCCTTCTGTTAAACTGCCCTCCTCCATCCCCACAAAGACTGCAAGCATAGTTTATACAGGACAATGTACAGGTGCATCTCGATAAATTAGACTGTCATCGAAAAGTTGATTTATTTCAGTAATCCAATTTAAAAAATGAAACATATATCATGTAGATTCATTACACACAGAGTGATATATTGCAAGTGTTTATTTCTTTTAATGTTGATGGTTATGGCTTAAAGCTCATGAAAACTCCAAATTCAGTTATTCAAAAAATTTGAATATTACATAAAATTAATTTTAAAAAATAGATTTTTAATAGAAATATTGTCCGACTGAAAAATGTGTCCATGTACACATTCAGTACTGTGTCGGGGCTCCTTTTGCATGAATTACTGCATCAGTGAAGAGTGGCATGGAGGTGATCAGCCTGTGTTACTGCTGAGGTGTTATGGAGGCCCAGTGTAGAAGAGCTGGAAATGATGGGGCGGTTTTGTATCAAAAACAAAGTCTTTAATGAACAACTCTTCTATCTTGTCTCATCTGGTGCAGAGCTTGGCAGAAGGCAAAAGAGAAAGAATTCTGCCCAGCTCGCTGGTTAAATACAGGCACACATCAAAGACATGCAAAACACAAGCTGAAATCCCCGTTATCTAAATCCCCCATTAGTCCTGTTAACTCCTCCCTTCATCTTGGGAGGTGATGGGAAAACCTCTCCTCGCCTTAGGGGGTGAAGGTGTCAAGTCTGTTGCCACCATGTCCTGTGACGTCATTGGTCTTCACACAGTGGTGAGATTCCTTTGTCCTTTCAGAGGTGTGAAATTCCTTTGCATATGTTGCCCCACACATTTCCACATGCTCTAACGTATGCGGGTATGGAATATATGAGTAATATATACCACAGGCCCCCCAAACAACTAGGAAAGGACACAGAAAGATTCACAGTCTAGGGTAATTACTAAGACATACTACGTGTTACAGCTGTTGTCACAGAAGAAACTTCCAAGCAGCCATGCTCCTAAGAGAGTTCAGTGAAAATATAACAGCATAATATAATCATAAGTCAGTCCTAAACTGCTGCGGCACAATTAGTGAAAAATTGCAGAGTGGTGTAATCAGTCCCTGTGCAGTCTGGGTTTCAATCTTCTCCCAAAGCTGCTGTAGGTTGGTTTAGGCGTTCTGCTGGGACCTTGTTGTGAGGAATCTGCAGTGTAGGAAGGAGAGAGATTATTTGTTCCCTGCCTGGGGGCTGAGACTTTTTCCTTGGGGGGTCTGCCTCGCCGAGGTGCTCGCGCCAACTGTGCAGGTTCGTCTCTCAACAAGAAGGCAGGTTTGAGTCTGTCAATGCTGACCGTTTCATTTCTATCCCCATAATCAAGCACAAAGTGTTTGTCACCATTTTCCAGCACTCTGAACGGGCCATCGTATACTGGGCGTAACGTTGGTTTAAGGGCTTCATGCTTAACAAAAACAAACTCGGCGTTTTTTAAAGTTTGAGGAACAAAAACTCGTGGAAAGGAGTGATGAGCTGGACCGTGGAGAGCGTCCGGTCCGTTACTGCCTAAAAACCTTGGGACTGGGAGGTGCCCTGGTTCCGGGTTTTCTGGTAAAAATTCACCTGGTAGTCTGATAGGCTGAGCAAAGACTAATTCTGCAGGGGAAGCGTCTAAATCCTCTTTAGGTGCCGCACGCAACCCCAATAAAACCCAGGGAAGTTTATTTACCCAATTTGTGTCCGTTAATGAGGCTCTGAGGGCGGCCTTTAAGGACCTGTGAAAACGCTCACATAACCCATTAGCCTGAGGGTGATAAGCGGTGGTACGGTGAATTGTTGCCCCTAAACTGTTGGACATGGCTGACCAGAGCTCTGAGACAAATTGAGGCCCCCTATCTGACGTGATGTCTGATGGGACGCCGAAACGTGCCACCCAATTTGTTAGAAAAACGCGAGCGACTTCCTCCGCTGTAGTTGCCGCTAGAGGGACTGCCTCTGGCCAGCGCGTGGTGCGGTCTATCATTGTTAGCAGGTGTGTGAAACCCTGGGAGGAAGGCAGCGGCCCCACGAGGTCGACATGAATGTGGTCGAACCTTCTAGCAGGGATGGGAAAAGGCTCCAGAGGGGCTTTTGTGTGTTTGTGTACTTTGGCGCGCTGACAAGGAATGCAAGTTTTTGCCCATTCTTTTACGTTTTTGCGCAGGCCTGGCCACACAAACTTTTCAGCAACCATTTTGACCGAGGCGCGCACACCTGGGTGCGCGAGGGAGTGAATTGCGTCGAAAATACGGCGGCGCCAAGCAGCCGGTACTAACGGGCAAGATCGGCCGGTTGAAACATCGCATATTAGGGGGGGCACGCCATCGCGCAACCCTTTTTCCTCCAGCCTTAACCCTGTTGGTCCAGACAGGAGCGCGCGCACGTCCGCATCACTACCTTGTTCTTCCGCCATGGCTGCATAATCTATCCCTTCATGGATAGGTGCTGCATATGTGTTTGCGTTAGAGAAAAGCTCAGCTGCTGAAGCAGTGTAATCTGTCTCCTCGTGCTCTGGCGGTGCCACAGCGCGAGAGAGACAGTCCGCTACTACGTTAAGTTTGCCCGCTACATGTCGAATGTCTGTGGTGAACTCTGAAATCGCAGCTAGCTGTCTTTGTTGTCTGCCCGACCAAGGTTCTGAAATTTTAGCCATAGCAAAAGTGAGCGGTTTATGGTCCGCAAAAGCCGTGAAACTCCGCCCTTCTAACCAAAACTGGAAGTGGCGGATGGATAAATGGAGCGCCAGCAGCTCCCTGTCAAAAGTGCTGTATTTGCGTTCCGTCGGGTTTAGCGATTTGCTAAAAAATGCTAAAGGTTGCCAGACCCCCTTGACAAGTTGTTCTACAACTGCCCCTATGGCCAAGTCTGAAGCATCTGTGGTTAGAGCAATGCGGGCCAAGGGATCTGGATGGACTAACATTGTGGCATTAGCTAGGGCGTTTTTAACTTCCACAAAAGCGTGTTCGCGTTCCGGGGTCCATTCGACCGCGTTGGAAGCTTTCTTTTTTTTGAGCGCGTCACACAGGGGCTGCATGAGCTGAGCTGCATGAGGGAGGAAACGGTTGTAAAAATTAACCATCCCCCAAAATTCCTGTAGCGATTTGACCGTTTGGGGCCGTGGAAAACCTTCTATCGCATGAATTTTGTCTGGAAGCGGAACTGCCCCTTTCGGGGAGACTCTGTGTCCCAAAAAATCAATTTGCGATTCGCCGAATTTGCATTTGGCTGGATTAATTATTAATCCATGCTCTTCTAGCCTCTGAAAAACGGTAGTGAGATGCTGCTCGTGCTCTTCCTCCGATGAGCTGGCTACCAGCATGTTGTCGGGGTAGACGAAAACAAAGGGGAGGTCGCGTAAGACTGCGTCCATCATACGTTGAAAAGTCTGAGCAGCACCTTTGAGGCCGAAAGGCATTCGCAGGAATTCAAAAAGGCCAAAAGGGGTTATAACCGCTGTTTTAGGAATGTCTTCAGCTCGGACTGGGACTTGGTGATAACCGCGGACTAAGTCTATTTTTGAAAAAATGCGCGCACCCGCTAAATGTAGTGAAAAGTCCTGTATGTGAGGAATGGGGTAGCGGTCATGCGCTGTAGCGTTGTTTAATCTGCGGTAATCTCCACACGGTCTCCAAGAACCGTCGGATTTCGGAACCATGTGAAGTGGTGAAGCCCAAGGGCTCTTCGAGCGTCTAACAATGCCCAATTTTTCGAGAGCTGCAAACTCGTCCCTTGCTATGTTGAGCTTGGCTGCGTCTAAGCGGCGAGCTTTGGCAAAAACGGGAGGTCCCGTTGTTGGAATGAAGTGTTTAACCCCATGTTTGGCTACAGTGGCTGAAAATTTGGGGGTTGTGAGTGCTGGAAATTGGGTGAGGAGTTGCTCAAACTTACCTCCTGCCGTGGTGACGTTGGCCTGCACAGGTGGTGGAGAGACTCGAGCTGAGCATGGAATAGAAGCAAAAGATAGTGCATTAACCAGGCGCCTATTTGCTAGATCAACTAATAACCCATGTGCACATAGAAAATCAGCGCCTAACAAGTTAAAACTCACCGCTGCTACAACAAATATCCATCTGTAGCTGCGGCCGTGAATGAGGAGGTGCAGGCTCTTTTCCCCGAACGTGTCGATGTCAGAACCGTTGGCTGCCACTGCTCCATTGCCCCGGGTGCCCATGGCTCGATCTGCGTGGGAGGGCATGATGAAACTCAGCTGAGCTCCCGTGTTGATGAGGAACTGCTTGCCTGTGTGTCCATCCGTCACGTATAACAGCTTGTTTTTCTCGCAGAGAACCGCTGCCGTTAACAGCCCTCGGCTTTGGCGTTTCCCGACATCGTAAACTTGCAGGGAGGAACACATTTTCGGGCTTTCTCGGCGAAGCGGTGGTGATAATAACAGACGTCATTCTGTTTGTTGCGCTTGGGCCGTGCCGCTGTCACCGTGGGTTGAGTCTGCTCCGTGGGTTGTGGCTCTCCAAGGCTCGGGGCGTCAGTCTTGAGGTCTACGGATGCTGCTGTGGGTGTCAGTTCTCTGCAGGCGTTGACGAGCCGATAAGCCTCGTTGGCCAGTGTGCGGCAGTCCTGATGATTATTGCACTTCATACTGGCGAGTGTCCCTCTCGTGTGTGGTGGTAGCGTGCTGAGAAAAATGAATTGGAAGAGGAAATTATCATTATCCTCCTCCTTGAGCTGCAGCAAATCCTCCATGAGGGTCTTTGGATTGCCCCCTCTGTGGCCGTAGACCGCCAGGATCTTTTCGGCTCTTTCCTCCGCTGATGGGACATAATTCGCCACGATGGTCGCCTTGAGTGTCTCATACTTGTCCCGGGCCGGTGGTCGCTGGATCAAGCTCCGCACACACCTCGAAGTGGCGGAGTCGAGTTTGGAGACGATATGGTAGAATTTAGTATCGTCTGCCGTGATGCCCGCCAGTATGAACTGGGCTTCAGCTTGAAGAAACCAAGAGGCAGGGTCTTCTCGCCAGAAATCTGGCAGTTTGACAGCGACGGCGTTCGCACACATCATCACTGTTGTGCCCGCCGGGTGAGAATGCCTTGCCTCGGCTCTCACGGCGGTGCTGGAGCTCGGTTGAGCTCTCTCGGTGCCCTCTGCCGGGGGAAACAGCTGTCTGCTTGTTCCCTCGTCTGCGTTGTCGGTGGCATATGCCAGAGTCGCCACGGATGAGTCACTTGAAGAACGCCTCCGGTCCATACTCGCGTCAAGGTCACCAGTGTAGAAGAACTGGAAATGATGAGGCGGTTTTGTATCAAAAACAGAGTCTTTAATGAACAACTCTTCTATCTTGTCTCATCTGGTGCAGAGCTTGGCAGAAGGCAAAAGAGAAAGAATTCTGCCCAGCTCGCTGGTTAAATACAGGCACACATCAAAGACATGCAAAACACAAGCTGAAATCCCCCGTTATCTAAATCCCCCATTAGTCCTGTTAACTCCTCCCTTCGTCTTGGGAGGTGATGGGAAAACCTCTCCTCGCCTTAGGGGGTGAAGGTGTCAAGTCTGTTGCCGCCATGTCCTGTGACGTCATTGGTCTTCACACAGAGATTCCTTGAGATTCCTTTGTCCTTTCAGAGGTGTGAAATTCCTTTGCATATGTTGCCCCACACATTTCCACATGCTCTAACGTATGCAGGTATGGAATATATGAGTAATATATACCACACCCAGGTTACTTTGATAGCAGCCTTCAGCTTGTCTACATTGTTGAGTCTGGTGTCTCCTATCTTCATCTTGACAATACTCCATAGATTCTCTATGGGGTTTAGGTCAGGAGTGTTTGCTGGCCAATCAAGCACAGTGATACCATGCATTGTTAAAAAAAAAAAAAAATTCTGCCCAATTTACTTTAAAAAGTTAAGGCAACTTTTTGCATAAAACTTTTATGTAGATTATGCAAGACTGCTCCTTGTAAGAAGTACTTATTTTTTGTAAGTGAAAAACACATTTTCTTGTAAAGACATGTAGACAGTTAAAGTAAAATCAGCTTAATTTTGCAAGTAAAATTAACTTAATGAACAACTGTACAATGAAAATAAAGCCTATTCTATTTTTTTCTATTCTATATCACATGGTCACAAAAAACAAACCATATTTGCTGCTGCCATGGAGCCTACAATTTACTATAAAGATAAATGGACATGACCATCCCATGGCTCTACCTGAAACTTGGCAATATTCTGAACAAAAACCATCATTGGCTAACTGTGTCTTTCCAAGTGTAAAGCACTATAACAGAAAGTATACACCAGCATCAAAAATCAAAAGGCACTTATAGTGAAACCTGAAAAGGTACACTGAGAACCTGAGAAAGTGCAGTGGTGCAGTGCAACTAAGAACTGCAGCACTAGACAATTAACTCTTGACCTTCAATGACACCTGACTTTGACTTAGTAAAATGAACAACTGTAAAACAATGAAAGCACCAAGGTGCTGATGCCTCGGTGCTAGAGCCTTATAGGCCTTTTCCACGGGCCCCGCTTTCCCCAGCACCGCACCAGGGCCCCAGTGTTTGTGCATTTTCCATGAGCCCCAGCACCGGTTAGCAGCCACGATTTTCGTACCTGATCGAGGGCAGGGTCCCTCACGGCCCCGGCTCGGCCGGCCCGGGGCTGTGATGTGACGTCAACAGACTGGTCGCCACTGATTGGTCAGGTCGTAACGTCACGATAATAGCGACGGTCTTCCCCGTCTTCTGATAACGGCCATTTGCAATATTGTCATGGACTAAGTCGGTCACGGAGTGAATATGATATTAATACAGACAGCGTTGTAGGTTTTGCGGCACTCTACACCGTGGTCCAATGAAGAGGTGCGGAGTTTTCTCTGCTTTGTGGCAGATCCACAGTGAGGAGTGACCCGGACCTATGGCTGCACAGAAACCGGAGTATGGACGGAGTAGACGAAAACCATCTATATGGTGAGTGATTTGTAATAATGTGCATCTGCTTGCTTATTTATCCTATTGGTGGTACGGTCACTTTTTTTGGGCCATTACAGTGCTGTTCTGTGCTGGCTGTGGTCTATATTAATCATATATTCCATAACCTACATATGTTGAAGCATGCGGAAATGTTTAGCAATTACATATGTAAAGGACTTCACACCTCTGAAAGGACAAAGGCCCTCAACCGCCGAGTGAAGAACAAAGATGTTCCCAGACACGGCGGAGGAGACCGGAGGAGCCGCCCTCACCCCCTAAGGCGAGGAGAGGAAATACCAAGACAATGGGGGGATTAAAATAATGAGGGATGTCAGCCTTTGTTATGCACGTCTTTTGTTGTGTGCAAGTATAAAGCCAGTGAGCTGGAGACATTCTCTCTCTTTTCTCCTTCTGCCACTCTGCACCAGATGAGACTTGTTAGGAGAGCTGATTACTGATCATTAAACTTTGGTTTATAAATCAAATCGCCTCATCATTTCCGAGCTCTTCTACACTGGTGACCCTGACGCGAGTATGGCCCTGAGGCGTACCCCCGCAATCGACTCATCCGTGGCGACCCAGGCAGACGCCAGCGACCACGCAGACGGGGGAACAGATGGACAACTGTTCCCCCCCGGCAGAAGAGATTGAGAGGGCTCAACCGAGCACCAGCACCGCCGTGAGAGCCGAGGCAAGGCACGCTCACCCGGCGGACACAGCAGTGATGGTATACACGAATGCTGTCACTGTCAACCTGCCAGACTTCTGGCAAGAAGACCCCGCCTTGTGGTTTCAGCAGGCTGAAGCCCAGTTTACACTGGCGGGCATCACGGCTGACGATACCAAATTCTACCATATCGTCTCCAAACTCGACGTCGCCACTTCGAAGTGTGTGCAGAGCATGATCCGGCGGCCACCGGCCCAGGACAAATATGAGACGCTCAAAGCAACCATCGTGGCGAACTACGTCCCATCAGCGGAAGAGAGAGCCGAGAAGATCCTGGCGGTCTACGGCCACAGAGGGTGCAAACCGAAGGCCCTCATGGAGGATTTGCTACAGCTTAAAGAAGAGGACAATGACAACTTCCTCTTCCAATTTATATTCCTCAGCACGCTGCCGCCACACATGAGAGGGACACTCGCCAGCATGAAATGCAACAACCACCAAGACTTCCGCGCACTGGCCAACGAAGCTCATCGGCTCGTCAACGCCTGCAAGGAGCTGACACCCACAGCAGCATCCGCAGACCTCAACGCTGACGCCCCGAACCACGAGGAGCCACAACCCACTGAGCAGACCCAGCCCACGGTGACAGCGACACGGCCAAAACGTAACAGACAGAGCGACGTCTGTTATTATCACCACCGCTTCGCCGAGAAGGCCCGCAAATGCGTTCCCCCCCTGCAAAATTGCGATTTCGGGAAACGCCAAAGCCGAGAGCCGTTAACGGCAGCGGTTCTCGGCGAGAAGAATAAGCTGTTGTACGTGACGGATGGACACACAGGCAAGCAGTTCCTCATCGACACAGGAGCTCAGCTGAGTTTCGTCATGCCCTCCCACGCAGATCGAGCCATGGGCACCCGGGGCAACGGAGCCGTGGCAGCCAACGGCTCTAACGTCGACACGTTTGGCGAAAAGAGCCTGCACCTCCTCATCCACGGCTGCAACTACAGATGGACATTTGTTGTAGCGGCGGTGAGTTTTAACTTATTAGGAGCAGATTTTTTGTGTGCACATGGGTTACTAGTGGATCTAGCAAATAGGCGCCTGGTTAATGCACTGTCCTTTGCTTCTATTCCATGCTCAGCCCGAGTTTCTCCACCACCTGTGCAGGCCAACGTCACCACGGCAGGAGGTAAGTTTGAGCAACTCCTCACCCAATTTCCAGCACTCACAATTCCCAAATTCTCAGCCACTGTGGCTAAACACGGGGTTGAACACTTCATTCCCACAACGGGACCACCCGTATTTGCCAAGGCTCGCCGCTTAGACGTGGCCAAGCTCAACATAGCACGGGACGAGTTTACAACCCTTGAAAAATTGGGCATTGCTAGACGCTCGAAGAGCCCCTGGGCCTCACCACTTCACATGGTTCCGAAATCCAACGGTTCTTGGAGACCGTGCGGAGATTACCACAGATTAAACAACGCTACAGCGCATGACCGTTACCCAATTCCTCACATTCAAGATTTTTCACTACATCTGGCGGGTGCGCGCATTTTTTCAAAAATAGACTTAGTCCGCGGTTATCACCAAGTCCCAGTCCGAGCAGAGGACATTCCTAAAACAGCGGTAATAACCCCTTTCGGCCTTTTTGAATTTCTGCGAATGCCTTTCGGCCTCAAAGGCGCTGCTCAAACTTTTCAACGGATGATGGACGCGGTCCTACGCGACCTTCCTTTTGTCTTCGTCTACCTCGACGACATGCTGGTAGCCAGCTCGTCTGAGGAAGAACACGAGCAGCACCTCACTACGGTTTTTCAGAGGCTAGAAGAGCACGGGCTAATAATCAATCCAGCCAAATGCAAATTCGGCATGTCACAAATTGATTTTCTAGGACACAAAGTCTCTCCGAAGGGGGCAGTTCCACTTCCAGACAAAGTTCACGCGATAGAAAGTTTCCCACGGCCACAAACGGTCAAATCGCTACAGGAATTTTTAGGGATGGTTAATTTTTACAACCGCTTCCTCCCCCACGCAGCTCAGCTCATGCAGCCCCTATATGACGCGCTCAAAAAAAAGAAAGCTTCCAACGCGGTCGAACGGACCCCGGAGCGCGAACGTGCTTTCGCGGAAGTAAAAAGCGCCCTAGCTAACGCCACATTGTTAGTTCACCCAGATCCCTTGGCCCGCATCGCGCTAACCACAGACGCTTCGGACCTAGCTATAGGGGCAGTTGTAGAACAACTTGTCAGCGGGGTCTGGCAACCTTTAGCATTCTTTAGCAAATCGCTAAACCAAACTGAGCGTAAATACAGCACTTTTGACAGGGAGCTGCTAGCGCTTCATTTATCCATCGGCCACTTCCAGTTCTGGTTAGAAGGGCGGAGTTTCACGGCTTTTGTAGACCATAAACCGCTCACCTTTGCTATGGCTAAAATTTCAGAACCATGGTCAGGCAGGCAACAAAGACAGCTAGCTGCGATTTCAGAGTTCACCACAGACATTCGACACGTGGCAGGCAAACTTAACGTGGTAGCAGACTGTCTCTCTCGCGCTGTGACACCACCAGAGCGTGAGGAGACAGATTATACTGCCTCAGCAGCAGAACTCTTCACTAACGCAGACACATACGCAGCATCTATCCATGTAGGGATAGATTATGCAGCCATGGCGGAGGAACAAAGTGGTGACGCGGACGTGCGCACACTCCTGTCTGGACCAACAGGGTTAAGGCTGGAGAAAAAGGGTTTACGCGACGGCGTGCCCCCCAATATGCGATGTTTCAACCAGCCGACCTCGCCCGTTAGTACCAGCTACATGGCGCCGCCGTATTTTCGACGCAATTCACTGCCTCGCGCACCCAGGTGTGCGCGCCTCGGTTAAAATGGTCGCCGAAAAGTTTGTGTGGCCAGGCCTGCGCAAAAACATAAAAGAATGGGCAAAAACTTGCATTTCTTGTCAACGCGCCAAAATACACAGACACACAAAAGCCCCTCTGGAGCCTTTTCCAATCCCTGCTAGAAGGTTCGACCACGTTCATGTCGACCTCGTGGGGCCACTACCTTCCTCCCAAGGTTTCACACACCTGTTAACAATGATAGACCGCACCACGCGCTGGCCAGAGGCGGTCCCTCTAGCGGCAACCACAGCAGAGGAAGTCGCTCGCGTTTTTTTGACAAACTGGGTAGCACGTTTCGGCATCCCATCGGACATCACGTCCGATAGGGGGCCTCAATTTGTCTCAGAGCTCTGGTCAGCCATGTCCAACAGCTTAGGGGCAACAATTCATCGCACCACCGCTTACCACCCTCAGGCTAATGGGTTATGCGAGCGTTTTCACAGGTCTTTAAAGGCTGCCCTCAGAGCCTCACTAACGGACACAAATTGGGTAAATAAACTTCCCTGGGTTTTATTGGGGTTGCGTGCTGCACCTAAAGAGGATCTAGACGCCTCTCCTGTAGAATTAGTCTTTGCACAACCTCTCAGGCTTCCAGGTGAATTTTTACCAGAGAACCCAGAGCCAGGGCACCTTCCAGTCCCAAGGTTTTTAGGCAGCAACGGACCGGACTCTCTCCCCGGTCCAGCTCATCACTCCTTCCCACGGGTTTTTGTCCCTCAAGCTTTAAAAAACGCTGAGTTCGTTTTTGTTAGGCATGAAGCTTTAAAACCAACTTTCCGCCCAGCATACGATGGGCCATTCAGAGTGCTGGAACATGGTGATAAACACTTTGTGCTTGATTTTGGGGATAGAAAAGAAACAGTCAGCATTGACAGACTTAAGCCTGCCTTCTTGTTGAAAGACGAGCCTGCACAGTTGGCGAGAGCACCTCGGTGGGGTAGACCTCCCAAGAGAAAAGACTCAGCCCCCCGGCAGGGAACAATTAACCACTCTCCTTCCCACACTGCAGATTCCTCACAAGAAGGTCCCAGCAGGGCGCCTAAACCAACCTACAGCAGTTTTGGGAGAAGATTAAAACCCAGACAGCACAGGGACTGATGCAAACCACTTCACAATTGTTCACTAATTGTGCTGCAACAGTTTAGGACTGACTTATGATTTTACTATGCTGTTATGATTACCACTGAACTCTCTTAGGAGCATGGCTGCTGGAAAGTTTCTTCCGTGGCAAGAGATGTAACACTTAGTATGTCATAGTAATTATCTTAGACTGTGAACCTTCCTATTGTCCTTTCTTAGTTGTTTGGGGGGCCTGTGGTCTATATTAATCATATATTCCATAACCTACATATGTTGAAGCATGCGGAAATGTTTAGCAATTACATATGTAAAGGACTTCACACCTCTGAAAGGACAAAGGCCCTCAACCGCCGAGTGAAGAACAAAGATGTTCCCAGACACGGCGGAGGAGACCGGAGGAGCCGCCCTCACCCCCTAAGGCGAGGAGAGGAAATACCAAGACAATGGAGGGATTAAGATAATGAGGGATGTCAGCCTTTGTTATGATGTCTTTTGTTGTGTGCAAGTATAAAGCCAGTGAGCTGGAGACATTCTCTCTCTTTTCTCCTTCTGCCACTGCACCAGATGAGACTTGTTAGGAGAGCTGATTATTGATTATTAAACTTTGGTTTATAAATCAAATCGCCTCATCATTTCCGAGCTCTTCTACACTGGCTAACGTTTTAAAGCTAACGTTTTTAATTTGCTAGCTAGCAAGTACCAACTGGTGAATCGCACATGTTTTCTCCTAAATATTCGCTTGTGAGAGCAAAACGATGAAATATGTTAATCCTGGTTAAAGTCCTGGTTTGTGTTTTTTATTCCACTTTGGTCCTGGGCATTAAATTGTGTGCTGTTCTGTGATGGCTAACGTTTTTTTGCTAGTGCTAACTGCTGAATCGCGCTGTTTTCTCCTAAATATTCGCTTGTGAGAGCAAAACGATGAAATATGTTAATCCTGGTTAAAGTCCTGGTTTGTGTTTTTGGATAAAAACTTCAGATTTTGACTGAGTGAGTCCATACTTGGTGATTCACAGCATCAGTTAATGTTATTAATTCATTCTGATTGCTGAAGCCACAGTAAAAACAAATGATTTTTAATGTAACGCAGCCCCTGAAAAATCTACCGAAGCGCAGCTACATGAAAACTGTGGTTAAATACAACAACAAAGTACTGTAACGTGCTGCTCGACATGGCGACGTCCCACCGGGAGATTCGAACTCACGCCTCCCGCTCCGGAGTCCCGCACCCTACCTGTGTCGCCAATAGGGTCAACCCACTTGGCAAGCCAAGTAGGGTGCTCATATTGAGTTCGCTACACTACTCCCCTCTGGTTCTCGACATCGCCCCGATGTCAGCGCCCCATTACTGCTTTGGACAGGAGATCCCACTTCTGACACCATGTAACGTGCTGCTCGACATGGCGACGTCCCACCGGGAGATTTGAACTCACGCCTCCCGCTCCGGAGTCCCGCACCCTACCTGTGTCGCCAATAGGGTCAACCCACTTGGCAAGCCAAGTAGGGTGCTCATATTGAGTTCGCTACACTACTTTATTGTCACATTCAAATTGTAATCGCTCCTGTTTTGTTTTTCTTTTGAATACTTGGATGAAATATGGTGGGCAATATAAGCTGTGGCTTCAGCCATCACCCATTTCAGATAACCTATGTTGAACTGTATAATCAGAGGAGTTATTGTTTAATTTGACCTTGTTAAATTTTTTTCCCCTTTGTTATATTATTCTATTTTCTTTTAATCTTTACCTTTAATCAACCCGAAATTAAGATTCATTCATTAATTCACATTCCACCACTGGCTTTTAGCAACAAGTGTATTTCCCAAATATGTGTTAAACTTGCTTTAACTAACCACCACCCATTTGTCTTTTGTGTAGGCAAGAGGGAAACTGTCACCCCAACTGGACCTTGCCTCACTATTTACAGAGATGCAGGCTGAAGATCTGCTGGACCAGGACCAGGGGCTGATCCGGTTGCTTCTCAGTGAGGGAGCGTGGCAGCCGTGTGTGACCCATTCAAATTTTATTCTTTTTTACAGTTTGAATTTTGCACATTCTGAATAATCTGGAATTTGCTGCTGATTGTAATAAAGAATTTAGTGACTTAAGTGTTTGCATCATGATTTTCCATTTTGTCTGTTAAGACACCGTTGGGAAAAGAGTCAACTGTACAAAGGATTTATCTGTGACCTTGAAAATAATGGCTCATTTTTAAGAAAAAAGTAACCAACACAATAATTTTATTAACTGAACACTGTATTGTTGGATGTATATGGAGGAATTCTGGGTCATATTAGCATCTGCTCTTCATCATAATGGGTTTTGGGCGGGGGTGTCTAATCATGTGCCATGGAGGGCAAAGACCCTGCAGGCTTTACCTCCAACCAGTGTCTTCAACAGCAGACTCCACTGAACTTCTTCCACTGACTGATCAGTGACAACACCTGCTGAAGCGAATGGGTAGAAGAGAGAACCTGCAGGGTCTTGACCCCCCATGACAACTGATTGGAAGCCCCCGGATTAGGTTTAATGGGATTTAACATTTAACACAAACTGCTTTATGGTTCATAATATTATATAATACAATATGGCTCATAATTTTGATGAGACTTACACCCAACCAAAAGTGATTTCTCAAAATGCTGGATTGTTCTTAGCTTTTCCAGTCTTTCAGTGTTTAATTTGTGCCACATGGTGGTAACCTTCAGATATATAAAAAAGAGACATCTGCCAAAAATTCACAGGTTTATTGTCAGTGCAATTCCCAGTGCAATACTACATGAATGCATGTACATTATAGTACATTGTTGATGCAGAGAATATACATTTCTACAGTACATGTATCGAGGAAATCAATTATTTTCCATGTGACCTTATGACTGCATTATTTTAATTGCCTTTTTGTAATTAAAGTTTTTATTGACTTTATACAAGATGGTACTACACATACTGATCTTCCAAGTATCACATCAGTCTCCAAAAAGGATAAATAGGGTGAAAAAAAATATATGTATACATATACTGGATTACAAAGCAAGGATATCAGTGAGGGAAGGCAATAACCCCCCCCAGAAAAAAAAAAAACAGAGAAAGACAGGCCTTCATTAACATTACCTATTTTTAACTATTTTACATAATTGCCTTTAATCCTAGATCAAGTTTGTTTTGGCCTATAATACATCATAACTATAAAATATATCTTATATGTAACTCAGTACTGTTTACTTTTTGAATAGATATTTTGTGGCTAATATAGTTATTAAACTGGCGATCAAGTTGTGTCAGCTGATCAATTTTTTCTATGACCACACCTCAGACTGCTGCAGAAGCAGGTACAGTCTCTCCATGATTTTCACACAGAGCAGAGTAATTTGTTGTACAGGAAATGAACGTTTCTACAGAAATTCTTAAGCTTGGTGAAGCTGTGCAGTCATTAGTGCCTGGCTGATGACAGTGAGAGGTGTTGCTGAGCCAGAACGACCATTTGAAGAGGTAATTTCTCAACAACAGAGCCATCTGAAACACACACACACAGCATACATATTTTAGTACCTAACTTGCAGACATTACAGTGTAGCACGACGTACTTACAGCAAACTAGCATTAGCAACCATTAGCTTACCTAGTTTGTATCCTCATGTCTTCGGCTCTCCCAGAAGCTGCAGAACTATTCCAGAGTGTTTAGTCTCGCTGCCCGTACCCTTATCTGGCGGTGCTTTTTGGTATTTACGGCGAAAAAAGCCACAAACCGAGGAGTCGCCTTGTAGAACAGCCATGTTATGTTTGTTTGGGTCGCGCGCTTCACGTCACGAGAGTGAAGCGCCGCCTTGCTGTTAAGAAATCCCACCCAGCCGCGGCCGGGCTGCAGTACTGTTGAAAAGCATTCAAGGGACCATGGAGCGGCGCCGACCCGAGTCGTGTTCTCGGGCCGAGGCTAACCGGGGCCCATGGAAAAGTGCCATTAGTGGAGATATGCGTTCTCGGATCATCAACAAAATGTTATGGGCTTCTCTCTACCCCAAGGACCACCTCTGGTAAAAAATTTCATCCAAATCCATCTAGTAGTTTTGGAGTACATGCATGTGCAGTGAAAATAATCTGCAGTTCACATGCCCGTACTGTCAGCGACAGCCAAGAGCCACCAAACTGATTTGAACTGCTGCAATACAAACAAAGAAGAGCATGGTGGCAGACATTTTAAATGGTGGAAGCGATGGAGGTATGTGAATACAACGACAATCAAGACGAACAGGAGCTTTTGCTGTTTATGGGCAGAGGAAGAAAATAGACGGGCAAAAAGACGAACATTTGTTCACCCAGTATTGGTGGATTGCTCAGTACCTTCCTCTGGCGGGAGTTTCCGGGCGCATGTGCAGTACCATTCCATTGACGGTAAAGGTGAGCTATTTTTGTGTTTATTTTGAAAACAAAGTATTATTTTGAAATTCTGGCAAATTAAAAGTCGAGAAAATATGGTGATTTAATGATACTGTGGCGGTTTGGTGTAAACCCCCACAAACAGACTGGTCAAACACAGCGCTCGGCTAGAGCAAATAACAGAACAGTGAAATGTGTATTAATGTCTACAGGCAGCCCCGCTTCGTCTGGCTCACTTCTGTGATGTTAATATTGCCTTTCATGCATTGTGTTCATGCATCCTGTCCTTACTGTGACCTAGGGACTGAGATCAATATGTCTCTCAAATGCAAATGTCTCATGCCTGTTCTGTTATCTCTTTGATCATACCAACTGCTGTGAATGCTTTGATGTATTGTTGTAGCTGAGTATATAAGCTGTCTGAATTTCATGTTCATCCTCTCAATTCTCACTTCTACAACGGCTGCTGCTGGACACAGACTTTGTGTCCCCTCTTCACTGAGAGCCTGAGGAATTCGGCTTCAGCCTGCTCACGCTATGGGCTGGAGCCGAGTTCCCGTGACGGCGGTATGATTAATAAACTACTTAAAACCTCTCATCGCTGCCTTATTTTATCATCCGCCGCACTGGTGACCCGACGCTGAAACGAACACGCTGCCAGCGAACGCAACACCTGGCGGTGATTCTCCGACGACAAACGAACGCGGCAGCCTGACTGATCTGCCCTCCCTTCTGCTTCAGGGAGACCTCAACGCGGAGTTTCCAGGCGAAACTCCCCGGAGAACACCCACGACCGGGAAAGCTGAGCAACGTTTCATGGTGAGATCTGCACGCCTAGATCGGCACATCCACGCTGGACCGGCCACGCTCACAGCTCCTCCACACAAGAGCGCATGCACCTCGTCCCCTCTCCACAACGGCGATCCCCATGGCCGACGGAGCACACGTGGACCTGAACGCACCATGACCGAGCGAGTGACAGAGCGTCTACTTCCCTTCACCGCTCCAACACACTGAACAGGGATGATTAAGCTCCCTGACCCTGGTTCTCCTCTCCAGCTGGCCCACCCATCACGGAACCCCGGCGCACGCACTGGGGAGTTACGGGGACGGCGCACCACGCACGGGACAAATACGGCTTTTCTGACCGCCTTCCTTCTGCTGCACACTGGCCCTTCAGGCTTGCTCGTTCACCTGAGGTACGCAGCTTGCTCACTGGATTTTATGGGCTTAGCCATGGCACACAAGGGAAATTCAGCGGTTTGCGGTTCCCGAGAGCTTTAAGGTTGTGCCCGCACCTAAAGCCAACACGCCAGTCCCTCTGCTCTCATCACAGCCGCCACGCAGCCTCGTCTTTTCTTAAAGGCCGCTATTAATCCTTGCAGGACTTAATCGCGGGAGGAGCCAGTGACTAATTTTTCTTCTTGTGGACCTCTGCACGTTCAACGGGACAGCCCTTCGACATCGCGGACCCACAAGCAATTTTTGCGCGGCCCGGACGTTTTCATCGTCTCCGGCCGGCTTTTACTACCCCCCACCCCCCTCCTGCACAGAGCTTTTCCCTGCTCGCTGCCCAAACTGCACTATCGAGGTCTCGGCCACCTGCCGAGCCCTCTGGGGGGGAGCTGTGGCGGTTTGGAGTAAATCCCCACAAACAGACTGGTCAAACACAGCGCTCGGCTAGAGCAAATAACAGAACAGTGAAATGTGTATTAATGTCTACAGGCAGCCCCGCTTCGTCTGGCTCACTTCTGTGATGTTAATGTTGCCTTTCATGCATTGTGTTCATGCATCCTGTCCTTACTGTGACCTAGGGACTGAGATCAATATGTCTCTCAAATGCAAATGTCTCATGCCTGTTCTGTTATCTCTTTGATCATACCAACTGCTGTGAATGCTTTGATGTATTGTTGTAGCTGAGTATATAAGCTGTCTGAATTTCATGTTCATCCTCTCAATTCTCACTTCTACAACGGCTGCTGCTGGACACAGACTTTGTGTCCCCTCTTCACTGAGAGCCTGAGGAATTCGGCTTCAGCCTGCTCACGCTATGGGCTGGAGCCGAGTTCCCGTGACGGCGGTATGATTAATAAACTCTACTTAAAACCTCTCATCGCTGCCTTATTTTATCGTCCGCCGCAATACAAGTCTTTAGTTCCACTTAATTTTGACCGGGTGAGCTGAAACAGAGAGGAGGACGGACAGACAAACACACACAGAGCTACAAACTGGCACACTCAGTGACTACTGAATGCCTCCGTTTTCACTGGGGCATAGCAAAAGTCCATGCACAGACTGATGTACAAGATGGCAGACTTCCACGCCTTGCAGTTGACAGCAAACTACGTGACTCCACCCACTTTGAAAAGTAAATACTACAATAAAATGTTTGTTGGATGGGTGTATGCAAGAATATTAGCTGGGATTACTTAAACACACCTTGTTAAGGAAAAAATCCAAAATTTCTTGTCTTCTTCTTCTAGATTTGATTGGCGGTTGGCAACCAGCTTACAGATGCATTACCGCCATTGACTTGATTATCATCACTCTATATCTTTGTATAAGGAATTCTATGTCATGTCCACTGCGCGATCTTGCAGTGGACATATAAATTGGCAGTGAGCCCAAAGTGCAGTAATGTAACATGTTTATTTGACCAATAGAAAAACACAAAATGTCCAGGTACAGTCCACACAAAGTTATGGATTAGACAACCGGCTACAAACTTTGTTGGCTGAGAGGAGAAGCCCCATGCGCTCGGAACAGGAGCGGAGAGGAAGGGCAAATAATTAATTAAGAAGAAGACTCACATGAATGTCGGAGCAGAACTCTGGAAAAACAACACCATAAAGTCCAAAGGGGAAGAAGCCAACTACAAGCGCGCCTGGTCGTCAAATGTTGACTTAAGCTGCCACACTGACTGATCACACTGCCTCCCTATAAGTACACAATACACTAATGAAGGCAAGTGGATACAGCCATGTGGCAAGCAGGTGTGTGACTAATTGGAACTATGTGTGTGTGCGTGTGCGTGTGTGTGTGTGTGTGTGCGCGCGCGCGTGTGTGTGTACATGCGTGCATGCCTGCGTGCATATGTGTGCATGTGGTGAAACCACACAGCCGGTGAATGTCTGGTAAGAAGAGGAGGCGTGGCTGTAGGACTGGCGGAGAGCAAGGCTCAATCTGCCAGCTGGAATTAATAAGCAATAATCAAAACCTACAGCCACAGGTCATGGACGGGGTTGAAAACAACCCCGAACATGACAGAGCCCCCCTCCCCAAGGGGTGGAAACCAGACACCCACCGTGCCATCAAAACGGAAAACAAAACCTGCCCCCTCCCCCTCCAAAGACCAACACAACAACCCAGGGCGGGAGGTGGGGGAATACAGGTTAGGAGGGATTAACCAGGAAAAGATAAACACCACAATACAACACAATGAACACAACACTTCCCAACCCAATCACCCCCCACCCCCGAAACCCAACCCAAGAGTCCCAAGGCTCAGTGGGCTGGCCACTGTCCCGGGCCCACGACCGTCCATGAACCAGGTCAGGTGGCCTACCAAAGTCCAACAACAGCCGGGCCGCCGGGCAAGGTGAGTCAGGTGGCCTAGCTGGGAAACCTGGCCACCGACCCCAACAGTACAGTTTCTCGGGCAGCCGACTAGGGTTCCTCAGCCACCGGGCCAGGTGAAGTGGGCCGGAAGTGGCCCTGGGAGACGTAGACCCTCAGGTGGCCGATCCACATTGTTGGGCCACCAGAACCAAGGGGAAAAGCAAGGAAGCAGTCTGCCCACCGGGAGGCTGGGAGGTGGGCGACCGGACCAGGGAAAGGAGACCCTTGCGGCCACTGGTGGCAGGACTCGGTAAATCATGACGGTGTCCAGCAGGAAGAGAAGGATCCCCCACCAGGCCTCTGGAAGGGAGAAGGAGACCCTGGTGTCCTTGCATTGGCTGGCGACACCCTCAACGGTCCAGACATGACACAGAACCTTAGTTGCACCCGCAGTGAGCCCCGATTGGGCCAGTGTAGCACCCACGGTGGATCCCGACTGAGCCATGGTTGCACCCGCGGTGGACCCCGAATGGGCTTTGGATACACCCGCGAGAACGATAACCTCCAGTGGCGACTCCGGAACCTCTGCCTTTTCCGGTAACACGAACCTCTCTCTGGCAACCCTAGAAAAGGACTCAGATACAGAGGAGGAGGGATCAGGGTTGCCGGCAGCGGCAGAGCCCGGCGAGGCCAGTTCAGGTGCAGAGTGTGGCTGCAGCTGGCTTTCCTCACCTGAAGCTAGGCAAAAATGCTCTATAAGGGAAAGGAAAAAGACAAAAGAGAGCACTTGCCTTAGCTCGAGGTCTACCACCGTCCAGGACTCCGACGATCCAGGCAATATTTCCAAGGGCTCGGCCTCCTGGAAGTGAAGCTCAGGTGCTGACTCTGCTGCGGCAGCCTCCACAGCAGGCGTGATGGTGGTCGCAGTCTTCGCCTCCTCCAGAAAAGATTCCAACGTGGGTGACTCTCCCGGCGTGGATTCTGCAAGTGGAGTCTTGCATTATGCTGGACCCCAGATGACTGAAGCCAGATGTAGCATCATCTTGCTTTGGCTCATCAATAAAATTATTCTTCATCTTAAAGGCATTGTTTCACCCAGGAAAAGGGCAGTCAAGAACCTCTCTTTCATCCCAGGACCGCAGCTGAACTAACATTCCTTTGTTAAACCAGTCTCCGGAATTCCTCCTAATGCAGTTTCTCCTGAACATTTTATTGGCCAATAAAATGTGAACAAAGAACAGAGCTTTGTGGAGTGCCTCATATGGTCACCACAAAATATCCACAGCTCAACATTGCCCTCTACTGGCAACTCCGGGACATGCTGGATTTAACCAGTGAACTTCTTGAAATGACTTGCATTCATGTTACAAAACTCAGTTCTCAGATTATCCTCTTTTTCAGGACACCATGGAAAAGCAAATGGACTCTGATGTTTGGTGTGGACAATCAATAATGGGTTTGAAATATATTAATCCTTGATTTTAAATATGCATATGTTAAAATGTTTAAATGTTTATTCTTGCATGTTAATTTAAAAGCACTAGTTAAAAAGTTACATGAAACACTGAAGTAGGTTAGATTTTATACATAAGTGTATAGATGAATTTTCAGTGTTAAGATGTGTGTATCAGGTTGCCAAAACGTGCCTCAAGTCATGTGACTGGTCGCTGCCAGTCTGCTTAGCAGCAGCTCTCTCAATATTATTGGTTGTTACAGACAAAAGCCTGTTTGTTCATTGGACTAAAGTTCATAAAGTCCGCCCACAAAGGAAGACTATTGGCTTGGGCTTTTGTCAATCCCCAGAAGCCCGCGAAACTTGGCTGGAGTTATAAGGAGGGGGAGACGCCCTCCTGCAGATCACTTCTCTTCACTTCTACACAACAAAGAAGACTTCTCTACACTTCTCACTGAAAGTTTCAGAAGAGTGCAGACCAGAGCCCTTCAGAGCAGAGAACATAGAATATTGTGTGTGCGTATGTGTGTAAACTTCTGTGTATTTTAATGTTTTTCTTTAAACATCTGGGAATTAATTCTTTCTTTCCTGAACTCAAATCTTGATATGGAGTGAAACTCCATGCTTCACAGACATTTCTGGTTTTCTAACTTTTTTATTGTTAAACTTTCTTTAAATCCATCGTGTGTTTTTCAAGGACTGACTATCTCCATACTATAAGCTAATTTCAATTCCACGAAGTCGAAAAAAATCTTTTAATTTTGCTATTGGGATCAGATTTTGTTATTATTCTCGAATTCCCTTGGGAGAAGAGCTGATCCATGAAAACTTCAACGTTGTCATGGAGAAGAGCAAACAACCATCGCCATCTTAGCTGAACTTCAGCCCAACTGTGATCTACAGTCAAAATCTCATCGTGTGACAATAGACTGGAAAGCTGCCATACCCTGTCCGAATATCTGCTGGCAAGATATTCTGGTTTTGGCGCCATCTACAATTAAAGCTACAAAGAAGACGACGACAAAGGATCTCCACCATGCAATGGGTCACGTGAGCTGCAGTCTTTATTCATCTGCTGAATAAAACTTCTGAGATTTGAGAATAATTCTGCATCTGATCAGATACAAAATTAAAGAGCAATTAATATAACTCTTCTTTTCATTAAAATTCCATTTTCATTTTCTTAAGAGTAATCCAGAATTTTCCATGTAATTAGTTTAATTTTCCCCATAGATTTGTGTTCGGTTTTCTATAATCTGTTAATTTCAAACTGATCTAAATTCAGCTTACATTTTCACCCTGGTTCTGCAAATGTTCACATTGTAACTCTATCATTTACAAATTTAGTTTAATGGTTAATGCAAATCATTTCAATGTCCTTTAATCATCATTTCATTTAATAAATATGTGAAAATGAGAGAAGTTGTTGGGAATTTATTTCATTCTGAGTCTGATTTCAAAGCCCCAGTATCGAATTCACTAAAATTTTGACACTGATTATTAATTAATTCATTGAGTGATTAAATGAGTATAAAGTGAAATTAATGACCAAAGAGGTGAGCTGGTGCCCCGACGAGTGTTTACTATAAACGTTTTCTGTGTGTGGACCTGGAGTAAATCTCAGGTCCTGTTACATTAATACAGATTAAATAATCTTTATACCTGATCATAATTATAAATCGTATATCGCTACACAGGGGACACTCCTTCGTCGGCTCAGGCCTCAGGTCGGTCACAGTGCCCTCTGTCAGTCCATGGAAGCTCCGCAGGGCTGGGGTAGAGTCATTCAGCACCATGGGTTCCTCCTTCATCTGGTGACTGAGCTCCAGGGCCAATGGATGCTCAGAGATGAAAGGAAGCGATATGAAGAGGGTAGGTGAGACATTTTCTGCTGCAACGGGTGGTAAGGACCCAGTGGACTGCATGCACTGGACCTCACTCCCAGGAGCCAGGCAAGAAAATTTATCAGATTGACAATGGAATGAAAAATCACTTGCCTGTTCCTCCCAGGTATGATGGTCTCCACTGCAGCTAGCCCGAACTCCTCCATCCTTATGTCAGCGATAAACTTGGGCCCCTTGGAAAAACCTGAGGAAACCACCCCTGCACACTGGATGGCGGCCGGGGCCGAGGGAGGACTGGCTGCACTCCCAGCGGTCGATGACGGCGTCTTGGGTGAAGGATCCTCCGCTGCGATGGCGGAGGCTGACGTGACAGCCAGAGCAGAGTTCCAGGGGGCTGGAGTTTTTGGAGTTCCTCCCGGGCATGGCATACATGACTCAGCAGGCTGGGAAACAATGAAGGTCCCTCCACGGTCCATGGCCGTCAGGGAGGCTCGGTCCTCCCCTGGTGATCAGATAGACCCTCAGGTAGAAACAGGGAAAACACAAAAGGAACGGAAGTCATAACCTCTACAGCTCGAGGAGAAAACACAGGCGATAGCTCAGCCTGCATCTCTCTTCCGGGTGACAGACAAGGTTTATCATTTTCAGAAGAAAAAGGATGAAAAAACACTTGCCTGGCAACCTGTGTGTGGGAGTCAGCCGCAGGTTTGTGTAGCGGAGGAGTGGGCCCATGGTCAGGATGAGGGTGACGAGCCTCCGGCTTCCGGGAACGCTTCTTCTCCCCATGGGACGGCTCCCGCGTCGGAGCGGCTTCCTCCTGTCCCTCGCTCTCCCATGAGTAGGAGAAAATGGAGGCCAAGATGGAGGTGGTTTCCACGCAGCTCCACAGATAGGGGTGCTTCTCCATTAATCGTGCTGCGCTGTCCCAGCTCACACGGACTGACTCGGGCGTGCCGGTGATCTCGATCTGAGACAGGAGACCCTCCAGAACACACACCCTGCAGCTCTGCTTCATCCAGCCAGGACATGATTTCTCCAGTTCAGGTGGGTGGAAAAAACACACACAAAATGAAAGGGAAAAAAACCCAACATGCTACTCACTGCTTGGGCTCTTGTGGTGGCAGCTTACTGTCATGTCCACTGTGCAATCTCGCAGTGGACATATAAATTGGCAACGAGCCCAACGTGCTGTTACGTGTTTATTTGACCAATGGAAAAACACAAAATGTCCAGGTACAGTCCACACAGAGTTATGGATCAGACAACCGGCTACAAACTTTGTTGGCTGAGAGAAGAAGCCCCATGCGCTCGGAACAGGAGCAGAGAGGAATGGCAGATAATTAATTAAGATGAAGACTCACATGAATGTCGGAGCGGAGCTCTGGAAAAACACCATAAAGTCCAAAGGGGAAGGAGCAACTACAAGCACACCTGGTCATCCAATGTTGACTTAAGCTGCCACACTGACTGATCACACTGCCTCCCTATAAGTACACAATACACTAACAAAGGCAAGTGGACACAGCCGTGTAGCAAGCAGGTACCTGACTGATTGGAACTCTGTGTGTGTGTGTGCGTGTGTGTGTGTGCATGTGTGTGTGTGTGCGTGCGTGAGTGCGTGTGTATGTGTGCATGTGGTGAAACCATACAGCCTGTGAATGTCTGGTGAGAGGAGGAGGTGTGGCTGTAGGACTGACGGAGAGCAAGGCTCAATCTGCCAGCTGGAATTAATAAGCAATAATCAAAACCTACAGCCACAGGTCGTAAACAGGGCTGAAAACAACTCCGAACATGACATTCTGAACAACTCCTTATGTGTGAAAAAATTATCTTTCCTTGGACTGTGCCCGAGGTGTGGGTGGTAAGCTTCAAGCTGGATGGCTGTCTGCTCTTGCTGGCTAAAAAGGGAGACAAACAACACTGTTCCCACTAAAACTGAAAGTAAGTTTCTCCGTTGTGTTATGTAAAAAATGCATTTGAAAAATAATTTGTTCAATAAGCCTTACATGTTACACATCATTTCTGTTAAGGGGTGCATATAAGTGGTGCGCGTACATTCTCAAAATATACAATGCGCACCAGATCAAATATAACACGCTCCACATACTGGCGCACCGTGACTGTTCCGTCCTTGTGCTGGTTGTTGTTGAGTTTTGGCACTGGGGACACACATTGAATAGAAGAAGAAGGACTAGTGCATCTGCATCTCCTACCGTTTTTGAAATAAAGACCGTCAGGAGGAGAGTGATGATGATGATATCCTGACGGATAACAGAACTTTCAGTGCTTTTAAATAGTAACTGTTAGTAATAAAAAAGCTGTATTTCATTCATTTAATTTTCAGTGTTTTAAGAGTCATTTCAATAAAGAGCTAAGTACCGTGGGGCTTCAAAGATAGATGTTTTTTTGTAATGTCTTTGTTCATTTTCAATTGATATTAAAGCACATGTTTTCTACATATGCCATGATATATTTTTTTCTTCTATGAGGTGGGTCACCAAAACACTCCATCCATCTGCTCCTGGTCTGGCCCCTCTGTCAAATTTTAGAACCCACTGTGGCCCACTAGTCAAAAGTTTGCCCACCCCTGAACTAGTGCATACCTGTGCATGCACATGCATACCCATAGAAAGCAAGTGTAAGCAAACATTTCTGCATGCCTGTAGAAAGTTACTGTTACCATGGCAACAGCAACTATGGTGAATCCTGCCTTGGATCTTTGACGTCACCACTCGTTCGTTGATGCCTGCCTTTGATCTGTGATGCCTGCCTTTGAGCTTTGATAATGTCATAGTGAGTGCTATGATCATGAGTAATGCCTGCCTTTGATTTTTGATGATGTCATAGCGAGTCCTATGATCGTGAGTGCAGCCTGCCTTTGATCTCATAGCAAGTCCTATGATCATGACATCATGACAGACAGAGATTTCTTGAATTATATATAGAGTGATATATAGAGTGATATTCCTTGTCTCCAGGGTATGGGTCCCAGCCCACATCCTTGCTTTATATTGGGATTTTCTGTATTTCACCTTATTATTATCCTGGGTTGCTGTTATTGTTATTATTTTTATTATTATTCTGTCTTGCATATTTATTTCTTCATTGGTCTTACTCTTAGTTTAAGTTTATCATTATTATTATTATTATTATTATTATAGTCATTATCATTATCATAACTGCCTTGGTCTTGTCTCCCTTCTGGTCCCGTGTGTGATTATCTGTGCAGCCCTACCCATCCCGTTTTCTGTAACCATGCCCTGCCGTCTCTGTTTGCCCCTGCTTGTTACTTCTTCTTCTTCTTCTTCCTTTAGATTTGATTGACGGTTGGCAACCAGCTTACAGGTGCATTATCGCCACTGACTTGATTATCATCACTCTATAACACTGTTCTGTGTTATGTTGATTACCTGTGTGTGTGTGTGTGTCTTTTAGCGAGTCCTACGGTCTGTATGATGTCATATAGACATCCTTCAGAGATCATAGGAACATCAGCCTTACGGTTTATCTGACATCATACAGACATCATGTAGACATCATAGGAATGTCATAGGCGGTCCTATGATCACTGAAATCATAGGAACATCATAGGACATCATGCAGACATCATAGGAACATCATAGGCGGCCTATGATCGAGACACACTGACAGACACACTGACACACTGACAGAGATTTCTTGAATTTATAGAGTGATGTCAGTTTTTTTGATTTTGATTTTGTATACTTTATTGATCCCCAGAGGGGAAATTGAGGGCATCCACCTGGATGGATGTTGAGTTCATCTCGGCCGCACCTCGGACACAGTCCAAGGACAGAACATAAGGAGTTGCTCAGAGCTCCTTATACAAAGATACAGAGTGATGGTAATCAAGTCAGTGGTGGTAATGCACCTGTAAGCTGGTTGCCAACCGCCAATCAAATCTAAAAGAAGAAGAAGAGTTCAGGGGGAGATTTTTTTTTATAGAGAGACAAACATACAAGTTTAATGTTAATATCATAGATGTAACTGTGTTACAATTACAGGTTCAGGTTCAGGTTACTTTATTTGTACCCGTAGGTCAGGGGTCACCAACCTTTTTGAAACCAAGAGCTACTTCATGGGTATCGAGTCATGTGAAGGGCACCAGCTTGACACACTCCTCTAAAATAACAAATTGTGTGTGAGTGTGTGTGTGTGTGTGTATATATATATATATATATATACAGTATACATACATAAATAAATAATTATCAATAACTTAGAGTGGGTAACAGACAAGATCAATATTCAACACTTTATTTTTATTAATCTCAGCAATTGTTCAGATGATCACTTCTACATTTCATAAAAAAATGTCCAGTTTTCACCAGTCCCTTTTAACCATAAAAAACTAAACCCTTTTAATTCATGAACTATGTTGAACCATGTTTGAAAAAGTTATGCTGTAGGAGCATGCTCAAATAACGAGGCTGAGTTTCAGTCATAAACCAGCTTTATTTGACAGAACACAAGCTCCTAGCATTCTCAAAGCAGGAAAGAGAAAGAATCATACTTCAACCCCCTTTTATACATTTCCAGCATCAGAATTCAAGTCACATGGTGTCTTCAGTCAACATACAGTTACAAAGCATCCCTTTGAAGCTTCACCATTGTCTCTCATTTCTTGATGAACCGGAATACCCTCCGGGGCGTCTTCTGTGGGACAAAGAGACAAATCTCACACTTCCTTGTTACCTCCTGCAGATTTGAGTCCTCAGTCCTTGCAGACGTGACACTCCACAATACACATTCAGTTCTGTCTCTGTGGCAGCGTGAGCCCACAATGTGTGTCGGCCACACTACCCCCCCCCAAACGTCGAGTAAGGCAAAATCTGCATGGCATAACAAAAAGAGAAACACAAAGCACTCCATACATCGCTAATCAATCCACCAACTGCCTAGGTTTTAATCTTCTGCCGAATCTGCTGCAACTTGGCTTGGCTGCCTCTGCAACATCTCTCTGCACCTGTGGATTAAAGCTGTTAGCACCTCTCTGTGAAGACTTTGGAGAATGTCTTCTCTGCGGCCTGCCCCGGCGGGGGGGCCTCGCGAGCTGCACCTCCTCGTCAGCCAGAACAAAAGCGGGTTTGAGCCTGTTAATGCAAATCAGCTCCCTTCTGCCCCCTAAATCTAGCAGAAAATGCTTCTGCCCGGTCTCCAGCACTCGAAACGGTCCGTCGTAAAATGGCCGCAAACTTGGACGCTGGGCGTCATGTTTAACAAAAACAAACTCTGCATTTTTTAAAGCCTTGGGCACAAAAACATGTGGGAAACTGTGATGGACCGGGCCAGGAAGCGTGTTTGTTCCTGAGCCGCTCTGCCACGGCTGAGCGGGGGGGCCATTAGGTGCGGGATTATCAGGAAGAAATTCCCCGGGCAAACGGAGCGGCTGAGCGAAAACTAATTCAGCCGGGGAAGCATGCAAATCTTCCTTAGGTGCAGAACGCAACCCTAATAACACCCATGGAAGTTTGTCTACCCAATTTGTATCCGTTAGCGACGCTCTGAGGGCTGCTTTCAATGACCTGTGAAAGCGTTCGCATAAACCATTGGCCTGGGGGTTATACGCGGTGGTGCGATGAATCTTCACCCCCAAGCTGCGGGCCATCGATGACCATAGCTCGGAAATAAATTGGGGACCCCTGTCGGACGTTATGTCCGACGGTACACCAAAACGCGCAACCCATGCTGTTAAAAATGCTCGCGCAACTTCTTCCGCTGTGGTTGATGTCAGAGGAATCGCCTCTGGCCAGCGCGTGGTGCGGTCTACCATTGTCAAAAGATGTGTGTGCCCGTGTGATAACGGAAGCGGGCCGACCAGGTCAACATGCACGTGATCAAAACGCTTAGCGGGGATGTGGAAAGGTTCTAACGGGGCCTTAGTGTGTCTGTGTATTTTAGCTCGCTGACACGCTACGCAGGCTGCTGCCCATTCCTTGACCTGTTTGCGCAACCCGGGCCAAACAAATTTCTCCCCCACCAATTTGATCGATGCGCGCACCCCCGGGTGCGCGAGAGAATGGACCAAGTCAAAAACACGGCGACGCCACGCGGTTGGCACCACAGGGCGGGGCCGTCCCGTGGAGACATCGCAGATTAGCGGGGGCATACCGTTTTGTTGCACCCTGTGCTCCAGCCTTAACCCTGTTGGTCCAGACTGGAGCGCGCGCACGTCCGCGTCGTTAACCTGCTCCGCAGCCATGGCTGCATAATCTAACCCAACACAGACCGGGGCTGCGCGCGCTCCCGCGTCGCTGCCCGGGCCCGCGGCCATGGCTACAGGGTCTGCCCCTATAGGGCTTGGTGGTGCTATTGCACGCGAGAGGCAGTCTGCTACAACATTGTGTTTACCCGCGACATGCTGAATATCAGTAGTAAACTCCGATATTGCGGCTAGTTGCCTTTGTTGCCGGCCTGACCAGGGTTCTGAAATTTTGGCCATCGCAAACGTTAGCGGTTTATGATCCACAAAAGCGGTGAAACGTCGCCCCTCTAACCAGAACTGAAAATGACGGATGGCCAAGTGTAGGGCCAAAAGCTCCCTGTCAAATGCACTGTATTTCCGTTCACTATCGCGCAAGGTCCTGCTGAAAAACGCGAGGGGTTGCCAGGTACCTGCCACAAACTGTTCAACTACCGCCCCCACCGCTACATCGGAAGCATCAGTGGTGAGCGCCATGCGGGCCGTTGGAACTGGGTGCGCTAACAAAACTGCATTTGCCAGGGCTGATTTGACCTGGGCAAAAGCGCGCTCCCGCTCCGGAGACCATTCGACTTTATTTGCGGGCTTTTGTTTTTTTAACACGGTGTACAATGGCTGCATGAGTCGTGCTGCGCTTGGGAGGAAACGGTTGTAAAAATTAACCATCCCTAGAAACTCCTGAAGCGCCTTAACCGTTTGAGGTTGCGGAAAATCTGTTATGGCACGCACTTTATTTGGAAGGGGAACTGCTCCCTCTGCCGAAACGCGATGTCCCAAAAAATCAATCTGCGCCACCCCAAACTGGCATTTCGCTGGGTTCACTATTAACCCGTGCTCTGCCAACCTCTGGAAAACTGCTGTGAGGTGTTTTTCATGTTCGCCTTCGGACGTGCTGGCTACCAAAATATCGTCCAAATAAACGAACACGAAAGGCAGGTCGCGTAAAACTGCATCCATCATGCGTTGGAAAGTCTGCGCGGCCCCCTTGAGGCCAAAAGGCATGCGCAAGAACTCAAAAAGGCCGAAAGGAGTTATGACCGCTGTTTTGGGTACATCGTGCACGCGCACTGGAACCTGGTGATAGCCGCGCACCAAGTCTATTTTAGAAAAAATGCGCGCCCCCGCCAAATGAACAGAAAAATCCTGAATGTGCGGAATCGGGTAGCGGTCATGAGCTGAAACGTTGTTCAACCTGCGGAAATCGCCGCAAGGCCGCCACGAGCCGTCAGCCTTTGGGACCATGTGTAACGGCGAAGCCCAAGCGCTCTTGGAGCGTCTAACGATGCCTAGTTTTTCCAGATTAGTGAACTCCTCGCGCGCGATGGCCAGTTTAGCTGGGTCCAAACGCCGAGCCTTTGCAAAAACGGGAGGGCCTGTGGTTGTTATGAAATGTTCTACCCCATGTTTGGCCACCGTTGCTGAAAAAGTGGGGACTGTGAGTGCTGGAAACTGAGCAAGCAGAGTGTGAAACTTACCACCCGCGGCTGAGACGCTGGCATGTGCAGTTGGCGGGGCCACCCGAGCTGTGCAGGGAATAGAATGAAAAGACAGTGCATTAATCAGACGTCTATTAGCAAGATCAACCAATAAACCATGTGAGCACAAAAAATCAGCCCCTAACATGTTGAAACTGACTGCTGCTACAATAAATGTCCACTCAAATGAACGGCCTTGTAAGGACAGAAGCATGGTCCTCTCACCAAACGTTTTAATTGTGGAGCCGTTCGCTGCTGACACTGACACCCAGGGGGCTTTAGAAGGCGACAGCCGTTCCGCGTAGGTGGGCGTGACGAAGCTCAGCTGCGAGCCCGTGTCCACGAGGAACTGTTTCCCCGAGCGTGCATCCGTCAGGTAAAGCAGCCTGTTCTCATTGCCGAGAGTCGCGGCTGCTACCGGCCCTCGGTCCTGGCGTTTAAAATTGCACGGTGGGACGCACCTGTGCGCTCTCTCTGCAAAACGGCGGTGGTAGAAGCACGAGCCGTTCTCCGCTCCGCGTCGTCTGGCTCCGGTCGCCGCCGTTGTTGGTGCGTCTGGTGCCGCTGGACCCAAGCTGTCTCCGGACGCCGTTCCCGAACTAGCCGCCGCAGCCGAAACCGCGTTCTGCTTGTGGGCGTCGACCAACTTCTGCGCCTCCTTGCTCAACCCATGGTAGTCTCGCTTGGCCAATCGGGGTGACTCTGCCAGGGCCACTCTCACTGCTGGTGGCAGGGTTCGAAGGAATAGGTGGGCGAAAATGAATTCGCCATCCTCGGAGGCTTTGAGCTGCAGCATCTTCACCATCAGGTCCGCAGGTCTATCGTTTTCTGCCTCCGTCAGCGCCAGGAGCCCCTCTGCTCTTTGTTGGACTGAGGGGGTGAAATGGCTGATCAGCGCGTCTTTCAATGCGCTGTACTTGTTGCTGTCTGGTGGATGATTAACCAAATCATCCACTCTCTGGACCGTGTCGCTGTCCAGTTTCGCTACCACGTGGTAGAATCTTGTGTCGTCGTTGGAGATTCTCCGGAGGTTGAACTGCGCCTCGATTGCGCTAAACCATGAGCGCGGGCTGTGCTGCCAGAAATCGGGCAGCCGGAGCGTGGAGGCGGCCATCAGGCTGGCTTCCACCGAGCCCGGTTTGGAAGAATTCTCATTGCTCATTCTCCGTCGTAGGTCACCAGTGTAGGAGCATGCTCAAATAACGAGGCTGAGTTTCAGTCATAAACCAGCTTTATTTGACAGAACACAAGCTCCTAGCATTCTCAAAGCAGGAAAGAGAAAGAATCATACTTCAACCCCCTTTTATACATTTCCAGCATCAGAATTCAAGTCACATGGTGTCTTCAGTCAACATACAGTTACAAAGCATCCCTTTGAAGCTTCACCATTGTCTCTCATTTCTTGATGAACCGGAATACCCTCCGGGGCGTCTTCTGTGGGACAAAGAGACAAATCTCACACTTCCTTGTTACCTCCTGTAGATTTGAGTCCTCAGTCCTTGCAGACGTGACACTCCACAATACACATTCAGTTCTGTCTCTGTGGCAGCGTGAGCCCACAATGTGTGTCGGCCACAATGCAACATTTAAGAAAAATCAACTTTCATTTTAAATAAATCTTATCACATTTTTAACTGAACAAATCTGCTGCAATTCTGCTCAAAATCTGTTACATTTAATAAACACACTTTTGTGTGTTCTTCTTCACTGGAATTATATCCATACAGTTCTTGCCAAGAATCATGCTTGAGCAACCAGCACTGTCCTTTCATGAGAAGAAGCTAAACAGCACTGAGAGTGCTTATATGCACGGTGGCGCAGTGGTTAGCACCACGGCAGCAGTTTACCCTCGGCCAGGGGATCGTGGGTGCGATCCCTGCCCCCGGCCAACAGTGATCTGTGTGGAGTTTGCATGTTCTCGTTTTTCATGCAAAAACATGCAGGTTAGGGAGTTAAGGGGCGCTTGCACACGCAGCGGCTGGTGGCTTGTTACCGGACTGCAGAACAAATCTACCTACGGGTACAAGATAAGTCCAAAAAAAAAAAAGAGTGGGTAGTGAAGTGGCGCTTCGCCATCGCCCCGCAAATGAAATACACGCAGCTTCCTTTCACGGTAGTTAAAAAAACCCTCTTCCTCCCGCTCACTTTGAAAATGATAAATTTTCTGTCTTTTTTTTGCCATGTTTTTGGGCTTGGAAACCGCACTCCGCTCACCATCTTAACTGCCCGCTAGCTTACGCTCCACAAGCGTGAAGGTTTTGTCATGCGCACAATACTGACCTTTGAACTAGGTCAGAGTTCACCTTAACTTTACGTATAATAAACATATTTTCATTTTTTTTTATTTTTAAGACATTGTCATTTTAAAATCTATATAAATGCAAGTGTGATTTTAAAAAATATAAAAAATATAAAATAAAAAATAGCGGCAGAAAAAATTACATCTTAGATGCAGCTCACTTGCGAGTTGTGCTATTTTTAGAACAGGCCTGCAGGCGACACATGTGGTCCCTGCGGGCGACATGGTGCCCGCGAGCACCGCGTTGGTGACCCCTGCCGTAGGTAGATTTGTTTTGCAGTCTGGTGACATCCATATTTACAAGCCACAAATTACATTCAACATAGACACAAACACAGGCACATATGAAGCTGACTATAAACATGATAAAAATACTCAAGGCTCCATCAATCAGGGTATAAAAAGACAAAGAGATGGGAGAAAAACCAGAGGTAAAGAGAGAAGGGTCATATTAAAAGTTAAAAACTAGTCAAAGAGGTTAAAAACTCAAAGGTCTAAAACCCAATAAAATATTTAGAACCCAAGTAACATCCTACAAAAATAAGTAAATATAAAATGGAGTTAATAAATAGGTACCTAAAATTATGTGCAATATATTGTTACAGCTTGTTCAACTCTTTGACAGCAGCAGGAACAAAGCTGTTTTTGTAGCGCTGGGTTCTACTTTTTGGGACAGCAAACCTCCGTCTTGAGGGAAGAAGCTGAAAGTTGCAGTGCAAAGGGTAGGTGGGAGTCATCATTTAAAATGGAGGTAGCCATCCTCTGTACTTGTCTGGTGTACAGGGATGTCAGGCTCAGCTGTGACTCACCAAGCAAACGACTGGACCATCTAACTACCTGATCCAACGATTTCCTCTGTTTCAGTTTTATCTGACCAAACCATGACACTAAAGAAAAGGATAAAACAGATTCAATAAAAGCCCGATAAAACATTGTCATTATGGTTCAGTCAATTTGGAAGCGTGCAAGTTTTCTCAAGCAATGCAAATGTTGCTGACCCTTTTTGCACACCCTTTCACAGTTCTCTTCAAAGTTTAAATTACTATCAATAATCGTCCCAAGATATTTGTAGGACTGTACACATTCGGTGGTCTGGCCTTTTAGTACGGTGACTTTATGCCTGGGATTTTTCCTCCTAAAGTCAGTAATCATGTCTTTAGTTTTTGTCGTATTCAGCTGCAGGTAGGAATCCTCACACCAGTGAACAAAATCATCAACTACTGGGCCGTGGCCACTCTCACCATCCTGAGTCATCAGCATACTTTCTAATGTGTCTGTTGTCATGTCTGCTCCGACACATGTTTGTGTACAGGATGAAGAGAAGTGGTGACAACACACACCCCTGAGGAGAGCCAGTGGAAGAGCACTTTAGGTCAGACAATGTACCATTGACCCTTACTCTCTGCGTCCTGTTGGTTAAGAAATCCAGAATCCAACCCACCAGATTATTGCTTAAATCAAATTGTTGCAGGAGCCTTTCAACTAAGATATGAGGTTGGATTGTATTAAAGGCGGAGGAAAAGTCCACAAATAAAAGTCTGGCGTGTGTCCCATTAAAATCCAGATGTTTAAAAAGCATGTTAAACAGAGTGACAGTGGCATCCTCCACTCCTCTGTGAGGCCTATAGGCAAACTGCTGAGGATCCAATGCATGCTCAGTCTGCTTTAAAAATTTTCATTAAAATTGAAGTCAAAGCAACTGGTCTAAAGTCGTTTACCGTTTTAGGACAGCTGGATTTTGGAACCGGAACAACCACGGCTTCTTTCCAGATCTTAGGCACATGTTGTGTCTGTAAGGACTTATTGAAAATGTAATGAAATATAGGACTCAGTTCATGTGCACAGGACTTTACCAAGCGCCCACATATATTATCAGGGCCCTGACTTTTGTTCACTTTTACAGCGCAGAACTCCCTTGTAACATCCTGCACCTCAATATTAAAGTGCTGATTGTCTTTGAGTTTCTGTTTCAAATCTTGGGTTTCTGTGCTAAAATCAAAGGAGTCAAAACGACCATAAAAACAATTAAGAGCATTAGCCAGCTCTGTGTCTGAATTAAAACCATCTAAAAACATACAATTACTGCGCTCTGTGTTGTGTTGGGTTCTTTTATAAATAAAGACTGCTGCTTTGGGTGAACACGGAGCCTCCTTTATTGACTGGCTGCAACACATTAACACACGAACTCCGCCATATTATTCTCTGTCATGCTGTACACCTGACAACATCCGGTCTGTGTCGCCCCCTAGTGGCTCCACATATGTAATGCCTAGATTACACCACATCCCCCTTACTGAAGCTAGGTTGACCCCTTTTAGTTGAAAACACAAAATACATTTTTATATGAGATCTTTTTCCGTTCCCTTTTGTCAACTAACTATGACAGCATAAATTTAACACATCACCCCCTTTAACAAATCTGTAACATTTCTTTTTTTTTTTTCCACACTGTTGCCATGTAAGAACATATTATGCAAAGGCCTCTTATTTTCTATTTAAGGAAGGCATTTTTAGAACTCAACTCTGCTTTCACGAATATTAACATGCAACTCTACAGATCCAGTCTCTTTGGTTTTATCACTTCTCTACCAGACCTGGTTCTAACAACACCTGGTGTTTCCTGTGCATTGGGCTCAGAAACAGTTTCTGTAGGAGTGTCTTTTCCATTTGATTGGGTCCGTTGTGGTTCCATCTCAGTCTTTGGTATCGACATAGGCACAAGATGAGTGCGGTTCCTCCTGATTGTCCCTTGTGGTCCACTGATGACATAGGACCGTGGAGTTTTGTGGACAGATGTCACTGTGCCCTGTGCTTTCGCATCTGTAATCCAAACAGAGTTTCCGGGTAACAGTTTATCCAAATCTCTCGTTCTGTGTCTTTTGTTGAAACATTCTGTTTGCCTCATCCGTCTCTCCTTTTTCACGTGACGAATTTGTTGTAGATTCGGCACGCATGGCTGCAAGGCCTCTGGAAGCATTGGCAGGGTGGTACGAAGCCTACGCCCCATGAGAAGCTGTGCTGGGCTGTAGCCATTTGCCAACGCTGTAGTTCTGTAGGCTAACAGTGCTCGGTATGGATCACTGGCTTTCTTAATTAGGTTTTTGACTGTTCTGACAGCTCTTTCTGCCTCACCGTTACTTTGGGGGTACCTGGGACTACTGGTCATGTGCTCAAAACAGTACTCCTTTGCAAAGTCTTCCATTTCCTGACTTGCGAACTGCGTGCCGTTATCCATGATCAGTATCTCTGGTATTCCGTGACGTGCAAACATAGACTTTAAATGCACAATGACATTGGCAGAGCGAGTTGGGCTGAGCTGGGCAATCTCTATATACCTAGAGAAGTAGTCCACTAATAACAGGTAGTTTTTGTCTTGTAGCGTGAACAAATCAGCTCCCAACTTCTACCATGGGCTTTCTGGTAAATCTGTGGGCATTAAAGGCTCTCTCACATTAACTCTTTCCTGTATGCACTGTCTACATTTGAGTACAACTTCACTGATCTGGTTGCTTAAACCTGGTCACCATACAGCCTGACGGGCACGCTCTCTGCATTTAACCACCCCCTGGTGGCCCTCATGTATCTTATCCAAAACTGCATTTCTCATGTTAGCAGGGATAACTAACCTCGTGCCTCTCAGTAGTAGTCCGTTATGCACACTCAAAACGGCTCTCTCAGACCAGTAGTGCTTCACCGCTCCCTGTAGCTGGTTACGATCCGGCCAGCCTTCTGTGCAGTATTTCATGACTTGTGAACAGACGCTGTCGGACTGCAGTTGCTCTTGGAGATCTGCAAGATATTTGCTGCTTGTAGGGAGTCCCTCTAGCACAGAGTCAACATAAATGTTAGTGTCCTCCATAAGATCTGTGTCTGTGTGAGTAACACTGTTTGTGAGCGGTAAGCGTGAGAGCGTGTCGGCAGTGGTGAGACTTTTGCCCGGGATGTGCTTTATAGTGTATGAGTACCTCATTAGGCGCATACGAAATCTCTGTATACGCGGTGGAAGCACATCCAAAGCTTGTCCTCCCAGTAGACTCACTAGTGGCTTATGATCAGTTTCTAGTTCAAAGTGCAGACCCAGGATAAAGTCATTGAATCTTTCGCAGGCCCACGTGAGAGCCAGCGCTTCTTTTTCCAGCTGGGCGTAGCGCTGCTCTGTAGGTGTCAATGATCGAGAAGTGTAAGCAACTGGTGACCACACGTCTCTCTCCTTCTGTAGCATGACTGCCCCCAATCCGTATGAAGAGGCATCTGCAGATATTTTCTGTGGTTTGTGTGGGTCATAGAGCTGCAATACAGGAGCAGAGGACAATTCTTGTTTGAGATTACAAAACGCATTTTGTTGTTCATGCCCCCAGTACCACATGTTCTTTGTTGAAAGCAAGTCTCTCAATGGTTTGTCCTTTTCAGAAAGGTTCGGAATGAACTTCCCCAGCTGGTTCACCATTCCGAGAAAGCTCCTGAGCTCACTCACGTTGCTTGGCTCTTTCATGTCCTGAACAGCTTGGGTTTTGTCTGGATCTGGCCTCATTCCTTCTGCTGAAACAATAAACCCAAGAAATTTGACCTCTCTTTTGCCAAACTCACATTTTGACATATTCAACGTAACGCCGGCTTTCTCCGCGCGCTTCAAGACAGCGTGCAGTCTTGCGTCGTGCTGCTCCTTCGTGGATCCCCAGACCAGGATATCGTCCACGTGACAGACGGCTCCGTCGAGACCCGATGTAACCTCTGTCACCATCATGTTTTGGAAATGTTCAGGAGCACTGGAAATACCAAATGGCAAACGGTTGAAGTGGTATCTGCCAAATGGCGTAATGAATGTGGTGAGAAAGGCCGATTCTTTAGACAGTGGTATTTGCCAAAATCCCATATTTGCATCAAGCTTTGAAAAATACTGAGCACCTGTGAGCATGCCTAGCGTTTGGTCCACAGATGGGAGGATGTATCTTTCGCGACACACTGACTCGTTTAAAGGTGTCATGTCCACACAGATACGCACCTTTTCTTTGTCCTTTTTGGGAGCTACAACCATGCCACAGCACCAATCTGTTGGCTGCTCCACGCGACTGATGACTCCCAACTTTTCCATCCTCTCGAGCTCTTCTTTCACTTTACCCATGAGCGGCAGTGGCACACGCCTTGGCACCTTGAGCGAAAAGGGCTTAGCATCAGGTTTCAGTTTTTTTTGTAACTTAAGATTTTTATTCATTTTTCATTATATATATTGCATTCAGATCACAGTCTACATTTAAAAAAAAAACAAAGGGGCTAGAGTAAAAAAGAAAAAGGAGAAAAAAAAAAAAAAAAGGGGGGGGGGGACAAATGTTGGAGCATCAAGTTTTTAGTTTCCATCTCTTAATTCTTCTGGTTTTTCCAGCGTCTTTGGTTATTCTTTCAATATCTGTCTCGTTGTTGCACTTTGTAGTGTGTCCATTTCCGCCATTTTTTTTCCCATAGTCCTTCTTGCATTCTTTGTCGATATGTTAGTTTTTCCATCATACGTATGTCTTCAATAATGTCAGTCCATTGCTCTTGGTCAGGAAGAACTTCTGATCGCCATTTTTTTGTGATTGTTTTTTTACATGCAATCAACAAGATTTTAACTAGATATCTGTCCTCAGCCTGTATAACATTGTCTCTTTTAAGATCACATAGGTACATCAAGTTACAGTTCATTGGTATATTATATCCTAATATCCTCTGTATTGTCACATGTATAGATTTCCAGAATGATGAGATTTTGCTGCATTTCCAAAACATATGCGAGTGGTCTGCATTTTGAGCCCCACATCCCCTCCAGCATATAGATTGGGTATTTGTATACTTTCCTTGAATCTGTGGTGTAATGAAAAAGCGAATCAGGTTTTTCCATCCAAATTCCCTCCATGTTCTTGAATTTGTCGACGTGTGTTGTGTTTTCCATATTTCCTGCCAGCTTTCTTCTGTTATGTTTAAATTGAGCTCTTTCTCCCATTTCTCCTTTATATAGTTACTTGAATGATTATTTGCCATAAGTTTCTGATATAGCTTTGAAATAATTCTTGTTTTATTTCCTGTATATGAGCTTAAAATGAATTGTATAATCTCGCTCACATCTGTTTGGAGGTTATGCCTAATCTTCTTCATATAATAGTCTCTCATCTGCAGATATCTGAAGAATTCCGATCTTTCTAGTTTAAATTTTCTCCTGATGTTTACAAAGCTCCCGAGATCTTTTTTTCCGATATTGCCCCATGCTGTGATTCCCTTGTTCACCAGATTTTTGTATCCCCTATCTTGTTTTGCCGGTTCAAACTGACTGTCAAATGCTACCCATTTCAATAGTTTTATGTCTTCCTTTATGTTATACTTTTGTACTATTTTATACCACAGTTCTAAAGTAAATTTAGTGATTGGGTCTATTTGTTTGATTTGCTTATATGCATCTTTATCTCCTATTATGCTTTGTACTGGGAGTCCCTCAATTTCCTTTTCCATTTCTTTCCATTTTGCCTCATATCCCTCGTCGCACCAACATATGATATATCTTATTTGTGCTGAGTAGTAATATTCCTTTAGACTCGGTAGGCCCATGCCTCCTTTCTCTTTTGGTAACTGGAGAGTTTTATATTTCACTCTTGGTTTTTTACCTCCCCAAACAAATATCGATATCATCCTGTCCCACTTTGAGAATTGGGCATCTGGAATCTCTGTTGGTATAGCCTGGAAGAGGTAAAGTAATCTAGGTTGTATGCTGATTTTGACTGTCTCAATTTTTGAATTCAGATCCATATTTAAGATTGACCATCTATCAATATCTTTTTTTATTTCTTGTTCCAACCTATCATAGTTTGCTTTATAGATTTTGCTTAGATCTTTAGGTATGTTCACTCCAAGGTATTTTATTTCTTTTTGTTTCCAGTTTAGTTTGATCTTATCAGTTATCTGGTTTAGAGGGTTATAGTGGAATGTCAGTATTTGTGTTTTTGTTATGTTTATCTTGTATCCTGATAATTTTCCAAAATTTTCTATCAAGTTCATCATTTCCATTATTGATTCATCTGGTTGTTCAAGGTAAACTATAATATCATCTGCAAATAGCCCAATCTTGTGTTCCACCCCCTTTATTGTTACACCTTTTAATTTCTTATTTTGTCGTATCGCTTGAGCCAGTGGCTCTATGAACAGAGCAAACAAGGTGGGCGATAAGCAGCATCCCTGCCTAGTTGATCTTTGTATATTTACTTTGTCTGTTAAGCTACCGTTTTATCTTGATTCTTGCCACAGGTTCTTGATACAGCGTCCTTATGCATTGTACTGATTTTTCGTTAAATCCAAAGCGTTCCAGCACACTATATAGGAATTTCCAGTTAACCCTGTCAAATGCTTTTTCTGCGTCTAAACTCATTATTACTGTGCTTTTCTTTTCTTTATGTATTTGATTAATTATATGTATTGTTCTCCTGATATTGTCATGTGTTTGGCGTCCCTCTATGAAACCAGTTTGATCATCTTCTATCAATTCCGTCAAGAATGTCTTTATTCGTTTACATATAATTGTTGTATATATTTTATAATCCACATTTAATAAAGAGATTGGCCTATAGTTTCCGCATTGTTCTCTATCTTTCCCTGGCTTTAAAATGACTGAAATAATGGCTTCGTTCCATGATGGAGGTATTTTGTTGTTGTTCAACGTCCAATTAAATGACTTTAGAAGCTGTGGCGTGAGTTCTTCTATAAACAGTTTATAAAACTCAGATGGGTATCCATCACTACCTGGTGATTTACCGTTTTTAAGTGACTTAATCACATCTCTAATCTCTTGTGTTGTTATTTCTGCTGTTAGCTTTTCATTTTGTTGATTTCCTATTGATGGCAAGTCCAATGTGCATAGAAATTTTTTAATATCTTTAGTATTTGTTTCTTCAGGTTGCGAGTATAGTTCTTGGTAGAAATTATGGAATATTTCTTCGATGTTTTCTGGGTTAACTGTGGTTTTATTTGTGGTGGGGTCTTTAATCTTATATACATTATTCATTGTTTGTTGTTTTCTTAACCGTTTTGCCAGCAGTTTTGTGGCTTTTGGTCCCGTTTCATAATATTTTTGCTTTAGATATCTATTTTTCCTTTCAATTTCATCCATTTGTGTTTCTTTTATCTTTATTTTTTCTTCTTTAATTTCTTGATATATTTTTGGGTCATTTGTGCTTTGATGTTTATGTTCTAATTCCCTCAGTCTCTCACATCTTTGTTCATATGCTTCCAGTTTAGTCTTATTTGCTTTTCCTGTTTCAACAATTAATTTACCTCTTAACACGGCTTTTAGTGCATCCCATAGTATTGTTGGGTCCACTTCTTCATTGTCATTCTCTTGGATATATTCATTTATGTTTACTTTTATTCTTTCTTTCATTTTATCATCATTTAACAGTCCTACATTAAGTTTCCATGTTGTTTGTCGTTTTCTATTGTTTAAATTTATTTCCATGTATATAGGATTATGATCTGATATTTCTGCCCCTCCAATCCAACAATTTCTCACCCTGTGTCTGTCATCTTCATTCATAAGGAAGTAATCTATTCTAGAGTGTACTTTATGGACTGCTGAATAATGTGTATAGTCTTTTTCGAGTGGGTGCAGGTCCCTCCAAATGTCTACCATACCCATTTCTGCCAGTGAGGTTCTTATGAATTTTGTTACATGTTTTTTTGTCTTCTTAACACTTGTTGTATCAATTTCATGATCCATGACAGCATTTAAGTCTCCTCCACAAATTAGGACTCCTTCACTGTGTGTTGCTATGAGATCAAACAGATGTTGAAAAAAACCCTTGTCACTTTCTGGTGGGGCATAGATGTTCACTAATGTGATCTGCATTCCATCTATGCTACCCTTTATTATTACATACCTGCCTTCTTTATCCTGGATTTCCTGTTCACATTCAAATTGTATTTTATTTGAGATTAGTATCATAACCCCCCTTTTAGTTCCTCCCTTAAATGAACTGTAGTAGGAGTTCTTATAGCCAAATCTCTTTAGTTTCACATGTTCTGTCTTGCTCAAATGTGTCTCTTGCATAAATATAATTTCGGCTTTTTCTTTCTTGAATTTTCTTATTATTCTTTCCCTTTTAACAGGTGAGTTCAGACCATTCACGTTTAGTGTTATTATCTTAAGATTTTTACCCATAATCATGTTTTTCCATTTTTTTAACTTGTGCTCCTAGCCCCTTTAACAACAAAAATAACACATATTTATATAAAAACACATTAAAAAATCTCGACCTCCGTACTTTGGGCCTTTCTTCTGCCCACTGGTCCCTGTTGGTGGGTGGAGGGATTGTCCTCACCGAGTGTAGGGCCCTCCCTAGACCTGTATTTACTATCCAAGAAATAGTCATTAGTCTAGAAATGTCCAACAAATATCACTTAAACCTCTCCTAGCCGTCTGTTTCTCTTTTACCTTGTCTTCTTGGCCTTCATTTCTTCTGTGTCTTTCTTAATCTTTGTTATAATCTAGGCTTTCAGTTGAAAGCCTTGTAGTCTTTCCTGGGCCCGCTGCGCCACGTCTCCCCCCGTCTTTTGCCGTTCACTCGCCTCCACTCCGGCTGTCGTGATGCGTTCAGGGCCTCCGCTGCTCCTACCGTTTCCTCCGGCACGTACACCTCAAGGCCCCGCTCCATCATGTCCTGCGCTGCCTCTCTGGCTGTGTTGTAGGTTCTTACGCCGTTCTCCCAATGAATCCTCATCTTCGTTAGCGGCGTTTGGAATCTAATTTTTTTTTCTTTCAGCGTTTTTTTAATGTTGGCATATTTCTTCCGCTGCTGCGCAATTTCTGCCGGGTAGTCATGATCAAAGAATATCTGCTTGTCGCCGATTCGTATCTTTTTTTTCCACGCTCGTGTCAGGATTCTTTCCTTTACATCATATTTCAGAAAGTTTACCACAACTGACCTGGGTGTAGAGCGTGGGTTCGGGTTCTGTGCCGAGGCTCTGTACGCTCGTTGAATCTGCAGATCCGCTTCGCTGGGCAGTTCCAGCTCTTTTTTTAAGAACTGATCCATGAATTTCGTCATCGAGTTGCCTTCAATGCCCTCCGGGATCCCGAAGATGTGTATATTGCCCCGTCTGGACCTGCTCTCCAAGTCGGTTACTTTCTCCTGCATCCTCTGCATTTGTGCCGTCAGGGTCTGCAGCTGTTCGCTTGCCTCGCTATTCCAATCTTCCAGCTCTGATATTCGGGCCTGCGCTTCTGTCATACACGCCCGCTGGGAGCGCAGCTCCTCCATGTTTTCTGCTAGCTTGCGCTCCATTTCTCTTCGGAGGCCCATAATTTCTTCCTTAATCTCTTTTTTCAGCTCCTCCTTAAGAGCCGCTAAATCCTGTTGTAGCTGCCGTTTGAAGTCTCTCAACTCTTTACCCAAACTGGCAATGCCAGTGTTCATGGTATCGAGTTTTGTGTCTTCCATTTTCTCTGCTGCGGTCACCTCGTTTTTTTGGGCCCCGTGTTCAGCGGTTTCTCCTGCGTTGTTGAAGAGGAATTCTTTAATTTTACTCTGCTTTTGTCCTTGTGCCCGGCTCCTTCGTGTTTTCATCCCTTAGTTTATTGATCCGCTTATGTCGAGTTGGCCATTTACCGATGATTTTTAATCCGGCTAGGGAGAGCTCTCTGTTTAAGCGTTATGTCTCTCCGCCATCTTCCCGGAAGTCAGCATCAGGTTTCAGTTTAATTGTGTATGGCTTTTGAACAAGCCCAAGTCCATCGCATAACTTGGGGTACGCTTTTCTCACTGTCTCTTGGTCTATAATGTCAACTCTGGCAATTAGTTTCAGTCTCACGGAAGCTGTTCTACTCAGTAGTGCCATGCGCAGATTTTTGACAATATAGATTTTCTCAGTAGCGCTCTTGTCACCGTATGTAATAGTCTCTGTCATAGACCCCAACACGGTTAGTGCAGTTCCACCCGGTCCGTAGAGTGGTTTTTGTGCCTTTTCCAACTGTTCATTTTTCTTCTTGAAGATTTCAAATGTTTGGTCAGAAACCGCTGTGACGTCCGCTCCGGAATCTAACTTAAAAGTCACTTTATTTCCTTTCACATTTATGTCTGCCAGCCATGGATCCTCCCCTAGATCCACTTCACCCAGAAAAAGTCCATCTGCATTGTTAGTGACCTCATTCACAGTTGGGTTGGACCTACAGACTCTAATATAGTGTCCACGTTTTTTACAGTTATGGCATTCCGCGTTTTTAGCTGGGCACTGTACTGCTGCATGTGCTGGTGCTTTGCCACACTTGGAACAAACTTTACTGTCTTGTTTTGTCTGCTGAGGCCTTGAGGACTTAATCTGTTTTTGCTCCTTGATTATGAACTTGTTTGGCTTGGCTTTTCTGATGTGTACCGCATCCACGGCTGTTCTGTTAATGCTAGTTTCACCTCTTAGGTCAGTTTGTTGTCGTTTTATTTCTTCAGATTGTCTTGCCATTGTTATAGCTTTAGCTAGGGTAAGGTCTTTGTCAAGCTGCATTCTTTCTGACAGCGATGAATCTTTCAGACCCACTACAAGCCTGCCTCTCAAGAGGTCATCATGAAGTGCACCGTACTCACAGTTTTCTGCCAGCGCATAGAGTGCTGTTATGAACGAGTCTACTGGTTCTGCCGGCTGTTGCACTCGCTTGTTGAATTTTGCTCGTTCATAAATCACGTTCTTTCTGGGAACGAAATGTCTATCAAAGGCTGTTTTAACGGCATCGTACTGCTGGCGCTGCACACTCGTTAGCTCGAGCCCTCTTAGCACATCGTCAGCCTCATCTCCCATACAATAAACCAGCGTATTTACTTGTTTCGCCTCAGCTGAGTTATTCAGGTTACTTGCCAGTCTAAAACGCTCAAAACGTCTTATCCACTTTTCCCACTCTTGGGGTCTCGCAAAGTCGAAGGGCTCCGGTGGTTTAATGGTGAAGGTTGCCGCTGGAGTAGCCGCCGCCATTACTGGATCAATTGGCGCAGCTGCAGCTCTTTGAACTTCGTCTGACATAGCCGCTAGCCGGTTGCAAAGCTGACTTTTCTCACCTCAAAGCGCACCAACTTCTGACACCATGTTGTGTTGGGTTCTTTTATAAATACAGACTGCTGCTTTGGATGAACACGGAGCCTCCTTTATTGACTGGCTGCAACACGTTAACACACGAACTCCGCCATATTATTCTCTATCATGCTGTACACCTGACAACATCCGGTCTGTGTCGCCCCCTAGTGGCTCCACATATGTAATGCCTAGATTACACCACACTCTGTGCTCTGAAGGCCTGCAATAAATAGTTTTCATACTGGCCCAGGCTGAACCAAGTTTCTTTGTTGCCATCTTGCTTTCCAATTCTGATTTATAATTCTGTTTTGCTCTTAAAATTTCGGACTTCAGCTCTTTTGTGGCAGCCTGTAGCTCAGAAACAGACCCCTGTTTAAAGGCAAGTGCTTTCCTCTGTAAGCAGGATTTAACTGATTTTGTAACCCATGGTTTGTTGTTGGGATATATTTTGACACGTTTACGTGGAACGATCTTATTTTTACAGAAAACCATGTATGAGCATGTGACGTCCACCAAAGAGTCCAAATCATCCCCGCAGGCCAGTGTGAACATCTCCCAGTCTGTACAGTTAAAGCATTCCTGGAGGCTGTGCACTGAATCTTCTGTCCACACATCAATGTCTCTCGTCTCCACCTTGCCTCTTCTGAGAGCAGTTTTATATGTGGGCAGCAAATGTACACAGTTGTGATCTGAGGAAACTACAGGAGGAAGGGGGAGTGATTTATAGGCCCTCTCTATGGATCCATAGCACAGGTCCAATGTCTTTTTTCGCCTGGTTGGGCAGGAGACATACTGATAAAAGTTTTTAAGGGTCTTCTTTAAAGAAACATGGTTAAAATCCCCAAGAATGAAGTTTGCCGCCTCTGGAGAAATTGATTGCAGCCGCTGGATCACATCAAAGATGGTGCTGGAGGCGGAGTCAGCGTCTGCCCTAGGGTGAATGTACACAGTTGTGATGAAAAGCTGGGGGAACTCGCAAGGCAAATAAAAGGGGCGTAGTGACACAGACAGCAGCTCCACATTGGGTGTACAGATGCGCTCTCTGACGTGACAGATGTGCAGTACTGCTTATTAATGTATAAACATACGCCGCCCCCCTGACGTTTCCCCGTTACCTCTTCCTGCCGATCCGAGCGCAGTGGGGCTCCAAAGCCGTCAATCCACAGGTCTGCGTCTCGGTCATGCGCAGTAAGCCAAGATTCAGCGAAAGCCATGACAAAGCAGTTCTTAAAGTCCTTCTGGTAGTGTACATTCCCTTGAATTTCATCCACCTTGTTTCTTAGAGACTGTACGTTCCCAAAAATCATAGAAGGAAGAGGAATGTTACCAAACTGACGTCTTCTCAGGCGCAATTTCACACCTCCACGCTTTCCGCGTTTCCTTCTCCCGTCTCTCCCGTCTCTCTTTTCACCGCTGTGTCCGTCTCTGAAAATAAAGTCCGGCAGTTGCGGCTTAGGCTCAATCACAGCCGCTGCATCAACTGTGTTTAAATGCAGCAACATGTCCCTGGAATAATGTATCCTGCCCGCAATGATGCCGGTCACGTTTACCTCATAGACAAAGAGCCGGAGGAAAAGTAGCAGCAGTGCAAAAAAGGGGAGGAAGTCCATGTTGTTGGAACCAGGGAGCTCTTCGCCATACAGTCCACAAACATTCCAGGACAGAAACAACACGGGATTTCGTAAAAACACATTAAAGTACATAAAAACAAGACACACAGACGACGGACTTTTTCACCAGCTGCCGGTCACTGCGTGCGCATGCGCCCGTAACTACATCTTCCCAGAATCATTTTTATCAGTGTGGTCATTAAACCTGGTTTTGGCACATTAAGGCAGTGTGGGCAGATGCCAAGTCCTGCCAGAAAATGAAACCTGCATCTCCGTAAAGCTTGTACGCAGAGGGAAGCATGAAATGCTCTAAAATTTCCTGGTCGACAGCTGTGCTGACTTTGAATTTAAAAAAATCGCGGGGTGGAGGCAGTCTGTAATGTTGCTCATGGGACACATTATGGTGTTACAGAGGTAGTGACGTCACCCAGGGGATAAGAGAGCTGTGTGGTAGAGGGGCGGTCTCTTGATCACCTCTGCCTAACGGGAGCATCTGTCTGGATACTGTGAGCATCTAAAGTCCTGTGTAGTTCACCACTCGTCTCATTATTGACCTACGTTTTACAGACATAACATTTGACGACGAGGATAAAGTATGGATGCTGGCATGTTGTCTATTTGGCCATTTTTGGAGACTCCGGTAGAGCCTCCGGTGCCTTGGATGAGGTGGTTTGCTGCTTTTCAGAATTATTTGGTGGCACTAAACCTCAGTGAACTGAAGAAGGTACGAGCACGGGCGATTTTAGTACACAATTTAGGTATGGAGGGACAGCATACCCTTTCTACCTTGGGAGCTAGCAATAGCTTCGATGACGTGGTTGAGCTAATAGCGCAACATTTTTGCATGCCTGCAAACGTCATCGTCAGGAGGATCCAGTTTCGGCAGCGCCTCCAGCAGACCAGCGAGTCACTGCAGCACTATGTTGCAGACCTGCGGCAGCTAGCTGGTGAATGCCAATTTGGTGATTTACAGGAAGAAATGGTCCACAACCAGCTGGCGGAGCACACGCTGTGTTTGTCAGCACTGTCAGCACGATCAAAACTACTTACACACTCCAGCGAATTGACTAGCCACGGCTGTGGAAATTGTCCAACAGTGTAAAGCAGTGGACAGATTGTCACATGACCTCAGTGAAAGAGCTATGCTACACCGCACTGATTCACAATTGATGACGCAGGCTGTGGACCCGGACAGTGAAGATAGCGAACAAGAGGAATGCGCTGCAGCTGTGACGATAAGGTCCGCCAAGGTATCGCCCAAATGCTTGGATTACGGATCCAGTAAACACCGGTACAAGGCAAGAGAGTGTCCAGCGAGAGGTAAACGCTGCGGCAAGTGCGGTGTTTCCCCAGACACCGATGGCCGTACATATTGTATGGTGGAAATGGACAGAGTGGAGGTACCATTACTGCTTGACACAGGTGCAGTGAGGTCGGTGCTGAATTGGCCCACCGTGAAGAGTTTTTTTCCCATACCACCAGCTGAGAGGTCTGTTAGATCAAAAATGAATTGATTGAGATTGAATCAATAATCAATAGGCGGTTTCCAAGTTCTGAGACATTTATTCTCTTTCTGATCAGAAAAAGGAGGCAGTCGGTCACAGCATAACGTGTCTCAGAGCTTGCTCACACCAACTCCCTAACATGTGTTCAAGGATGTTGCTCCTTATACCCTGGGCAGGCGTCTCTGACCTTATCTAAACCTAAAGACGGCTGGAGCCATCTTTCCCCAAGACTGCTTCTAATCTATGGACAGCACTGAACATTCTGCTATGATCTTTACATGACCTGGTCAACCTAAGTCATCCTAACTTCGGGCATTCTGAACAGAACAGCTCGGAAACAGCTGTGGAAATCTTTTTCTTCTTTGCTAAAAGAGCATGGAGAGCAAAAACGGTAGTATGTGGAAACTATGAATTTTAGAGTCTAATCAGAAACTCTCCCCACTATTCAGAGACCAAAAATCAAGGCACTGCATGCATAGGTGGCGCTATAATAAACAGTTTTATGTTTTTGCAAATATCTTGAGCATGGCTGGGCCTAGACTAAAAAATTCTTTCATCGTTCTATTCACTGAAACCTTCTGCAACTTTTTGTCAAAAAGGTAATCTCTGTCTTTTTTTTTTTGTACTTATTTTGTACCCGTAGGTAGATTTGTTTTGCAGTCTGGTGACAAGCCACCAGCTGCCGGTCGCTGCGTGCGCAAGCGCCCCATATCCCTAACCTGCATGTTTTTAGCATGTGGGAGGAAACCAGAGAAATCCCGGAGTAAACCCACGCAACACGGGGAGAACATGCAAACTCCACACAGATCACTGTTCGCCGGGGGCAGGGATCGAACCCACGACCTCATGATCCCCGCGATCCCCCGGCCGAGGGTAAAACTGTGCTGCCGCAGTGCTAACCACTGCGCCACCGTGCAGCCCACGGTGCAGTCTTTGTGGTAAACTCTAAAAATGAAGTTTTCTACACCATATTTTCAAAAATGTGCAAGTGAACTCAAAATGAACTCCTCCTAAGCCATTCATCCAAATTGCCTAAAATTAAGCAGAGCTCATCTACAGACATTGATAATGAACAGTTGTTAAAACTATCCAAAACTGTCAGTCTGTTTTGATTTTCTAGGCCAATTAAGTTGTACCGGTTTTTGGCATGTAGTTTTGGGTTTAACTCTACAGTAAATGTATTGATTCACTACACCAAAGCAGTAGTGTGGTGTAGGAGTTAAGATACTCATTTGTGATACAGGAGCCCTAGGTTCAAATCCTTCTGGTAATGTGTCATTCCTCTAAAGTGCAACATACCTCTTCTGTGCATTTGAAAACAATATATAATCCACCTTAAGTTTTAAATACTGCTGCTGCTGGGAATCCTTTCAATTGAACATTTATCATTTAAGAAGAGTGAAAACTAAAGCAGAGTGGTGTTGTGGTTAACAGTGGGTGCTTAGAATGCAGGAGGTCCTGGGTTTGAATCTTGCCAGGGAGGGCTTGTTCTTCTAAACAACTCAAGTACAGCATGGCTCCTCTGTACATTTTGTCAGATTTTCATCTCAAGATAATATTTGCTAAATTATTTTGAGGGTACAAAAGTGGGCCCACATTGTCTTCAACAGCTCTTTTTTTTTTGTCATTACTGGGGGACAGCAGGTGTGGCCTCGGTCTGTGGTCTTGGTCCCACCAGCGAATTACAGGGCATGACTTTAGCCACCAACAACAAAAAGCCCTGTGGTTAGCTGTTGGTACTGGGGTTGTGGTCGCCGTGGTTGTGGCCTTTTCGGTGTTCCAGGAACAAGAAAGTTAGTTTAAAAACTAATGTGTAGCAGATATGGAATAATGTTTGCGCCATCAGGAACTGAATTTGAATTTGAATTTGAATAACTGAATTTGAACCTGAATTAATTAGTTTGAATAAGTGCTTTTAAAATTTGAATCTTAATTGCCTAATTTGAAATTGAATCTATTGGTTTGAATTTGTATTGCAATAAAATTGAAGCTGTATTTCTTTTACTGGAAAAATTCAGCTCCCTTATTCATTGTCAGAGTTCAGTTTCACTTCTTGTCATACTGTTGGAATAATTTTGAGCTTAAATTATTCAAAGTCAAATAATCAGACAGAAAGTTGAATTTATGTACATTTATTACAAAATCACCCCATTGGCCACTATGGGGGAGAGGTTACAAGGCATGACATTCAGACACACCTAGAATCTCTCAAGGATCCATTCTTCTAAGTCTGATATATATAGGTAGGAGAAAGGAGAGGGAGGATGAGGATAAGGGAAGGGACAGAACGGGACAGTCCTGATAACTAAGCTTATCCAGGCGGACGTCAGACACTCTGGAGACATGGGTCATGAGGACATGAGAGCCATAAAACTAACAGAATGTCCATCTACCACTGATCTGTACAGGCTGAGAAGTTCCTGTGCATTCCTGTGACTCAAAACAGGTTATGTCAAAGAGATTATAATAAATGGCTTAGATCATTCCTTACGCATGTACTGATCCTCAGTCTGAACTCGCTGAAATTGCTCACAGAAACAGACCAAGAATATATAAACTTATCCTATGTGGAATGCACATATAAACATTAAACATGGCATATGAAAGGTATGATACTTCTCAAATATAATAATAATACATTCACATCGTCGGCCTCCGTCGGTCTGTGATGACCATGGAAGAGAATCCTAAACGTCTACTCTGCTGGAACAGTACCGCCTGTGGCTGAACAGGCCGATGCGCGAATGGCAGTCCCTGTCACACAGGTCGCACTTGTGGGTGATCTCCGTGCTGCTGGGTCTGTGGCGGTTCTTCCTGCGGGTCCTTTTTTCATCTGCTGCAGCAGTCAGTCTGTCTTCACCCGCCTTGAGCTGTCTGGTCAGGGTGCCTCTCCATTTGGAGCGGTCCGTTGCAAGGTCATCCCAGTGCTCTGTGTTGATCTCCAGTGCCTTCATGTCTCTCTTGCAGACGTCTCTAAAGCGCAGCTGTGGGCGGCCAACATCTCTCCTGCCAGTTGCCAGTTCTCTGTAGAGGACGTCTTTGGGGATTCTGCCATCCTCCATACGGTGAACATGGCCTTGCCAGCAGAGCCTGCGCTGCCTGAGTAGAGTGAACATGGAGGGAAGGCCGGCGCGGGACAGAACTTCTGTGTTGGGCACTTTGTCCTGCCAGGATATGTCCAGGATGTGGCGAATGCAGCGCAAGTGGAAGGAGTTCAGTCTCTTTTCCTGCCGGGCGTATGTTGTCCACGTCTCACTCCCATAGAGCAGTGTGTTGATGACGCAGGTGTTGTACACTGCCATCTTCGTCTTGACAGAGAGTTTGGGATTCTCCCACACTCGTGTGGTGAGGCGAGCGAGTGTGAAGGCTGATTTTCCAATCCTCTTGTTGATCTCTGTATCAAGGGAGAGGCTGTTGCTAATCGTGGACCCCAGGTACGTGAACTGATTCACGACCTCCAGCTCGTAGTCGTCGATGGTGATGGTTGGTGGTGCTTCCATGCCTTGCGCCAAGACGTTAGTCTTCTTCAGGCTGATGGTAAGCCCGAAGTCCTTGCGTGCCTGGGAGAAGCGGTCCATCAGGGTCTGAAGCTCCTGCTGTGTGTGGGTTGCGACTGCAGCGTCATCTGCGAACAGCATGTCTCTGATTAGAGCCTTGCGTACTTTGGTTCTGGCTTTCAGGCGGGCGAGGTTGAAAAGCCTGCCGTCAGATCTTGTGTGCAGGTAGATTCCCTTTGTTGCTATGCTGAAGGCATGCCTCAGGAGCATAGCAAAGAAAATCCTAAAGAGGGTTGGCGCAAGTACACAGCCCTGTTTCACTCTGCTGCGTATGTTGAATGGCTCTGAGACGTTGCCATCGTGCTGCACTATCCCCTGCATGTTGGTGTGAAACGATTCGATGAGGCTTTGCAACTTTGGTGGGCATCCTATCTTTGGCAGGATCTTGAAAAGGCCCTCTCTGCTGACCAGATCGAACGCTTTGGTGAGGTCGATGAAGGCGATGTACAGGGGCATGTTCTGTTCTCTGCATTTCTCCTGGAGTTGGCGGATGGAGAATATCATGTCTACCGTTGATCGCTCAGTGCGGAAGCCACACTGAGACTCGGGGTAGACACGTTCGGCAAGCTTCTGTAGATGAACGAGAACAACTCGTGCGTAGACTTTGCCAACAATGCTGAGGAGGGAGATGCCCCTGTAGTTGTTGTAGTCGCTTCTCTCCCCTTTGTTTTTGTAGAGGGTGATGATCTTGGCGTCCCTCATGTCCTGTGGTATGGCACCTTCCTTCCAACACTGGCAGAGGACGTCATGCAATGGCAGCAGTAGGGCGGTCTTGCAGTGCTTGATCAGGTCAGGGGGTATGCCGTCGTTGCCAGGTGCCTTGCCAGCGGCCAAGCTATCAATGGCCTTGCTGAATTCGTTGATGGTTGGCTCGGTGTCAAGTTCGTCCATGGATGGCAGGCAGTCGATTGCGTCAAGGGCTGATGGTCTCACGGTGTTCTGTCTGGAGTAGAGGTCGGAGTAGTGTTCCACCCATCTCTCCATCTGCTTGTTCTTTTCTGTGATCATCTCCCCAGTGGAGGATTTGAGGGGGGCCGTCTTGCTCTGAGCTGGACCAACGGATGTTCCCTGTTATGGCAGCGGTTTGAATGTCTTGGCCGAGCTGAGTCCAGTACTCGTTGGCACAGCGCCAAGCAGTCTGCTGAACTTTGCTTCTCGCAGCCCTGAGAATCTGGAGATTCTTCTCGTTTGGGTATTTCTTGTACTCAGCAAGTGCTAAGCGCTTGGCTTAATATCAATAATAGTATAGATAATATGGAATTTTTCTATCATATTCCCCCCTTGATGCTTAATAAAGCATCAGGATTAAAAGAAAAATAGAAAAGTGAATGAATTAATATGTGTAAGAAATCACATGCTGTTATTTTGCAAGTTAAAAACGTGTATAGAATATATCAAAAGTGAATATGTGTGATGTGACTAAAAGTAATCTCAGACAGTGTCAAATAAGAACATAGAAAATAATATGAAACAGCCTTAAATTATATTGCAACCTTCAACAACATCCTCAGGCCAAAAACATCCTTGCTCCTCTCACCATCCTCATCGTCATATTAAGGACTCATACAAGAAAAAATCTGAGGTTATCAAAATCATTACTAAGTTTATGATGAGAGTAAGGAGTGTCATCATGTTTCTAATCAGTGGAGTGATGTGTTGTGTCAGGTGTGATTCAAAATGAAGTTTGCTATGTTATTTCTGTATATAGCCTTTTTTTTTTAACCAAACAGCCTGTAGTAGCTTCATTATTTTAGCAATAAAGATATTTTGCCTAACTCTTAGTGTTATTAAGGAGCAAACATTCTCTACAATGTAAAAGTAATGGAACAACTTAATGATCAATATTAAGGATTACTAGAGGATGATGAGGATGATAAGATAACAACACTGACCACACCTTTACTTCAGATTATTTTTTCCCTTGTCACGATAAACAAACAGCCTGCTTCTCTATCAGCAGAGGTCGTTACTGGACGCCAAGTCATCAGCTGACACTTGCATAGAGAAACAGACAGTCATTTGTTGTTTTCCTCTTTTTTTTTTCTCCAAATAAGTATACAATATGTATATATGAAGCAGTCTCTTGCTGGGGATTTCAGATGGGGTAAAACGTTAGATGCACCCAAGTGCCAAGTCCTTTGCTTTCCACGGCTGTTTAGGTCAGCAGGATAACCTTTGTGCTGTCCTTGCCAGGGAGTTTTGGTCCATTTTCCTTTGATGACCAGATCCCCTGGTTTGCTCAAGAGATGGGTGCACCTCCTACGGTTTCTTCGTCACATGGTCCTTCCTGGGAAGGGCAGTATGGATGACATCGCTGTCAGTTGTCATTCTTTGCATATAATCACCCAGAAACCCTTCCTCATCACCTAAGTTAAATGGCTTCAATAATAGGGTTTGTCATTCACAATCTCCCTGTTTTCTTATTTGAATATTATACTAATCTTGTAAATTGTTGATGGTAAGCTAAATGGTTTCCTAGGTAAATGTTTGGTACTAATAATTTAGGAACTACACTTAAATGTGACACGATTTGATTTACAAAGTGTATTCCATTTCCTTTATCTAAGTAAATCATTTCAGCTATTTTAAATCATGATATTGTTTTAGTTAAAACAATATAAACAATATAAATAAGTAGCAATATTTAAATTAGTGTAGGGTAAAGCCTTTGTATATTCAATAAGTGTGTAAATAATTTCTAAACATTTTTTACCTTCACTCTTATTTAGTTCAATGAGATCTGAAAAAACTAAGTTTATGCAGGGAAGATCAAATTATTTTGCTTTGAGCTCCCTAAGGTATTGTTCCCTTAATTGAGTAAGAATCTGTATTGTCTTCGTAGTAGATTCTAAATTAAGTCCCACAGTAAACACAGAATGTCCATCTACCACTGATCTGTACAGGCTGAGAAGTTCCTGTGCATTCCTGTGACTCAAAACAGGTTATGTCAAAGAGATTATAATAAATGGCTTAGATCATTCCTTACGCATGTACTGATCCTCAGTCTGAACTCGCTGAAATTGCTCACAGAAACAGACCAAGAATATATAAACTTTATCCTATGTGGAATGCACATATAAACATTAAACATGGCATATGAAAGGTATGATACTTCTCAAATATAATAATAATACATTATTAATATCAATAATAGTATAGATAATATGGAATTTTTCTATCACATACAAATTCAGGTTTTTTTTTTCAGGTTTTTATGCTACACATCCGGGACCTAGGTTCAGTCAAAACTATCGAGCACAGATAGAAAGAACTCTGTTTTACATCCACAATTCTTGCGTTATGTGCAGTTTACCTGTTAAAGCCTGCATGGACTTGAGTGGTTAATTCAAAGTAATGTCCAGCAGCCACATGCCAGGTTTGTAAAAATAATAATAATGATGTCATGTATGAGAAGAGGCGTCATGTATGGATACAAAACATTATTAGTCAGGGCAACAGATTGCAGAGATTAACAGCAGAACCTTCATTCAGGTGTTGGAGGTGTAGCAGCCCAGGAGGAGGTGATTGTGCTGTCAGGGCACTGCTCTTTCAAAAACCAGACGCTTTCTGTGAGACATGTTTCTTCTACACAAAGTTCAGTGGAGTCAGAAAGTGGACAAAGGTTAGTAATTTGTGCTAATATTGGCTATTTAGCATCATAGAAGATATAATTATGAAATGATAATAAGAATGAAGCATTCTGCCTTCTCTGAGTTACTAAGAGGATGGAGACTATAGTTACAGTGGTTGTCTGTCCTTTAAAATTAGGTTTCAAACTAATAAAGCTGTTAGTAGGTTGGCAAATAAATTAGTAGTGTCGTTAGCTTGATAACTAACCACAGTCAGCTGGTAAGATGCTAACGTCAGAAATCAGCACTTAGAGCATATTCAGAACATACTTAGAGCTTCATCAGAATAAATTATTCTATATTTTCATGTCAGGTGACTAAATCTCACTAAACATAAGCAAAAATCTGTGACATGTATACTGTATTTTATTTTTTTCAACAAATGTGTAGTACATGTGTAGAGTAGACTGCTGTGGTAAAGTTTCAGCCATAAATACATTGAACTTAATTATTTTTTTAAATATTAATTTCTGAAAAGAGAAGAACCTGTTTTTTTTTTTATCTTTAAGTGAATTTATAATTGTATCTAATATAAATCAGTGTTCACATCATTGTCAACTCAGGCTCAGGAAATATGCATTTCTTTTTACCATTTCCTATTTGACAGGGGTCACCAAATAAAACTGCAAAAGGTCCGGTAAGTCGGTCCTCCTCCCCAGCTGAGGTCTGAACTAGGTGTGGGAATCTTTAGGCACCTCATGATTCAATTATGGTTCAGAACTCCGACTTGATTCTAAAACAATTCTCAATGCATCTTGACACATTTTATTTTCTATTCAAGATTTTTCCCTCCCACTGTGTGACAAGTCGGCCCTTTTAAAGCAAAGTATTTACTTCCAATATCTTTTATTAAAACAAATAGAAGAGAAACCTGACACATGGTGGGCAGTGGTGGCCTAATGGTTAGGGATGTGGACTGGTGGGTGGAGGGTCACAGGTTTGTTCCCTGGACCGGCAGGATTAGATGTGGGTGGGACAGATAACATAGCAGTGTTTGCCCCACCCTCCTTAACCCCACTGAGATGCCCTTGAGCAAGGCTCTTAACCCCAACTGGAGCTGCTCAAGGTCACAGGTCAGTCTGTGGTTATACTGGACAGCTTCCTGGTGTGGGTGTGAACAGGGCGTCCTTGAAAAAGAGAGGTTGTCCCTCAATGAAATTACCCTGTATAAATAAAGGTTAAATTAAAAAATAAAATAAACATGGAATTTATCTCAAAATGTGCTTTTAAGAACTGTCATCCTTTCATGGACATTCTTTCAGAAGACCACAGCTGTCTCCAGACAGGCCAGGATTATTTAACTTGTTTTCACACATTATTTTATTAAGCTCATGTTTTAGCTGCTTTTAGCGCTATATTAATTTTTAAACAAAAAAATTAAAATAAATTCTTTGTCCAATTTCAAACAAAACGTAATATAAAATTTTGTAATACAGGAGAACACTAAATGTGTTTGTTGACTCCAAATAAATAGGTCTAAAATTCTAAAATCTACATATAAAATCCTAAAAATGTTTTGCAGGAGAACACAAACTAAACTGTATTGCATTTTATAAAAAGATTAATATCTAAAAAACTAAATTTCACAAAAAGTCCACCTCTATACAATATTTTCATTGCAGAAAAAAATGTTTCAAACTAAGACAAAAAAAATGAACACAAAATATAATTCCACAGGACAGAATTCCTCGACATTTTTTAAAAATCTCAACAGTAAACTCTGTTACAGCATGGATGGGGTTGTAACTCCATGGTTACAGGGAGAGGGGAGGTGGAACTTTTTATGTTCAGTAACACATGGAGCTTTTACAGAGTTTTTCTGTGTCAGCCTTGTGTGTGTGTGGGGGGGGGGGGCAACAGTGAACCTGCTTGCCTTTTGCGACCCGCTGCATACTGTCTGGGGTGGTTGGAGCCGCAGAGTCTCTGCAGAAATTGGCGTTCATGGGACAGCAAAGAGGGCAGTCGGCAGCAGGAGGACAGCGCCCAAGGGCCCGTGCCATAATCTGTCGGGCAGTCGCTAATGCAGCAGTTCAGTTCCACTTTTTTCCCACCAAAATAAAACAGTCTTCCTTTGGCCCAAATTGTATCAAAAGACTTCGGGATCTGGACAGAGGACTCTTGGGGTCTGGATCTGGACCGGAGTCTGCCAGTTGGTGACCCCTGGTATATGATTTTATTAGAAGTCAGCAAGTCCTCCACCAGTAAGACAACAGAGGTTGTTTGTTCCAATACATTTTACTGCAAATCCATAAACCATCTAGATCAGATCCTGGAACATAGATATGAGTGTAATACCCCCTTTACACAGAGGTGCAGATCTGGCCAATTTTTTTTTTTTTTATCTATCAATGACATTTAATGATTTCCACACTCTCAACAATGTCCTCAGACTTTTGACTCAGTCCAAAACACACACGGATTTCCTAAATGATCCCCAAGATCAAAAATTGGTCCAACATCTCAAAGATCTCCATGCTGTATTAAGGGGCCCCAAGAGCATGTAGGTACAAGGTGTAGAAGACTGTAGACAGGTTCCTGTTTGATGCCATCATGTGATTGAATTATTTCACTATAAAAACTAACTTCACCTCTGTCTCCTCTGGCAGGGAGAAGATGACCATCAGGACCCTGCTGCTCTTTCTCCTGACCACATGTGTCAGTTTCCACCTTCACTTTATCAACTCAAGCACACCTGAACAGATCTGTTCCAGTTCTCAGTGCCTTTGCTGCTCTCTTTTCCAACATGACAGACCGCCTACCAGGCAGAGGAGAACATCAGCATCAGACTGGAATGAATGGACCTTCACCTCTAAACATGAGAGACTGAACAGGAGGAATAACTACAGCCCCAGTTTATAGCTGTTGGAGGGGTGGCTGAGGAAAAAGTACCCAACATTTAAAATGAGTGATATAAAATCATGTAAATTCTTGTTCAACTTGAGTTTAAAAATAAGGAACTTTTGGAAAATGCAACCATATTTATTTCATTAAATTCTGAGATGGTTTGATGTGTGCTGTAGGTCCTATAGTGTCACTAAAACCCTTAAAATCCATCCATCCATCCATCTTCTACCACTTTTCCGGAGGTCCAAGTCACGGAGGCACCAGTTCAAGCAGAGAAGCCCAGACTTCCCTCTCCTCGGCCACCTGCTCCAGCTCTTCAGAGAGGATACCAAGGTGTTCCCAGACCAACTGGGAGACGTAGTCTCTCCAGCGAGTCCTGGGTCTGCCCCGGGGTCTCCCGTGCCCGAAACACCTTAAGTGGGAAGCGTCCAGGAGGCATCCTGATCAGATACCCAAACCACCTCAACTGGTTCCTTTTGATGTGGAGGAGCAGCAGTTCTACTCTGAGCCTCTCCTGGATGACTGAACTCCCCACCCTATCTCTAAGGGTGAGTCCAGCAATCTTATGAAAAAAGCTCATGGTCCTTCCTAAAATCAACTATTTGTTGTCAGTGATTCCTACCCAACCATCAATGGCCTGGTTTAAGTCTCTAGACTCAAATATAAGTAAATTTTTATGGAAGGATAAACCATCATGGATTAGTTTAAAAACCCTCCAAAAAGCGAAAGAGTGCAGAGGCTTAGATTTACTAAATTTTTTTAATTACTTTTTAGCCAATAGACTGCAGTTTGTTTCAAAATAGACAAAAGCAACCCACTAGGAAACCCATGGTTACATGCTGAACAGGCTCTCTGTGGGTCGCTAAATACAGTATCTCTGACTTACCTTTTATAAGTCCCTGTATTAAACGCCATGACTGTTTTAAAAGTATTAATATCAGCTCCTCCCTGACGGCTTGGTGGAAATTTTTAAAAATAACAGGATCTTCACTTGTCCCCTGTAAACTCACGCCCATTTGGAATAATCCTGATATCTTGCAACAAAAGAGGACATTAAAATTTCCACTATGGCATGAGAAGGGAATAAATAACTTAGAACATCTTATTCAAGGTGGAAATTTTATCCAATTTCAGGAACTAGTGTCACAGTACGACATCAGTGATAAAAACTATTTTGAATATCAACAGCTTAAATCCATAATAAAAGCAAGATTTAATCTTAATCAGACAGATTTAGAGGTACCAGTTAAGGTGGCACAGTTTCTAAATCTCCGTTCCCCTAAATTGATTTTGAAAATACATGGACTATTATCAAAGCTGGATGAGTCCGTATCTCTTCCAATATCAAAATGGGAGACAGACTTATCGATTAATAAGGAGGAAAGTTTCCGGACCCAAATATGTTTAAACACTTTTAACTTGATTAAGATGACTAAAAACTCTTAACTTAACTAACTTACAACTTATACAGTATAAAGAATTCATTACACAGGACAAAGGATATTCAAGATGGGCCTAAGTCACACAAATATCTGCTCTCACTGCACCAGCAACATCCTGGCTAGCTATATGCATGCTATGTGGTCCTGTGCACCGGTTCAAAAGTTCTGTCAGAAGACATGTGAAGACCTGTCGGCATGGCTTGGGTATAGTGTCCCGCCCTCACCCACACTGCATATTAGGTGATTTAAGTGAAATAAACATAGATGCAAGGATGTCACGGCTGTGGCCCCCGGCCGGCTGGCCTCGCCCCTCGGGGAGGGGGGTGTCTGGGTCTGGCCCTGGGCCCATGGTGCTGGGGGGGGATGTTCCCCCCCTGGGCCGGGGCCGGGGCCGGGGCCGGGTGTGCACTGGTGGTGCAGGTTGGCGCCGGTGCATCCTTGCGCGGCGGGGTTGTGTTTTCCCTGGGGCCCTGGTGGCACCTTGGGGTTGGTGCCTGCATCCTGGGTCGCTCTCCCCGTCCATTGGCGTCTGCGGGTGTGGGTGTGCATGTGTGTGTGTGAGAGAGAGAGTGGGTGTGAGTGGGAGCTTGTGTATGAGCGGATGCAGAAGTGGGTGGGTGTGTTGAGTGGGCAGGTGGGGCTGTGTGTGGGTGTAGGTGGGCATGTGTGATGGTGGGTGGGGGTATGTGTGTGTATGGAAGCGGTTACGTGTGGGTGGATGTCTGGGGGGTGATGTGTGTATGGGTAGGAGAACTTTGTTGGGTGGCAGGGATTGGGCAGTCCATCTAGTGGCATGGGGGTTGGCGTTTTGGGGCCTGCTTGTCCCGGCCGCCCTGCTGTTGTGTTGCGGGGTGAGGCGCTTTGTTGCATCGCCCCTGGTGTCTTTGGCGGCGGGTGTGTGTTGGTGCTTGGGGGTGGTTGGGGGGCCATTGGCGCAGGTTGATGGCCGTGTTTTCCATCGGGTTGCTTCGGGGTGGCTGTGGTTGTAGGGCGGCCTGCGGCTCTCGGTGTGCGTCTGGGGTGGGTGGTCCTGGGCCTGCGTAGGCGCTCTGGGGTGTCGCCTGGCATGTTGGGCGCCATGTGGGTCCGGCCCATTGTTCACTATTGTGACTGTTGTTGTCCATGTTTGTGTGTGTAAGATGAGTGGAAATTGGTATGGCTGCCCCATCATGTTAGTGGTGCTGGGAGCACTGGGGCGTGATGCTGGTGGGTCCTGGGCTGCTTCCACTGGCGGCCCTCCCCTGGGTTGGGATTTGGGGGCAGCAGGTGGCCTCATGAACCAGTCTGCAAGCTGGCTTCTGGGGGGGACGGCCTCACTTTCAGACCGCCTACCTCCCAGTCGCCTACCTCCCAGTCTTATTTCCCCCCTCCCCCTCCCTCTGACTCTGGGTGGAATATACATCTTTTTTGTTACATTTAGGGCTTTGGGGTGGGGGTGTACCGCACTGTGTTGGTGAAGGGGATACCTCTGCTGCACGGTGGGGCTGCACTCACCTCAATTTTAATTGCATTTTAGACACTGAGGGCTTGGGGGGATGGTGGCCCTGCTGCCCATCGCAGTGGCTAGCGGTGCTCCAATCACTATCCCCCCAATTTTAATTGCACTTTGGTAGTCCACACATTTACACACAATTACATCATATAACCGACACACACCCACCATGTTCTGTGTGGGGGGAGGGGGGTGGGGGTCTTCCCCCACCCCTGTTGCCCTGCTCCTGCTGGGGGAGTGGGGCCTGGTGGGGAGCCTGGGACCTATCATGTTGTCAAAATCCCTGGGTGCTACTGAATATATAGATACAACCAAGGAAGTGAGAAGGGGGCTGAATATGAGCGTAAGTGAGAGTGGGGAGGTGATGACTGGAGGTGGTGATGGTGGGTCAGTTTTGTGCGGCGCTTTGCATGTTGGGTGGCATCTCAGGGCGCCTGTGGTGGTCTGCTGATTGGTCGCTCGGATGGGCGCCGGGGGTGGGGGTCTGCTTCTGTGGCCTGCGCCGGTGGTCTCCCTGGTCACTGCCGGGCACTGGTGCGTGTTCAGGCTCGCTGCATCTGCTTCGCAGCCGCCTTATGAAACAAGGGTGAATGAGGGGTGAGTTTGAATGGGTACAGGAGTGAGAGAGAATGGGTCGGTCTGGGTGAGTGAGAGGGAGTTAGTGCACATGGGTGCACATGGGAGCATGTGGGTGTGAAGGTGTGAGGAGGGGTGTGTCTGCGAGTCAGGAGGTGCTGGATTGGGGGGTAGTGCCTCACGGCAATGTGGGCTCCCCTGGGCAGGGGGACTTCTTTGGGCATGGGGGTCCCCGGGGTGTACGACAGAGGCGCTGGGGCAGGCCTGCTGTGGGGATGCTTGGGGGGGCTCGCGCCAGGGGGCGCGGGCCGGTCTCCGCGCCGGGGGGTGGAGTCGCTGGCCTCCTGGTGCTTGGGGCCCAGGGGTGGGTGTTGGCCCCGCTGGGGGGGTGGGGGGGTTCGGGGGGGTCTGGGGGTATGGGCTCACCATGCCGGCCGCCGAGCAGCCTGGCCTCCCTTGATCGTCCCTCCGGGGGCGGATGCCTGGCCTCCCTGGGGCTTGCTGACCTTGGACATTTGTGCCCTGTGGAGGTTGGTGGCGCTGCCTTGCCTGCTCGGGGTTCCCGGAGGAAGAGCTGCTGCGACTGGCCCTCCGCTTCGTATGTTTCCTGACAAACCACTCACATGCACACACTTATTTTGCACGCGTTCTTATATACTGTATATGCACGCAGACATACACGCACAAGTGTCTCTCCTTTAACAGGTGCAGAAACCAGACTCATGCTGAGACATCTTCGGTGGAAGAAGCAGTTTGTCTTTTGTTTGTTTTAGTTGTTGGTTTGTTTGTTTTTTTTGTCTGTTCCCCTCCCTTTTCTTCTCCCCCTCCACACACTTCCTTTCCCTCTTCCCCATCCTGTTGGGTCTTCCATGGGTAAAATAATTGAAATAAAGTATTAAAAGTTATTACAGGAGGAGTTTACAACAATATACAATACACAGTTAGGTACGGTATAAGCTCCTCTTGGCAAAGTAAATCTGTTTTGGCACAATAAGGGTGACAGATCCCTGTTCTGTTTGCCTAGCTGCCTGACAGGACAAGGGAAAAAAAATGAGTGATATAAAATCATGTAAATTCTTGTTCAACTTGAGTTTAAAAATAAGGAACTTTTGGAAAATGCAACCATATTTCATTAAATTCTGAGATGGTTTGATGTGTGCTGTAGGTCATATAGTGTCACTAAAACCCTTAAAATCCATCCATCCATCCATCTTCTACCACTTTTCCGGAGGTCCAGGTCGCAGAGGCACCAGTTCAAGCGGAGATGCCCAGACTTCCCTCTCCTCAGCCACCTGCTCCAGCTCTTCAGAGAGGATGCCAAGGTGTTCCCAGACCAATTGGGAGACGTAGTCTCTCCAGCAAGTCCTGGGTCTGCCCCGGGGTCTCCCGTGCCCGAAACACCTCAAGTGGGAGGCGTCCAAGAGGCATCCTGATCAGATGTCCAAACCACCTCAACTGGTTCCTTTTGATGCGGAGGAGCAGCAGTTCTACTCTGAGCCTCTCCTGGATGGCTGAACTCCCCGCCCTATCTCTAAGGGTGAGTCCAGCAATCTTATGAAAAAAGCTCATTTCAGCCACTTGTATCCGCAATCTCATTCTTACAGTCATTACCCAAAGCTCATGACCATAGGTGAGGGTAGGAACGTAGATTGACCCGTAAATTGACCGCTTTGCCTTAGAGTTCAGCTCCCTCTTCAACGCAACAGACCGGTATAACATCCACATCACTGCAGATGCTGCTCCGCTCCATCTGTCAATCTCTCGCTCCATTCTCCCCTCACTCGTGAATAAGACCCTGAGATACTTAAACTCCTCCACTTGGGGGCAGGAGCTTGTCCCCAACCCAGAGAGGACAATCCACCTTTTTCCGGCTGAGGACCATGAACTCGGACTTGGAGGTACTGATTTTCATTCCAGCCACTCAGTAGCAAACCATCCCGTCTCAACCCAGCCGCTTCACACTCAGCGGCAAACCATCCCAGCAAGAGCTGTAGGTCATTGCTGGATGAAGCCAACAGGACAACATCATCTGCAAACAACAGAGATGAGATCCTGTGGTCACCAAGCATGACACCCTTCATTCCCTGGCTGCACCTAGAAATTTTGTCCATAAAAATTATGAACAGGATCGGTGACAAAGGGCAGCCCTGACAGAGTCCAACTCTCACTGGGAATGACTCCGACTGAGTGTTGGCAATGCAAACCAAACTCTCACAACAGTCGTACAGAGACCGAATAGCTCGTAACAACAAGCCCGATACCCCATACTCCCGAAGCACCCCTCACAAAAAAACACAAGGGACGCGGTCAGATGCCTTCTCCAAGTCCACAAAACACATGTAAACTGGTTGGGCAAACTCCCACGAACCCTCGAGAATTCTCAAGAGGGTAAAGAGCTGGTCCGATGTGCCACGGCCAGGACGAAAACCACATTTCTCCTCCTGAATCCGAGGTTCGACCAACGGCCGGACTCTCCTCTCCAGTACCTTGGCATAGACCTTCCCAGGGAGGCTGAGGAGTGTGATCCCTCTAAAGTTGGAGCACACCCTCCGGTCCCCTTTTTTGAAGAGAGGAACCACCACCCCGGTTTGCCATGCCAAAGGCACTGCCCCCAACCTCCATGCAATGTTGCAGAAGCGTGTCAACCATGACAGCCCAACAACATCCAGGGCCTTGAGGTACTCAGGGCGAATCTCGTCCACCCCCGGGGCCCGGCCACCAGGGAGATTTTTAACCACCTTGGCGACCTCAGCCCCTGTGATAGGCGAGTCATCCCCCTCGTCCCTAAACCCTGCTTCCTCTGTGGAAGGCGTATCAGTGGGATTGAGGAGATTCTCGAAGTATTCCTTCCACCGCCCGACGATATCCCCAGTCGAAGTCAACAGTGCCCCATCCGCACCATACACAGTGTGGACAGGGAGCTGCTTTCCCCTCCTGAGCCACCGGACAGTTTGCCAGAATCTCTTTGAGGCCGACCGAAAGACTTGTTCCATGGCCTCACAGAACTCCTCCCATACCCGGGTTTTTGCTTCAGCAACCACCCGCTTGGCCTGCCGGTACACCTCAGCTGCTTCGGGAATCCCACAAGCCAACCAAGCCTGATAGGACTCTTTCTTCAGCTTAATGGCCCCCCTCACCACTGGTGTCCACCACTTGGTTCGGGGGTTGCCACCACGAGATGCACCGACCACCTTGTGGCCGCAGCTCTGGCCCACTGCTTCAACAACAGAGGTGGAGAACATGGCCCATTCAGACTCCATGTCTCCAGACTGACTGGCGCCTAGCGGCTGCCCCGGCCTTAGATGCGCTCTGCAGAGCGTGCCCAAATGCCAAGTCACGTTTCGTTACCTTGTATTCATACATGTGTAATGACAATAAAGTTGAATCTCAATCTCAATCTCAATCTCAGACTCCCTCGGAATGTGGTTGAAGTTCTTCTGGAGGTGGGAGTTGAAGACCTCCCGGACAGGGGCCTCAGCCAGACGTTCCCAGCACACCCTCACTATACGTTTGGGTCTACCAGGTCTGAATGGCTTCCTCCCCTGCCATCAGATCCAACTCACCACCAGGTGGTGATCAGTTGACAACTCTGTACCTCTCTTTACCTGGGTGTCCAAGACATAAGGTTGCAGGTCTGATGACACGATAACAAAATCGATCATCGACCTGCGACCTAGGGTGTCCTGGTGCCAGGCGCACATTGCTTGAACATGGTGTTCGTTATGGATAAACTGTGGTTAGCACAGAAGTCCAATAACTGAACACCACTCGGGTTCAGATCGGGCAGGCCGTTCCTCCCAATCACCCCCCTCCAGGTTTCACTGTTGTTGCCCACGTGCGCATTGAAGTCCCCCAGTAGGACAATGGAGTCTCCAAGAGGAACACCCTCCAGCACCCCAGTCACAGACTCCAAAAAGGGTGGGTAGTCTGAAACATCATTTGGTCCATGGGCACAAATGATGGTCAGGACCCGTTTCCCAACCCAAAGGCGCAGGGAAGCAACCCTTTCGTCCACCGGGGAAAACTCCAATATAGAGACAGCAAGGTGGGGGGATACAAGAATACCCACCCCTGCTCGTCGCCTCTCGCCCGGGGCAACTCCAGAAAAGCCCAAGCTCCAGCCCCTCTCCAGGAGACTGGTTCCGGAACCGGAGCTGTGTGTTGAGGTGAGGCCGACTATATCTAGCCGGTATCTCTCAACCTCGTACACCAGCTCAGGCTCCTTCCCCACCAGAGAGGTGACATTCCACGTACCAAAAGCCAGTTTAGAAAGCTTGGGATCAGTCCACCAAGGTCTCCGCCTTTGACCGCCACCTAATCCACATAGCACCGGACCCCCATGATCCCTCCTGCAGGTGGTGAGCCCACTGGAGGGCGGACCCATGTAACTCCTTCGGACTGAGCCCGGCCGGGTCCCATGGGTGGAAACCCGGCCACCAGACGCTAGCCTTCGAGCCCCTCCCCCAGGCCTGGCTCCAGGGTGGGGCCCCGGTAACCCCATACAGGGCAGGGTACACTGAATCCTTGATATAGAATTTATCATGAGAGTCTGTTGGATCGTTCTTAGTCTGGCCCTTCACCCAGGACCAGTTTGTCTTGGGTGACCCTATCAGAGGCAAATTGCCCCAGACAACATAGCTCCTGGGATCAATGGGGCACGCAAACCCCCACCACCACCACCACGATAAGGTGACGATCCATGAGGGGGTCTTGATTTCATTGATTTTAAATAAATGGGAGTGAAGTTTTTCTCATCATTTGTGAAATTATTTTCTAATTGTTTTCATATTTTGGCTTAGTGAATACTTACTGTTTCTACATATGATTTTATTATATTGGAGGGCAAATGTTGGTAGTTTATATTTTAGTCTTTAGAAACAAAAAACACTTGTAAAATTGCAAAGCTGCAAAATTTAAAACATGAGTGTGCAAACTTATTAAAACAGTTGGAAATGTAGATGAAAAAAGTTAAGCAAGAGTGAAAGTGTTACACACTAATACTTTCTTATTGAAGTATTTTTTTAGGGGACTCCTCTTGTATGTAAGTAAGCAAGACATATAAGGTGATGCTACTTTTACTTGAGTACATATTTGAGCTATTCTGCCCACCTCTGTAAACGAGATGTTTCAGGAGTCACATGATTTACATAAGTGCCAATAGGAGTTAAGTTTTAGCACCCTTAACACCATCACATCTCCTTAGAAGTTAAAGAGCTTACTGTCTTTCTCCTAGTGAAAAGTAATAATTTCAACATGAACTTGTAACTTCTATGCAGATAAATGGATTAGATTATTTTAAATATTTGAATCAAATCCAGTGTTGTACAGTTGAATAATTCTCACCGTACAAAGTTTGTTGCTCCTTTTAATAAAGGGCTTTTACAGATATTACACTCTCCATTTTCTTCCATACAGACATTTTTCAAAGGTAATAATAATAATGCTTCAGATTTATATAGCGCTTTTCATAGACACTCAAAGACACTTTACAATAGATACATTATTCATTCACTCCACAGACAATGGTAGTGGTAAGCTACTACTGTAGACAAAGCTGCCCTGGGGCAGACTGACGGAAACGTCACTGCCAATCCACATCAACAGCCTCTCCAGCCACTACCGAACATTTATACACATTCATACCCAGTGTCATGGACACTGGAGGCAAGGTGGGTAAAGTGTCTTGCTCAGGGACACATCAGCAGAATTGCTGGGGAGAGCGGGATTTGAAACACCAACCCTCTGGTTATTGGATGACCCACTCTACCTCTTGAGCCACTGCTGAGGTATATCGCTACTTTCAACTACAACTCCCACAGTCCACTGGCAAATCCTACAGAGGGGACGCATTGGAACAGAATTCTTGGCAGTTACAGGACAGTTACCATAGAAGCACAGCACTGAGTGGCAATCACACGTGACAGCTTTATTTTGTATAGAATAGAATAGGCTTTATTGTCACTGTACAGTTGTACAGTACAACAAAATTGTGCTCCACCAGGCTACTGCGCAATAAAACAAAATGCAGCAAAAAAAAATTTTTTTTTTAAAAATCACAAAATATTTAGTCACAGCAGTGCACAGAGTACCTTTTTGAAACTTTAGATGTTAATACCACACCATTTACTTGACTGTAGTGATGTGTGGGTAAAACCAAGGAGCACATGGTAAGTGAAGAATTGATTCCAAGCCTTTATTTATTTAATGTTTTGCCAATTAATACAAGATGGAATGATAAGATTAGCTCTCCACAATGCAAGCAGGTACTCTGTGTACTGCTGTGATTGAATACTGTGTGTATTTATTGTGTTGTATTCCATACACCCTATTTCTGCCACTCATTTTTGCCACTCAGTGTTTAACTGTCAAGAGTTGTGTTTGGTAACATAAAATGCCACCATGTGGGCAAAAGGTGCAACAACATGTTTGTATTTACAGATAAGAACTTCATTATAATCTGCAGAACAAAAAAGATGCCAAAACAAATTAGAAAAAAATATTGTGGGGTGTCTCATTTAAAGCAATATACAGTCGCTCACAGCAGTTTACCAAAAACAAAGTCTGAGCCAGTTTCTGTGATACTATAGCACCTTGGGGGAGTCAGATTATTTAGCATCTCAGACAAGAGACAGTGGATAAGCATGGGAGAACAATGCTCAGGAGGTTCCTGGCGAGATAGCAGGAAGGAGTCAAGGACGTAGGGGGTTGAATGCAGTGTAATGCAAATGTCATGTTGTGTGTGGAGAACTGCCATGAAACTTGTGAGAAGAGATTTGGGGTAAAAAGAGAGTGCCTGCTTAAATGAGTCAGTCTGTTCTGTGCTTGAGAGATGTGAAGTGTGTAATAAACTGTGTGCCATGAGTCGGCCTCTTATTTCACACACTCCACACTGGTGACCCAAGACGTATTATGGAACACGAGGCAAGAACCCCGGAGCCGGCCCGGTCAGGAAGCTCCAGCGAGGCGGCAGCCATCCCACAGACAGCCCGGACTGGAACCCCCAGCCACGCGTGTGCAGTTTCAGTCAAGCTACCGGATTTCTGGCAGCACAACCCGTGCACTCTTGGTTCCACCACACCGAGGTCCAGTTCGCCCTCCGGGGAGTAACGGAAGATGACACCAGATTCTACCATGTGGTAGCAGCGCTGGACGCCCGCACAGCTCAGCAGGTAGCGAGCCTGCTCGATCAGCCTCCAGCCAGCAACAAATACGAGGCGCTCAAGGCTGCGCTGACCCGGCGCTACACGCTCTCGGACTGTGAGAGAGCGGAGAGGCTCCTGATGCGGGCCGAGTTAGGAGATGGTTCGGCCGTAGACCTGATTGAGAAGATGCTGGCGTTAATGGGCACGGACGACGGGCACTTTCTGTTTGCCCACCTCTTCCTCCGGAACCTTCCAACTGAGGCGAGAACGGTTCTGGTCAATTCGCCGTTGCTGGCCGCGCGCGACTACCGTGCACTAGCCCAGGAGGCAGACTGGATCATCATCACCACCAGGGCGATCACAGTCAACGCGGCAGCGGCAGAGCCCAGCGAGATGACCAGAAGAGGCGAGGAGCCACCGACGGTAGCAGCAGCGGGGGCCAAGGAGCGCCAGAGAGACACGCTCTGCTTCTACCACCGCCGCTTCGGAGAGAATGCATGCAGATGTGCGCCACCGTGCCAATTCAAGTGCTCGGGAAAATGCCGAGGCCGGCGGTTGGTAGCAGCTGCGACCCTCGGTGAAGAGAACAAGCTGCTCTACTTGACGGATGCACGCTCGGGGAGGCGTTTCCTCGTGGACACCGGAGCCCAGAAGAGCTTAATCCTGCCGACCTACGCCAACCGGCTGGCAGGACCTAGCGGCCCCGAGATGTTGGCAGCAAACGGCTCGGATATTAAGACCTTTGGTGAGAGGACTCTGCTCTTATCTCTACACGGCCATACATATCACGAACCGGCCTCAGTTTGTGAGAACCCGGGACTGTGTGTCCGACACGATCATCAGTAGCACGGGGGCCCCCCAGGGAACGGTGCTGGCTCCCTTCCTGTTCACTCTTTATACTGCGGACTTCTCACACAACACAACACACTGCCATCTACAGAAGTTCTCTGATGACTCTGCGATCGTTGGCCTCATCTCCAATGGAGATGAAGCTGAGTACAGAGGGCTTATCCAGGACTTCGTGGACTGGTGCCATCGGAACTGCCTCCAGATCAACGCGAGGAAAACTAAGGAGCTGGTGGTGGACTGCCGCAGGCATGGGCAGCCCCTCACAGTACCAGTAAATATACAGGGAACAGACATCGAGATGGTGACATCCTATAAGTACCTGGGTATTCATCTGAACAATAAACTAGACTGGTCACACAATACTGATGCACTCTACAAGAAGGGACAGCGCAGGCTGTTCCTGCTGAGGAGACTCAGGTCTTTTGGTGTACAAGGGGCGCTGCTGAAGTCATTCTATGACACGGTGGTGGCATCAGCCATCACTTTTGGAGTGGTCTGCTGGGGCAGTGGCATTACTGCAGCCGATAGGAAGAGACTGAACAAACTGATTAAGAAAGCTAGCTCTGTCCTGGGGCAGCGCCTTGATCCGATGGAGGAGATAGGAGAGAGAAGGACGGTGGCTAAACTGTCATCTCTGCTGGAGTCCGAGTTCCACCCTATGCAGGACATACTGAATGCACTGAGGAGCTCATTTAGCAGCAGACTACATCATCCCAGGTGCACAACCGAGAGGTTTCGTAGGTCCTTCCTACCAACGGCTGTCAGACTGTACAACCTAAGCAGGGCTGCTCGCAGAGATAGCAAAAAGACGTAACAAACTAATAGTTTTTTGAATGCAAAAGATGCAATAGACTTACACAATGGTCCCCTCCGGCATACAACTAGGAACATACCGGTCGCTATGGAGGGTGAGAATATGTATGGGCACATAATCATGCCATGTAGGATAACTAAGTAGACGGTTATGCTGTTTCATTCCATCTAGCAACAATGCTCTGCACTGTGTGTGTTTATATATTTACATATTTATTCCATCTAGCTACAATGCTCAGCACTGGGTGTGTTTATATATTTATATATCTACATATTATTCCATCTAGCTACATTGCTCCGCACTGTGTGTGTTTATATACTTGCATATTTATTCCACCTAGCTGCAATGCTCCGTACTGTGGGTGTTTATATATTTACATATTTATTCCATCTAGCTACAATGCTCTGCACTGTGTGTTCATATATTCATATATTTATTCCATCCAGCTACAATGCTCTGCACTGTGTGTCTGTGTGTGTGTGTATATATATATATTTTATAGTAATACGTACATATGTATATTAGCTGCTCTTGCTTGCTTGTTTTTTTCTTGCCTTCTGATTGTTGCTCTGAGTGTTGCTATCCCTGTGCTGTTGCAATCCTGGAATTTCCCCGTTGTGGGACTAATAAAGGCTTATCTTATCTTATCTTATCTTATCTTATATGAGTGGACTTTTGTCGTAGCAGCACTGAATTACCATATCCTGGGGGCTGATTTTCTGTGTGCACATGGTTTACTGGTTGATGTTGCTAACAGGCACCTGGTTAATGCACTGTCCTTTGACTCTCTCCCCTGTATAGCTCGAGTGACCCGGCCAACAGCACAAGCCAACGTCACAGCCACAGGCGGTAAGTTCCACACACTGCTCACTCAGTTCCCAGCACTCACGGTCCCGACGTTTTCGGCGGCCATCGCTAAACACGGGGTGGAGCACTTTATCACCACCACCGGGCAGCCCGTTTTTGCAAGACCTCGGCGCTTGGACGCAGCTAAACTGGCCATAGCGCGCGAGGAGTTCGCCAACCTGAAAAGGTTGGGCATCATCAGGCGTTCGAACAGCCCATGGGCATCCCCGCTACACATGGTCCCTAAGGCTGAGGGATCATGGCGACCGTGCGGGGATTTCCGCAGGTTGAACAACGCCACGGCGCACAACCGCTACCCAATTCCCCACATACAGGATTTTTCCGTTCACCTCGCCGGAGCACGCATTTTTTCCAAAATAGACCTGGTCCGCAGTTACCACCAAGTTCCAGTGCGCGCTGAGGACATACCCAAAACAGCGGTAATAACTCTGTTCGGTCTATTCGAGTTCCTGCGCATGCCATTCGGGTTAAAAGGAGCGGCACAGACATTCCAGCGCATGATGGATGCAGTGCTGCGCGATCTCCCGTTCATGTTCGTCTACCTGGACGATATCCTGGTAGCCAGTGCGTCCGAAGACGAACACGAAACCCACCTCACGATGGTTTTCCGGAGGTTGGAGGAGCACAGGTTAATAATCAACCCGGCGAAATGTCAGTTCGGCGTGACGAAGATTGATTTTTTGGGGCACCGCGTCTCTCCGGAAGGAACGATCCCGCTGCCCGACAAAGTGCGCGCCGTGGCGGATTTTCCCCGGCCTCAGACGGTCAGGGCGCTGCAGGAATTTTGGGGGATGGTGAACTTTTATAACCGTTTCCTTCCCCGCGCGGCGCAGCTCATGCAACCAATGTACGCCGCGCTCAAGAAACAGAAACCCGCGGATAGGGTCGAATGGACCCCGGAGCGAGAGCGGGTGTTCTCGGAAGTTAAAGCAGCCCTGGCAAACGCCGCACTGCTGGCGCATCCGGACCCGGCAGCCCAGATAGCGCTCACCACCGATGCTTCAGACGTGGCCATAGGGGCTGTCATGGAGCAGCGCGTCGCTGGGGCTTGGCAGCCGCTCACCTTTTTCAGCAGAACTTTGCGCGACAGCGAACGTATATACAGCGCGTTCGACAGAGATTTACTGGCCCTCCACCTGGCCATATGCCACTTCCAGTTCTGGCTGGAAGGGCGCAGCTTCACCACGTTCGTGGACCACAAGCCGCTAACATTCGCGATGGCCAAGGTTTCAGAACCGTGGTTGGGCCGGCAGCAGAGACAGCTGGCTGCGATCTCAGAGTTTACTACCGTTATTCAGCATGTGTCGGGTAAACTGAATGTGGTGGCGGACTGCCTCTCGCGCGCCGTGGTGGCCCCGGTCTGCGTGGGGATAGATTATGCAGCCATGGCCGCGAAGCAGATTAGCGATGCAGACGTGCGCGCGCTCCAGTCTGGACCAACAGGGTTAAGACTGGAGAGCAGGGTGCTGCAAGATGGCGGCCCCCCCCCCTAATCTGCGATGTCTCCACGGGACGCCCGCGTCTGGTGGTCCCGGTCGCATGGCGCCACCGCGTGTTTGAGTCGGTTCACACTCTGGCGCACCCAGGAGTGCGCGCGTCGGTCAAAATGGTGGGAGAGAAGTTTGTGTGGCCGAGCCTACGCAAACAAGTGAAAGAGTGGGCTGCAGCCTGCGTGGCGTGCCAACGAGCCAAGGTACACAGACACACGAAGGTTTCGTATCCCGGCTAAGAGGTTTGACCATGTTCACGTGGACCTCGTGGGCCCCCTCCCGCCATCACAGGGGTGCACGCACCTCCTGACAGTGGTGGACCGCACCACGCGCTGGCCAGAAGCAGTCCCGCTGGCGGCAACCACATCCGCAGACGTGGCACGCGCTTTTTTAACAGCATGGGTGGTGCGTTTTGGAGTCCCGTCGGACATTACGTCCGACAGGGGCCCTCAATTTGTTTCCGAACTCTGGTCCGCGATGGCCTGCAGCCTGGGTGCTGCAATTCATCGCACATCCGCATACAACCCACAGGCAAATGGGTTATGCGAGCGTTTTCATAGATCACTGAAAGCAGCGCTCAGGGCTTCACTGACGGATGCAAATTGGGTAGACAGGTTGCCGTGGGTTTTATTGGGGTTGCGCTCCACGCCGAAAGAGGATCTGGAAGCTTCCCCGGCAAAGCTGGTTTTTGCGCAGCCCCTACGGCTGCCCAGGGAATTTCTACCAGATAATCCCGCGCCGGACAGCTGCCCGTCTCAGCTTTTGCAGCGTAGCGCAAACACAGGCACACTGCCGGGCCCTGCCCACCACAGTTTTCCGCGTGTTTTCATGCCTTAAACTTTGAAGAGTGCGGAGTTCGTGTTCGTCAGACACGACACCCACCGCCCTCCATTGCGCCCACCCTATGATGGACCGTTCAGAGTGTTGGAAACAGGGGATAAGCATTTTTTGCTAGACTTGGGGGGGTAGGCGGGAAAAAATTGGCACAGACAGACTCAAACCCGCTTTCGTTCTGGTGGACGAGCAAGTGCTGTTGGCTAGGGCCCCTCGGCGTGGAAGACCCCCATGGAGAGCTCCCCAGGGAAACGATTCATCAGAGCAGCCATACGGACAGACCAAAGTGGCCCCCCGCCTCGTCACGGCCCACCCGCAGTCAGACACACTCCCAGCAGCCCCCCACCGGCACAGCAGCGCCACGGAGGCAGTAAACCGCAGTTACAGCAGATACGGGAGGAGACGGAAGCCCAAACAGCATGTGGACTGATGTTCTATTGTTCTATCTAAAATGCTGGGGGGGGGGAGTATAGCACCTTGGGGGAGTCAGATTATTTAGCATCTCAGACAAGAGACAGTGGATAAGCATGGGAGAACAATGCTCAGGAGGTTCCTGGTGAGATAGCAGGAAGGAGTCAAGAACGTAGGGGGTTGAAGGAAGTGTAATGCAAATGTCATGTTTTGTGTGGAGAAATGCCATGAAACTTGTGAGGAGAGATTTGGGGTAAAAAGAGAGTGCCTGCTGAAATGAGTCAGTCTGTTCTGTGCTTGAGAGATGTGATGTGTGTAATAAACTGTGTGCCATGAGTCGGCCTCTTATTTCACACACTCCACAATACTATCAATGTATAGAGCAGTGAAGCTGTATTTAAACAGCACTTTTCAGAACAAATCTCACTGATTCAATGGGAACTGTATATAGGTTTAAAAAAATTGAAAGACTTATTGGACTAGATAAGATTAAATGGATAGCTAAAAAAAACTACAGATATTTGAAATTAAAAAAATCATAGTAAATATGCTAAAAGTGTTAAAATGTGTAAAAAAAATGAATGATGCAATGAGATTTAGAAAAAAGGACACCCATAAGAATTTATTAGCCATTTAATATTTCCAATTCCCAGGCTGCTTATAGGTCATAGTGCTCAACTCATTAAAAATAAAGTTGAACTTCCTCCAGGAGCAGATGCTGTTCTCTCCTCGTTACTTAATCACCAGTTCTTCTGAAGAGCAGGATGTTAAAACAGGAGATCAAGCTTATCTTTGGACCTTTTCTATTAAAAAAAAAAAAATAGACATTATGGGGGCATGGTGGGGGGTTTCTCCATCCAGAGATGGCAGGGGGAAGGGGGAACAATGGACCAAAGGAGGAGGTGTCACTGGGGGGTATCGGACGGGACTGTTGGGTCTATGCACCCCCCGGGGAGAGTGAGAGCTGCTGCAGCCACTGGGAGGAGGAGGGTGTGAGAGCTGCCCCGGAGTAATGTCATGTTAATGTGCCACACATTCCTTTGTTCAAACTACAATGTGTTACGGTTGGAAGTTCCAGGTCTCGATGCATGGAAGTAAAGATATATAAAAGTGGAATGCACAGAGACCCGGGATCGCTGTTTTGCTGTACTTCATGTTGGAGATGGAATTAAGTTTCTGTGTCGTCCAGCTCGTTGCTTCGCCTGCCTCCTTTCTCCACAGTGGTGACCCTAAAACATGCCATGGAAAGCAAGCTGCAAGCTCTCTAATGGAGAGCATGCTGGTGTTGAGGGGGAAGAACAATGAATCCCTTCTGTTCGCCCACTTGTTCCCAGGAACCTACCGGCTACAGCTAGGGCGATTCTGGCAAACTTGCCGTGGCTGGTTGCCAAGGACTACCGTGCCCTGGCGCAGGAAACAGACCGCATCATTTTGGCAACCAGAACTCTCAGCGTGCAGGCAGTGGCACCAGCATCCATGAGGGACTCCAGCAAGGTCAAGGAGCCGTGGGTGATAGCCGGGACGGACACCAGGAGACGAAGGAACAGGGCAATCTGTTTTTATCATCGCCGTTTCGGCTCAAATGCCCAATGCTGCCTGTCGCTATGCCAATTCAAGAAGCCAGGAAGACGACACATTCGGAATTCGGTTGCAGCTGTGACCGATGGCAACAGTAACAGACTGCTTTATGTCACAGACACACGTTCGGGGAGACTGTTTTTGGTGGACTCCAGCTCCCAGAAGAGCCTCATCCTGCCGGTCAATGCAGACAGGGTGGCAGGAGGCAGCAGTCCCGAGCTTACGGCTGCTAACGGATCCACCATCAGGACATTTGGTGAGTGGACACTGACGATATGCTTACACGGACGCAACTTTCGGTGGAACTTTGTAGTAGCCGCATGTTCCGCCCCCATTTTGCACACAGATTTTCTATGTGCTTATGGGTTGTTAGTCGATGTTGCTAATAGGAGATTAGTGGACGCTGTCTCTTTTGCCTCCCTGCCTGTACAACTCGGGGAGCTGGGTTGACAACACTGGCTAACGTTATAGCTCCAGGGGGTAAGTACCAACAGTTACCCGTACAGTTCCCAGCACTCACGGTCCCGATGTTTTCGGCTATGATAATGAAACATGGGGTTGAACATTTCACAGCTACGAGAGGGCCACCGGTATTCGCATGACCTCTGCGCCTGGACGCGGCTAAACTGGCCAGCGTGCACGAGGAGTTTGTCAACTTAGAGCAGCTGGGCATTGTCAGGTGCTCCAACAGCCCATGGGCATCCCCGCTACACATGGTGCCTAAAGCGGACGGGTCATGGCAACCGTGTGGCGATTTCCAGTGCTTGAACAATGCCACGGAACATGATCGCTATCCTATTCCACACATCCAGGATTTTTCCGTGCACCTGGCCGGGGCGCGTGTTTTTTCCAAAGTGGATCTGGTCCGCGGTTACCACCAGGTCCCAGTGCACACGGAAGACGTTCCAAAAATGGCGGTAATAACTCATTTTGGCCTTTTTGAGTTTTTACACTTGCCGTTCGGATTAAAAGGCGTGGCAAAGACCTTCCAGATGGATGATGGACGCAGTGCTGCGCGACTCGTCCTTCGTTTTCATCTACTTAGATGACATTCTGGTAGCCAGCGCGTCCGAGGCGGAGCACATCGCCCATCTCAAGACAGTTTTTCAGAGGCTGGAAGCGCACGTGCTGATAGTCAGCCCGGCGAAGTGCCAGTTCGGTGTGCCAGTGATTGATTTTTTTGGACCACTGCATTTTGCCGGAGGGCGCGATCCCCTTACCAGATAAGGGGCACGTGGTGTCGGATTTTCCACATCCATAGACCATGAGAGCACTACAGGAGGTTTTGAGAATGGGCAATTTTTATAACCGTTTCCTTCCCCGAGCAGCCCAGCTGATGTAGCCGTTATATGCTGCGTGTAAAAAAAAAAAAAAAAAAAGAAGCCCACAGAAACCATTGACTGGACTCCCGAGCAAGACCAGGCTTTTGCAAATGCCAAAACAGTGCTGGCGAATGCCGCGTTGCTAGCCCACCTGGATCTGTCTGCACAGATAGCGCTCACTATGGATGCGTCTGATGTTGCCATAGGGGCAGTGGTGGAGCAGTGTGCCTCAGGTTCATGGCAGCCACTAGCATTTTTTAGCCAAACCTTGCACGACAACGAATGCAAATACAGCACGTTCGATAGGGAATTGCTAGCTATCCACCTGGCGACGCCCCATTTTCAGTTTTGGCTGGAGGGGCGTGAGTTCACCGCATTTGTGGACCATAAGCCGCTGACGTGCGCGATGGCCAAAGTCTCAGAACCGTGGTCGGCCTGGCAGCAACGGCATTTGTCCGCAATTTGGGAGTTTACTACCGACATTCAACATGTTGCCAGTAAGCTCAACATCATGGCGGATTGCCTGTTGCGCGCGTTAATCGCCCCGGTCTATATGGGAATTGATTTCCCTTCCTTGGCCGCGGAACAAACCGGGGACGCGAACATTTACGCGCTCCAGTTTGCGCCAACTGGGTTAAGGCTGGAGAACAGGGTGGTACAAGAAGGGTGCCCTCCCTTGCTCTGCGACATCTCCACTGCCCGCCCGCGCCCTGTGGTTCCGAGCTCTTGGCGCCGTCACGTTTTTGAGTCGGTCCGCTCCTTTTCACATCTGGGAGTGCGTGCTTCGGTGAAGCTAGTGGGGGTGAAATTCATCTGGCCGCGCTTGCGCAAGGACGTGAAAGAGTGGGCTGCAGCTTGCGTCGCGTGCCAGCAGGCCAAAGTGCACAAGCACACCAGAGCCCCCCTCGAGCCATTCCAAATACCGGCCAGGAGGTTCGACCACGTCCACGTGGATTTAGTGGGACCCCTCCCACCGTCGCAAGGTTTTACACACCTTTTAACAATCGTGGACCGCACCACGCGCTGGCCTAAAGTGGTCCCGCTGGCTTCTACCACGTCCGCAGAAGTGACACGCTTTTTTGTCGGCTTGGGTTGTACGTTTCGGATCTCCATCGGACATCACGTCCAACAGGGATCCACAGTTCATTTCAGAACTCTGGTCCGTGATGGCCCAGAGCCTGGGGGTCAAAATTCACCGCACTACTGCGTACAACCCCCAGGCTAATGGCTTATGCGAGCGTTTTCATAGATCGCTTAAAGCAGTGCTCAGAGCTTCGCTCACGGACACAAATTGGGTCGACTGCTTTCCCTGGGTTCTTTTAGGGTTGCACTCCACACCTAAGGAGGATTTGGCAACCTCCCCGGCAGAACTCGTTTTTTCTCAGCTGCCTCGGATCCCTGGGGAATTTTTATCAGAAAACCCCGCGCCCGAGGCTGATCCGCCCATGCAATTTTTACACAGTACAAAGGCTGTGAGCGTACCGGGTCCGGTCCACCATTGTTTTCCCCACACATTCATCCCAAAAAGCTTGCAGAATGGCGGTTTTGTTTTCGTCAGGCACGATGCGCACCGGACCCCGCTGCGCCCGCCGTACGTCAGACCGTTCAAAGTGTAGGAACCTGGGGTGAAGCATTTTGTGTTAGACTTGGGGGGATGTAGGGAGACCGTCTGCATCGACAGGCTGAAGCCCGCTTTTGTGTTGGCAGACGAGCAGGTGGTGTTGACCCAAGCTCCCCGGCGCAGATGCCCTTCGTTGGTGGCTCCGCAGGTTGGTGATCCCTCAGCAGGGACCTCCGCTCGCAAAGATAATGTGTTTCCCCCCCCCCCTCCCTTTTTTCCTCCACAGACTGATGTGCCCTCCTGTACACCTCGCCAGTAGGGCGGTTTGACTGGATCGGCAATCCCCCGCTACAGCCGCTATGGGTGCCAGCTCAAGCCCAAAGGATGGGGGGGGGGGGGTAGTGCCCCTTCTAGGTGTTCGAGGGGGCTGTGTGGGGGCATGGTGAAGAATTTCTCCACCCAGAGAGGGCAGGGGGAAGGGGGACCAATGGACCAAAGGAGGAGGTGTCACCGGGTGGTATCGGACGGGACTGTTGGGTCTATGCATCCCCCGGGGAAAGTGAGAGCTGCTGCAGCCACTGGGAGGAGGAGGGTGTGAGAGCTGCCCCGGAGTAATGTCATGTTAATGCGCCACACATTCCTTTGTTCAAACTACAATGTGTTACGGTCGGAAGTTCCGGGTATCTATGCATGGAAGTAAAAATATAAAAATGGAATGTACAGAGACCCGGGATCGCTGTTTTGCTATACTTCATGTTGGAGATGGAATAAAGTTTCTGTGTCGTTCAGCTCAATGCCTTGCCTGCCTCCTTTCTCCACAACATAAATAAATATAAGACATAATAGAAATATGGTATTTACTAAACTAAATACAAGCACTTGGTACACAATGAAAGCTGTTTCATTTTTTTTCCTGTTTTACAATGTTGAATTTTCCTGATCTACTGACTCTGACCCTTCTCCTGTACCTGGAAATCAGTGCTAGGTTTAAAAAATATCTCACAAATAAGTTGATTGATTGAAGTTATCTTTTTAAAATAATTATTAAGTTTAATGTATTTATGGCTGAAACTTTACCACAGCAGTCTACTCTTCACATGTACTACACATTTGTTGAAAAAATAAAATGCAGTATGCATGTCACAGATTTTTGCTTATGTTTAGTGAGATTTTCTCTCCTGACATGAAAATATAGAATAATTTAATCTGATGAAACTCTTAAGTATGCTCTGAATATGCTCATCATGTTAATACAATCATGTTTCTGTACATCATGTGATATGTTACAGATTATAAATTATCATGCAAACAATATTGCACTAATATTGTGGATGAGCTCTGTGTAGTTAATAATGAAACAGACAAAACTGGACAGTTATTGATCATCTGCTGTCACATAGCAAATATGACGATAAGTTTTATGGCAGTGGTTTTTATCAATACATTAAATGTAATATTAGGCTGTTACAAATCCACAGTGTGTCAGTTTTGATGGATAATCTATAGATTATATCTAAAGTTGTGGGGGCATGATGTTGGACTTCTCCACCCAAGGAACAATGGACCCAAAGAAGAGGTGTCACCGGGGACAGCAAGAGCGATGCGCCCCCCGGGGAGAGGAGTCAAATATCGGGCCGCTGGGAGAAGAATGGAGAGCGGCGCCAGTGTTATATCATGTTAAGGTGCCGCACAGGCTTTGTTCTAAACATAAAGTGTATGGTAGGAAGTTCCGGGCCTCAATGCATGGAAATAAAGATATAAAAGAGGGATGCACAGAGGCCCAGGATATGCTTTTGCTATACTGTTCTTGTTGGAGAAAGAATAGTCTTGTGTTGTTCAGCTCGTTTCCTCGCCTGCATCCTTTCTCCACAAAGTCATTTTTAAGTGCTGATTTCTGACGTTAGCATCTTACCAGCTGACTGTGGTTAGTTATCAAGCTAACGACACTACTAATTTACTTGCCAACCTACTAACAGCTTTATTAGTTTGAAACCTAATTTTAAAGGACAGACAACCACTGTAACTACAGTCTCCATCCTCTTAGTAACTCAGAGAAGCCAGAATGCTTCATTCTTATTATCATTTCATAATTATATCGTCTATGATGCTAAATAGCCAATATTAGCACAAGTTACTGACCTTCGTCCACTTTCTGACTCCACTGAACTTTGTGTAGCAGAAACATGTCTTACAGAAAGCACCTGGTTTTTGAAAGCGCAGTGCCCTGACAGCACAATCACTACTTCCTGGGCTGCTACACCTCCAACACCTGAATGGAGGCTCTGCTGTTAATCTCTGCAATCTGTTGCCCTGGCTAATAATGTTTTGTATGCATTCATAACGCCTCTTCTCATACATGACATCATTATTATTATTTTTACAAACCTGGTGTGTGGCTGCTGGACATCACTTTGAATTAACCACTCAAGTCCGTGCAGGCGTTAACAGGTAAACAGCACATAAAGCAAGAATTGTGGATGTAAAACAGAGTTCTTTCTATCTGTACTCGACTAGTTTTGACTGAGGCTAGGTTCCGGATGCGAGGCACAAAATCCTGAAATAAAAGAATGAATTTGTATGACAAGAAGTGAAACTGAACTCTGATAATGAATTAGGGAGCCGAATTTTTCCAGTAGATAAAAAACAGTTTCAATTTTATTGCAATACAAATTCAAACCAACAGATTCAATTTCAAATTAGGCAATTCAGATTCAAATTTTAAAAGCAATTGTTCAAAATGACTAATTCAGGTTCAAATTCAGTTATTCAAATTCAAATGATTCAAATTCAGTTCCTGCTGGCGCAAACCTTATTCCATAGAAGACCGTCGTGGTTCAAGCGCCGATTTCGTCCGCGCTTGGGTCATGCAGTATTTTCCTCCCAGCTGGTGTGTGTGTCCCCGATAGCTCTCCGAGCTCTTATTGTGACAGTGCTCGGAGGGGCTTCCGGTTGTCAGAGCTGAGCTCTGACAGCTGAGCTGCATTAGCGATTGCCTTCTCAGCTGTCCCATCCTGAGCCCTATTTAAGGGATCAGCTGAGGGCTGAGCGTCGCTGCAGTCTCGTCAGACAACCCCTCGTCTGACATCGTCGAGCATCCCTCACCGAGCTTCCCAGGTCAGACGTTAACTATCCGTCATCTTCGTCCATTAGTGTAAGTGTGTTTCATTATGAATCTGTTCCTCCTTGTCATTGACTGAGTTATCGTTATAGTGTGTTTTAGCCTCCTGTGGCTCGTTATTTTGTCATTTTTCCTTTCCTTTAATAAACTGTGCAAACTCACCGGCTGAAATGTGGCGTCTTATTGATGGCTCGTGAGGGCCATCCATGACAGTAGACTGCAGCCAGACTGACACGTCGGTCGCCATGAGTTTTGCCTGAATTGGACTTGTTTTTCCCTGTATGGGTACCTGTGTGCTGGGAGGTCATGTCGTCATTCAGGAGCCGCGCTCGGAGCCTGGGCTACGAGCTGGCGGAGGCCCTGGACTACATTGATGGAACCCTCTTCACTGCTGGCCTCTAAGACACTTCCAGCGATGTACGCTGGCACCTGGACCTCGCCGAGGCAATTATTAACCGCCTTCCTCACTACTCCAATCACTCTAAAGTCATTGCGAGGAAGGCAGACATCTCTGCACACTGGGAGAGACTCTATGGGCTGGAGGGAAACTCCGGCAGGAAGCCGAAGAGTAGGCACCCTCGCTCCTCGCTTCAGGATCCCGTTCCCTTCCCCGTTCCAGTCTAGGAGTTCACACCACCCAGGGGTGATTCCCCAAGGAGTGAGACGTCAGTCGGGATTCCCCCGGAGAAGTTACAGCTGACAGCTGCTTCCATCCGGGACCAAGTGGCTGCTGCTCGCTCCGTTGTCCACCCCACGCAGATTATTAAGCATGTGACGGCGGCAGTCAGGCTGGTGGAGAGGAATCCTGAGCTAAGTGGTTATCCAGAGTACACCGACCTGCTCGCCTCTGTTTCTGCGCAGGAGCGGCGTTTCCCGAACCTCTCCTTCGCCTCGCCCTCTGCTGGTAACCGTCATCACACAGCCAACACTAAGACTCAGCGAGAACCCCATCCGGATCCTGTTCCGGGTCACCGGAAGAACTCCACCTCCCAGTCAGCTGTTTCTTCTGCATCTTGTCAGGAGGGAATTCCCACAGCCTCTCTCCCCGGGTCATCTTTCCCTGCTGTCCCGTCAGCTCCTCCTGCCTGGATCGCCTCGGCTGTCGTTCCCTCCTCCTCGACGTCTTCCCCGGCTGCTGTGAGTGCCACGAGTCCTGCTCCGGCGAAGCCCGTCATCAGACCATCGCGAGCAGCTCCTCCTCGTCCTCCCAGGGGGCCCTCCATCACCATCCAGCGGGGAGAGGGAGGAACAAAGTCCACTGCAGCGGGTTCAATTGGGCCTCTACGGATCAGGCAAGTGACTTTTCATTCTGTTCGCTCATTGAGTGAATTGCCTTGCTTGGTTCCTGGGGGCGGAGTTCGGGGTTCACAGCCCTCCGAGCTTCCTCCACCTGCTGCAGAAATTAACATTGAACCTGCTGCCTCTGTGTCTCCCTCCACTGAGCGTTCCGCGATGCCAGGCCTACGTCGTCAGACGGGGAGGGGACCTGCGGTCCTGGAGAGCCTGGTTCCAGCCCCGCAGCCACGTCACGGGCAGAGGAGGAGAGCGGACTGCAGTATGGAGCCTGCACCGATGACGAAACGTCCCCGGGTCTCCATCGATGAGCGGTTCGATCCAGCAGGTCGAGCATCCCCTGCCACCACGCCGTGCGGGTCGTTGGCATGGACGTCAGCGTTGGAGGGTCCTCAGACTGTGGAGAACACCATGTCGGCTGCGGGGCCCGCCGTAGCCGAGTGGGAGCCAGAGGACGTCCTTCTTCGTTCTGAGCCTGGATCGCCAAAGTCCTCGACGGCAACGGAACTCGAGATCAGGCAAGTGCTCTACTTTGTCTTCCTTCTTTCTTCTTTGGAGCATTTTTCCCTGTCTCTCGGGGTGACGAGCCGGGTGCAGCCATCCGCTGCATCCGAACTTGTCTCGCCGGGTTCTGTCGCTACCGGTGATCCTGACTCCGGTTCTTCTCCCTCTCCTGAGCCTTCTCCCAGGGTCGCCAGTGATGAGTCGGTCCTGGTTTCAGCTCCGAAGGTTCCGGGTTCGGGGTTGGAGGTCGTCCATGGAGCTGTTCCGACCCAGTTGGGGTACATCGTGGGTGCAGCTGCGACCCAGTCAGAGTCCATCGGGGGTGCAGCCGCGATCCGATCGGGGTCCATCGTGGGTGCAGCACAGGCTCACCTGGGGTCCAACAGAAGGACAGCGCCTATTCTGGTAATGTTCAGAGGTGGAGCTGCAGATCCTCCGCTGAGTGACGCCAGACTGGTCCCTCATCCCTTTCCCATTCCCTCCTTCCCTCCATCGGGTGCCGCAGGGGTTTCCTGTAATCGGCTCGGCTCTCCCTCGTCACTCCTCGCCCTTAGGAGGCCATCTCCGAACTCTCCCCTGCGGTCCTGGTGGCTAAGCGATGCGAGTCGGCCATCTGGAGGACTGCCTCGCCCGTTTGGTGTTCTGGGTCGGCCACCCAACCAACTAGACTGTCTGCTTGGTGACCTGGTCCGGCCGCCAGAGATCCTGTTTCTCCGGGCCTGGGACTGGGGTAGGCCGCCCGAATGCTCCCTTTTCCCCTTATGGGCTATCTGGACATTGGATGCAGGGAGACCACCAGAACTGTTTGTGTATCATTGGACTCTGCCTGCCGTCATCCCTGTGTGTTTCTTATTTCCTCTAGATATTAAGGTCACTTTGGTGTGTTGTCATTTGCCCTGTTTTGATCTACAGTATGTATTCACCGCTGTTTAGCGTGTCTTTTTTTTCCTCTCCCCTCCCCTGTCTGAGGGATGATTTGTATCTGCCACATTGTGTCTCATGGGCCTGTGTATTTTGGTTGTAGGCCTCCCCCTGTTATTTGCATTTTCTTGTCCTCTCTATGTACCATCTGTGCTTTATGGAGTATTGTGGGGGGGGGGGGGGTTCTACCATGCTCTGTAATTGCTTCATTTGTTCCCTGTGTTTTCCCGTGTCCTCGTCTTGGTGTTTTTTGTCCTTTCTGGTTCTCACCCTCCAGGCCTTTCCCCCATCCTCCCACCCTGGGTGGGGTGGTGGTGGTGGTGGTGGTGGTGGGGGGGGGGGCTTGGGTGTCATACGGCGCCCGGAGTTCGCCGCCTCGGGGGAGGAGTACTGTTGTGGTTCGAGCGCCGATTCCATCCGCGCTCGGGTCATGCAGTATTTTCCTCCCAGCTGGTGTGTGTGTCCCCGATGGCTTTCCGAGCTCTTATTGTGACAGTGCTCGGAGGGGCTTCCGGCTGTCAGAGCTAAGCTCTGACAGCTGAGCTGCATTAGTGATTGCCTTCTCAGCTGTCCCATCCTGAGCCCTATTTAAGGGATCAACTGAGGGCTGAGCGTCGCTGCAGTCTCGTCAGACATCCCCTCGTCTGACATCGTCGAGCATCCCTCGCCGAGCTTCCCAGGTCAGACGTTAACTATCCGTCATCTTCGTCCATTAGTGTAAGTGTGTTTCATTATGAATCTGTTCCTCCTTGTCATTGACTGAGTTATCATTATAGTGTGTTTTAGCCCCCTGTGGCTCGTTATTTTGTCATTTTTCCTTTCCTTTAATAAACTGTGCAAACTCACCGGCTGAAATGTGGCATCTTATTGATGGCTCGTGAGGGCCATCCATGACAAAGACCTTAGGTTTTAAATGCTGTTGCCAAGCAGTACAAGATCTTGAAGTCCACACCTGCACCTGATTGGAACCCGATGATCGCCACTTGTGGTTATATTCAGAATTGGGATTCATTTGCATTTGAAGGACAGTTGCCACGTGTCTGGGCTAGTTTTCATTCTGAGGTTGCCTTATTATTTCTTCTTTGAGGAACTTGCTGACGAGGGGCTGTTTCCAGGGTTTACCATCCAGAACTGGATTACCTTCTGAAAGAAAGATGGACCAGGACTGAACTGAGCCTATAGCATTAAGTTGATTAAATTAGGTAAATAAATTTGAATAAAAAGTCGTGTAATGTTTAAAATAAGCAATAAAATGATTTAACTGTTTAATGCTTTACATTTATTCATGCTTTACATACCCTTGATAGCACTGGAATACTGGAGCAATAACACTCCTTGAATGCTACGCAAAAACAGCGCATTACACAAGTTTGAAAAGTCAGCTGGTTAAAGTTATGCCGTGACATCTATCCTCTACAGATACTACGTCTAGGAATGGAGAGTAATGTAGGTTGCACAGTGATGTCTACTCTCTTCAAATGCTAAGTCCAGAACAGGAGCGCGACATTTGCAGGCTATGTTCCTCTGTAATGCCGACGTCATTGCGAGGGAGGGTGCTGTCTGGGTAGTAATTAATTTTACATATAATGTTACAGCAGGGAAAATAAGTATTGAACATGTCAACATTTTTCTCATTAAACATATTTCTGATGGAGCCATTGACCTGAGGTTTTCACCAGATATCAGTAACAACCCAAGTAACCCATACATACAAAGAAACCAAGGCAACTGTGTTCACAAAACAAGTTATATTTAATAAAGTGAAATGACACAGGGAATAAGTATTGAACATGCTTAGTGAAATTCATTCACTTAGTAGAAAAGCGTTTGTTGGTAATAACAGTTTCCAGACGCCTCCTGTATGAACTCTGATCTTCAGTTCATTCCACTGATTTTTAATTGGATTCAGGTCAAAAGACTGGGCCATTCTAGCAGATTTATTTTCCTTCTCTGGAGCCAGTTTTGAGTTTCCTTGGCTGTGTGTTTGGGATCATTTTCTTGCTGAAATGTCCACCCTCGTTTCATCTTCAGCATTTTGGCAGATGGCAACAGGTTGTTATCAGGGATGTCTCTGTACATTTGTACATTCATCTTTCTTTCAATTATATGAAGTCTGCCTGTGCCATGTGCTTAAAACACCCCCACACCATGATGAGATGTGCAGTGCCATTTCTCCTCCAAATATGCTGTGTGTTGTGGCATCCAAAAAGTTCAATTTTGGTCTCATCTGACAAGACTATATTCTCCCAGTATTTTACTGGCTTGCCCAAATGTTGTGCAGCAAACTTTAAATGCGCTTCAACATGCTTTTTCTTCAGCAATGGAATCTTGCAAGGTGAGCGGGCAAAGAGCCAATGTCGGTTGAGTGCATTACTTATTGTTTTCTTTGAAACAGCAGTACTTGCTAACTCTAGGTCTTTCTGGAGCTCTCCATGAGTGGTCTTTGGCTCTTTGATAACTCGTCTGATAATTCTTTTGACTCCTCTGTCAGAAATCTTGCGAGGAGCTCCTTGCCGTGTACGGTTTATGGTAAAATGATGTTCTTTCCACTTCCGAATGATGGCTCCAACAGTGCTCACTGGAATATTCAGCAGTTTGGAAATGCGCCTGTAACCAATGCCATCATTCTTTTGCAACAATAAGGTTGCAAAGGTCTCGAGAGAGAGCTCTTTGCTTCTACCCATCATGAGTTCTTTGTGGTGTGACCATCTGATATTCACAGGCCTTTTTAAAGGTTATCAGTCAGGATTTAACCAGCTGAAATTAATTTGCACTGATGGCTTCCTAAATTCTGATGGATTTCAGCTGGTTTCATGGCTTTCTATGCCTTTTTGCACCTCTTTTTCTTCATCTGTTTAAATACTTATTCCCTGTGTCATTCCACTATATTAAAAAAATCCCTGTTACTACACATGCACGGCATGTGTAGTAATGCTTCCGCCTATAATTTCAGCATATGATACAGCTGACGGAAACAGTTGACGGAAGTTAAGCAATGCGCATGCATATAACAGGAAAGGGAAGGGGCGCTGCACCATGATTGGCTGATCCAAAAATGTGGCGCAATTTTGGTTGTGTGTTTCTTTATATATATATATATATATATATATATATATATATATATATATATATATATTTCCTGCTGCTAAAAATTGCTGGATTTTGACAAAGTACGCTAAACCAATAGCTATATCTGTTAGTTTACCATACAGGTATGGTATTCTGAGAAAACATGGTGAAATGGCAGAACACTGGCTCTTTTTTAGTGAGCCGAGCCATAAGAACTGGCTCTCTTAAAAGAGCTGGAATTCCCTTCACTAGGGGAAATCTCTTTTTAGCGCTACTTAGTACTCTTTCATGCATCCCAGCTCACCTTGCATTAATTTATCCTCTGCTCCTCTTTTTTCGTGACAGTTCCCTTTAAAATAAAATGTATCCCACCTTCTGTGATGCTAGAAATGAAGCACAGCATGCAAACACCTGTCCTCACCAAAAAAAAACAACCAAAAACAAAAAACATCTGCACACACAAACACACACAAGAGCAAAAACAAACTTAATTTTATACAGCCACTACAGTAAATGTTGTTCTACCATTGCTGTTTTGTCATTATAAATCATATTTGAGAAGCAATACACAGGACTGGTGGCTGGAGCTGTTTGTAGTCAAAGATTGAATCCACAGCATCGTCCAGTTGGAAGTGAAATCACCGCTGACAGAATGCACGCTGGTTCTGCTGTTAAAACAGTTTGTCACAGCGATCATCTGGTGGATGGAGGAATAAGCAAAGCTGGACTCTCTTCTCTCTTCAGTCAGCCTGCATAGTTATTTAATTTTACAAATCTCAACAAGTTCCTCTCAGCAATGTGTTTACATAAGAGGCGCACTGGTACGAGAGTGAGGGGTGGGGCCCCTACAGAAAGTTTTGTGAAGGCCTTACACGGTTGTTGCAAACTCTCCACATTCATTGCTGAAGTGATTTAAAATTGGTCAGCCGTCGAAGACCCCCTTCTGGCCTAGGGCTCTAAGCATTTGTCTGCCTTGTCTGTCAGCACACTGCCTCTGACTATTAGAAATGTTATTTTATTAATTAAAAAAATTAAGGGCTTGCAGCTGCGCCCTCTCCAGCAGGTGGTGCCCAAGGCAACCACCTATATGGCCTACACCACGGGCCAGCACTGGCTGTAAAAGGTGGGGGTCTACATCTAGGTTGCGTGCATTCTAGTTACCTCCGCCAGGCTGAAAAGGCCAGGAGGAGGTTATGTTTTTGCCGGGGTTTGTCTGTGTGTTTGTCTGTTTGTCTGTCTGTCTGTCTGTCTGTCTGGTTGTCTGTTGGTTAGCAAGATAACTCAAAAAGTCTTGGACGGATTTCCATGGAACTTTCAGGCGTTGTTGGAAATGGTACAAGGAAGAACTGATTAAATTTTGGGGGTGATCCGGTTCACCGTCTGGATACAGGAATTTTTTAAAGCATTTTTCAACACTGTGACATACGGCCATTTTCAACATGTGCGCAGGCGCAATGGAGGACGCTGGTCGTCGTGTCTGCAACACAAACTCCGCGTTCTTCAACGTTTTAGGCACAAAAGCACGCGTAAAACACTGCTGGCCTGGGCCCGCCAGCGTGCCTGTGTTTGCGCGCAACTGCAAAACCTCACACGGGCAGCTGTCCGCCCACGGATTCTTTGCCAGAAATTCCCTGGCCAGCCATAGGAGCTGCGCATTTGGCAGAAATTCACCGGCCAGCCATAGGCGCTGCGCAAAAACGAGCTCTCTGCCGGCGAAGCTTCTAAATTCTCGTTTGCCGTGGAGCGCAACCCCAAAACTAGAAAAGCACTCGGAGAGCGCAGACCTCCACCAAGCGCCACAATTCCCCCCATACAGTGTTTGTGTGTACGTTGTCAGATTCCTTGAGCATGTAAACATATGACTAGCAATTGGATTCACAATGATTATTTGTTTATTTGACAGGGACAGTGCAATAAACACACAATTAATCAATGACAATCAATCTGATAGTGATAGGATTAGTGGTTCAGTAGTAAAAGCATTGCCTCCTTGGCGGAGGTAATAAACTGAAGTGTTGCTGTTGTGTCCATCTCCTCCACTGACGGATGCAAATTGGGTAGACAGGTTGCCGTGGGTTTTATATTATATTATTTTGGGGTTGCGCTCCGCGGCAAACGAGAATTTAGAAGCTTCGCCGGCAGAGAGCTCGTTTTTGCGCAGCGCCTATGGCTGGCCGGTGAATTTCTGCCAAATGCACAGCTCCTATGGCTGGCCGGGGAATTTCTGTCAAAGAATCCGTTGGCGGACAGCTGCCCGTGTGAGGTTTTGTAGTTGCGCGCAAACACAGGCACGCTGGCGGGCCCAGGCCAGCAGTGTTTTCCACGTGCTTTTGTGCCTAAAACGTTGAAGAACGCGGAGTTTGTGTTGCAGACACGACGACCAGCGCCCTCCATTGCGCCTGCGCACATGTTGAAAATGGCTGTATGTCACAGTGTTGAAAAATGCTTTAAAAAAATTCCTGTATCCAGACGGTGAACCGGATCACCCCCAAAATTTAATCAGTTCTTCCTTGTACCATTTCCAACAACGCCTGAAAGTTTCATGGAAATCCGTCCAAGACTTTTTGAGTTATCTTGCTAACCAACAGACAAACACACAGACAAACCCCGGCAAAAACATAACCTCCTCCTGGCCTTTTCGGCCTGGCGGAGGTAATAATATAATATAATATAAAACCCATGGCAACCTGCCTACCCAATTTGCATCCATCAGTGGAGGAGATGGACACAACAGCAACACTTCAGTTTATTACCTCCGCCAAGGAGGCAATGCTTTTACTACTGAACCACTAATCCTATCACTATCAGATTGATTGTCATTGATTAATTGTGTGTTTATTGCACTGTCCCTGTCAAATAAACAAATAATCATTGTGAATCCAATTGCTAGTCATATGTTTACATGCTCAAGGAATGTGAAAACGTACACACAAACACTGTATGGGGGGAATTGTGGCGCTTGGCGGAGGTCTGCGCTCTCCGAGTGCTTTTCTAGTTATTATTGTAGGCTAAGGGAGAGACAGTGAAGCCCAACTGGTAACGTCCAATCAGCGGTTTGAACTACAACTTCCTGCACCTGAGTGCATTGACTATATACACAATTATCGTGCATGTTGATTGGTTAGTGTAAGGGTTTAGTGTCGTGCATATTACAAATAATGTATGTGGCAAAAAGACCTGTCATTCACATACAGTGCAATATACACAATGTCATGTACAAAGGATCTTTACATACACAATGTTGTGTATATTTACCTTTCTGGACCTGAGTCCTGCACTTGCATCATCAAGAGGGTACTTTTTCTTGACTCCATTACATTATTATTAAAAAGAAGTCCCCAAGGAACTCTCAAATCATTTACCCTATGTGTTTGAACTTGCCATCCTCACAATTACAATTCTATGAATGAATGAGCATCAGAATAAAAAAGCATATGAACAGAACCAGCACACACAGCAGCAGTGGGCCGTTGTAACACTGATGGGGATCCACTGGAACACTCTTGGTCTGGCCCTTCACCCAGGACCAGTCTGCCTTTGGAGACCCTATAAGAGGAAAGTTGCCCCACAACATGGGATCATTTGGGAATGCAAACCCCGCCACCCCAAAAAGGTGATGATCCTTGGAGGGGGAGTAGCTTTTTCTGGATTTTTAAGGTCACATCTGGTAGGACGAGCAATGCTGGGGGAAAAAAAATGACCTGCAAATTGACCTGATCTGAGACTGGTTTTTATATTATATAAACTTTCAAAGTTAAAAATTCAACTAAATTCAAATCACACTGCAGAAGCAGAGGTGTGGAAGATGTGGTGGTGAGCATAGTTATGGAGAATGTGGAAATGACCGCATTATTAAATGCTGTAATTGTGGAGGGAATCACACAGCAGCATATGGAGGCTGTATAGTGAAAAAACAGGCAGTAGAAATTCAGCAAGCAAGAGTCGAGAGGAAGTTGACATACGCAGAAACAGCAAAGGTTGTGAATCGACAGGAGAAAGAAGAACACATTGTCAATAACAAGGAAGTAAAACCACAAAATTGTCAGATTAATATCACAACAGATAAGCTTGTTCTATTTCTAGCCTATGTCATCAACTGCTCGGAGCAGGCTAAGACTAGAACTGAGAAGATAAAGATCATTGTGAAAGCGGCAGCAAATTTCTTTAATACCAAGGATCTATCCTGGGAAAAAATTCATGCAGAACTGAGTCAAGGAGAGTGAGCTGTAGAGGGGAGCCAACAGGTTAATTCATGACAACCATCCTCCAGTGGAACGCAAGGAGTCTGATTGCGAGATGTGACAAGCTGGAGACGCGGGCAGTGAAGATGGCTGCTTAGGTGAGGAGCACCGCAGTGCAGACAGCCTTTTTTTCTTCTACAAGGGCGTTTTTCTCTTGTTTCCTCAGCTGAAACTATTACTACTACTACACTTTGCATTGAGACTGGATTTGTGGAGAACAGGATTAAAATGCCAACGCAACAACAGAAACTAAATATTCGCTCCAAAGCCGGTGCTAGCAAGGAAAATCTGGCTAAAGCTGGTGATACCACAACAAGCCCTCCTCCCTCTCTGCCACCTTCAACAGGTGCAGGTGTTGCCAAAGACCAAATGGCGGAGGACATCTCTAAGATCTATGCACTGTTGAAAGAAATATCGGAGAGGCAAGATGCTAAACTTAACTCTATTGAGGCGTCAACGAGGGTGGTGGACACCAAGTTAACGGAGTTAGCCACCCAGCTGGGAGACGTGGAATCTCGCATCGCCTTTCTTGAGGATGCTAATGTAGCTCTGGATGCTAATCCCCCCGCAACCCAGACGCAGGTGGAAGATTTACTTCTGAAGCTAGACGACTTGGAAAATAGATCACGCCGAAACAATCTACGCTTTATCGGCTTTCCAGAAAACTGTGAAAAGTCAGATGCCCTTACTTTCATGCGCAAAGCTATCCCAGATCTGTTGAAAATTGAGTTCCCTGGAGGGCTGGAAATTGACCGTGCGCATCGGAGCCTCGCCAGACGCAAATCAGACGGCCAGCCACCCAGGGCTATCTTGATTCGACTTCTGCGCTTCCAGGATAGGGAGCGTATTGTGGAGGCAGCGCGCGGGATGGGAAAGCTGGATTGGAATGGTCATCACATCATGATTTTCCCAGATTATTCCAGACGAGTATCCGAGATGAGGGCGGCGTTCAAGCTGTGTAAACACCTGCTGCACCAGAAGAAGATTGCATTCTCTCTCAGGTATCCTGCACTTCTCGTTGTGAAGTTGGCAAGTGGTAAACAGGAGTTCACTGACCCTAAGAAAGCATTGAACCTGATTCTTTCACTACCGTGAGACATTGATGAACAATGGTATGAATATATGATATATGTTTATTTGTTATACAGTATATCTTTGACGGAGGATTTGATGCAGTATTAATGTAAGGTTCCATTTTTATTTTTTTATTTTTATTTTTTTTACTGCCCACGCTGTATTATCTGTAGGCATGAGGCTGCTGCGATGTTGCGGCTCTCCCTAAGTTTGTTGCACTGTTCACAGTCACGGTCCTAGAGTTTTTTAATTTCCTTTTTTTGGTTGGTGCTGTTTTTGTGCACCGATGGGTGACATTGGTTTTAGGTCACCGTTTATGTTACTTTATGATTAAGTGGTTTTTGTTTCTTTTTTTTGTATTTTTAATTTTTATTATGTTTGTCTTTTGCCCAGTGAGGGGTTTTTTGGTGGAGAATTGCTGGATTTTTTGGATGGTAATATGTACCGTTTATGATGTCGGCTAATTGTCAGAACTTTCTTAACCTCATTACTTGGAATGTTAAAGGCCTTAACCACCCAATTAAGAGGAAAAAAATTTTGGCGTTTATTAAATCAAAAAAAGTGGATGTAGCATTGCTTCAGGAGACCCACCTTACTAAAACAGAATCTAAAAAACTCTGTCGGGATTGGGTGGGCCATGGGTTTTCGTCTTGCGGTAATAGCCAGAGCAGGGGGGTGGCAATCCTTTTTCATAAACATTTGCAGTTCAAGTGTCTAAAAGAGGTTAGTGACGATGATGGACGACTCCTTATAATTCTTATAGAAATTCAGGGCCATAGGATGATACTCGCTAATGTTTATGCACCAAATATAGTTGATTGTGCATTTTTTGCACAACTGGAACACGAATTAAGCGAAATGGGTAATTATCCCATTTTAGAAGGTGGGGATTTTAATCAGGTCATGGACAACATTTTAGATCGGAGCACCCCCTCACAGCGTTCATCTAAATCTGGCTCTACATTGAAAGACATGTGCAATGCAATTGGTTTGGTAGACGTGTGGCGGCTTTTTAATCCGTCCACAAGGGATTACACTTTTTATTCCACTGCTCATAATGTGTTTTCCAGGATTGATTACTTTTTAATGTCAAAATTCTCTGTTTTTTCTGTAAATTCGAGCTTCATTGGTAGCATAATACTATCAGATCATGCCCCTGTTTTTTTACATATGATCGCGCCTTGTCAGTTAAAAAAAAATTCTAGATGGAGGCTTAATTCAAGCTTTCTTCTTAATCCAGATTTTGTGTCCTCTTTGAAAGCAGAGATCTCCTTATATCTTGAGACAAATTGGGATTCTGCTCCCTCTGCCAGTGTTGCTTGGGAGGCTTTTAAGGCATTTATTAGGGAACATATTATTCAATATGCATCTTTTAAAAAGAAAACTAACATTGCTAAACAGATTGATTTGGAGAGGAGAATAGCCATATTAGAGACTTCATTCAAACAGGATACAAATTTAGTAAATTTGTCACCCCTTCTGAAGCTTAAGTATGAGCTGAATTCAATCCTAACACAAAAAGTTGAATTTTCCCTATTTCGTCTTAGGCATAAACAATTCGAGGAGGGGGACAAAGCTGGCAAAATGCTGGCTAGATATATTAAAATGAAAGAAGCTCAGTGTACTATATCTGCTATTAGGACACAGGATGGTACTCTGGTGTCAGACTTAAATGAAATTAATGGTGCTTTCAGAGAATTTTACACTTCGCTTTATTCTTCTGAAATGGAGGCTGGATCTCAAGAGATCTATGCATTTTTGTCATCCCTGTATTTGCCCTCCCTAACAAAGGAACAAATAGACTTGCTTGACGCCCCAATTACTAAAGAGGAAATTGTGAAAGTTATTAAGAGCCTCCCGACTGGAAAGGCACCGGGCCCTGACGGATTCACTGTAGAATTTTACAGGGCCTGTGTTGATGAGCTTTCTCCTTTACTTTTAGAAATGTTTGCGGAATCTCTTGAACAAGGCCGTCTGCCCCCCTCTTTAACAGAGGCTTTCATTTCGCTTATTTTAAAAAGCAATAAAGATCCGTTAGAGTGTAAGAATCATAGACCAATTAGTCTTATAAAGTGTGACTGTAAAATTCTCTCCAAAATTTTGGCATTAAGATTAGATAAAGTAATGATATCCCTTATAAATCCTGATCAGGTGGGTTTTATTCGTTCCAGAGGTGCGGCAGACAATATTAGGCGATTTATTGATATCATATGGTCAGTTCAAAATGATCCCTCACTTGTACACCTCTCTCCAGTAGCAGCCCTCTCCCTGGATGCTGAAAAAGCATTTGACAGGGTTGAGTGGCAGTATCTCTTTGCGACTCTAGAGACTTTTGGTATTGGTTCAAAGTTTCTTTCTTGGATTAAATTACTATATAATGAACCTAGAGCTTCAGTGATATCAAATCGAGTTACATCACAGCCTTTTAGACTTTATAGGGGTACGCGCCAGGGCTCCCCTTTAAGTCCCCTGCTTTTCACTTTGGCATTAGAACCATTAGCTGTTGCTATCCGCAAAGACGGCAGTTTTCCAGGTATTCAGGGCCATGGCAGTACCCATAAGATAATGTTGTATGCTGATGATGCATTGGTACTGATTACACAACCTCAAAAATCAATTCCAGCTCTCCTTAAAATTATTAACCAATTTTCACGTTTGTCTGGTTATAGAGTTAACTGGATAAAATCAGAAATTCTCCCTCTAACATCTTACTGCCCTAAAACACTGTTTACATTTGGTCAAAATATAGGCTTTTCCTGGCCAAAATTAGGAATTAAATATCTTGGCATCCTGTTTCCTCACATTTTATCGGATCTGATTCAGATTAATTTTGAGCCTTTGCTCGAAAAATTTAAAATAGACATAGAAAGGTGGTCGCCTCTTTTTTTTGTCTCTTTGGGGCAAGGTCAATGTTATTAAGATGATTTGTGCACCCCGATTTAATTACCTTCTACAATCTCTTCCTCTTAGGATCCCAGTTGGTTATTTTCGACAATTTGATAGGTTGTGCAATAAGTTTTTATGGAATGGTAAGCACCCTAGACTAAAGTTGAAAAGATTACAAAAGTCTACAGATTCAGGAGGTTTGGGGGTCCCAAATTTAGTTTTATATCATTACGCTTTTAGTCTTAGACATTTGATTCATTGGGCTCTCCCCCCTGAGAGAGCTCCCTCTTGGTTTTATTTGGAGAGTTATCTGAGCAACCCTCTTCCCCTAGTACATCTAATCACAATCAAACTTCCTTCTGAATTTCAGTCGCATCCTATTGTATCCTTTTTACAATACGTTTGGAAGAGGGTTGCTTCTATACTAGAGTTTAGCTCTCATCTTCATTCTATGGCTTCTATTTGGCTTAACCCAAGTCTCCATATTGGAAAATCCCCATTTATGTGGAAAATCTGGGTGAAAAAGGACATCTTGATGTTAAAAGATCTATATGAAGGGGGAGCTCTCAAATCATTTGATGATCTACGGGCACAGTATGGTCTACCACAGAATCAGTTTTGGAAATATTTACAGCTTCGACATCTGCTGTGTCAAGTCTTTGGATCTACAACTACCCCTCCTCCTGATGTAGATCGGCTCATCCAGGCATTGAGTTCCTGTGGTAAAAGATGTAAGGCCTCAAATTTCTATTTAATGCTCCTTAAGAGCTCAAATAAAGATTCTTTATCCCTTAAACACGTATGGGAAAAAGATCTGAATTCACAATTTACTGATGTTGAATGGGCAAATATTTTAAAGAATGGGAAGAAAGTGTCTAGGGAATTGAAAACCAGACTTGTTCAATTTAAAATTTTGAATCGATTTTAATGGACAACTCGTAAAATGTTGAGAGCGAATCTCATTCATTCTTCAAGCTGCTGGAGATGTCTACACGGGGAGGGGATATTAATCCATATGATCTGGAGTTGTCCGGTAATACAGGACTTTTGGTTGCAGATCCATAGGCACATTATGACAATTGTTAATCAAGAAGTGCCATTTACTCAGAGACTTTTTGTCCTTGGGGATCCATCTACTACTCAGGACCCAAACTCTGATGCCGAGTGGATTCAGACTGCTTTGATGCTGGGCCGAAAGTTGATCACTTCTTACTGGAAATCTTCCTCTGCCCCACCCGTAGCTCAATGGCTCAGGGAGTTGGGCAAGCTTGCTGCACTAGAACGCCTTTCATATAAACTTTTGGACAGGATGGACAGCTTTTACAATAAGTAGGGATCCTATCTTACCTTTATAGGTGTTGTAGATTAAGCCAATCATCTTAGGAGTATTAGGGTGGAAATGGAATGTTTTATCCTCTCACTGGGTATATTTGTTTTTGATGTTGTTGTTTTTTTTTCCTTTTTGTTTGTTTGTTTGCTTTATTTTCTAAATTGAAAACCCAATAAAATTCAAATTACAAAAAAAAAAGGAGTCTGATTGCAAACAGGCAGGAATTTAAAGGATTTATTCAGAAACTGACAACAAAACCGGATATTATTTGTGTACAGGAGACATGGCTTAAGCCATCACTAGATTTCACTATTAAGGGATATTCTGGAATGCGTAAGGATAGGAAGGATGGGGTGGTGGGGGTTGTACAGTTTTTGTTAGACAAGGGGTTAAGTATAGGCAACTGATCACAGTACAAGAGCTGGAAGTAATTGTCATCGAGATATGGACTAAAGAAGGCAGTATGATAATAATCAATTTCTACTGTCCATGTAAGCAGTTAGTTAAAAGTGAGTTGGAGTCAATTCTCCAGGACTGGAGGGGGAGAGTGGTGTGGTGTGGGGATTTTAATGCACATAGTACATTATGGGGGAAGCACGATGACATTAGTGGAGAGGTTTTAGAAAAGATAATGGAGGACAAGGAATTGGTGTGTTTGAGTGACGGTTCGGGCACTAGGGTGAATTTGGCGAGGAGGGCAGAATCAGCCATTGAGCTAAGCTTTGGTTTCACAAAGCTTAGCTGGCAGGTGCAGGTGGAGGGTGATAAGGGAAAGCACTATAGGAAGTGATCACTACCCAATAGTGGTTGATATTGGAATAGGAAATGACATAGATCAAGAAGGAAGAGACAAGAGGTGGGCATTTGATAAGGCAGATTGGGGAAAATTTACAATTTTAAGTGAAAGGAAATTGAAGGAAGTAAATCTAAATCAGACAGTGGAAGAGATGAATGCAGGAATCACGACAGCTATCATTAAAGCAGCAAAGGAAACCATCCCAAGAAGAGGTAGGGGGAAAAAAGAAAAAGCTAGTTCCTTGGTGGACTCCAGAGTGTTCTGATGCAGTTAAGAATCAGAACAAAGCTTTTAAAGTATTAAAAAATGTATTGAATATGGATAACTTGATTAATTATAAATGGGAGCAGGCTAAAGTACGGAGAATAATTAAACAGACCAAAAAAGAGTTTTGGAGAAAATATTGTGATTCCCTGGGAAGACGTACACCCTTGGAGAAGGTATGGGGAACAATTAAAAGGATGTCTGGGATAAGGAAGGAGCTAAATTAGCTATCTCAAGCTATCTCTGATTATAAGCCCAGCAACTCCATACCTATAGCCATGACTGTGCCCTTTCTCAATGAGCTAAATGACTTCTATGCTCGTTTTGACAAGGACAATAACAAAAAGAACATCAATTTCCCACCCTCTGACAACCTCCACCACCTCACACTCACCCACACCGACGTCCGTAACGCACTGAGCCATGTCAACGTACGTAAGGCTGCTGGCTCTGACGGCATTCCTGGGCGTGTGCTGAGGGCATGCGCTGAGCAGCTGGCAGGGGTCTTCACAGACATCTTCAACCTGTCCCTGACCCAAGCCGTGGTACCAGCGTGCTTCAAGACCACTTCAATAGTACCAGTGCCGAAACATTCAACACCATCGTGCCTAAATGACTATCGCCCTGTGGCACTGACGCCCATAGTCATGAAGTGCTTTGAGCGACTGGTCAGAATCAGAATCAGAATCAGAATCAGAATCAGGTTTATTGCCATTGTTCATGTAGTACACAAACTAGGAATTTGTCTCGGTACAATGCTGCAACATTAAACATGATAAGATAAGAGAAATAGACTGTGTGAGAAATAGAATGTGCCAAGACTGGTCTTGGCACAGCTCAAAAAATGCCTGCCCCCTACACTGGACCCTCACCAGTTTGCCTACCGGAGCAACAGGAGTACAGAGGATGCGGTTTCTACAGCGCTGCACTATGTACTCTCACACCTGGATGACAAGAACACCTACGCAAGAATGCTGTTTGTTGACTTCAGCTCAGCATTCAACACAGTTATCCCCTCCAAGTTGCTCACTAAACTTGGGGACCTGGGAATCAGTACCTCCACCTGCAACTAGATCATGGATTTTCTGGCCAACAGACCCCAGCATGTTAGGTCAGGCCCCAACCGTTCTTCCGTCATCACACTCAACACTGGTGTACCACAGGGCTGTGTGCTCAGCCCATTCCTCTACTCCCTCTTCACCCATGACTGCAGGCCTATGTATGGATCCAATTCCATCATAAAGTTCGCAGATGACACCACGGTGCTTGGACTCATCAGGGACAACGATGAGTCAGATTACAGGGCAGAGGTTGAGCACTTGGCTACTTGGTGCACTGACAATAACCTGCTCCTTAACACCAGCAAAACCAAGGAGCTCATAGAAGGGCGTTTCAGAAGCCTTCGGACTAGAACCAGCAGGTTTAGGAACAGTTTCTTTCCAACAGCTGTCACGTTATTGAACTTAGTTCCCCGCTGACTCTCTTACCATCATCTCTTACCATCCTCACCTGTACATAACTGCCCATCTAACCTATTGTACATTATTTGCACATAACAGTACTCTTAACTTTCTGCACTGCAGCATATATTTGCATATATTTGCTTAAATTGCACATACTGTTAATTACCGTATATACTGCACTGCTGTCCTTTACACTTCTGATTGGATGCTAAACTGTGTTTCGTTACCTTGTATTCATACATGTGTAATGACAATAAAGTTGAATCTAATCTAATCTAATCTAAAAATTATCCAATTATGGAGAACGGGGACAGTTTGATAGTGGATGACAATGAAAAGGCAGAACATTTAGTTTAAATTTTCAGTAAAATAAGTAGTGCAGATAATTTGAGCTATGTGGAAAAAAGTGGAAGAGAGCAGACAAAATTAAATAATGTGGGAGCGTTGCAAGATGAGGCAGAATTTGAGAATGGTCTAAATTGGGAGTTTTCAATGTTTGAATTAAATCATATGTTAAGGAGAGCCTGTAAGACAACTCCAGGAAAAGACCAAGTGACTTATAAAATGATTAAAAACCTGAGTGATGCTGGTAAAAAGATATTAGAGTTATACAACAAGGTTTGGGAACAAGGGATATTGCCTACTCCATGGAAAGAGGCGGTTGTTGTTCCAATATGCAAGTCAGGTAAAAATCCAGGTTTAGGTGAGAGTTACAGACCAATCGCTTTAACATCCCATGTTGGTAAAACTATGGAAAAAATGATTAATGAGAGGTTAACATATTATGTGGAGTCTAGAGAGGCATTAAAAAGCTACCATAGTGGATTTAGAAAAGGGAGAAGTACTACCGATCCTGCTGTCTGTTTGGAACATGAGATTAGGAAGGCCCAAGTGAATAAGGAAAGTGTGGTTGCGGCATTTTTGGATGTTGAGAAGGTGTATGACGTGAAAGGAGGGGCTGATTATCAAACTACATAAGCTAGGCATTAGAGGGAGAATGAAAAGATGGATTAAACATTTTTTGAGTGACAGGAAAATTTCGGTAAGAATAGGGAAGCAGTATAGCTCAAGCCAAATGACAGAAAATGGAACCCCACAAGGCAGTACTATTAGTCCCATTTTGTTTTCAGTCATGATCAATGACATTTTTTCTAGAGTTAAGGGTTCTGTTGGTGTCTCTTTGTTTGCAGATGATGGTGCTATGTGGACAAGAGGAAAAAATCTAAAAATCATTTATTGTTAAAAAGTTGCAGCAGGCGATTGATGAAGTTGAGGCTTGGGCAGTGGAGTGGGGATTTAGGTTTTCGGTGGGAAAGACAAAGGCTGTGGTCTTCACAAGGAAGAGAGTAAACAATCAAGTTGATCTTAAAATATATGATCAAAACATAGAAACTGTTAAGTGGTTCAAGTATTTGGGTGTGTGGTTTGATAAGGGTTGTTCTTGGAAGATTCATGTTGAGAAAATTGTGGCAAAATCTAAGAAGGTTTTAAATATTATTAGATGTTTGAGGGGAAGAGAATGGGGAGCAAGTAGAGGTGCTTTAAAAACATTATATGCGGCTTTAGTTAGGTCAGTGTTTGATTACGGGTGTGTTGTGTATGGATCAGCTTCAGAAACATTATTGAAAAAATTGGATATAATTCAATACCAAGCTCTGAGGTTATGCTGTGGGGCCATAAAAACTACTCCAGTAGCAGCACTCCAGGTGGAGATGGGTGAGATGCCTCTGGAGTTAAGGAGAACTTACATAGCAGCTACATACTGGGCCAACATCAGAGGATTTAGTGACAGTCACCCAGTACACAATGTACTGAAACCTTGCCAAGAGAAGGAAAAGAGACAAATGAGAAGCTTTGGATGGACAATAGAGAATAAAGTCAGGGAGCTAAGGGTTGCCGATAAAGCAGTATGTCCAACAGTCCCTCTTTCTGCAGAACCACCATGGTGTCTGGAAGAAGAAAAGGTGGATTTTAGACTTTTAACAAATGACGTAAGAGGGAGGATAAACAAGAAAGAGGTCAATAACTATTTAGACAGTAACTATCCTGACTTTATAAAGATTTATACAGATGCATCTAAATCAACAAAGAACATTGTGGGAATAGCATTCATCATTCCAGAATTAGATGTCATGAAGAAGGAAAGGGTTAGCGATGACTTGGCTGTGTATACTGGGGAGCTTTTGGCAATCTGTTTGGCATTGGGCTGGGTGGAAGAAATAAAGCCCAGAAAGGTTTTGATAGGGTCTGACTCTAGCAGCGCAATGGAAAATATTAGGCAAATGCATTCAGAGTCAAGACAGGATTTGGTGATGGAAATTGTACATTCAGTAGTGAGAATTTCAAAGGCAGGTGTGGACATTAGATTCATTTGGATCCCGGCACACATTGGAGTGGAGGGGAACGAGCTAGCAGATAAATGTGCAAAAAGGGCAACTAGGATGAGTCAAGTTAGTAGGAATGTGAAACATAGTAAAGCAGAGGTCAAGAGCATTATCAAAACGCAAATTAAAAAGAAGTGGCAGGAAGAGTGGGACAAAGGAAGTAAAGGACAGAGCCTGTATGGCATACAAAAGAAAGTAGGGGGAGCTAGAGAAATTCACAGGAGTAGGAAGGAGGAGGACATCATATCTAGGTTAAGATTAGGTCACACAGGGCTGAATAGTACATTAGTTATAATGAAAAAACACCCAAATGGAAAATGTGATTATTGTGGAAGCGATGAAACAGTTGAACATATATTTATGCACTGTCCAAAGTATGAGTTTGCATGGTTAACATTGGTGGACAGTCTATACAGGAACAAAACCCAGCTCAGTATGAAAGAGCTTTTGCAGAGAAGTTCAGGGGATGCAGTCTATAAGGCAGTTTTTAGGTTTATTAGGGCAACAGGACTAATTTCAAGGATATAGATGATTTGCTGTGACATCACATCCTACACGCGGTTTTGTTTACGCCGCCATATTGGATGGCAAAAGCGAGTGGACGGCACATTCAGCAGCTGTTCAGCGGTGTACCAGATCTCGATATATTTACCTGATTTCAACATACATCTTTGTTTTATTTTATGTTGGCATTGAATTAGACTATGGTGTTTCACTGCTGTGCCTTTGGGTGTACAAATCGCCAGAAAAAGGGATCCAACTTGAAGTTTTACCGGTTTCCAGCTGACGAAGACAGGCGCAGGAGGTGGGTGGCAGCGCTGAAGAGGAAAGATTGGTCCCCGTCGCCTTACTCGCGGCTATGCAATCAACATTTTATATCGGGTATGTCTGATGTATCAGTGTCTATAGATGTAATGTTATATCATTGTAAACACTGGTAAATGGTAAAGCATGAGTCTGAATGACTCCATGTTTTAATCCTGTACTCCTGGTTATAAATCAGGTTATCGGGTATGTCCCTCCCTGTGTGCACCACCAAGGCCTACCATCTGTGACCTAGCACTAGACAACTGCTAGATGACAAGATATACATGTACCTATAGACTGGTACATTGTAATGATCATGAATGCATGCTCCTGTTTGTAGTATTATTTTTATTTTTTATTATTTTTATTATTATATTTTAGTATTATAGTATTTTTATTTTAGTATTTTTAGCTATTAACCTGTGGAATGTACTCCTGATTATAAGGCTCAACCAGAGATAGTATAGCACACTGTTTGCCTGTCATTCTAGAAGTTTGATGCAGCCTTTGATACAATGCTCGGTGATCATCATCTGATGGAGGGGCAATGGGCTTGCTTTCCCTTTTACGGGGAATATGTTCTTTGTTCTGCATTAACATCCGTTGTTTTGTTTTGGGGTTGGAAAAATCGATATCACGCAATGCAGCAAAAGAAAGCTTCAAGTTTGCTGTTGGTCTATTCCAGGCGCAGGGAACATCAGTGCAAGTCTGGCCTTCGGACATGCGGACAGCACACTCAACAGCAAACAACACAGCTGCAACATGCGAACAAGTCTCTCCTAACCCTGCCATACAAGTACAGTGTGAAGACAATATGATACCATCTTGCTTCATGATCACCCAGAGTTTCAGTGGGGGGTCCGACATCTTCTGGGAGTGATGTACCTGTAGTGGATAAATATTCTTAAAATTAATATGTGGGTATGATGACTTTTTGGATATAAGTCTTTCTTGTATAGACTGGACAATAAAATCTGTAATATAGCTAATAGTGTTGGGAGTTGTTTATCCAGTATTCTATTGATACGACAAATATTTATAAATCCTTTTACAGAATATATAGAGCTATAAAAATATTTGATTATTTTTTAATTAATTTAATTGAGATATTATATATGCTGCTAAAAATAATAATAATAATAATAATAATAATAATAATTGAATATTTTATAAAATTTTAATAATTTATCACTTAATAGATTCTATATAACATGACAAATCTATACAGTAGGGGTATATAGAGACTAGAGTCTGAATTTGGGAAAAAATAAAATAAAAATACCTGAGCCTTCATGACATAGTGGTCCGTTGAAGTGATGACTGGGGATATCAGCACATTTCTCACAAGCCCAGCAACAAAATAACTATAAGCGTCCAAACTTTTGTAGGCTTTCAGAGACTCTCCAGTGTACCTAGACGGTGTGTTGACCAGGTAGTTGTAGATGTCCATATAGCGTACGTCAGGTTTGGGGCAAAAATCTATGAAACTGGTGAATTTTTCAAGCGACAAGTTGTAAGGGTCCACGCCGATAACACTGATCTTTTCCGTGTACCTGTCACGATGTTTTTTATCTAGTAGTTGCGCAACATCGGACAAAGCCGGCACATCTGACTGAGCGGACGCCATGCTGAAACGCACTCACACAGCGCCCGAGTTGCCGTCCAATATGGCGGTATCAACAAAAATCACGTGACGCGTGATGTCACTTGCAAAACATCAGTAGGAGAGTAATGCCATTTCGAATCACACTCCATTCCAGAAGGTGGCGGTAATGCACCTACAAGCTGTTTGCCAACCACCATAAAACATCAGAAGAAGAAGAAGAAGCAGAATCACACTGCAGGTGGCGCCCTCCGCACAAATTTATGTTTAGGACTTTAGAGCGTTTTGGTTTTGGGGAGCACTTTCTAGACTTCATAAAATTAATTTACATGGATACGAACAGCTCAGTTCTATTACCACATGGTACCTCCCCTAGATTTTCAATAGGCAAAGGAATAAAACAAGGCTGCCCGGTTTCGCCACTGTTGTTCATTGCAGCAGCTGAAATGCTCTCAATTTTTATAAAAAACGCTGACTTTGATAAATTAACAGTATTTGGAAAACAACTAACAATCAGCCAACTGGCTGACGACACAGCCATATTCATGCACAACTCTGATCAAGTCCCTAAAATTCTCAGTTATATAGATGTTTTCTCGAAAGCCTCTGGGCTTAAACTGAATCTAGGTAAATGTGAATTATTACCTATTCATGATTGCAATCTATCAGCCATTCATACCATTCCCGTCAAACAAACAGTGAAATATTTGGGCATGCATATCACTAAAGATGTTGATCAATTAGTCAAGCTCAATATATGGAATTGCTTGGAGAAATCAAAAACTTATCTCAGCTCCTGGTCTCAAAGAGATATTTCCATTATAGGAAGAACGTTTCTGACAAAAATGGAATGCATCTCCCGATGTATTTATCCAGCACATTCATTGCCAATGCCCAAAGATGCCGTTAAAGCCATCAATCAAACTATTTTCAATTATATCTGGAAAGGGAAAACACATTATATTAAAAAAGGTACCATGATTCAAGAATATGAGGAAGGTGGTGTTAAAGCAATAGACTTTGAATGCATTAATGGCACCATTGTAGAGGATGCCTTCACAAACGAGACTGAGTTTATTTCTCAGGAAAGGTTTATTTGCAGTCTCATCCTCTAACAGCAAGTATCTCAACAAAAGAGACAGGACAATCTTTCCTCACAGCTCTTATACCCCCAGAGACACAAAACCCCCCACATCAAATATCACACCTTCAACCCACAGTCCTTCAGTAAACATATGAACCCACAGTCCTTCAGTAAACATATAGCCTCCGAGGCTCGTTGGCGTCTCTATTGTCTCTTCCGCCTCGGGGGCTCCTGCTGGGACATTCTCTCTGACTTCCCATCTCTCCAGAAACCACTTCACACCTGCCGAGGTCTCTGCTGGGTCAGGTCTTTTTGGACGTTTGAAGTCTGTAGAGTATGCACCGTCATGCCTACTAAATACATGTGAGAGAAAATGCGTACCATACAAGCATGCCATATATGCGCCCTAAATGTGCGCCATATAACCCCCCCAAACGTCTAAATAAGGACAAGTTACACCTCAAATGCATAGAATCATGACATATCACACAGAACGAGAAAAAAATCGGCACAACAGATCATACATCCAACTGCCTGGGCTTCAACTCCCTGCCATATCTGCTGTGAGCAGGCCTCGCTCTGCCTGTGGCTGTCTCTTGCATCTGTGGATCAGAGTCATTAGCACATCGTTGTGAAAGCTTAGCAGAGTGTCTCCCCGGCGGCCTGCCGCGGCGGGGGGCCCTGGCCAACTGTACCTGTTCATCAGCTAACACAAAAGCAGGTTTGAGTCTGTTAATGCAGACTAATTCCCTCCTGTCTCCCAAATCGAGCAAAAAATGCTTTTCCCCAGTTTCTAACACTCTGAACGGTCCATCGTAAGGAGGTCTTAAACCTAACCTCTGTGCGTCGTGTCTAACAAAGACGAATTCTGCATTCTTTAAGGCTTTAGGCACAAAAACGCGTGGAAAACTGTGATGAACTGGACCGGGGAGGGTGTTTGATCCCGCGTCGCTCTGCAGCAGCTGAGCGGGGGGGCGACCTGGTGCGGGGTTCTCAGGAAGGAATTCTCCCGGTAACCGGAGAGGTTGGGCGAAGACAAGTTTGGCCGGAGAAGCTTGCAAATCTTCTTTAGGTGCTGAACGCAACTCTAATAAAACCCATGGAAGCTTATCAACCCAATTTGTGTCCGTGAGAGCCGCTCTGAGGGCTGCTTTCAATGACCGGTGAAAGCGTTCGCACAAACCGTTGGCCTGGGGGTTATACGCAGTTGTGCGATGAATTTTCACCCCCAGGCTGAGTGCCATGGATGACCAGAGCTCGGAAACAAATTGGGGTCCTCTGTCACACGTTATGTCTGACGGGACTCCAAAGCGCGCGACCCAAGCCAGCCATTAAAAAAGCGCGCGCGACGTCTGCTGCTGTGGTTGACGCCAGGGGAATCGCCTCTGGCCAGCGCGTAGTGCGGTCCACCATAGTTAGAAGGTGTGTGAACCCCTGTGACAGCGGGAGGGGTCCCACCAAGTCGACATGCACGTGGTCGAAACGTTTGGCTGGGATGTGAAAAGGTTCTAGAGGGGCCCGCGTGTGCTTGTGTACCTTTGCTCTTTGACACGCTGCGCAGGCTGCAGCCCATTCTTTGACCTGTTTACGCAGCCCCGGCCAAACAAACTTCTCTCCCACCATTTTGATCGACGTGCGAACGCCCGGGTGTGCCAGCGAATGTATTAAGTCAAAAACACGGTGACGCCATGCAGCCGGGACCACGGATATCGCAGATTAGGGGGGGCATACCTCATTGATGCACCCTGTGCTCCAGCCTTAGCCCTGTTGGCCCAGACTGGAGCGCGTGCACGTCTGCATCGTTAACCTGCTCAGCGGCCATGGCTGCATAATCTAACCCAACGCAGACCGGGGCTGTGAGCGCTTCTGCGCCGCAAGCCTGGCCTGAGTCTACAGCCGCCGAGTCTGCCCCCTGGGGGCCTGGCATTGCAACTGCACGCGAGAGACAATCTGCCACTACATTGTGTTTACCCGCCACGTGTTGAATGTCGGTGGTAAACTCCGAAATTGCGGCCAGCTGTCTCTGTTGTCGGCCCGACCAAGGCTCTGAAATTTTAGCCATTGCAAAAGTTAATGGTTTATGGTCTACAAACGCGGTGAAACGGCGCCCTTCCAACCAGAACTGGAAGTGGCGGATGGCCAAATGCAGGGCTAAAAGCTCCCTATCAAACGCGCTGTATTTACGCTCGTTATCGCGCAATGTTTTGCTGAAAAACGCAAGTGGTTGCCAGCTCCCTGCTACCAGTTGCTCGACAACCGCTCCCACTGCCACGTCGGAAGCGTCCGTGGTTAGCGCCATGCGAGCTGCTGGCACCGGGTGTGCCAATAACGCAGCGTTCGCGAGGGCCAATTTGACCTGTGAGAAAGCGCGCTCCCGGTCCGGGGACCACTCGACCTTAGATGCAGGTTTTTGTTTCTTTAATGCCGCGTACAATGGGTGCATGAGCCGTGCCGCGTTGGGGAGGAAACGGTTATAAAAATTGACCATCCCCAAAAATTCTTGCAGTGCCTTAACTGTCGGCGGTTGGGGGAAATCCGTCATCGCGCGCACTTTATCAGGCAGCGGGACCACGCCCTCTGGAGACACGCGGTGTCCCAAAAAATCGATTTGCGCTACCCCGAATTGGCACTTCGCTGGGTTAATGATCAGCCCGTGCTCTGTCAGCCTCTGAAAAACGGCTGTGAGGTGGCATTCGTGCTCGGCTTCAGATGCACTGGCTACCAAAATATCATCCAAATAAGCGAACACGAAAGGGAGGCCGCGCAGCACTGCATCCATCATGCGTTGGAACGTCTGCGCGGCGCCTTTGAGGCCGAAAGGCACGCACAAAAACTCAAAAAGCCCGAAAGGGGTTATAACTGCCGTTTTGGGTATGTCTTGCGCGCGGACTGGAACTTGGTGATAACCGCGCACCAAATCTATTTTGGAAAAGATGCGCGCCCCCGCCAAATGTGCCGAAAAATCCTGGATGTGCGGAATCGGGTAGCGGTCGTGTGCTGAAGCATTATTTAATCTGCGGAAATCACCGCAAGGGCGCCACGAGCCGTCAGCCTTGGGCACCATGTGCAGGGGTGACGACCAAGAGCTGTTCGAGCGCCTAACAATGCCCAGTTTTTCCAAGTTGGCGAATTCCTCGCGCGCGATGGCCAGTTTAGCTGGGTCCAAGCGCCGAGCTTTTGCAAAAACAGGGGGGCCAGAGGTAGTTATGAAATGCTTGACCCCGTGTTTGGCAACTGACGCTGAAAATGTTGGGACCGTGAGTGTTGGGAACTGGTTGAGTAATGCATGAAACTTACCACTCGCAGCTATGACATTGGGATGTGCAGAAGGCAGGGCCACCCGAGCTGTGCAGGAGATAGAGTAGAAAGACAGTGCATTTACAATACGTCTATTAGCAAGATCAACTAACAAACTGTTTGAGCATAAAAAGTCAGCACCTAGCATGTTGTTGTTAACTGCAGCTACAACGAAGGTCCACTCGAAGGTGCGCCCGTGGAGGGACAGGAGGAGCGTCTTCTCCCCATAGGTTTTGATCGTGGAGCCGTTCGCCGCTAACACCAGGGGTCCGCTGGCAGGCGTCAGCATGTCCGCGTAGGCAGGCTTGACAAAACTTAGCTGGGAGACTGTGTCCACCAGGAATTCTTTCCCTGAATTCGCGTCTGTCACGAAAAGCAGCTTGTTCTTCGTGCCGAGAGTCACAGCTGCTACTGGCTCCCGGTCTTGGCGTTTCCCTGGCGCTGGTACCGGCATGGTGGAACGCATCTGCGTGCTCTCTCGGCGAAGCGCCGATGATAGAAACAGAGGGTGTTGTCAGCACCGCTTCTCCTGGCCTCTGCCGCTGCTGCCGTCAGTGGATCCGGTGCCGCAGCCTCTGGTCTCCCCTTGTCTCGCGTCTCGCTGCCGTCGTGGCTGCGTGCCGTCTATGGGCGTCGACAAGCCGCTGCACCTCCTGGCCCAGCTCGTGGTAGTCACGGTTGTTGAGTGGCTGCGAGCTGGCCAGGGTGACTCTCACTGCTGGCGGGAGCGTTCTGAGAAAGAGGTGGGCGAAGATAAAGCAGTCGTCATCCTCGCCTCTCAGGCTCATCATCTTCGCCATCAGATCTGCCGGCCTGTCTGCTTCCCCTTCTGTCAGCGCCAGGAGCTTCTCTGCTCGCTCTCCCAGCGAGGGAGTGAAGGCTCGAATGAGGGCGGCTTTCAGTGCGCCATACTTGTCGTCCCAGGGCAGGTGGTTGGTCAGGCTCTCCACCCGCTGCACTGTGAGGCTGTCCAGCTTCGCGACGACATGGTAGAACCTCGTTGCGTCCGCTGAGATTCCCCGAAGGTGGAACTGCGCCTCCACAGTGGTAAACCAGGAGCGCGGGTTATGTTGCCAGAAATCGGGCAGCTGTAGTGTGGTAGCTGCGTTAACCCGGTTGGCTCCTGAAGAGTCCGGTGCGGAAAGCTCGCCGTCACCGGCCATGGTTTGTCGTAGGTCACCAGTGTAGAGGACGCCTTCACAAACGAGACTGAGTTTATTTCTCAGGAAAGGTTTATTTGCAGTCTCATCCTCTAACAGCAAGTATCTCAACAAAAGAGACAGGACAATCTTTCCTCACAGCTCTTATACCCCCAGAGACACAAAAAACCCCACATCAAATATCACACCTTCAACCCACAGTCCTTCAGTAAACATATGAACCCACAGTCCTTCAGTAAACATATAGCCTCCGAGGCTCGTTGGCGTCTCTATTGTCTCTTCCGCCTCGGGGGCTCCTGCTGGGACATTCTCTCTGACTTCCCGTCTCTCCAGAAACCACTTCACACCTGCCGAGGTCTCTGCCGGGTCAGGTCCTTTTGGACGTTTGAAGTCTGTAGAGTATGCACCGTCATGCCTACTAAATACATGTGAGAGAAAATGCGTACCATACAAGCATGCCATATATGCGCCCTAAATGTGCGCCATACCATCAAAATTAACTGGCTGAGACAATTTATTAAACAACCCAAACATTTCTGGTTTCATATTCCCATTGAAATTTTTGCTAAATTTGGGGGCATTGAATTCCTGCTCAGATGTGACTATGACCCAAAAAAGCTCCCCTATAAACTCTCCTCATTTCATCAACAGGTCTTAGTATATTGGAGATTGATTTATAAACATAATTTTAGCCCTCATATGACCCCTCTGTAGAATTGTAGATATTGTGGAGAATGGGGAAAGATAAGGCTGAGTTTATTTCTCAAGTCAGATTTATTCACATTCTCCAACATCATCCAAACACAGAAAGAGAAAAAGAGAATGAATCTTCCAACATCTGTCCCTTTTATACCCAGGACATCAAACATACAGTCACATGGTACTTAATCCCAGTCACAATGTAACTTCCCCCCGATCTTAACACACTCCACCTCTCAGTCTCTGGCCGCTGGGCGAAATCCCCCAAGGCTATCTCTTTGCATGCCAAAGACTAAACTTCCCACTCTCGTGTTATCTCCAGAGTGGCTCAGTCCTTTGTTCCATCTCAGATGTGAAGCCTAAGGTGGTATACGTATGAATCATGCAGTCATATACATATGTGCATATATGTGCCCCACATGACCCCCCCCCCCCAAACGTCTAAGATGGAACAACCGTAATAACAGTCTGCAAGTCATGGTAAAATTATTACACATCAGTCCACATGTTGCTTGGGCCTCAGTCGCCTCCCATATCTGCTGTAAGCGGGCTTTACCACTCTCGCGGCGCCCTCCTGCTGGGGAGCTGCTGCCTGAGGATTAGAACTGTTAGTCAACCCCTGTGGGTGTCCTGATGAATGCTCCTTAGGGGGTCTGCCACGCCGAGGAGCCGTAGCCAACAGCACATTTTCGTCGGCCAACACAAAGGCGAGTTTGAGTCTGTTTATGCCAATCTGTTCTTCCCTGCCCCCCAAATCTAGCAAAAAATGCTTATCCCCTGTTTCCAGCACTCTAAAAGGACCATCATAAGGTGGCCACAACGGGGGGTGATGCGCATCGTGTCTGACAAAAACAAACTCCGCATTTTTTAAAGCCTTAGGCACAAAAACTCGCGGAAAACTGTGATGAACGGGGCCAGGAAGCGTGCTCCATCCCGTGTCGCTCTGCAACCGCTGAGCAGGGGGGCACTCTGGCGCAGGATTATCTGGGAGAAATTCCCCGGGCAGCCGGAGTGGCTGTGCAAAAACTAACTCAGCTGGGGAGGCTTTTAAATCCTCTTTAGGTGCAGAACACAACCCCAAAAAAACCCATGGTAGCCTGTCCACCCAATTTGTATCCGTAAGCGATGCTCTGAGGGCTGCTTTCAATGACCTATGGAAACGTTCGCATAAACCATTAGCCTGCGGGTTGTACGCGGTAGTGCGGTGGATCGTTACCCCCAGGCTGCGGGCCATCGCTGACCAAAGCTCGGAAACAAATTGAGGACCTCTGTCGGACGTAATGTCTGACGGAACTCCAAAACGTGCTACCCATGCCGTTAAAAACGCGCGCGCTACCTCCTCGGCTGTGGTTGATGCCAGTGGGACCACTTTCGGCCAACGCGTGGTGTGATCCACCATTGTCAAAAGGTGTGTGCACCCCTGTGACGGCGGGAGGGGGCCTACGAGGTCGACATGCACATGATCGAACCTCTTAGCCGGGATGTGAAACGGCTCCAAGGCAGCTCTAGTGTGTTTGTGTATTTTGGCTCGTTGACAAGCCACGCAGGCTGCTGCCCATGCTTTAACTTGCTTGCGCAGGCTCGGCCATACAAATTTCTCTCCTACCATTTTGACCGATGCGCGCACCCCCGGGTGCGCCAGAGAATGAATCGAGTCAAAAACACGGCGGTGCCACGCGGTCGGTACCACCGGGCGCGGTCGACCCGTGGAGACATCACAGATTAGGGGGGGCATACCATCTTGTAACACCCTGTTCTCCAGCCTTAACCCTGTTGGTCCAGACTGAAGCGCGCACACGTCCGCGTCACTAACCTGATCCACGGCCATGGCTGCATAATCTATCCCTGTGCGGACTGCGGCGGCGCGCACTTCCGCGTTGCTAGCCTGCTCCGCGGCCATGGTTGCACAGTCTACCCCTACGCGGACTGGGGCCGCTACAGCGCGCGAGAGACAGTCTGCCACCACATTAAGTTTACCCGCTACGTGCTGAATATCGGTAGTAAACTCTGAGATTGCAGCCAGCTGCCTCTGCTGCCCGCCCGACCACGGTTCTGAAACCTTGGACATCACGAAAGTAAGCGGCTTGTGGTCAACGAACGCGGTGAAACGGCGTCCCTCCAGCCAGAACTGGAAGTGGCAAATAGCTAAGTGGAGAGCTAACAACTCCCTGTCGAATGCGCTGTATTTTCGCTCACTATCGCGCAACGTCCTGCTGAAAAAGGCGAGCGGCTGCCAAACCCCGGCGACCTGCTGCTCTACGACCGCTCCTATGGCCACATCTGACGCGTCAGTAGTGAGCGCTATGCGGGCCGTGGGGTCTGGATGTGCTAACAACGCAGCGTTTGCCAGGGCTGTTTTGAGCTCCGCGAATGCACGCTCCCGCTCAGGAGACCATTCGATTTTGCTTGTGGGTTTTTGTTTTTTTAGCGCAGCATACAATGGTTGCATGAGCTGCGCTGCGCGGGGGAGGAAGCGGTTATAAAAATTTACCATTCCCAAAAACTCTTGTAACGCTTTGACCGTTTGCGGCTGGGGAAAATTTGTTATTGCGCACACTTTGTCAGGCAGAGGGACGGCTCCTTCTGGAGAGACGCGATGCCCCAAAAAATCAATCTGCGTCACCCCGAACTGACACTTCGCTGGGTTGATTATTAACCCGTGCTCCCCCAACCTCCGGAAAACTGCCGTGAGGTGATTTTCGTGTTCGTCTTCGGACGCGCTGGCAACCAAGATGTCGTCCAGGTAGATGAACACGAAAGGGAGATCACGCAACACCGCGTCCATCATGCGCTGGAACGTCTGCGCAGCGCCTTTAAGCCCAAACGGCATGCGCAAAAACTCGAAAAGGCCAAACGGAGTTATTACCGCCGTTTTGGGGATGTCCTCAGCGCGTACTGGGACTTGATGGTACCCACGGACCAAGTCTATCTTAGAAAAAATGTGCGCCCCCGCCAAATGAACGGAAAAATCTTGGATATGCGGGATTGGGTAGCGGTCGTGCGCTGTAACGTTGTTCAGCCTGCGGAAATCTCTGCAAGGACGCCATGAGCTGTCGGCTTTAGGGACCATGTGAAGCGGGGAAGCCCATGGGCTCTTCGAACGTCTGATGATGCCCAACTTTTCAAGGCTGGCGAACTCCTCGCGCGCTATGGACAGTTTAGCTGCATCCAAGCGCCGAGCTTTTGCAAAAACGGGCGGTCCGGTGGTAGTAATAAAGTGTTCCACTCCGTGTTTAGCGACAGCTGCTGAAAATGTGGGAACCGTGAGTGCTGGGAACTGAGTGAGCAGTGTGTGAAACTTACCACCTGCTGTTGCGACGTTGGCTTGTGCTGTGGGCGGGGTCACTCGGGCTGCACAGGGAATAGAATAAAAAGAGAGTGCATTAACCAGGCGCCTATTAGCAAGATCAACCAACAAACCATGTGAGCACAGAAAATCAGCCCCTAACATATTGAAGTTCACTGCAGCTATAACAAAAGTCCACTCAAATGTACGGCCGTGTAGGGACAGAAGCAGAGTCTTCTCACCAAAGGTCTTAATCCTTGAGCCGTTCGCTGCTGACGCTCTGTGACCTCCGGGACCCGCCAGCCGGTCAGTGTATGTAGGCATGATGAAGCTCACTTGGGAGCCTGTGTCCACGAGGAATTGCCTCCCCGATCGCACATCCGTCAAGTAGAGCAGCTTGTTCTCCTCCCCGAGGGCCGCAGCTGCTATCGACCCCCGGTCTTGGCGTTTCCCGAGCTCCTGAACTGGCACGGTGGTATACATTTGCGTGCCCTCTCTGCGAAGCGCCGATGGTAAAAACGGAGGTCGTCTCCTCCGCGATCCCTGGCCCTCACCGCCGCCGTTGTCGGTGGGTCTGCTACCGCCGCCTCTGGCCCCCTGTCGTCTCCGGCTGCCGCGCCGAGCTCCGTCACTGCTGCGGTGGCCGCGCGCTGTCTGCTGGCGTTGAGAATCCGTTGTGCCTCCTGGGCCAGCGCGCGGAAGTTCCGCTGGGCCATCAACGGTGAACCGGCCAGGGTCGCTCTCGTGGCCAACGGTAGGGTTCTCAGGAAAATGTGGGTGAAGAGGAAGTCGTCGCCGTCGCCGTCTGAGCCCCTCAGCCTCAGCATGTCTTCCATCAGGTCGATGGGCGTGCTATCTCCCAAGTCGTTCAGGGCCAGGAGTCTCTCCGCTCTCTCCTGGACTGAGGGAGTGAAACGCTGGATGAGCGCAGCCTTCAACCCGCCGTATTTGTCGTCGGCCGGTGGGTGCTCCAAAAAGCTCTGCACATATCGAGCTGTGCGGTTGTCGAGCTTGGAAATAACGTGGTAGAATTTGGTGTCATCTACCGTTATCCCCCGGAGGGCAAACTGTGCCTCGACCAAGTGGAACCAGGAGCACGGGTTGTCTTGCCAGAAGTCTGGTAGCTTGACTGTGGCTGCGTTCGCCTGGCTGGCTCCTGACAAGTCCGGCTCGGGGGAATTACTTCTGCTCATGATACGTCATAGGGTCACCAGTGTGGAGAATGGGGAAAGATGAGGCTGAGTTTATTTCTCAAGTCAAATTTATTCACATTCTCCAACATCATCCAAACACAGAAAGAGAAAAAGAGAATGAATCTTCCAACATCTGTCCCTTTTATACCCAGGACATCAAACATACAGTCACATGGTACTTAATCCCAGTCACAATGTAACTTCCCCCCAATCTTAACACACTCCACCTCTCAGTCTCTGGCCGCTGGGCGAAATCCCCCAAGGCTATCTCTTTGCATGCCAAAGACTAAACTTCACACCCTTGTGTTATCTCCAGAGTGGCTCAGTCCTTTGTTCCGTCTCAGATGTGAAGCCTAAGGTGGTATACGTATGAATCATGCAGTCATATACATATGTGCATATATGTGCCCCACAATATGTACTATATAAACACAAATCAATATTCCTACAAAACTGGCAAAATAAGGGCATTTGGTCTGTACTACACTTATTAGACGGCACAGGGAACATTTTAACTTTTGAAAATTTCTGTGCTAAATATAACATAAATGATAAACGAGAATATAACCAAGTAATTGAGGCAATACCTCAGACAATTATACTAATGGCCTCAACTTTAAATAGATTTGGCTCTTGCCCAAATCTCCCTTTGCTTTTGGTAAATGGTTTCCACCTATGTGACTCAAAATTAAACAATTTAGCTATTAGAAAAATATTTAATAAAGAAATCTTCCTAGTAACAGTATCTAGAGCTGCTATTCTTAATTTTTTCTCCAAAAAAGAAGCTCAAATTCTAAGATCTAAATTCTTTAAATTTCCTATTTCACCAAAAGCAAAAGAGATCCATTACAAAGTTTTAAATGGAATTTATCCTTCTGCTGAGTTTCTAAGTAAACGTTTTGGCTTTGAGAACAATAACTGTTCCTTTTGTAATGAACATATAGAAAGTACAGATCACATTTTCTTTTACTGTATGTACACCAATGTGTTTTGGGATGATTTTCATCACTGGTTATCTAAACATGTACCAACCCCTGTTTTTAACTGTCAGAATATTTTGCATGGCTTTATTATTAAGAACTCATTGCATGATATGTCTATTAACACCCTTGTAATCTTGGGAAAATTTTATGTACACAAAAATAGATTTTTAAAATGCAAGCCAAATTTTAATGCATTTCATAAAGAACTCTGCCTTTTTTTCTCATCACTGAAACACATGAAGAAGCGGAATGCAATGAAACTCCACTGTTTGGTTAATGATCGGAAACTCATGGACAACCCCTAGCGCTCTGGACACTCTGGACTGAAAAGAACCCCCCCTTTTCTCTCTCTCTGTCTACTCTATTATTCTTTAATTTACTTTATTTTAGGTTCCAAGGTTGTCATAGCCAGGAGCGGCACTGGGGTTAAGCTCCCAGTGCTCATAAAATGCTCCTTATGGCGTGCGTCTCGAAAAGCCTCTGACAACTAAGTCCAACTCCTAGCCTGCCCGTGTGGTTTAGTCTCTAAGCCCAGTGGAACTGCTTTTACTAATAGGAGAAGGGGCTTTCAGAGAGAGCAGACGCTTTTCTCCTCCTCTCCTCCTCCGCCTCCCTTGACTGATCCCAGCTTGCTGTGTCCTGTCTGTGTCTGTGTCGCTCTTCTTCTGGCTGAATCTTGATCCAAACGGAAATTATGGATTTGGTAAGCTGGGCTTTAAATACAATTGACACCGTCTTCTCAATTAGGAAATCGGGCCCGGGGGAGCCCAACTGTCCTGCAGGCACTACAGCTGCGGGTTATGTGAGAGACACATATAATTGGAAACTTATGTGTCTGTGTGACCTTTCGATTGAAGATGTGGAAGACATCTATCTGTTTGGCATCATGATCTCAGGATTTCTGCTGATTGGCTGTGGAGTGGTCCTGGTGTATCGAAAACTAAAGAAGATGGAAAGAGCTAATCAAAATGCTGACCCAGCGAAGCTCCTCCATCAATTTGACCATTTGGGGAGGGCTCTGATTGCGGCTAATGGCGAACTGAACAAGAAGATTGGTTACATCTCGGAGTCGCTTGGAGCTCTCCAGGAAAGGATTTAAAGCCTGGAAATGTATGGAAATTATGAAGCACAGAATCGCATGAGAGATGGAAATTCTATGCTCTGAGTGAACTGTGCCTATTAGACCTTGATTCGGCGCCCTGAAGATTACAGTCCTCCTGGAGGAAGATAAGGCAGAAGAGAGTTTTGGCTTTCCCTAACCCAAACAACCGGTGTGCAGTAATCTGATCTCTCAAGGACAGCGCCATGTGACCAGCATAGAATACCATCGGACATGCACTGAGAGAATGAACTCTTGTGGACATGCTATCTATGTTTTGAGGACACTAAAGACATAACATCTAAACGTTGCTCAGGGAGGATTTTTGCTGTTCACCAGTAACTGATACACACACTGCATACAACACTACATAACTGATACACATACACTGACACACACACACTCACACTGTCTCTCTCAACTTTTGCTGCTTTGTTAATGTGTGATCTGTATTGTCTGCTAATTGTGCATTAGAGGGTTTTTTTCTATGTAATCACAATTTTGCTCATACGAGCCTTATTTTGATAAACTATGTTTTTTCTCTCTGCCCAATGTGTTCCCTCCCCCTCCCCCTCTTTACCCCCCACTGTATGACAGGCGCCTTGCATTGCTGCCGCGTCATTGGGAAGCGCTTATCGAGCGCGCCCAATGTCAAGTCAAATTCCTCGTATGTTTACATGTAAACATGCTTGGCAATAAAGCTCATTCTGATTCTGATTCTGATTCTGATCTCTGGCGCCTTAAAACCAGATGCTTCGGATAGATGGTGGCTCATCAGCCTGGGAAGGTAGCCCATCTAGGGGAAGGTAAACCCTGATTTCAAACCTCCGCTGCCTTGCGGCACACCCAGTCACGGGAAAGGCTTCAGGAGTCAACCCTGAGGAAAAATCCGGAGTCGGAGTCCCTAAGGCAGTTCTCTGTTGTGCTCAACATCGTTCTGGCAGCTCCTGCGACGGCGCTGGTGCCAAACTGTAGCAGCCCTACTGTTCCTTTGGATTCATCAGTGACGTGGAGAGGGGGGACATGCTGCATGGGCAACATCTTGTCCTCCATATCTTCCTGCCCAGGCTTGAATCCTACCAACGCCCAACGCTGGAAGGTAGAACACCGGATCACTGGAGAGGACACTCCAGCTTCGCCTTTGGCGTAGACAAAACACGGGGAATGACAGTTACCGGTTATAAGCCACCGCTCAATTGGTGTAGAGCGCAGCGCCAGGGGTTGTTCCCAACGGTGGGAGGGATCATCGGATCTCACTGGACAGCAACCGCCCGCCTCAAGCTGGGCAGCCCCCAGTCAATAAGGTGTTGTCCCGCCACAGCTTGCTTTCCTCATTGGGTGCATGGGGATGAGGAGAAGTCCGAACAGCAGGCTGAGAACCTTCGCACCAGGCAAGACAAAAAAACAAAAGAGACCAACTCTAAAACTGGGAACTTGGAACGTCTGCACTATGATGACAGGACTCGCTGCTAACCTCAAGGACATCAACGACACCAGGAAGACTGCCATCATCAATAATGAGCTGAAGAGACTGGAAGTGGATATCGCCAATCTCCAGGAAACACGGTTGGCTGACGCAGGCACACTGAGAGAGAAGGACTACACGTTCTACTGGCAGGGAAAGGGCAGCGACGAACACAGGGAACACGGAGTGGGCTTCGCAGTGAAGAACACCTTGCTGAAGATGGTGGAACTGGGCAGCAATGGCTCTGCACGACTCCTCACCCTCCGCCTCAACACCACTCAAGGCCCAGTCACCCTCGTCAGTGTGTATGCCCCAACACTGACAGCCACATCAGAGGCAAAAGACGAGTTCTACGAGAATCTCGCAACAACTGTCAGGATCATCCCCAACTCTGAACAACTCATTCTCCTTAGAGACTTCAATGCCAGAGTGGGTGCTGACCATGACTCCTGGCCCTCCTGTCTTGGACCATTTGGCGTGGGCAGAATGAACGACAACGGACAGCGGCTGCTCGAGTTCTGCACATATCACGATCTGTGCATCACAATCTCGTTCTTCAAGACCAAGCCCCAACACAAGGTTTCCTGGCGACATCCGCGCTCAAAGCACTGGCACCAGCTGGACTTGATCCTGACCAGGCGCACCTCACTGAAGAACGTGCTAATCACCCGTTCGTTCCAGAGTGCAGATTGCGACACAGACCATTCATTGGTGTGTTGCAAGGTCAAGCTGCAGCTGAAGAAATTCCATCATGCTAGACAGCCTGGAAAGGCACGGATTGACACCAGCAAGATGGCCCAACCAGAACTTGTTGAGCAGTTTGCCTCCACCTTTGAGAAGGAACTTGGTGTACCACAAGAAGGAGAATCTGCAAAGCAGAAGTGGGAAGAGCTGCGAAACACCATCCACCGCACAGCCTTGGCTACCTTTGGGAGGAAGACCTCGAAGTCACAGGACTGGTTTGATGCCAAGTTGACCGAGATGACCCCCGTCATTGAAGTCAAGCGCTCAGCACTTGCTGAGTACAAGAAGTACCCAAACGAGAAGAATCTCCAGATTCTCAGGGCTGTGAGAAGCAAAGTTTAGCAGACTGCTCGGCGCTGTGCCAACGAATGCTGGACTCAGCTCAGCCAAGACATTCAAACCGCTGCCATAACAGAGAACATCCGTGGTATGTACGATGGCATCAAGAAAGCACTTGGTCCGGCTCAGAGCAAGACGGCCCCCCTCAAATCCTCCACTGGGGAGATGATCACAGAAAAGAACAAGTAGATGGAGAGATGGGTGGAACACTACTCCGACCTCTACTCCAGACAGAACACCGTGACACCGTCAGCCCTTGATGCCATCGACTGCCTGCCATTCATGGACGAACTTGACGCCGAGCCAACCATCGACGAACTCAGCAAGGCCATTGATAGCTTGGCCGCTGGCAAGGCATCCGGCAACGACGGCATACCCCCCGACCTGATCAAGCACTGCAAGACCGCCCTACTGCTGCCATTGCATGACGTCCTCTGCCAGTGCTGGAAGGAAGGTGCCGTACCACAGGACATGAGGGACGCCAAGATCATCACCCTCTACAAAAACAAAGGGGAGAGAAGCGACTGCAACAACTACAGGGGCATCTCCCTCCTCAGCGTTGTTGGCAAAGTCTACGCACGAGTTGTTTTCGTTCGTCTACAGAAGCTTGCCGAACGTGTCTACCCCGAGTCTCAGTGTGGCTTTCGCGCTGAGTGATCGACGGTCGACATGATATTCTCCATCTGCCAACTCCAGGAGAAATGCAGAGAACAGAACATGCCCCTGTACGTCGCCTTCATCGACCTCACCAAAGCGTTCGATCTGGTCAGCAGAGAGGGCCTTTTCAAGATCCTGCCAAAGACAGGATGCCCACCAAAGTTGCAAAGCCTCATCGAATCGTTTCACACCAACATGCAGGGGATAGTGCAGCACGACGGCCACGTCTCAGAGCCATTCAGCATGCGCAGCGGAGTGAAACAGGGCCGTGTACTTGCGCCAACCCTCTTTGGGATTTTCTTTGTTATGCTCCTGAGGCATGCCTTCAGCACAGCAACAGAGGGAATCTACCTGCACACAAGATCTGACGGCAGGCTTTTCAACCTCGCCCGCCTGAAAGCCAGAACCAAAGTACGCGAGGCTCTAATCAGAGACATGCTGTTCGCAGACAACGCTGCAGTCGCAACCCACACACAGCAGGAGCTTCAGACCCTGATGGACCGCTTCTCCCAGGCACGCAAGGACTTCGGGCTTACCATCAGCCTGAAGAAGACTAATGTCTTGGCGCAAGGCACGGAAGCACCACCAACCATCACCATCGACGACTACGAGCTGGAGGTCGTGAATCAGTTCACGTACCTGGGGTCCACGATCAGCAACAACCTCTCCCTTGATACAGAGATCGACAAGAGGATTGGGAAATCAGCCTTCACACTCGCTTGCCTCACCACACGAGTGTGGGAGAATCCCAAACTCTCTGTCAAGACGAAGATGGTAGTGTACAACGCCTGCGTCATCAGCACACTGCTCTATGGGAGTGAGACGTGGACAACATACGCCCGGAAGGAAAAGAGACTGAACTCCTTCCACTTGCGCTGCATTCGCCACATCCTGGACATATTTTCAAATTTCACTTCCGGCGCCACACGAGTCGGCTGCCTTTTGCAACAGCCGCTCAATTCTGAGTCTTTTTTTCCTTCCTCTCTCTTTTTGATCCGGTTTTCACTCCATTTATATCATGGACACACAGATTGTCCCAAATGTCTCCCGAGCCGGTGGACGGAGCCACTGTTTATAGCAGGAGACGGTACAGCAGGGAAGAGCTGCTAGCACTCAACCGCCACCCGGTGCTAATGGAAAAACTCGACATACCGGGAGAACTGAGGCGAAAACGCCGTGGGTGCCGGGCTGGAGTAAGGCGGAAGACAAGAAATATAAGGTACAGACCCTCCCCTCCATCCATTGTCATGGGGAATGTACGGTCGTTACTGGGAAAGGTAGATGGGCTAGCGGCTATCTCCCGCTACGATAGCATATACCGGGAATGCTCTCTCCTTTTGTTTATGGAGACGTGGCTATCTGAACTAGCAGCAGATGCTAACATTGAGCTGGAGGGTTTCCACGCGATAAGGGCAGACCAAACACCAGACAGTGGCAAAGCAAGGGGCGGTGGAGTGATAATGTATGTTAACAACAACTGGTGCAGACCGGGACATATCACTGTTAAACAACGACACTGCAGCAAAGACATTGAGTTGCTAGCTGTTAGCATGCGGCCTACATATCTCCCGAGGGAATACTCACACGTGATCTGCATTGTTGTTTATGCAAATCCGGCTGCGAACGCTGGGACAGCGCGTGATGTCATCCATTCAGTAACCGGCAGGCTGCAGACAGAACACCCAGATGCTCTTCTCCTCATCTCAGGCGATTTCAACCATGTTTCACTGTCTCCCATTCTATCCACGTTTACCCAGTATGTCACATGCTACACTAGAGACAATAAAACACTGGACTTATTCTACGCAAACACTAAGGAGGCGTACACCTCATTACAACTCCCCCCACTTGGGAGATCGGATCACAACTTAGTTCATCTCCGGCCGGTGTACAAACCCCTAGTGCACAGACAACCTCCGGCCATGCGCACAGTGAAGTTGTGGTCTGAGGAGGCAATGGACACTCTAAAGGGCTGTTCTGAAACCACCGCCTGGGAACAGCTCTGCGATCCACATGGTGAGGACATCGATGGCCTCACTCACACCATCACGGACTACATCAGCTTCTGTGTGGACAACACCGTTCCCACCAAGACCATACAGTGTTGCTCAAACAACAAACCCTGGATCAACCCTGAGATAAAAACACTTCTGAGAGAGAAGAAGAGGATCTTCAGGTCGGGGAACAGGGAGATGCTGAAGTCCGTACAGAGGGAGCTGAGGAGAAAGATCAGAGAAGGCAAGGACAGCTTCAGGAAGAAGATGGAGGACAAGCTGTAACAGAGCGACATCAGTGGGGTCTGGAGAAACCTTAAAACCATCTCTGGGCTCCAGAATACCTCCCCCCAGGCCACAGGGGGCAGGGAGTGGGCGAACAACCTGAATCTGTTTTTCAATAGGTTTGACCAACCGCCCTCCCCCCTGACTGCACAACAACCACTGCTGCCTCTAAAGACATCAAGTCCTGCTGCCCACTCCCCACTCCACCAACACCCCCCCACTCCCAACACACAGCCCCCCAACCTGACCCTGACTAAGACCCAGGTGAGGACGGAGCTGAGGAAGATCAAGGCGAGGAAGGCGTTGGGACTGGACGGCATCAGCGCAAAGCTCCTCAAGTCCTGTGCAGACCAGCTGTGTGGGATTGTGGAGTACATCTTCAATCTGAGCCTGAAGCTGGGAAGGGTACCACAGCTGTGGAAAACATCTTGTGTGGTACCTGTACCAAAGACTTCCCACCCCAAAGACCTGAACAGCTACAGCCCAGTGGCCTTGACGTCCCACTTGATGAAGACCCTGGAGAGACTGCTCCTTGCTCACCTCCGCCCCCTGGTGGGACCAGCAATGGATCCACTCCAGTTCGCCTACCAGCATGGCATTGGGGTGGAGGATGCGGTGATCTTCCTCCTTCACCATTCTCTGTCCCACCTGGAGAAGCCCGGGAATGCGGTGAGGATCATGTTCTTTGACTTCTCCAGTGCTTTCAACACCATCCAACCGATGATCCTGAAGGACAAGCTGCTGTGCACAGGGGTGGACCAGCACCTGTCATCATGGATCCTGGACTACCTCACTAACCGGCCTCAGTTTGTGAGAACCCGGGACTATGTGTCCGACACGATCATCGGTAGCACGGGGGCCCCCCAGGGAACGGTTTTGGCTCCCTTCCTGTTCACCCTTTATACTGCGGACTTCTCACACAACACAACACACTGCCATCTACAGAAGTTCTCTGATGACTCTGCGATCGTTGGCCTCATCTCCAATGGAGATGAAGCTGAGTACAGAGGGCTTATCCAGGACTTCGTGGACTGGTGCCATCGGAACTGCCTCCAGATCAACGCGAGGAAAACTAAGGAGCTGGTGGTGGACTGCCGCAGGCAAGGACAACCCCTCACAGCACCAGTAAATATACAGGGAACAGACATCGAGATGGTGACATCCTATAAGTACCTGGGTGTTCATCTGAACAATAAACTAGACTGGTCACACAATACTGACGCACTCTACAAGAAGGGACAGCGCAGGCTGTTCCTACTGAGGAGACTCAGGTCTTTTGGTGTACAAGGGGCACTGCTGAAGACATTCTATGACATGGTGGTGGCATCAGCCATCACTTTTGGAGTGGTCTGCTGGGGCAGTGGCATTACGGCAGCCGATAGGAAGAGACTGAACAAACTGATCAAGAAAGGTAGCTCTGTCCTGGGGCAGCACCTTGACCCAGTGGAGGAGATAGGAGAGAGAAGGACGGTGGCTAAACTGTCATCTCTGCTGGAGTCCGAGTTCCACCCTATGCAGGACATACTGAATGCACTGAGGAGCTCATTTAGCAGCAGACTACATCATCCTAGGTGCACAACCGAGAGGTTTCGCAGGTCCTTCCTACCTACGGCTGTCAGACTGTACAACCTAAGCAGGGCTGCTCGCAGAGATAGCAAAAAGACGTGACAACCTAATAGTTTTGAATGCAAAAGACGCAACAGACTTACACAATGGTCCCCTCCGGCATACAACTAGGAAAATACCGGTCGCTATGGAGGGTGAGAATATGTATGGGTACATAATCATACCATGTAGGATAACTAAGTAGACGGTTGTGCTGTTTCATCCCATCTAGCAACAATGCTCCGCACTGTGTGTTTATATATTTACATATTTATTCCATCTAGCTACAAAGCTCCGCACTGTGTGTTTGTATACTCATATATTTATTCCATCCAGCTACAATGCTCCATACTGTGTTTATATATCTACATATTTATTCTATCTAGCTACAATGCTCCATACTGTGTGTGTTTATATATCTATGTAGCGGTTTGATTCAACCCCCACAACACAGAGACAGAACACAGAGACAGTCAGCTCGCACTCCTGGGTTTTTTCCGCTGCATGCTGCGTTTACAGCTGTGAGGTTAAAGTGTCATCCATGCATTGTGTTCATGCATCCTGTCTGTACCTCTGATATGCAAATGCCCAGATTGACTGCTGTGAATGTCTTTGATGTATTGTCTGAGTTGAGTATATATGCTGCACTGTGCTGTAAATCTGCCTCTCTTTCTGATTCTGCAACTGGTAGACACACACGTGTCTCCTCTCTTTGAGAGCTGGAGGAATGAAGCTGCAGCCTGCTCAAGCCATGGGCTGCAGCCGAGTTCTGATGAAGGTGGGTGATAATAAAGCTATTTAAAAATCCAACGCTGCCTTTATTTTATCATCCTCTTCACTGGTGACCCCAAGGACGCACACGTTTTGTGCAAACGCAACCTTCTGATCTGAACAGCCACGCTGGCGACCCGAGACTGAAGAAAACGAGCGGCCAGCGAACGCAGCACCCGGGCATGAATGCTCCGTCGCAGCGGCCTGACTGGTCTGCCCTCCCTGCTGCCTCAGGGAGGCCTCGACGCAGAGCCCAAGCGGGCGAACTGCTCTCAGGACATCAACCAAGACCGGGTAAGCGGCAGAGAACGTCATGGCACACCCTCGCCGAGATCGGCACATCCATGCGGGACCGGCCGCACAGCTCCTCCACATCAGAGCACATGCGGGCGACTCCCATGGCCGACGGAGCACACGTGGACCTGAACGCACCATGACTAATCTGCAGCCACGGCTCGTCAGAGATGTTTTTTGGCGCAGACTGCGCCGATCTCCACCAAGTTTCCGACCCTGATTTCCTCTCCAGCGGCCCACCCACGCACGGAGCCCCGGCACGCGCACCGGGGGTGAGGAGGACGGCGCACCACGCACGGGACAAATACGGCTTTTCCGACCGCCTTCCTTCTGCTGCACACTGGCCCTTCAGGCTTGCTTGTACACCTGAGGCCCGCAGCTTGCTCACTGGATTTTATGGTCTTAGCCACGGCACACAAGGGGAATTCAGCTGTCTGCGGTTCCCGAGGCTTTAGGGTTACGTCTGCCCTAAAGTCAACACGCCAGTCCCTCTGCTTTTATTTTTTTTTTCTTGCCGCCGCTCCTGCTTTTCTTCATGGCCACGAGAGGAGTCAGAGACTAATTTTTTTTCTTCTTCTGATCTCCGCATGTTCAGACGGGACATCGCGGAGCAGCAAACACTTTTGGCGCGACTTGAACGATTTTCCCGCGCCCGGTCAGCATTTGCTACCCCCCCTCCCCCTCCTCCTGCACAGAGCTTTTCCCTGCTCGCTGCCCAAACTGGAACATCGAGGTCATGGTCCCCTACCGTGCCCTCTGGGGGGGGGGGAGCAGTGTAGCGGTTTGATTCAACCCCCACAACACAGAGACAGAACACAGAGACAGTCAGCTCGCACTCCTGGGTTTTTTCCACTGCATGCTGCGTTTACAGCTGTGAGGTTAAAGTGTCATCCATGCATTGTGTTCATGCATCCTGTCTGTACCTCTGATATGCAAATGCCCAGATTGACTGCTGTGAATGTCTTTGATGTATTGTCTGAGTTGAGTATATATGCTGCACTGTGCTGTAAATCTGCCTCTCTTTCTGATTCTGCAACTGGTAGACACACACGTGTCTCCTCTCTTTGAGAGCTGGAGGAATGAAGCTGCAGCCTGCTCAAGCCATGGGCTGCAGCCGAGTTCTGATGAAGGTGGGTGATAATAAAGCTATTTAAAAATCCAACGCTGCCTTTATTTTATCATCCTCTTCATCTACATATTTATTCCATCTAGCTACAATGCTCCGCACTGTGTTTATATACTCATATATTTATTCCATCCAGCTACAATGCTCCGCACTGTGTCTATATATATATATATATTTATATTTATATGTACATATGTATATTTGCTGCTCTTGTTTTTTTGTTTTTTTTCTCTTGCCTTCTGATTGTTGCTCTGAGTGTTGCTATCCCTGTGCTGTTGCAATCCTGGAATTTCCCCATTGTGGGACTAATAAAGGCTTATCTTATCTTATCTTATCTTATATGCTGGCAGGACAAAGTGCCCAACACAGAAGTTCTGTCCCGCGCCGGCCTTCCCTCCATGTTCACTCTACTCAGGCAGCGCAGGCTCCGCTGGCTAGGCCACGTTCAGCGTATGGAGGATGGCAGAATCCCCAAGGACGTCCTCTACGGAGAACTGGCGACTGGCAGGAGAGACGTTGGCTGCCCACAGCTGCGCTTTAGAGACGTCTGCAAGAGAGACATGAAGGCCCTGGAGATCAATACAGAGCGCTGGGAGGACCTTGCAACGGACTGCTCCAAATGGAGAGGCACCCTGACCAGACAGCTCAAGGCGGGTGAAGAGAGACTGACTGCTGCAGCAGATGAAAATAGGACCCGCAGGAAGAACCGCCACAGACCCAGCAGCACGGAGACCACCCACAAGTGCGACCTGTGTGACAGGGACTGCCATTCGCGCATCGGCCTGATCAGCCACAGGCGGTGCTGTTCCAGCAGAGTAGATGTTTAGGATTCTCTTCCATGGTCATCATAGACCGACGGAGGCCGCCGCCGCCGACTTTATTTTATTATTATTTACTACCCTTACTATTTTATTTTATCCTTCGTACCTCTTGTACGACTGTTGACTGAACTACACATCCATCCATCCATCCATCCATCTTCTACCGCTTTTCCGGAGGTCCGGGTCGCGGAGGCAGCAGTTCAAGCAGAGAAGCCCAGACTTCCCTCTCCCCAGCCACCTGCTCCAGCTCTTCAGAGGGGATACCAAGGCGTTCCCAGATCAGCTGGGAGACATAGTCTCTCCTCCGAGTCCTGGGTCTGCCCCGGGGTCTCCTCCCAGTGGGACGTGCCTGAAACACCTCAAGTGGGAGGCGTCCAGGAGGCATCCTAATCAGATGCCCATACCACCTCAACTGACTCCTTTCAATGTGGAGGAGCAGCGGTTCTACTCTGAGCCTCTCCCGGATGACTGAGCTCCTCACCCTATCTCTGAGGGTGAGTCCAGCAATCCTACGGAGAAAGCTCATTTCAGCCGCTTGTATCCACAATCTCGTTCTTTCGGTCATTACCCAAAGCTCGTGACCATAGGTGAGAGTAGGAACGTAGATTGACTGGTAAATCGACAGCTTTGCCTTAGAACTAAGCTCCCTCTTCACCACAACAGACCGGTACAACGTCCGCATCACTGCAGATGCTGCTCCAATCCGTCTGTCGATCTCTCGCTCCATTTTCCCCTCACTCGTGAACAAGACCCCAAGATACTTAAACTCCTCCACTTGGGGCAGGAGCCTGTCCCCAACCCGGAGAGGACAATCCACCTTTTTCCGGCTGAGGACCATGGACTCGGACTTGGAGGTGCTGATTCTCATCCCAGCCGCTTCACACTCAGCGGCAAACCGTCCCAGCAAGAGCTGTAGGTCATTGCTGGATGAAGCCAACAGGACAACATCATCTGCAAACAACAGAGATGAGATCCTGTGGTCACCAAGCATGACACCCTCCATTCCCTGGCTGCGCCTAGAAATCCTGTCCATAAAAATTATGAACAGGATCGGTGACAAAGGGCAGCCCTGAACTACACAATTTAAAAAAAAAAAAAAAACTTAACTGCCATATTTACTATCATCTATGTCACGCTTCTGTACCTTTACCTTGTTCTCAATAAAGTTTGGGAAAAAAAGGTGGCGCCCTCCGCTGTCGCCTGAATGACGTCAGCTCCTTCCCAACTTGTCAGACCATAGCGCGCATTTTAAAAACAGACGTTCCCGTTGACGGAACGTTTTACTGAAAGCGTCAATGAATCCGATGTCATTTTCATGGTATGATTGTTTTTTCTTTTCTAATTTGTGTTTCTTTGCGTAGTTTTTAAAAGTTAGCGCAGGAATCAGTGACGCAATCAACCAGCACCGAACCGTTAGCCTGCCCTAGCTGTTGCTTCTGCAGTGGTCTCTTCCTTCTAAATAGATAACAAACATTAACGGGTATATGAGTAACTTATTTAACCTATTTTAAAGCTCTTGGTTCGTGTAGTCAAAAGCAACAAATCGAGTTATTAATTTGAATTTTTGCTATTTCTGGCCGACTGAAGTTAGCTAACGAGCTAGCTTCTTGACAGTCCTGCTCTTGAGCTGGTTTACTGTTGTCTGCGATCACAGATTCTAGTGTACAGTCTGTGCTTGTAGTTATTTACTGTATGTAGCATGTGTTTGTGACCATAGGCTATGTATGAGAGCGTCTTTTTGTATCTACTGTATGTTTCTGTGATCACAGACTCTTGTACCGTTTGTGTCTGTGATGGAGGAGAACTCTTCATGCTCTTCAAAGGTGACTGGTCTTCCTCAAGCGTCTACCCTCCAGAAGACGTTGGAACAGTTATCATCAGCCCCGGGTCTGAGGCTCAGACCTGAGGCTGCGGCTCCTGTGGCTGTTGTTGCCCTTCAGAGGTACTTGTCTGAGCCCACTGGGGGGCAGCAGCAGCAGCAACAACAGCCTGACAGCTACAGCTATGACGTGACGGTCACAGATGGAGTATGGAGAGCCAAATGTCTCCTTCACCCAAGTTTAAATCACCTGGTGCACAAAAACAACCTGAGGACTGGGACTGACATCCGCATCCTACTGTGCTCTTTTGTTTACAATGAGAGGAGACTGGGGCACGGTTATATTTGTATAGAAAAGATCAGTTGCTGTGTAGAGACATCTAGTGTCCTGACCCGGATAAATGATGTCACTTTGCTGCCCCTGCTGGTCAAAGATGGCATGGAGAGGAACGTGGCTCTGCAGAGTGACGTCCCCCTTCAGGTGAACCGCAAACACTACCTGTCTCTGTGGACAAACGACTACCCAGAAGGGAATATCTGGACTTCAGCTTCACCCTCAGCAGATATGGTGTTAGATGGTGAGATAATGCATACTTCCGACTCTTGCAAATGTGCTGCTTTGTACCTAGATTTTCTGCAATAATTGGAAGAGTTATATATTAGGCTAAAATCAGTAATGATTTGTGAATGGATTATTATCATTATGTGGCCACAGTCTGTTTTTTGATTTATGATTTTTTTTTTGGTTAGCACAACTTAGCAAAATAGTTTTTAAAAGGTATTTTGCATATATCAACTAGAGGACACTTAGAGAATACAAACCTTCACCAAGGCTATTTGCCTACCGATTAAATTGTGATTAGTAAAGCTGTAAGCAGCATTGAAGGCCCTTGCACTTCGATGCTGTTCCGGCTTGTGTTGTGGTTGAGGTCATTGACGGCCACATCGTTGATGCATTTAGGCTTGGGCTCACCTCTGATGTTGTGGGAAGGATGAACAGATGACTTCCTCATGCAGTTATGCAGCATCATAGAACACCTAGTGATGAGAGGACATGTGTGCAATGCACCATGTGAATTTTATAGAAATCAAATGGTATTTGTGACATCAGATTAACTTCCTGTAACCAATAGATGCTGTGATTTTTAGTTACTGACATGCAGATGTGTTTAGATCAGGAATGTTAAGTGTGAGAAATTTGGGTTGGGTGAAGATGCGATTTGGAGTTGCAGAAACTTCTTCTTTAATGACTTTTTACAGGAAGTCATTACAGTTACCATAACAATCTGTAAAAATGGGCATCATCATAATGTTAAGGATGTTCTGAGCATGTTTGAAGGGATTATGTTAGTCTGGCTTGGATTGGTACATAAAAATATAAAATTTGTCAGTTCCTGTTGTCAGTTGGAGGGGCTATGGTAATGACCCAATACTGACACATAGATGTGCTCAGAAGGGGGTTGTCATTAAAAGTGATATTCTGCCAAAAATCTTTTTTTTCCTTTAAACATGTCTATAACATGTTTTTATGACTTACAAGACCTATCAAGAATGAAATCACTCTTTTGTCTCATGTCTGTGGTTTTTTTGCTGTGAAACTTCAGTTAAGCTCCTCCCCTTGAAAAATGGCAAGTTTAAACAGCGTTTTTGTGACGTCATTATAACAGGTGAACCAATCAGGACTAAGCACTGACTGTTCAAATTTGCCAGCTTGCAGACTTCTGTGTCCTGGTGGGTGGGATGTGGGTGGGCCTAATCAGATCCTGGTGTTTGAAAGAGGAGGAAAAGGGCAAAAATATTCATAGGCTATAAGACAATGAAAGGTTTTTTTTGTGGGATTAAAGGCATAAGATACCATTATAGACAACGTACATTTGTTTTTAAGGGGATTTGTATCCACTGGAGTGTGCCTTTAAACAAGTGAATTTTGGGTTGATGATATATATCTTGCAAGTGTATTATTAAAAACTTCCTTTTTTATTTGACGGATTGACATTTTACAGGGAATTAGAAAAGTCCTCAGCCAAGGCTCCTTCCCACCCTCCCTTTGTCAGTCTATCTGTCCATATCTCCCTGCTTCAATCCCTCCATAGACTGCAAGATAAGGCCTTGGTGGAGGTATGCACTCATGGATCACCTCTAAAATCTAATGGGTTCGTCTGTAGCCTCTGGTGAAAATTTCATCAAAATCCATACAGTAGTTTTTGTGCAATCCTGCTAAACCATTGCTATAAGATTGAGCTCTGGTGAAGGTATGCACTCATAGATCACTCCAACTTCTCGCATCTTGCTTTCAAGCCTCCTTGTCAACATTCATTGTCCAGCCTGTCACACTTGCTTAGCTTCCTCACTTCACTGATCATGACCTCTTGTTACCTGACTTCAACAACTCTTTCCCATATCTTCATAGTGTGACTGATCAACTTTAGGCGTCTGTAGTTAGTACAGCTCTGAGCATCCTTGCCCCTCTCTTCCTCCTTGATCTTTGACCAACTGTAGCCTAATTTCCGCCAGCACCCTGTTGGTTAACAGCACCAGTGGTGGTCGTTGTTAACCTGGGCCTTGACTGATCTAGTATGGAAGTGTCATTCGCATGTTTGATTTGGCAAAAATTGTACACCAGATGCCCCTCCTGACACAACCCCCTCCCCATCTACCTGGGCATGGGACTGGTACTAGGAGGACACTGGCTTGTGCATCTCCCATAGCTGGGTTATTCTTAAGTAATAGATACCATAAGGTAACACTAGTTTTACTTGAGTACAATTTCTGGATACTATACCCACCTCTGGATGCAGCTTCTTTTACTCTGGAGCCAAATTGCTTTTGAGCAACTTTTCTGATTGGTTTTCCTGAAAAATAAAAGTTTGAACAGCAGGAGGGTAGAGCTGTTGTGCTCACAGTTAAAAATATGCAGTTCTCATTTAATCAATATTGCACGAGAGCGAGAGTAGTATCAATGAATATTTTAACTGGTCATGATTTGTCATATATTACTAATCACTGCCAGTTAAAATATGCATGATACCGCAATGAGCTCAAGTGCAATATTGTTTTTATGCAACAGTTCCACAAGCATATTTTATTAAATGACAGCAATACTGGACAAAATATTATGATTTGTGTGTTTAACCAGTTATAAAAGTTATAAATAGTCCCTTTTAAATGTAGCCAGTAACTGTTGCTAAACATCTCAATCAGCATGAAGACGTCTATTGTCATTTCACACACATGTAAACAAATTAAATATTGTCAAGTGCAAAAATCAATGTTTATGATGCATACTGGTGACCTGTTGAGTCAGTACCACAGAAAGGCCGAGATCGAAAAGTGACCAATGCCAGTGGCTAGCTAGCATGCTAGCGATTTGGTGTCAGCACACTTTGCTTGCTTTCTCTTGGCATTTTCAGATTAAATAAACAATTCATCACCACAAAGGTATTGTGGTTTGTTAATCGAGACAATAAATCCTCCTCTAGCGCTGCCTATTTTTTTTAAACAGATGTGAAATAGCTTAGTGATATTTATAAAAGGGCAAAATTTGTAAACTCAAGAGTTTTGGGTTTTTTCACAAGGGTGGTACTTTCAGGTCATGGAGGTATAATTTCGTGTCAAACAGCACCTCACTGTGGAAATTAAGGTATCCAACAGAGTATTGCAATTCTCAAGTCTGCAGACTTGACAGTAAATTACTGTTAGTCATTAACAGTCACTAGAATACCTTTGAAGCAGAATGATAAATATCCAGTGAAATGATGGAGTGCAGTTATCGTGGAATATAGTAACTCCTGGAATCCCTATTGTCCAGTCAAATTGCTCAGTCAAAACTAACTTGTATAACACTACATTAACAATATGTCCTCAGCATCTCATTTTTCTATCATCCAAGGGTAAAAGTCAGACCAAAAAATTTATGCTCATGAATTACAGTACAGGGACACATCCTGCCGTTGTGTCCCTGTGTCAGGGTGGTGTGACCAAGGCTGGACCCAGAACGTGAGATTTAAAGCTTTATTTAAGAGCTGACTAAGCTCTGGCCAGCTCAAGGGTCGAAATAATAAATTCAAAAGGCAAAGCCAGAGCAAACAAAACTGCACATGAAATAATTATCCATAAGCAGGACAAGACTGACAGGTAGAAGTGTGTGTAAAACGCCAAAAGACATTAAGGAAACCAGAACGAACACACACTCAGAATGCACGTTTAAAGATGGGGAACTATTCAAGACAATACGGCACAGATGGATAAATCAATAATCACAGACCGCTGACACATGAGGCAAGAGGGGATGACAGGAGGAGGCGGGGCTCACCACACACAGAGGGGGTCAAGACATGAGAGGATCACCGGGGGGGGGGGCACTCAGACAATAACACTAATAATAATCATGACAAGGAGAACCAAAATGCAGAAAATACAAAAGTTAATTCAAAGCAAGGACGAGGAACAAACCCACGTCCTGACATCCTGGACAAGACACTTTACCCACCTTGCTTCCAGTGTCCATGACAGTGGGTATGAATGTGTATAAATGTTCGGTAGTGGTCGGAGAGGTTGTTGGTGCGGATTGGCAGCCATGTTTCTGTCAGTCTGCCCCGGGGCAGCTGTGGCTACAGTAGTAGCTTACCACTATCAATGTCTGTCTAGAGTGAATGAATAATGGACTCACTGTAAGCGTTTTGAGATGTCACCTGACATGTAAAGTGCCATATAAAGCTAATCCATTGTTGTTGTTATTGTTATTATCATTATCTATGAATGCAAGGGTTTTGTCTGTCTGTTCCTCACATAGCTCTCAAGCCATTTGTCAGACCAACATCAGATTTGATACGTGCTTTGCTGAGGTTATTAGAGTGTGCATCCCCGAATTTCAGCCTCCCCGGATATGTGGAAGTTTTGGAGGGGAAATCTTTATTGAATGTCTATGGGGGAGCTATTAAATGAACACAGAGGTGGAAAAGGTATAACTGCTGGGAGTTGAGGGTTGAGATTCACAGAGCAGGCTCTGGAGGCCGGTGGGTTAAAATGATAAAAAAATTTGGGCCCGATCTGAGCTCCGGGGGAAAAAAAAAAATTTATTAGAAAAAAATTCAAGTTTACAAGAAAAATTTACAGCTTTAAGATGTAAAAGTAGCCCCTGACCAACAGTGATCTGTGTGGAGTTTGCATGTTTTCCCCGTGTTGTCGTGGGTTTACTCTGGGATTTCTCCGGTTTCCTCCCACATGCCAAAAACATGCAAGTTAGGTTAATTGGCATCAAAATTGGGGATTCTAAATTGTCCTTAGGTATGACTGTGAGAGTAAATGGTTGTCTGTCTCTCTGTGTTGGCCCTGCGATGGACTGGCGATCTGTCCAGGGTGTACCCTGCCTCTCAGCCAAAGATGCTGGGATAGGCTCCAGCGCCCCCCCCCCCCCCCCCCGCGCGACCAAATCAACTCCTCCTACAGTTTTGTTCGGATTGTTTTGAAACTTGGTACCAGGGTTTGATATACTCTGATGATGCACACATTGCAATTGGACTCTGATCAGATGATCTTTACAGGAATTATAGACCATAGTTGTCTCCAAGACGCATCTTGGATGGCTTACACCCTGACCTGACTATGCGTTTGGGGTCAAAAAGTCAAAGAACAAGGTTACCATTCCATTTGTAATATTACTATGGAACGAGAAAAGCTAGGGTCATCAAACCTGATAGGTTCACCCTGTGACCCTAAACTGTCCCTATAGGGCTGGGGTCAAAAGTTCAAAGGTCAAAGTTGCCCTTACCTGTGCCCTATTACCATACGAGTAAAGCTAGGGTCACCAAACTTTGTACACAGGTTCACCCTGTGACCCTGAAGTGTGACTGTGGTTTTTATGATCACAAGGTCAGTGTCAAAATGGCATGTAAACTATATCTCAACAACAAAGAATGCTAGGGTCATGAAACCTGGTACAAAGGTTCACCCTGAGACCATGACCTCCGACTACAGGTTTGGGGTCAAGAGGTTATAGGTCAAGGTTAGAATACCCTATGCCCGCTTACTATAGAATGCGTAAAGCAGGTTCACCTTGGGATCCTGACCTATTAACTATGCATTGTATGCAACAATTTTTGTTGTATATTCATGGATTATAGGCTTATCATAACTTTGTACTGCCCCAGTAATTATATGGAAAAGCTGAAAACTGCTCTCCTTCAGTGACATATTGGGATCTTCAAAGAAAACGGAGGTGGACAATATTGCACTCGCCTCAGAGTGCTCATTCATCAACAACACACCATGGTGGTTTGAGTTAACGTGAGAAACTGTAGGCTTGTAACCAGTGTATTAAGCCAGGGAACAAAAGGTGTGATGAGATGATTTTGTGTCCCCATCTCAGTATTCTGTGGATAGTGCTGTTCAAAACAGCCATGGTCTTCTTCCTGATCAACCTTCCTTTTTTTGTACTAGCACTAACTTCTAAATCAACTTCTCGTGGCTGGTATTAACTTGCCTGACAGTGTTATTTAGCCAGCATTAGTGCGTGTAATTGCACTTGTGATGGGCACACACATATGTGAAATTGCAGTCAGGCAGCTGTAGTAGGACAAGGAGTGAACACATACACATACTGGTGTTGGGCAGACTCGCACACGAGCAAGGTGTCGCTCAGTGCATACATGCAATGCTGACATTCAATCGTTTTGGTATCACAATAAAGTTGGTAAGCACAGCAACGCACGCATAACTTAATGTGACACACGTTCAGGTTCGGACTGATTTGTGGTTGGGTCCGGATGCGAACCTTGGTTCAGACTTTGGGGAACCCGCTTATAGAGTTACTGCTGTGTGCTGCAGTGGTTCTTGTGATAGTGAAGTCTGATTAAACACTTTTTAGCTCATTCCAACAAAGCTGAAAGGAGCTAATGTAATGACATGACATCCTTATGTCCAACCATCTGTCCATCCACATTTCTTAGGAATTGCTAACCTCCTACACAGTTGCGCTGATGCCCACCAAACTCACAATGATCCTCAGGTGAATCTGTGTCAGGGTTAAAGGTCAGGAGATCTGGGCACTTACTTAATTTCGGAAAAAGTGCTACTCCTCCTGGGCAATTGCCCTGATGCTCACTAAACTTATACACAGTGATCCTCAAATGGGTTTACATCTAGGTTGTGCTCAAGGTTAACTGCCAGGAGATCTGGTATCTTACAGTATGTGATTTTAGAAAAATCTCTACTTCTCCTTGGCAATTGCACCAATCGTCACCAAATTCACTCACAATGATCTTCTGGTAGGTCTGCATTCAGGTGGTGGTCAAGGGCAGGAGATCTGAACACTCTTGGTGTGATTTCATCAGGCTGGAATGAGCTACTCAATCACTGACGGTGTGGTTGAAGTTTTTTTCCTGCCTCTGTAGTAATTTGTGCAGTGTGTGTGGTCTCGATTATTCATAAAGGCCAGCAGTTTGTCGTGTGACCTCATCTCTACCAAAACCTCAAATTCATCCAGTTTGCAGCCAGTCTCAGAGCCAGCCTTCCTGAAAATGTATTTATTTTATTTGAGTGTATTTTGTGCTCATAGGTTGTCTGTAATTTCTTGTTTTCAACAGTGTCCAAGGTTACTCTCCTGTCGAGTTTGGAGTCATGCTTTAGAAACACATGGAAGCCTCTCCCTCTGCTGGTTAAGATCATCCACAAATCCAGACTAAGGTATTATGGGAAGTTTGGCCTAAGGATTGATTACCCTTACCAGGTGAGTTTTACCTCAACAAAAAGATTCTGTATTAATGATATGCTGTCATCTGACTATTTGTTGCACAAATTTTACCTGTAATCAGTTTCCCTCACGTGCTGTCAAACTTCAGGCATACTTTGAAGTTGCTGACCAGAGTGGCACAATGTCCCTCGTGCTCTGGAACGAACTTTGTCCAGAGTTTTACCACAGGCTGAATATTGGCACAGTGGTGTACCTTCAGAATTACACCCTGAAGCAGAGTTATTCAAATCGAACACGGCCCCAAATGGACCATCACAGAATGAAGATCTTTAGCTCAGTAGGTTAGTAGATATGCTGTAATGTCTTTTACCATGTAAAAACATACCTTTGGATGATGTCGCTCATTTGTGTGAAAACTGAATAGAACTATCAGATATTGTTGCTGCTAACAAATACTAATTGTGCACTGACTCTTTAGATATTAAGATGAGTAATTATTATTTTTTTTTAGCTCATTCTGGCAAAGCCACAAGCAGCTAATGCAATAATGTGGCGCTCATCCGTCCCTCCATATTCCACGGGAATCGCCACTCCTCGTAGGCATTTTCCCCGATGCTCACCAAACTCACTCACAATGATCCTCAGGTGGGTCTGCATCGAGGTTGTGCTCAAGATCAGGGGTCAGGAGATCTGGGCACTTGTGTGATTTCAGAAAAATCGCTACTCCTCTGACGCAATTGCTCCAGTGGTCTCCAAGCTCACAAGGATCCTCGGGATAGTCTGCGTCTAGGTTGTACCCAAGGTCAATGTCAAAGGTCAGAAGATCTGGGCACTTGCATGATTTTAGAAAAATCACTACTCCTCCTAGGCAGTTGCCTCACTTCTCACAAAACTCACTCACAATGCCCCTCAAGGTAGGTCTGCGTCCAGGTTGAGGACAAGGTCATTGTCAAAGGTCAAAAGATCTGGGCTTTTATGACTTCACAGAAAACGTTACTCCTCCTAGGCCACTGACCATGACCTTAAGCACCTCCTAGATGGGTCTTTATCTAGGCTGTACTTAAGGTCAAGGTCAACAGTAGGGAGATCTGAGTACTCCTGGGGTGATTTTGTCAGGCTAGAATGAGCTACTCTGTCGTTAATGGTCTAGTTGACATTCATTTGATTTAAAACTAGTTTTTTGTGAAAGTTTAAAATGTCAAATGCAGAATTGTAAATCTTCTCTTAAAGTGAAAAATACCTTTTATCTTACACATTGTCATGCTTTTTGCATGTTTGTTTTTTTGAGAAATCAGTCTAAATGCTCGGAACCCTGCATCGGTCATCACTGTGATCTCACTAAAGAGCGTACTGCCTCAGTGGGGACTCCCCCAGGTGTTCTACCAGTTCACCACCAGGTAATAGATGTCCCCAGATGTAACAAATCTGACATTTATTTTGTGTCATTCTCTATACACAGCTGTCATTTTCTTGTGGTTTATTAAACTGTTCCATGTATAATGCATAATTGTTACAGGGTTGAGTTGGACAAACTAGCCAACAATTCAGCATGTGATGTCATTGGTTTGATCACATTTGTTGGTCGTGCTGAAAGAGTCAAGGGTAAAGGGAGCAAAGGTAAGAAATTGTCAGATTTTGCCTACTATTAACAGAAACTCTGAAAAATTAAGAGAAAGCTGCTACATTTTCTTTTGAATATACAGTAAACTTCAACAGATATGTAACAAATACACAAAATTAGATAAATGATTCTAAATAACTATTAAAAACCTGACCAAAAAGGTCTAGGCTGAAGATATAGCTTATTATAGCTACCCTAACGTGCTACTTGGCTACACAACAACTTTTGTTTGTTCTTTAGCTTCTGTCATTTTAGGCAATCAATCAATCAAGGGTTATTGAACAAGAAAATGTTCTGCATTACTAATGATATATTTTACATTTATGTTTAAAACTTTTTTAAATCACTGATTTTGTTCATGTTAGGTCCAGAAAAATACTGGATATATCGTTGGGTCCATGCCATAGATGGAACTTCTGACCAACCTTTCATTTTGGAGCTTTTTTCTTCCTCTCAGCCAGAAATCTTCAGTCGCATTTCTCCGAGTAAGTCAGCTGTATCGGTTCATTGTTAATGTACTGTATATGTTTTCACTCATTTTCTTATGCCACTTGTTTCTTTTAACATCACATGTTCTGCTCTGCAGTGACCTATCTGGTTTGCACTCAAATGAGAGTTTGTCATGTGGAAGGCTCATCACCCTACCTCACAAGCAGCTCTGAGACCCAGATGTTCATCACAGGTGAGCACAGCTGGAACTATAAGGCAGTCAAAGACAGCAGACTTCACCCCTACTGTGTTGTGCCATGCCCAAGTAGGGCCAGTAGCTGAAATCGCTCTTCTGCTCTTCCTATTTACTAGTTGTTTGCTGTCTGCTGCAGATGTCTGTTGTGTTGTGGCCACCTGGGAAATCTTGGTTTGAATCTCTGATTGAAAAGTTATAGTTGAGTAGCACTGTGATTGGCAGTAATGTAGATTTAATTATAGTTTATTTGGTGTTTGTATTTTATTATTTAAATCAAAATCCAATTTCATATCAAAAATTAAGTTAAAGCTAATTTAACTGACCTGGTTAGGATTTGCATTTCAAGTATAGGATACAAAAGTGCTACACTGATTTCTCATAATTCACCTAAAGAAGTGTTTCCATCAACTGTGTTATCCAAGAAGGCGACTACCTTGTACATAACGTAACATTATTTTATGTTAACTTACTACTTAATAAAATGTCGACAGAAAAATACAAGATGGAGCACATAAATGCTAACATAAACGAAATCCTAGGTGTACGGAAAATGCCTGTTGTCCAGAGGAACTTTTGAAGAGCTTTATGCGGCCCTGGGATCTTGCCTATGATCGCCATTCTCTTCAGCAGTTGTGTTTTTGTGTTGCGGAGGTAACCATCATAATTATTTAGACACCTCAGCTGTTTCATCCTCTTTATTCTGTTCAATATCCGGCATACAACTAGGAACATACCGGTCGCTATGGAGGGTGAGAATATGTATGGGCACATAATCATACCATGTAGGATAACTAAGTAGACGGTTATGCTGTTTCATTCCATCTAGCAACAATGCTCTGCACTGTGTGTGTTTATATATTTGCATATTTATTCCATCTAGCTACAATGCTCCGTACTGTGGGTGTTTATATATTTATATATCTACATATTATTCCATCTAGCTACATTGCTCCGCACTGTGTGTGTTTATATACTTGCATATTTATTCCACCTAGCTGCAATGCTCCGTACTGTGGGTGTTTATATATTTACATATTTATTCCATCTAGCTACAATGCTCTGCACTGTGTGTTCATATATTCATATATTTATTCCATCCAGCTACAATGCTCTGCACTGTGTGTCTGTGTGTGTGTGTATATATATATATTTTATAGTAATACGTACATATGTTTATTAGCTGCTCTTGCTTGCTTGTTTTTTTTTCTTGCCTTCTGATTGTTGCTCTGAGTGTTGCTATCCCTGTGCTGTTGCAATCCTGGAATTTCCCCGTTGTGGGACTAATAAAGGCTTATCTTATCTTATCTTATCTTAATATATAGGGATTCATGAGTTAATCCCTCACTTCTAAGCACATAAGTTTTTAATGTGCATTTAGAAGTTTAATTGCTTATCATGCATTTCCATCCAGGATTTTTTTGCATTAATATGATGGAAACGGTAAATGAGAAGTACTGTGCAAGGGGCAAAAAATGTATTTTTGCAGAGGGTGCCAAGTGGCCCAGGGTGGTCACTATGGCCAAATAATGGAAATGCTCTGAGTGCTTTTGTTTCCTCATAGCTAGTTGTGAGGGCCTGGAAGATCTCAGTTGCTAAGTTGTCCCTGTGACAGTGGAAAACAATTATCTATTGTACCGTAAGAAACAACTACTATGTTTACTTTGTCATCTTGTTGCTTTAACCTAGTTAATTTATGTCAGTGTAAAGATGCAGGTTTAAGTGTAACACACCCTGCTCAGACAGGGTGATCGCATAGTCATAAGTAACTGCTGATACGTGTTGTTGGTCTTGATCTCTGTAGAACGTATCTCTCTATAATAGGTTACCACAAAGGTCAGCCATATGTGAGTGACCCCACAGTGAAAAGCTACATCCAGTGGACGAAGACTCTGAAGGACAACATTGTCCTCCAGAAGACTGCTGTTGGTGGCCATTATCGCTATCCTCCTCCCCCACAGATATTTACACAGTCAACAGATGATGCCTCTGGTGAGAACACCCCACCTCCCCCCCACATGATGTTTTTAGTATTAACTTCATATATTGGTATTAACTTTGGCTGCACGGTGGCGCAGTGGTTTAGCACTGTGGCAGCACAGTTTTACCCTCGGCCGGGGGACCGCGGGGATCATGAGATCGTGGGTTCGATCCCAGCCCCCGACCAACAGTGAGCTGTGTGGAGTTTGCATGTTCTCCCCGTGTTGCGCGGGTTTACTCCGGGATTTCTCCGGTTTCCTCCCGCACACCAAAAACATGTAGGTTTAGGGCGCTCGCGCACGCAGCGACCAGCAGCCGGTGGCTTGTCACCAGACTGCAAACCAAGTCTACCTACGGGTACAAATAAGTAACAAAAAAAAAAAACAAACAAAAAAAAAAAAGTATATCCTGTCTTTCTGGTCTGTGCACTACAATTTTTTTTGATAATGTATTGCATTTAGTTAGGGTTCCAAGCAGCACAGCTGTGGTGCTCTTCAGTTTTACAGTCTAGTCAGAAATTCTCCCCACTACTCAGAGACCAGAAATCAAGGCACTGCATTCATAGGTGGTGCTATAATAATCAATTTTATATTTTTACAGAACTCTCAAGGTTTGGCCTAGACTCAAAATTCTTTAATCATTTTAATCTCTGATATTTTCTGCAACTTTTCTCTACTGGTCTTCCATCCATCTCCTACCACTTGTCTGGGGTTCTGGGTCACGGTGGCAGCAGTTCAAAGAAGCACAGACTTTTGTCTTCCCAGCCACCTCGTTCAGCTCTTCAGGGAGGATACCAAGGTATTCCTAGGCCAGCTGGGAGACACTGGGCCTTATTACAAGGACATAATCCATAGTCAGTTGTCTCAGGCACAAAACGCGTTTATGGGCATTTCCAAGTTCATTTCCTTCTTACAGCAGTGCAAAAACAAAATTTTCCACCAGGCGCAAAGTGCAAAGAGGCTGGTTTAATTATTCAGAGGTATGTTTTGGATAATCCAATCCAAAGCACTGCTGCCCATCCCTTTAAAGCACAGAGACACAGTATCTAAAGTGAACTCTGGTCATGATTGCTTGTTTAAGACGGCTTTTGCACTAGCCTAAGGGTGTGCGTGCAAGTGAAAATGCATGCGCTAGTAACGCTGCTTGGTAATAAGGAAGACATCAATCACAGTTGATGCCCAGTTAGTTATTTTAGAGAGGACAAACGGGTACGAGATAATGCTAGGCTGAAAAATCAGCTGAATGGTTTGACATAGTACACCACGGAGGCAACACCACAGACATGAGTGAGTTTGAAACTTCAGTAAAAGAGGATAATGCTAGGGCTGTGTGATATGATATACAGTATCTCACAAAAGGGAGTACACCCCTAAAATTTTTGTAAATATTTTATCTTTTCATAGGACAACACTGAAGATATGACACTTTGATACAATGTAAAGTAGTCAGTGTACAGCTTGTATAACAGTGTAAATTTGCTGTCCCCTCAAAATAATTCAACACACAGCCATTAATGTCTAAACTGCTAGCAACAAAAGTGAGTATACCCCTGAGTGAAAATATCCAAATTGGGCCCAAAGTGTCAATATTTTGTGTGTCCACCATTATTTTCCAGCACTGCCTTAACTCTCTTGGGCATGGAGTTCACTAGAGCTTCACAGGTTGCCACTGGAATCCTCTTCCACTCCACATCACAAATCTGGTGGATGTTAGAGACCTTGCTCTCCTCCACGTTCCGTTTAAGGATGCCCCACAGATGTTCAATAGGGTTTAAGTCTGGAGACATGCTTGGCCAGTCCATCACCTTTACCCTCAGTTTCTTTAGCAAGGCAGTGGTCATCTTGGAGGTGTGTTTGGGGTCATTATCATGTTGGAATACTGCCCTGTGGCCCAGTTTCCAAAGGGGGGGCTCATGCTCTGCTTCAGTATGCCACAGTAAATGTTGGCGTTCATGGTTCCCTCAATGAACTGTAGCGCCGCAGTGCCGGCAGCACTCGTGCAGCCCCAAACCATGACACTCCCACCACCATGCTTGACTGTGGGCAAGACACACTTGTCTTTGTACTCCTCACCTGGTTGCTGCCACACACGCTTGACACCATCTGAGCCAAATAAGTTTATCTTGGTCTCATCAGACCACAGGAGATGGTTCTAGTAATCCATGTACTTAATCTGCTTGTCTTCAGCAAACTGTTTGCGGGCTTTCATGTGCATCATCTTTTAAAGGGGCTTCGTTCTGGGATGACAGCCACGCAGACCAATTTGATGCAGTGTGCGGCGTATGGTCTGACCCCCCACCCCTTCAACCTCTGCAGCAATGCTGGCAGCACTCATATGTCTATTTTCAAAAGACAACCTCTGGATATGACACTGAGCATGTGCACTCAGCTCCTTTGGTCGACCATGGCGAGGCCTATTCTGAGTGGAACTTGTCCTGTTAAACTGCTGTATGGTCTTGGCCACTGTACTACAGCTCAGTTTCAGTGTGTTGGCATGGTCGACCATGGCGAGGCCTGTTCTGAGTGGAACTTGTCCTGTTAAACTGCTGTATGGTCTTGGCCACTGTACTACAGCTCAGTTTCAGTGTGTTGGCAATCTTCTTATAGCCTAGACCATCTTTATGTAGAGCAACAATTCTTTTTTCAGATCCTCAGAGAGTTCTTTGCTGTGAGGTGCCATGTTGAACTTTCAGTGACCAGTATGAGAGCGATAACACCAAATTTAACACACCTGCTCCCCATTCACACCTGAGACCTTGTAACACAAGTCACATGACACCGGGGAGGGAAAATGGCTAATTGGACACAATTTGGACATTTTCACTTTTTGCCAGCGGTTTAGACATTAATGGCTGTGTGTTATTTTGAGGGGACAGCAGATTTACACTATTATGAAAGCTGTACACTGACTACTTTACATTGTATCAAAGTGTCATATCTTCAGTGTTGTCCCGTGAAAAGATATAATAAAATATTTACAAAAATGTGAGGGGTGTACTCACTTTTGTGAGATACTGTATATTGGATGACAAGATAAAAACATCTCTCGTTTATATCGAGGTGTCGCAAAATACACTCTTTATGGTAGTATGTTTGTCATTCTGGTGACAGCTTGCAGTCTGCACATGCCAATCCGGACAAGGTGTGCCCCGGCCGGCCTGGTCCCAACATGTTCCAACATGGTGACCTCTGCTAGAAGCAAGCACATGAAAGATTACGGAGAGCGTTTACACATTAGAGGCACTAAAGAATCATCAGCTGGTAAAACTAAACACGGAAGTCAAATGGTAGAACAGGCTTTTGCCCGCCAAATGCTGTATAATAAAGGCTTGCGAAGATGGAAGGGATAACCGTGGCCATTTCAACTGTCTTCATCTAGCCATGGGTGAGTTTCTTAATTTATATAAACGTATTTTACAAATAATAAACCACAGTAGGCCACGTAGGGTTTAATGTACTAGTTAAACAAGCATATGAAACATTTGAATAAATGTTTGGATGCAATCAAAGTAAACCTCATTATATTTAATGTTTTCCAACCAGACATTTGGATAGATGAGGAAAAATTAGAGGAATATTAAATGGATATTATTGCATTTTTAAATAAAAGGAGAACATTAATGACAGATGAATTTATACAATTGATTTTTTTCAATTTAAAATGTTAATAAAGAGATGATCCTTTCTATGTGTTTATTATATATAAACTATAGAATTTACAGAAAATGTACAGTATATCAGGATATATATCATAAGATTTTTATCAACCTTCATAAAACAGATTAATTTATTAATAATTAAATTAAATTAATAATTAAATTAATAAATAATTAAATTAATAATTAAATCAATACATAATTAAATTAATAATTAAACCATTAATAATTAAATTATTAATGGTGCCAAAGAAGTTGCTCCTGGCCCAGTGGGAGGCCAGAGTGCTCCCTTTATTGTTGCTTTTGCCGACCAAGGGTCTCCCCCATATTCTGAGATTTGTGGCTCTCTGTCTCACTCCCTTCTGGGTGGGAGGAGAGGAGGAATTCCTGCGTGGCATCCCGTCTGCCGCCGATCCCTGTCATGAAGCGAGCCCGATCTTGGTGGCCCCTCCCAGTGGTGGATGGGTAGCAGTCAGGGCGCTTGCTGGGGGCTGGCAGTCCAGGGCGTCCACCGCTCGAGAACCCAGACCAGTTGTGGGACGAGTAGAGGCTTATCTTTTCTTACCTAAATTGTTCTCAGATTAATACATCTAACAGAAAAACAACAGCTGAGTGCACATTTTTTATTACCCCAGAAAGGACGCGAACAGAGAAAAGATCGATCGGAAGAGATGACTGAGGAGACACAGATATTAGTATAGATTGTATGTGAACAGCATAAATAGATTGTATGTGAACAGCATAATACTTTGTAACCCTGCATAATACTCCTCCGAATGAAAGCGAGAGAGGGTAAACACCGACTGGTGAGGGCACCGAATCGCGAGTCTTTCCAGACCCGATCAGAGGCTGCACCAGCCGAGGCACATGTAGACACACCTCCTGTCTCTTCGGGAAGTTACAGTGAAAAGTAAAACCCATCACACTCCCTGTTCATTCATTCATTCTTTTATTCCCCTAAAAATAAACACATTAATGTCTATTAACTGCATGATGAAAACGAAAATGTAGATGGAATAAAAAAATCCTCAGACTGACCTGCCTCTTCCATGTGCTGCATCCACACCAGAATGCACATGTGCTCCCTTTTAATTCATTAATTCCCCTAAAAAAATCATACATTAATGTTGTTAGAAAAATTCCTCTTAACCTTCAGTCAAAAACCAGGCTGGATCAGAGTTTCAGCAAATTTAACTACACTGGCCAGTGAAGAACAATACAAAAATAGTCTTAGAGCCTATTCAAGCACCATTCTGACTCAAACACACATCACTCAGTTCTTTAAGCCCTCCGTTATCTGAGAGGTGGAGGAGCATTTTGTCCATCATGATTGGTCCAGTACATCTGGTCAAAACTTGGTGTATAGATTATCTTTTTCTCAGGAACCATGACGCTCACTCAGTACCAGTCACACGGGAGTCGCACAGAATGAACTAAAAACAAGATGATAACTAATACAGCTGCATCCTTGACATTTTTACACAGACTCTGAGGCAGACTCTGACACAAAGCAATTCACAAATATAAGACAAATATGAATTTTTTTCTATCATTGTCCCCCCTTTGATGCCATGCAAGGCATCAAAAAAGAATGGTTTATGGCATCTAAAACCCCATCTGGCAGCTATGCTAAGCTCCAATGCATTTACGTGCAACAGATCTTAACTAGCTAACGACGGGGAAAGTCCGCCATCGGCCCTGCTGCCCCAGGCACCGGATAAACGTTTTAGTGGTTTAGGAGGAGAAGTGGAACAATAAACTCATTAATCAATAAAGAAAATCATCAATGGTAAAAACAGTGAAAAACAAAGTGATGATAAAATAATAATAAAAAGATATGAGGGTATATGTGTGTTATAGTTATGTGTCATTGCAGCTTATATAAAAATAAAGAAAGGATAAAATGAAACAATGTAAAAGAAAACAATCATAGTAATAAAGTGTAATGATGTGATGTAAAAATAGAAATAAAAGCAAAATAAAAGGAAAAGTAATGCTTCAAACTTCATAAATGTATTTACAAGTAGTACATTTCAACTTCACATCATGATCATGCAACTCCTGTCATACTTTTACTCTGTACTTGGGTCATGGAGAGACACCTTGAGCTCACACTGTTTGTTCATCATCCCCACCATCCCCGGCAACTGCTCCATGTTACATCACTAAGTTAACATGAACAAGTCTCATCATCATACTACGGATACAGGGAATGACACAGGAAAAATAAAAATAATACCACAAAAATCATTAACAAGTTCATGATGAGACCTCTCCATGAAGAGAATAACCAACTTAACCAGATATGTTCATCAGTGATATTGTCCCTGGCCATAGCAGCTTGCAAAGCAGTCAAATGCTGTATGGCTGAGGCAATCACGTGACCATCTGCATCATTTTCAGGGATAAAAGTACAACAATAATCTCCTACAATTATACACACGCCCCAGCAGTTATTTGATCAAGAACCATTCTATTTTGAGCCAACATAAGGCTAAAAGCTGTTAACTCTTCATGTACAGACGTGGACAAAATTGTTGGTACCCCTCTGTTAATGAAAGAAAAACCCACAGTGGTCACAGAAATAACTTGAATCTGACAAAAGTGGTAATAAATAAAAAAATTCTATGAAAATTAACCAATGAAAATCAGACAATGCTTTTGAATTGTGGTTCAACAGAATTATTTTAAAAAACAAACTCATGAAACAGGCCTGGACAAAAATGATAGTACCCCTAGAAAAGATTGAAAATAATGTGACCATAGGGACATGTTCAACCAAGATGTGTCCTCTAATTAACATCACAGGTGTCTACAAACTTGTAATCAGTCAGTCGGCCTATTTAAAGGGTGACAAGTAGTCACAGTGCTGTTTGTTGACATGGTGTGTACCACACTAAACATGGACCAGAGGAAGCAAAGGAGAGAGCTGTCTCAGGAGATTAGAAAGAAAATTATAGACAATTATGTTAAAGGTAAAGGCTATAAGACCATCTCCAAGCAGCTTGATCTTCCTGTGACTACAGTTGCACATATTATTCAGAAATTTAAGATCCACAGGACTGTAGCCAACCTCCCTGGGCGTGGCTGCAGGAGGAGACGCATAATACAAATGGTAACATACAAGCCCAGAACAACCTCTAAACACATTCATGGTGAACTCCAAGGTCAAGGTACATCGGTGTCAGATCGCACCATCCGTCGTTGTTTGAGCCAAAGTGGACTTCATGGGAGACGACCAAGGAGGACACCACTCTTGAAAACAGATCATAAAAAAGCCAGACTGGAATTTGCCAAACTGCATGTTGACAAGCCACAAAGCTTCTGGGAGAATGTCCTATGGACAGACGAGACAAAACTGGAACTTTATGGCAAGGCACATCAGCTCTATGTTCACAGACACAAAAATGAAGCATACCAAGAAAAGAACACTGTCCCTACTGTGAAACATGGAGGAGGTTCTGTTATGTTCTGGGGCTGCTTTGCTGCATCTGGCACAGGGTGTCTTGAATCTGTGCAGGGTACAATGAAATCTCAAGACTATCAAGGTATTCTAGAGAAAAATGTGCTGCCCAGTGTCAGACAGCTTGGTCTCAGTCGCAGGTCATGGGCCTTGCAACAGGATAATGACCCAAAACACACAGCTAAAAACACCCAAGAATGGCTAAGAGCCAAACATTGGACTATTCTAAAGTGGCCTTCTATGAGCCCTGATCTAAATCCTATTGAACATCTGTGGAAGGAGCTGAAACATGCCGTCTGGAGAAGGCACCCTTCAAAACTGAGACAACTGGAGCAGTTTGCTCATGAGGAGTGGGCCAAAATACCTGCTGAGAGGTGCAGAAGTCTCATTGACAGTTAGAGAAATCGTTTGATTGCAGTGATTGCCTCAAAAGGTTGTGCAACAAAATATTAAGTTAAGGGTACCATCATTTTTGTCCAGGCCTGTTTCATGAATTTGTTTTTTAAAATAATTCTGTTGAACCACAATTCAAAAGCACTGTCTGATTTTCATTGGCTAATTTTCATATAATTTTTATTTATTACCACTTTTGTCAGATTCAAGTTATTTCTGTGACCATTGTGGGTTTTTCTTTCATTAACAGAGGGGTACCAACAATTTTGTCCACGTCTGTATACCAGAAAAAAGCAGATAAAGAAAAATTCACAAATGAATGTAGCCTATAACTAGTTGTTTCAATCCATAAAGTATTCTTTGCCACTCCCACCAAATGGAACAAAGAATTAAGTGCCTCCTGCCCCATGGTTTCTAACTTGAATTCTTCCGGCACATCTGTGCCCCAGATGAGATCATGTGGTCCAAAGGAGACCTCTATCTTCACCCTGCCCACCTGTCCTGCCGACAGTATGATGGTGTGGTCAGTCACAACTATGGGGGCGCACACCCCTCCCCAGTTAATGGGCAGGTGTGAGTAGGCACAATGGCCACACAGCCACCATCCACCTGCCACCATATGCGTGCCATGCTTGTAAGAATCACAAATGGCAGCGCTACAGAGCTCCTGCATGGTGACAGTCCCTTCCAGGCTTCTAGACCGACGAAAAGGATCTTCGGGACAACTTTTGTCCACTTCGTTGATCCAGCAGGTAGCAGTACAGGGGCAAGACGCACTATGCACTGTTGCACACTTAGAAAGTGGTAAGCTGCCCAGAGAGGTTTCCACACCCTTTTAGACAAAAGGAGAAATTCCCCAGCGAGATTAACCTTGCCTTCACCGAGTAAGGGGTGTCATTGTATCTCCTGTCAGTGGAGTCATAAACAATGTGACAGGTGTGATTCAAATTAATACTTGCTGTACTGTTTCTATACATAGCCTCTTGCAAGAAACAAACAGCTTCTGATAGCTCCATTAATTTAGAAATGATAGATATTTGACCAGCTGAGAGTGGGAGCAAAGAACACACATAGCAATTTGAACGATTAGCTGATTTGGCTGTGTAATTAGCATACTTCCACCACACATTACCAGCATAAACATGGTCCTGATAACCTGGACCTTCTAGCCAGTTATGGTGTGTGTGTGTAATGTATGTAGCCCTACGATAGATGGGTAATGGTGTCCCTCAAAATAACCAAAATAAAAGTGTTACCACAAGGATGATGATGAAAAAACAGGTGTACCATTCATATCTTTCAGCTGCCAACCTTCTCTCACTGGCATTTTGTCTCTCCATGATAAACAACAGAAAAAAAAAAACAGTTAAACAGTCACTTGTTGAGGATCCCCCCTTTTTTGTGATGTAGTTTGCAGTGGGGATTAAAATAGAAACAGTCTTGCTGAGGGAATGGGGATTAAATAGTTTCTTGCTGGGGGTTTTGTATGGGGTAAAGTTTGCAATGTGTGAAATGCACCAAGGAGTCACATCCTTCAACTTTCACGGCTGTTAGTGTCACCAGGATGACTTTGTGTGGTCCTTGTCAGGGAGCGTTGGCCCAGTTTTTCTTTTTGATGACTTTGATAAGGACCAGATCCCCCGGCAAAATGTGTTCCATTATCTGAGAAAATCTTTTCAATTATTCCAAATCTTGGTATTATTTCAGTTAAGAGTTTCTTTGCTACTGTAGCAGCATTTGGATGAGTGCAAGGGAAGGCTTGTCCATTTAATAAATGTATCAATAATCACCAAACAATATTTCTTCCCTTCACATTTATTTAGTTCAATGGAATCCATGCAAAGGTTTTGAAAAGGATAAGTTGAAGCAGGGAAGGTGCCTTTTTCAGGCCTTAAGTTCCCTTAAGCATTGTTTTCTTCTTACAAAATTGAGTAACAAATTTTAGATTGCATAGCAAATTATTTTTACTTATACATTATTAATTATTTTACTAATCATCCCCCCCTTTGATACATGGGAAACCCCATGTAGCAGATTGGAGGCCTGCTGAAACAGTTTGCGTGTCATGTGATAAGTTTTTTTAGTCAGTGTTAAAATAAGTGATGCTGTGGTGTGGTTTCCTATATGACCTTGTGCAGCTGCTTTTGTGGTATTGTCTGCAAGTGTTTTTCCTTAGAGATTCGATCTGTGCCGTTAATATGTGTGGCACATTTGCATGTGGCTAATTTAAATGGAAGTTTTACACTGCCTAACAGTTTTAAAATGAGGTCTATGTAATCATGCCTCTTTTCTTCCACTGTTTTGTGAAGTGATGGGTGGTAGAGAATGCATACTGGCTGTCAGTGTACACTGAGTGCTTTTCTCTAACCTAATTTACAAATTAATTTTTAATTTTGTTACCGTGCAACGGTCAATGACTAGATGAGGCTGTGATAATGGCACTTTCATGCAAGCAAGGTGTCTGGATGGTGAGATGATTGATATTGTACTTTGTGACAAGATGACTGATACTGCATGTGTGACCTTCAGGGTCAAGGGATGAAAAAGAACAAGCCCTGCTGAGGCCTGCACTGCCAAGGAGGCAGCTATGTCAGCCTGCACACATGGCGGCAGTGCCCTTGCGACAGGGTCAAGTCTTGTGGAGTAATCTGCTACCGGACACATTTTTGTGCCACTTAGCTGAAGGAGCACTGACGTCATGTGCCCTTCTCTACAAATGGCTTTTTGCAATTGAGGAGTGCCAGGACATCAGTGCTGACCAAAGGTTTTTTTTTTTAAATTTTAACAAATGCCTCTTGTGCCTCAGGTGTCCTCTCAATTTTGTCCACCTGAGCCATGGGTGTTTTGTAGATGAGATCAGATAAGGGTTGTACTTCAAATGATTAATTTGCAATCAAAGAGCAACAATAATTTAAAGTACCCAAAAATGACATAATGTCTCTTTTTGTGATGGATTTTGGTGCTGACAAAATGGCTTGTTTGTGAGCTGGGTCAACATGTTGGCTTTCTGCTGACAAAATGTGGCCTAAATATTAGACTTCTTTTTTCCACAACTGTAATTTCTCCTTGTTGACTTTGTGACCTTGTTCTGCTAAAAATTTCAGTAAGACAATGGTATCTTGTTTGCATGTTTCTTCATCAGGTGATGCCAGCAAAATATTGTCAAATTTGCTGACGTTGCCCATGGGAAAAAAAAAATGGTTGTTGATTCACAGTAACCTTATGATAGCCTGGTGAATGTGTACCTCTTGTTTTCAAATGTGAATGCAAACCAAAACTGGTGATCTGGATGTATTGATATGCTGAAAAAAGCACTCCTGATGTCTATTACTGTGAAATGTTTCATTTGTGGTTGTAGGTCATTCAACAAAGTGTGTGGGTCGGGGACTGAAACAGCTCTTGGGATAAGTGCTTTGTTTACCGCCTGAAGGTCCCGGACCATTCTCCATCCGGAAGATGGTCCAGCCCTCCTCACAGAAAACAAAGGTGTGTTACATGGAGAATTTGGGCATGGTATAATGACACCTGCTGCTTTCAGGTCCTCTATGACCGGTTTAATGCCTTCTTGGGCTTCAGGACATAGAGGGTACTGTCTTTGGTAAGGCCTATAATGAGATTTAGCATTTATTTTAACCAATTCTGCATTTTTTTTTTATTAAGCCTACATCTGCCTTTCCTGTTGACCACAGTGAATTTGGAATTTGTGAGAGTGTGTGTTCCTCTCCTTCTGTTAATTTAAAAAGTGATCACATGGGTGAATTGGGAACATTAATGTGGACTTCTTTCTGCATTGTGGTCACTCAGTTCAAAGGCAGTAAGTAGGTGTCCAGTTTTGAGGAATATTGAACCTTTGGATCAGAACTTTGTTTCCAAGATTGACCACATTCCTCCGTGGAATGGTTTTCCATAATTTGGATCTAGGCCGCTCAAATGTCTGTCAGCAATATTGGTCTGTGGCCTGCATTACATGTACTTCTGTCACGTGGAAAATGTGATGCTCTCATACCGTTCTCCGTTGGGAAACTTGATTAGAATGTCCTGAACCTGCAATGTCACTTGAGGTAAACACTGCATTGTTAACCCTTTAACTGCCAAATTTGCCATGTGGCACCTGGGGAAACGCAAGGCAACTCAAGCCCCCCCCCCCCAGTGGTCAAGAGTGGTAAAAAAATTTTGTTAATAAAATAGTTCAGATTTCCAAGGCTATAACTTAAAAGTTACAAGAGATAATGGCTTACTGTCAATTAGAAAGATGTAGAATATGATCCAAAGTTTCAAATAGGAATAAATTTATGCATCTAATTTGCATAATGTCACGGCAGCTATATAAATTGCATAACTCAGTCAAAAGTGGACTTTGGACACATTTACATAAAGAATGGTCCAGTTTTTTTGACACCGATTTGTCTACAGGGGTATGTTTTTATCTAATCTTCAAAGTATATGAACCAGAAAATCAATAAAATGTCAAAAAAACACATTTCTCTCTTACCTGTTACCGGGAGGGGGGCTCGCCCGTCCATGTGACCAGTCCGTTTTCGTCCATCGTAGCCGATGTCTGTGTGTTTGCTCAGCCATTTACACCGTGTACCACATCTACAAACTCTTATGATTACCCCACGCGAATTTCGTTTGTATTATGTGGCTATTTTTCCTGTTTGGTGCAGTATTCCTGGGGGAATCCATGCCGCCCATGGCGCCGCCATCTTGGTACTGGGAGCTCAGTTTTTTGTCACATTGACCTCGATGTAACACGTTTACTTAGTAATTTACACCCGTGCACCACATCTACAAACTCTTATGATTATCCCATGTGAATTTTGTTTGTATTACGTGGCTATTTTTACCATTTCATGCAGTTTCCGTCATCGCTGTCGCGATGACCAAACACAGCAACATCCACATTGGTGTGTGAGCTCAAAGCGGAAAAAGGAAGAATAATAATGAGGATTTCTCCTTCTTTGCTATATTCCATGTCAGCTATGATTCCTTCGGCACGTGTCTGCCACCTTCTAAACTGTCAGATCAATAGAGATTAGTACAAATTCTCAGTATAGCTGGGGGACGTCAATACGTTGACACATGCAGTTGCTGCGCTGTGCCACTGGGGGCGCGTGACCCGTCCATTTAATCTGGGCAGTTAAAGGGTTAACATCAAGTCAAAGTCAGGTAAATGGATGTCTGTTATGTCAGTGTTAACGTCAACAGTTGTACTTAGCTTTGGTGCAGACAGTCAGGTGGTCGGCCCATGAGGTCCTCCGCCTCTTCTCCACCGCTGCTGGCGTCTAGGACATTGCCTCCGCCAATGGCCCTTTTGTCCACAATGATGACAAACGTCACATTCCCCTTGCCACGGCCAGCTCGTCCCACACTTCCCTTCGTCCCCCCTCCACCACTGGGGTCCAGTTCCGGTACCACCCTGAAAAATCAAACTGGGGGGAAGCTCCCCCCCCCCCCCCCCGGTCAATAATCACACAAACAGGAGATGGTTTTTCTTTCACCTTTTTTCACTTTTTCTTTCCCTTCCTCCTCTATTATCGCTGCATGTTTGGCATAAGTTTAACACATCGCCAAATACACAGGTGTGGTATGTGGCCAAATGTTTGTGGATGTAATCAGCTAGGTGTGGGTGCATGTTTTGCAAAAAGACACTTTTCAAATGCTGCCAATAAGGTTCTACACCTGAATCATTAGCAGTCTTAGTTAAGTCAGAATGCCCATCAAACCTCTTGGAACCTGGTTGTATAGGCTTCAACACTTTCATCATTACCTTGTGTGTGGTTTGGATTGTCCCATATAAGCTGTATTTAAAGTTCAATCATAGAATATTATTCAGTGACAACAATTTTCATAATCTTCAGTTTTATTCATCGTATTGATGGCGAGTGTGGAGTGGACATGTGTGCACATCTACTTAACTCTTGGGCACCCCAGTGTGGCCGTTCTGGGTAGAGGGGTGGAGACGAGCGGAGGCGAGGTGACGTCAGCTGCAGCTTCCCCAGTCTGGAGTTCTGTGAGATCAGGGTATGGGCTGAGCAGCGGGGGAGCATGGAGGAGAAGGAGTAGAAGCATAGCCCCCTGCCCCCATGCCAAACTCATCATGCGCCATAGAAGAGTTAGAACACATATGAGTCAAATCTTTTTCCTTCCTTTTACCATGGGCAATTTTTTTAGATTTATCATCAGATTTTGATTTTACCATCCAAGTCCAGTCCAAGTCAGCCTGTTGCCCCCCTTTTTTTTCCTTTTCCATCTGAAGCCACTGTTGCCCCTCAGTTGGAGAGATAATGCCACTGTGAGCTAGAGAATGCAATTACACTGCAAAAGTCAAATATAAGTCAAATGAAATAACCTAATGCTGTTTACCTGCCTTCAGGCATCTCAAACAAAAGAAAAATCGAATTTTCTTGCTCCGCTGGCAGGTAGTTTTACTTAAAATAAGCGAAAAATTTTGGCAATTGATAATGTTAGTTAAAAATAGACATTTGCCAATAAAGCAAAATTAAATTGCTTAACACAAGTAACTATCATAAAGCTAGCAAAAACCCCACAAAAAATGCACAACAAAAGAAATTGCTGCCAAAACTATCTTGAAATAAAAAGCAAGCATCTAATACCTTTCATCTTACCAAAATCCCCAGTTCAGTGTGACCTTATTATTGCTTTAGCACAGCACAGGTTAGTCCTTTCACACACATAGCAAGCTCCAGATAAGCACACACATACTGTGTTAGTGAAACAATCCCAGTCACTTATAATAAGCAGATCTGGCAACCCAAGGTTCTCATCGTCAATCATCTTCTGCCGCTCTGAAAACACATTCATTTTTTTTTCCCATCTTTGTCACTTACCAATCTCCCGTGCAATCTGCCATTTCCCGTGAAACAACAATCTCATTATTGTCCTTTTGCACTTCACAACAAGAAAAAATAACCTCAACTTCTGTCTCACTGCCTGACTTCTGTGTTCTCACATTCTGTTTTTTCCCCTCTTTTTCTCACCAAAGTAAACCGTGAAACATTAAAAACACACATGAACAAGCACACGAACGACCAGACAAACTGCAGTTATTTAACGTATTTATTTTTATTATAATTTGAGGTTATTTTATTGTGTATATTTTTAAAGGTTATTTTGTTTCATTTTAGACCTGTTTTGAATGATGCCTTAAGGTATTGTAGTTCTTATTACCACATTAGAGTTTATCCTTATTATATTAGCGCTATTTACCTTTATTTTAAGGTTATCCCTGACTTTATCGATGCTCACTTGTGATGTAAAGAAGATCTTGCATTGATTTTAATACCACCGCGCGCTTTCTGTGGGTCCACTTTATGCAGTGGAAATGCACTTCCCCGCAGCCTCGAACCGGGACCCCCAAGCCTCTACCTCACCTAAAACCCGATTTACACTTTGCAATATCAAACGCTTGGCTTACAACTCTTACGAGTATTCTCAGACCGACCGTGGACTGTAACCGGGTGTCATCAGCAATTAACTTTACTTACTGTGATCCGCCTGCGGGTTGGCTCCGTCACTCTCCAGCTCTGCTCCCAGTGCCTCTGGACCGTGCTCTATTTCCACAAAACTGGCTTGTTGGCACCGGCGGGGGAGGCAGCTGTGCGCACTCGCTGTGGTGTCAGAATGCCGGAAACAGGCAGGAGAGGTATCTGGAGTCCCTGAGTTTGGGCGCCAGGTATGTTAGAAAAATTCCTCTTAACCTTAAGTCAAAAACCAGGCTGGATCAGAGTTTCAGCAAATTTAATTACACTGGCCAGTGGAGAGCAATACAAAAATAGTCTCAGAGCCTATTCGCACACCATTCTGACTCAAACACACATCACTCAGTTCTTTAAGCCCTCCGTTATCTGAGAGGTGGAGGAGCATTTTGTCCATCATGATTGGTCCAGTACATCTGGTCAAAACTTGGTGTACAGATTATCTTTTTCTTAGGAACCATGACTAACTCACTCAGTACCAGTCACACAGGAGCCGCACAGAATGGACTAAAAACAAGATAACTGATACAGCTGCATCCTTGACACTTTTACACAGACCCTGAGGCAGACTCTGAGACAAAGTAATTCACAAATATAACACTCCTACGGTAAGTCCATAATTAAAATGAGAATATGGATGGAATAAAAAAAACTATTTAGTGGATCATCATATTATAATTAAAATGGAAAGTGATTATAACAATTAAAAATCTCCCCATTGAAATAACCAAAAATCCCAGTGCACGCTCTTTCCTCTTGAGCTCCTGTCAGTAGAACGTGTACCATTTCAAAATACACCACTGAAATAACATTAAACAATACGCTTCTGATGACAGACCTCCTTTTTCCTGGTCAAAAGTGCATTGTCAGAAAATGCACTCTACTAGTGATGTTAAAACCGAGGCCTCATGAAACAATGAGCAACTTTGAGACAACTGCTTCATGAGCAACAGTGTTATGAAATATCTAATAAAGATTGCCATCTGGTGACTGACTGTGAGAACTGCATTTGAGTTGATAACCTGAAAAAAGGCAATACTCGATATCACAGGTTGCACTATACTTTTTGTTATGTCATTTTCTCTGACAGGCTTGTAAAAATTCTGTCAATCAGTTATCTGTCATTATATTTGACTTTAATTAGATCACCCTCCATATAATCTGTCAAATGGTAGACAGCTTTCAGAATTTGTAGTCATTGCTGGAAAAATTCTGTGGAAGGACAGTTTTCAGTGAATGAAACCTCTGAGATATACAGTGGTGTGAGAAAGTGTTTGCCCCCTTCCTGATTTCTCTTTTTTTTTTGCATGTTTGTCACACTTGAATGTTTGAGATCATGAAACTAATTTAAATATTAGACAAAGATAACACAAGTAAACACAAAATTCTGTTTTTAAATGAAGGTGTTTATTATTAAGGGTAAAAAAAAAATCCAAACCTACATGGCCCTGTGTGAAAAAGTGACCCCCCCCCCCCCCGTTAAAACATAAATTAACTGTAGTTTATCACATCTTTGAAAAGCTGAGTTCCATTTCTCTAGCCACACCCAGGCCCGATTACTGCCACACCTGTTCTCAATCAAGAAATCACTTAAAAATAGGACCTGCCTGACAAAGTGAAGTAGACCAAAAGATCCTCATCATGCTGCAATCCAAAGAAATTCAGGAACAAATGAGAAACAAAGTAATTGAGGTCTATCAGTGTGGAAAAGGTTATAAAGCAATTTCTAAAGCTTTGGGACTCCAGCGCACCACAGTGAGAGTCATTATCCACAAATGGTGAAAACATGGAACAGTGGTGAACCTTCCCAGGAGTGGCCGGCCAATCAAAATTACCCCAAGAGCACAGTGATGACTCATCCAAGAGGTCTCAAAAGACCCCACAACATCCAAAGAACTGCAGGCCTCACTTGCCTCATTTAAGGTCAGTGTTCATGACTCCACCTTAAGAAAGAGACTGGGGAAAAATGGCCTGCATGGCAGAATTCCAAGACAAAAACCACTGCTGAGCAAAAAGAACATAAAGGCTCATCTCAGTTTTGCCAGAAAACATCTTGATGATCCCCAAGACTTTTGGGAAAATACTCTGTGGACTGACGAGACAAAAGTTGAATGTTTTGGAATGTGTGTGTTCCATTACATCCGGCGTAAAAGTAACAGAGCATTTCAGAAAAGGAACATCATACCAACAGTAAAATATGGTGGTGGTAGTGTGATGGTCTGGGGGTGTTTTGCTGCTTCAGGACCTGGAAGACTTGCTGTGGTAAATGGAACCTTGAATTCTACTGTCTACCAAAAAACCCTGAAGGAGAATGTCTGGTCATCTGTTCGTGAACTCGAGCTGAACCACACTTGGGTTCTGCAGCAGGACAATGGCCCAAAACACACCAGCAAGTCCACCTCTGAATGGCTTAAGAAAAACAAAATGAAGACTTTGGAGTGGTCTAGTCAAAGTCCTGACCTGAATCCGATTGAGATGCTGTGGCATGACCTTAAAAAGGTGGTTCATGCTCGAAACCCCTCCAATGTGGCTGAATTACAACAATTCTGCAAAGATGAGTGGGCCAGAATTCCTCCATAGTGCTGTAAAAGACCTATTGCCAGTTGTCACAAACACTTGATTGCAGTTGTTGCTGCTAAGGGTGGCCCAACCAGTTATTAGGTTTCGGGGGCAATCACTTTTTCACACAGGGCCATGTAGGTTTGGATTTTTTTCCCCTTAATAATAAACACCTTCATTTAAAAAACTGCATTTTGTGTTTACTTGTGTTATCTTTGTGTAATATTTAAATTTGTTTGATCTGAAACATTTTTGTAAGAAATATACAAAAAAAAAAAAAAAAAAGGAGAAATCAGGAAGGGGGCACTTTTTCACACCGGATGGGGGGGTGGGGGGGGCAGACAGACAGAAAGAATGCAGGGCTTGACATTAACACCAGCCAATGGTTGCTGAATTTCAGCAGTGGCCGGTAAGACAGATACACTCTCCAGCCACTTTGGCCATGTGCAGCCATGAAGGGATGTCCCAGTCCATAGGGGTAGTGATATTATGCTCAACACCACCCACTCAACACTAATTTGCGCAATATTAAGCAGAAGTGTCATGAGCAGGTTTTTTTTTTTTAAATTTAATAGAACAAAATACAACATACAAACTCAATGAGGATAAAGGTTACAAAAGAGTTACAAAATCAGATCTTTCACAAAAATATACAATCAGTCAAACTTCTCATTCCAATTAACAAAAAATAAAAGGGGGTATATTAAAAGAGAGAGGAAGTGAGAGAGTAAAGATTACAAGAATTCTGATAGTCTTTTTTTTTTTATTATAGTAACAGGAGCTGTCAAATGTCTCTTGCAATTTTTTTTGCATCATGAGCAGTGCATCAAGCGCTTGTTTCAGCACACCCACAGTCACGTGACCTTAGAAAGCAAGGCCTCTTTATGTCTTTCACATCATGTGACTTGAGGTCTCATGGGAAATTTGAGAGGGTTCTATTGGAATTAGGTTTTTTTGTTTGCTTTGGATTGTTTGTTCCTGCCATTCAATTTTGAATAGACCTCATATTGGCAAATGCTCAAAAAAAGGTACTGAGATTTTTTTTCAGGTTTTTTACCCAGATGCAGTTCTGAAACTCAGTCAGCAGAGGGCACTCTTTATGAAATGTTTCATAACTGTCGATCATGAAGCTGTTGTCTCAAAGTTGTTCATTGTTTTGTAAGGCTTCAGTTTCACCATCACTAATGTATCTATGTGTAATATTTAGTACATGTAATGTGTTGTTTAATGTTACTAAACCTAATTCTAACTTGTGTAATACTGTCCCTGACTTCTAGTCAAATAGCGAATGCAATGACAATCTCTCAAAAAACCCTCAGTTTGAGTGGTGAATCAGACCTCTTTTAAATCCTTCACTATTGATGTAAGCAACGCCCAGCCCTCTCAAATTTCTGGCCAGGTCTCAAATCATGTGATGTGACAACGAGGCTTCAGTCATGTGATCATGGCCATGTTGACACAAGCTACGTTCTGATCCACAGTGTACTTCGAACTGTATTCCCTACTCCCTGCTCCGTTCTCAGGGAATATCAGTAAGTTAGCTGCCTTTCACAAAATTTCTCTATTTGAAACACCCTGTAACCATTGGCTCCTCCTCCGTGAGTTACCATGGTAACCATAGACACGTACTGATACTGTGGTGGATAATTTGTATTTCTTAAATAAAATATTAATACAAATATATTTTTATTACTATCAGTTGATTTAAACAATAACCAATATCAGTTTAGCTTGTTAATAACATTAGCAACAATAGTTTGTTTTACTCGTATTAGAGGCGCGATGGCTTATGGGTAATCTTGTCAATGTCCGGTGAAATGATGTACTGTTGTTCACTTCTTCCCTGCACAGTTATTATTTCCCTTTGAACTGAAGACTGTTCGCTCCCTTTGGTTTGGAATCTCAGTTAATATGGCGGATACCCTGTGCAGTCCATTTTGGAGTATACTATTGGGCGATCGGAACGCAGTTTAGTGCTTGACACTCTGCTCACGACACTTTGGTGTTATATTGCTCAAATCAGTGTTGAGTGGGCGGTTTCGAGCATAACCCGACTAGCTGATGCGCATGAGACTGTGTGCTGCCACACCTCTTTGAAATGAGCCTCCACTTGCCAGCGCAAAGCCGGCGCACTGTCTACTGGTAATTGGATGGCGTGATGCAAAGCATAAGAAACAGACAATGCGCTGACAGAAGCTAACAAAACACTGCCACAAGGCGGGAAGTGCAGCGTGAAAATCCACAGATAACCATCAAATTAGGGTCCATAGTCTCTCCAACGTGTCCTGGGTTTGCCCCAGGGTCTCCTAGTTATCCATGTCCCATCTGGTGTTTATATATGTTACCAGCCACCAGAGTCTTGTCATTCAACTGCTCAGATGTAAATATTTAAAATACATTTTAAATTTTTTTAAATGTATTTTTTCATCAATATATATATATATATTTTTTTGAAGAATATAACTTTAATTCTGCACCTTTCTAAATACTTTGTTGATGTATTATTTTCAAAAAATATGTTTTCATGAAAATACTGTCTATGCCACCTTTAAATGATGTTGCTAAACATTTAAGTCTACAGCTACTTGGAACCTGATGATCGCTGCTTGTGGCTATGTTTATTATTTAGAAACTGTTACTGTCTCTTAAACTCCAGTTCCTCTGGTTGCTGCGGCCGACTTAAAAAAGGAGTTAGAGATGCTGCATTATAGGGAACATAAAAAACTTGCAATTCAAGGACAGATCACAGCAGTGTGGTACAAGAAACATCCAAAGACTACACAGTCAGCAGGGGCCAAAGATAATGAGGTAATTAACATTGTTTTAAAATGTGTTTTCTAAAGCAGTCCAGAGATTAAAGCAGCTCAGTTGGTTTTCTGCAGGCTCTCAGTGTTTCTTCTGACACATGTGAACAAGCAGAAGCAGGCCCACACCATCACCCCTCACCACCTTCTGACAAGAGCTCAGTGAGACAAAGGAAAAGAAGAATTCAGATGAGGTATGATTTGATTCCTAATTATATGATTTGTGAGTTTGATACTGAACCACTGAAGGAGACATAATATGTTTGGTTTATTTTGTGGGAGATTTTACATTTTGGACTTGGTCTTTACACACTTTTTTAAATTTAAACTCTTATATTAGATGTAGGCAGAGGTGGGTAGTAACTAGTTGGATGTACTCAAGTATAGGTACTCGTAATTTTTTCATAAAATTGTACTTAATGAGTAGTTGTATTTCGGGATACTTTTTTCTTTTACTTGAGTAGATTTTTGATGAAAAACATGCTTTTTACTCAACTACATTTAGTTGTACTCTGAGTTACTTTTAATTTTACTGATTTGCAAACTAGTTAGAAATGTGCTTGTTTATTCTGTAATTTTTTTTTCTTTCTGGAGAATTTTAAGTTAAAAAAAGTTTTAAATTTAATTGATTCATATTTTAAAGAAGAAATGTTAAAAATCTATAAGAAAACAATGCAAAATTATGAATAAAAAGTTCCAAGTTTGCATGTTTAAAAAAAAAGGAAATGTATGAAAGAAAAATTGTAAATTTGCAGTAGAAATGTCTTAAATTTACGAAGAAATAACCTCAAATTTATGAGAACAAAGTCTCTTTATGAGAAAGCAGGTTTCAAAATTGAGTAAGAATATGCAACTTTAAATGACAAGGTTGCAAAAACCAGCAGATGTAAGATAAGCCTTTATTAGTCCCATAATGGGGAAATTATAGGATTGCAGCAGCAAAGAGATAGCAGCACTCAGAGCAATAATAAATAAGATAACAATTGGTTAGCCAAAGCAGTAAATAAATATACATATGTATGCAGTTAGATGGAATAAACAGCATTACAGTTAGTTAAATTACCTGGCAATATATAAATATAGACCCACACAGTATATTTCACATTTGAATGCACAGTGTTGTTGCCACCCTCGATAAGATGGAGGGAAAAAATGTGCAGTGTTCAGTACTGGAAGGAAATAAGGCAATGAGAGGAGTAATATCGGGCATTTCAATGGTTGTCTCAACTGATGAAATAATGAGGAACTTAACTGGAGCAAAAGTGACAGAGGTACAGAGATTGAAAGCTAATAGAAATGGCGATGGATGTGGTGGTCTGTCGGTAATGTTGGCGTTTGAGGGGGCAGGACTGCTGGGTGGGGCGTGTGTTGGCTGCATGGGCTGTGGGGTCGAACTTTGCGTTCCTCCTCTGCTCAGATGTTTCGGGTGTCGGGGGTTTGGTCGTGTGGCGGTGGTGTGCAGGGGTGGACGGCAGTGTGCCGGATGCTCCGGTGGACATCAGTGTGGCGGGTGTGGAGGGGGAGCCAAGTTGGGGTACTGTGGCTGCGGTGGTGGGCGTGGCTCTGCGTGTCGAGGTTGTGGTGCCAGCGGGGGAGCAGCAGAGGTTCGGTGGGTGGGGGTCTTCCGGGGATTGACGTGTGCGGGGGCTGCGAGGGGGGTGCGGGCTGGGGAAGTGGGGTGGACTCGGGGGGGGGGGGGGTGCAGACTTGCAGTGCATGCGGTGGAATTGGGGAGGATGCTTTGGTTTTGAAGGAAGATGGTTTTGTCTTGTTTGTGGTGGATGTGGTGGACTGCGGTGTGCGGACTTCCAGGAGAGCGGAGGGAATTGGGATCATTGTAGGGGTAGTGGAGGGGTGTCTTGGCATTGGGGGGCTGCATTGGGAGGCAGTTGGGGACTTGCTGAGTGGGGGATCTTTGGGTTCGAAGACATCATGAGCTGGTGGATCAACTGCCAATCAAGTCTAAAAGAAGAAGAGGAAGAATGAGATGAGACTCAGATACGCACTACAGCTAGAAGAAGAATAATGAGATGAGACGCAGATACGAGATTAAAGAAGAAGAACATCACAAAGCTATGAGGAAAACGTCACAAAGCTATGAGGAAAAACAGACACACAGAAAGACAGACATAGTATAGTGTGTGGCGGTAAAGCACCTGTAGGCTGGTTGCCATCTGTCAATCAAATCTAAAAGAAGAAGAAGATGATAATTGTAATTGGATAAGTTGTGTATTGGAGGGGACAATTTCTATTGTGCAAAGTGTGATGTTTACACAGAAAAAGTAGGAAATACGAGAAAAAACATTTAAGAGAAAAGAATATAGTAGTAAATCAAGACGGGGGGGGAAGCTGCAAATTCGAGAGAAAAGAGTAACAAGTGTTGGCAAGAATTACTCCTCAAGTAACATTGTTAGTGGATACTATCATACTGGAATATTTCTTTTGGTGGCTCCTAGCAGTCTGTCGTGGGCGACAATGACTGTTTCATTTAGGTATGATCAGATTCCTCCACGCAGCTCTGTCCTTAGCCTTCCGCTGCCAGGAACTCCTGTCTATATCCAGCTTCTTCCAAGATTCTTTTTACAGTGTCTTTAAATCTGAGCCTTGGTCTACCCTGATTGTGTTTGCCCTCGCATAACTGTGAGTAGAGTAACTGCCGAGGGAGACGCTGGTGGTCCATCCTCTCAACATGTCCGAGCCATCTCAGGTTCGTCTGTATTAGCATGTCCTCCATTGATGGTAGACCAGCTCGTTTCAACACTTCTATGTTGGTTATCTTGTCTTTCCATGAGATGTTCATTATGGCTCGAAGGTGTCTCATCATGTATGCGTGGAGTTTCTTCACCTGCACTCTGTAGACAGTCCAAGTTTCAGCACCATACAATAGAGTAGCCAGTACTGTCGCTCTGTACACTTTGCATTTTCACACGGATAGACATATGTCGATTGTTCCACAATCTCTCCCTCAAGTTTTCAAACACAGTGCTTGCTCTTCCCATTCTGAGAGATAGCTCATCCTCCAGCCTAGCATTCTCTGAAACAGTGCTCCCGAGATACTTGAAAGTCTTGCACTTGACTAGTGGCTCTGTACCAATGCTGATCTCTTCTGGTAGTGATGTTGATAACTAGAACTTTGGTGGTTGATAAAGGCACTCTGTCTTCTTGATGTTGATGTTGAGGCTGAATTGGCTAGCTGCTCTTGCAAATTTCTCCACTAAAGATTGCATATCTTCCGCACTGTGTGCAACTAGAGCACTGTCGTCGGCAAAGAGCATTTCTCTTACTACCTTTATCGATGTCTTACTCTTGGCTTTAAACTGTGCCACATTGAACAAGTCTGCTTCTTTCCTTGTTTGAATGTATACTCCTTCTGAAGTGTCTTTGAAGGTCACCTCAAGCATGGCTGCCAGATATAGCGAGAAGAGTGTAGGCGCCAGCACACACCCTGGTTTCACCCCGTTGCTTACTGAAAAGTCTTTAAGATACTGAACCACTCATTGCCACGTTTACTTGCATACCTGTATGGAGTGCCTCGATCAGGCTGACAAACTTCTCTGTACAGCCATATTTCTTGAGTACCTGCCAAAGTCCTTGTCGCGAAACGGTATCAAAGGCTTTACTGAAGTCTATGAAGACTACATAAAGCGGCATGTTCTGTTTGATACACTTTTCTTGAACCTGTTTCAAGCAGAAAATCATGTCCATTGTGCTTCTTCCACTTCTAAAGCCGCACTGGGTTTCTGGTAGTACATTCTGCGAGATGTGTTCATTGAGTCTGTTCAGTAGTACACGTGAGAGAACCTTACCAACAGTGGCTAGCAGTGATATACCTCGGTAATTCCCACAATTTTTCCTGTCACCTTTCTTGAACAAAGGCACAATACTTGCATCCTTCCAGTCTTGAGGTACTTTCTGGGCATCCCATATCTCTTGGATGAGGTTGTGCAGGCAGTTGGTCAGCTGAGCACCACCAAATTTCCACGCTTCTGCTGGAATTCCATCCCTTCCTGGAGCTTTACCATCCTGTGTTGTCCTGATAGCTGTCATTAGTTCATCAAGATTTGGTGGTTCATTCAGACTTGATACATCTGGTCGCTGCACTAGAGCTTCTTTAGCCTTTTCAGTGAGATCTCCAGGGTTGTTTAGTAGTTGGTCAAAGTGGTCTGCAGATCTGTCCAGGATCTTGTCTTTCTCCTGCAAAACCGTTTTACTATCCATAGCCTTTAGTTGGATCAATCCTCTTGGTTTAGGGCCATAGATTTCTCTCAAACCTGTGAAGAATGTTTTCATGTCCTTCCTGTCTGCTGCAGTTTGAAGTTCCTCCGCTTTTTCATCCCACCAGTTGGACTTCCTCTCTCTGGTGTACTTCTGTAGCTCACTCTGAGCCTTTGAGTACTTCTTCTTCTTCAACCTTGTGTTACACTGTAGGTTTTCCTGCCTAGCTGTATTCCTCGCTTCTAGTAGTTTCTTCAGGTGTTCATCATGCTCATCAAACCAATCTTGATGTTTCCTCTCAGGGTGGCCTACTATATCACTCGCAGTCTGAAACACCGTATCCTTCAGTGTTGCCCATTTCTCTTCTGTGTCATTCTCTGAGTTGTTGCTGTCCCAATCTTTCAAGTTTTCATCTATTTCCTGTGTAAGTTCTTCCTGCTTCTTTTGGCCTTTCAGTGCACTAGTGTTTAGCTTCCATGGTGGCTTTGCACCTGTCCTACAGTGCTATTTTCGTCTGCAAATCCTTAATCTAGATCTCAGCATAACATGATCAGTACCACAGTTCACACCTCTCATTGCTCTGGTGTCCAATACATCCCTTATGTCTCTCTGCCTTACTATGATGTAGTCTAACAAGTGCCAGTGCTTGGATCTTGGGTACATCCATGTCTTCTTGTGTGTCTCCTTGTGCTTAAATAGAGTGTTGGTTATCACAAGGTTGTACTCTGAACATAGTACAAGTAGAAGTTCTCCATTAGCATTGCACTTGCCTACTCCATAACTGCCTAGCACTCCTTTCCATTTCTCAGTGTCCGAACCAGCTCTGGCGTTAAAATCTCCAACAAGTATCAGCCTGTCATCAGTCGGTACACACCTGATAGTCTCACGTAAATCACTGTAGAACTCTTTCTTCACCTCCTCTGTGTTGGTCATTGTTGGGGCATATACACTGATGAGTGTGGCATACATCTTCCGCTGTAGTGGGAGTCTCATAGTCATTATCCTGTCGTTGATTGGCACCGGTTCCTCATCAAGCATTGCTGCTATCTCCTTTCTAACTGCAAAGTCCACTCCTGCTTCTCTCCTTTCTTGAGTTGATTTCCCACTCCAAAAGAAGATGTACCTATGGTCTTCCAAGCTGTCATATCCAGGCAATCTTGTTTCACTAAGTGCAGCTATGTCTACATTGTACCTGTTCATTTCCAGGGCCACAGGCGCGGTCTGTCTGTCTGGGCGCTGTGATATTGTTCTGTCCAACAGAGTGCGTACATTCCATTCTGCTACACACAAGGCTGCTGTTTTCCTCTTCTTTTGTCTTCCTGCTCCTAGCTTACTTTTTGCTGCCTGTCAGAGTGTGAACAGATCAGCCCGGACCTTGTTAGCCCGGGCGACGTCCGAGCCGGTATGAGTTGCTTTCTGACTGACCATTTCATGAAACTGCTTGCAAAGTATTTGAGTACCGCTAGCTTTTGCTGGGCTAGCAGCACATTCTTGGCAGATAAAGGTATTAACAGTGGCAAGGACAAGCCAAGACAAACTGACTCCAATATCTGTTGCAGTGACTGACCAGATGATAGGTTTGTTTATCTCTGCTCTTTGTGTAGTGCATGTCACGATGCACCGACTGGCACAGTCCACCACAGACCTTGCGACAGATGTGTTTATCTGCCAGGATGTCCAGTCTCATCCCGTGTAACTGGGAGTGGTCCACCACAGACCTGTGGCAGATATTGTTTTTCGTTCTGCCAGGATGCCCAGTTTCACCCTCCATGCCCTCGGAAGGGCGGGGATGCCGATTGAGTTGCAGACGGCCCAACCCATGAGACAGGTAGTACCAGTTTTCATGGTTATCCGGTAGCAAGCAAGCCAATGCCTGACCTGACAACAGGCATTGGTGGCTACTCTTACTTATACTTGAGTAATAAATCATCTTCATCATCATTATCTTCTTTCGGCTGCTCCCTTTAGGGGTCTCCACAGCAGATCATCTGCCTCCATCTCACCTTATCCCTTCATCTTCCTCTGTAACACCAACCTTCTCCATGGCCTCTTTGACTACATCCATGAATCTTTGTGGTCTTCCTCCTTTCCTCCTGCCTGATAGCTCCATCTTCAACATCCTTTGTCCAGTATATCCACAATCCCTCTCCTGCACATGTCCAAACCATCTCAGACTAGTCTTTTACTTTGTCTCCAAACCGCTCAACCTGAGCTGTTCCTCTGATGTACTCTTTTCTACTCCTGTCCCTCCTAGTCACTCCCAATGAGAATCTTATGATCTTCAACTCTGCTATCTCCAGCTCCACCTCCTGTTTTTTTGTCAGTGCCACTGTCTCCAAACCATACATCATAGCAGATCTCACTACCGTCTTGCAAATCTTCCCTTTTACTCTAGCTGCTACCCTTCTGTCACAAATTACCCATGACACTCATCTCCACCCACTCTACCCTGTCTGCACTCTCTTCTTTAACACTCTTGTGCATTTTCCAGTGCTTTGGATGGTTGACCCCAGGTATTTAAACTCATTTACCTTCACTACCTTTACTCCTTGCATGTTGATTATACACACATAGACTATCCATGACACACAGATCCATCTTTCCTGAGAGGAATAGGGGCCTCAAAATGTACTTTAAATAATTATTTGATTTTTATGATATGTAATTTAAAACTAAATCAGCTATGGCATTTTGCACTAGAAGACGCGTTGCATATGCATGGATACATTGCATATGTGTGGTACACTAACAAAAGTTATTTCATAATTCATTTTAAAAAGCTAAACTTTCATGCAGCATATTCTGTCTTCATATAGACAGTAAATTGAGCCATTGAAAACCTAAAAAAGGATAAAAGGATTTCTCCCACAGCAGCTGGGCGACTGGGGAGAACCAAGTTGCCCCACCTAGCAGCAACACTTTGTCTATGAGCAGTGATCTGTCTGTTGACTTCAACTTTAATGAAAGACTATTTTATTTTGTTTTATTAGTTTATTTCAGTCTAACTTGGCTGCATTGACTGCCAGTTTAACACTGGTCCACTCCATGAACTGTCATTTATTGCTGATCCCGGAGGCTTAGAACAAAATAAAATATTTTTTTCTTACCTCCACCTCCGTTATCAACATCCCAGTGTCACACTTTGTGAAGTTATTTTTTTTAATGTTGCGCTTTCCCACTGGATTGACAATCATTGTTTGACAGAAGAGTGATAGAAGGGGCGTATAGAGTCATTTACAATCATTAGTGGGCAGAGCTGAGGTGGGCTAAAGAGCTTGTGCACGTGCGCTAGTTTTCACGTGGAATTGCGATGTATAAAGAAAAGGAGTGTAGAGTCTGGTGTGTGAACAGTTTTACAGTATACATCTGAAAATTTCTGTGCGGACACACCTTTCTGATTTTGTAACTACACCATCTTTCAGTATGAACGCTGCACAATCCTTTATACATGATGCCCCAGACTCTCTTCCACCTGCTCCCTACTCTCACTACAGATCAGTGTCATCTGCAAACATCATGGTCATGGAAAATCCTGCCTGACCTCGTCTGTCAGCCTGTTCATCACCATAGCAAAAAGAGGCTCAGGGACTATCCCTGATGTAATCCCACCCTCATCTTGAATCACTCCTACAGCACACCTCACCACCATCTCACTGTCTGCATACATGTCCTGCACCACCCTCACATACTTCTCTGCCACTCCTGACTTCCTCATACAGTACCAAGCTTCCTCTCTTGGCAACCTATCATGCTTTCTCTAGATCCACAAAGACACAGTACAACTCCTTCTGACCTTCTCTATGCTTCTCCAACAACACTCTTAAAGCAAACATTGCATCTGTAGTACTCCTTCTTGGCATGAAACCATACTACTGCTCACTGATTGTCACCTTTTGTTAGCTGACTTCAACAACTCCTTCCCATATCTTCATAGTATGACTGATCAACTTTAGGCCTCTGTAGTTAGTACAGCTCTGAGCATCCTTGCCCCTCTCTTCCTCCTTGATCTTTGACCAACTGTAGCCTAATTTCCACCAGCACCCTGTTGGATAACAGCACCGGTGGTGATCGTTGTTAACCTGGGCCTTGACTGATCTAGTATGGAAGTGTCATTCGTCATGATCCGCATGTTTGATTTGGCAAAAATTGTACACCAGATGCCCTTCCTGACACAACCCCCTCCCCATCTACCTGGGCATGGGACTGGCACTAGGAGGACACTGGCTTGTGCATCTCCCATGGCTGGGTTATTCTTAAGTAATAGATACCATAAGGTAACACTAGTTTTACTTGGGTACAAATTCTGGATACTATACCCACCTCTGGATGCAGCTTCTTTTACTTTGAGGCCAAACTGCTTTTGAGCAATTTTTCTGATTCGTTTTCCTCAAAAATAAAAGTTTGAACAGCGGGAGGGTAGAGCTGTTGTGCTCACAGTTAAAAATATGCAGTTCTCATTTAATCAGTATTACACGAGATCGAGAGTAGTATCAATGAATATTTTTAACTGGTCATGATTTGTCGTATGCCCGATGCGGAGCGGAGGGCATATTACTAATCACCGCCAGTTAAAATAGGCATGATTCCGCAATGAGTTCAAGTGTAATAGTGTTTTTATACAACAGTTCTGCAAGCATATTTTATTAAATGACAGCAATACTGGACAAAATATTGTGATTTGTTTGTTTAACCAGTTATTTTGCGCAGCTGAGAAAAAAATAGTCCTTTTTAAATGTAGCCAGTAACTGTTGCTAAACATCTCAGTCAGCATGAAGACGTCTATTGTCATTTTACACACATGTAAACAAATTAAATATTGTCAAATGCAAAAATCAATGTTTAGAATGCATACTGGTCCCTGTTGAGTAGGTACTGCAGAAGAACCGAGATCGAAAAGTGACCAATGCCAGTGGCTAGCTAGCATGCTAGTGATTTGGTGTTAGCACACTTTGCTAGCATTTTCTTGGCATTTTCAGATGAAATAGAGTCTATCACAACAAAGGTATTGTTAAATTAAATTAAATCACCCTTTATTGTCATTCAACTGTACAACCAATCATGTACAGTAGAACAAGATTGTGCTTTACCTATCTACTGTGTTAATCACACACACCCCAAATGTAGAATCAGAGGGTTGTGGTTTGTTAATCGAGACGATAAATCCACCTCTAGCACTGCCTATTTTTTTAAACAGAAGTGAAATAGCTTAATGATGTTTATACAAGGGCAAACTTTGTAAACTCAAGAGGTTTGTTGTTGTTTTTTTTGTTTTTTTTTTTGTTTTTTCAAAAGGGTGGTACTTCCAGGTCACGGAGGTATAATTTCTTGTCAAACAGCACCTCACTGTGGAAATTAAGGCATCCAACACAGTACTGCAATTCTCAAGTTTGCAGACTTGACAGTAAATTACTGTCAGTCATTAATAGTTACTAGAATACCTTTGAAGTGGAATGATACATACCCAGTGAAACATTGGAGTGCAATTATCATGGAATATAGTAACTCCTGGAATCCCAATTGTCCAATCAAATTGCTCAGTCGGAACTAAGGCTACGGCCACACAGCAGGTCTTTTGCTGAGATCCGATTTTTTGTGTGTGGGCGTTCACATTATAATTTAAATGCAACCCCCATCAGACTGGAGTATGAACGGTCTCCAGTTATGAAGTGACCTGCATGTGCAGAAGAAAATGTAACGTCAGACACACCGTTGTGTTTGCAGAACTAAATATGAGCCCTGAACAATTGGGGGGGGGGGCAGAACTTCACCTTGATGCAGTGCAGCAAAATAAATGTTAAAAAACATTCAGAAATGTTTATGCACACAATAAATGAGACCAACTTCATTCCTCTACAGGCCAGATGACCGCTGTGATCAGCTCTGCTCTAACAGAACTGAACTCAATTAAACAGCTTTCTTGAAAATGAGACCCCGTGTCTCAGTGGGATTACCTGTATAAATAAGCTTAATAATAAATAATCCTAGCGATTACAATAGGGCTCTTGCCCTAATAGACAGCATGGATCGTACCAGCGGCATAACACCGGTCTTGCACAAGAGCCGCCAGAGACTCCCCTCTCCTGGACTGTGTTTTCGTATGCCCTATTTGGCCATTCCGCTCCACAGTCATTTACATATTACAGCAGCCAGGACTGTGCTGTTTAAAGCGTCCAGTAAATGTGCCGTTACTGTGCGTCTGTAATGTCTGACGGTTTCAGCCCCAAACTCCACCCTCCCACACACACCCCGCCTGCAATTTTGAAGTTGTTGTGCCGTGGGAGCCGACAAAATTATGATCCAGTGATAAAGGGAAGAAGATTGATTAAAAAAAGAGAGCACAAATCAGCTGTCTGCCATGCCTGTGGCATCCTCCACAGCAGAATTGTAGCGTCTGTCTCACTTCAGTGAGGAAAAAGTCGGATAACATGCAACATGACCGTTCAGACTGAGGTCGCTTTGGAAAATATCAGATACGTATCGGAATTAGGACCACATATGAAAGTGGCCTGGGTCTGGTGTGAAAAAAATTGGATATGTGCCATTCAGACTGTCATTAAAAAAATCAGATATGGGTCACATTTGTGCAAAAAAATCAGAATTGCGCATTAAAACCTGCAGTGTGACCGTAGCCTAACTGTTGTATAACACTGCATTAACAATATGTCCTCAGTATCTCATTTTTCTACTATCCAAGGATAAAAGTCAGACCAAAAATTTGTGCTCATAAATTACAGTATCTCTATCTTTAAATCCAAGGATTCTCTGTCTGTTCCTCATATATCTCTCAAGCCGTTTGTCAGACTGACCTCAGATTTGATACGTTCTTTGCTGAGGTTATGAGAGTGTGCATCCCCGAATTTCAGCCTTCCCGGATATGTGGAGGTTTTGGAGGGGAAATCTTTATTGAATGTCCATGGGGGAGCATATTAGATGAACACAGAGGTGGAAAAGGTATAACTGCTGGGAGTTGGGAGCTGAAATTCACAGGGCAGGCTCTGGAGGCTGGTGGGATAAAATGATAAAATAAAATTTTGGTCTGATCCAAGCTCTGGAACCGGGTCGTCCTTAGAAGACCTTATAAGGAATTGTTCAGAACTCCTTATAAGTTAAGGTATGGCCATGTGACTAGAATTCCATGACTGAACAACACCTTGTAAGGAGCTGTTCAGAACTCTTCTTCTTCTTTTAGATTTGATTGGCAGTTGGCAACCAGCTTACAGGTGCATTACCGCCACGACCTTCACTCTAAATCATCACTCTATATCTCTTTCTGACCATCCTCCTGTTCAGAACTCCTTTTTTTTTTTTTTTTGTGATTTTGTATACTTTATTGATCCCCAGAGGGGAAATTGAGGGCATCCACCTGAATGGATGAAGCAGCCACTGTACGGCGCTATCCCTTTACCATTCACACACACATTCACACCTAGGGCCACTTTAAGATAAGATAAGATAAGATAAGATAAGATAAGCCTTTATTAGTCCCACAACGGGGAAATTCCAGGATTGCAACAGCACAGGGATAGCAACACTCAGAGCATTTAGAGTCTCCAATTAACCTAACCTGCATGTTTTTGGCCTGTGGGAGGAAACCGGAGAACTCCCGGAGTAAACCCACGCAGACGCGGGGAGAACATGCAGACTCCTCACAGATCACTGTTGGTCAGGGGCTGGGATCGAACCAGGGATTCCATGACCAAGGGTGAGTTGCTGTGCTACGGCAGTGCTAACCATTGCGCCACAGCAGTGGTTAGACCGTTATGAGAACGTCTTAGGTGTTCCTAATAGGTGCCATCTATTCTTTGGTGCAAGCATCACTTCTATGATGTCACCAGTCCACACGGGGTCACACGGGCACTGTACTAGTGCCTGAAAACAAAGGGGAAACTTAAAGGGTCTACTTTAAATCTATGTCTTAGGGGTGGGACAAAAGATTGAGTGATGGATCGTCATACTTGACACAACCAACGATGCACCGATCCCTAAACGCATGGTTCAATCTTTTATTAATTATGTACAGTAAATATTCATGTAAATGTTGCATATTCGCTTGGATAGTCAACCAGTTGCGTTTTCAGTTGCACCCAGTCAAGTGAAGTCATAGCTTGTCTCGGCAAGCTTTACAGCCAGCTTTGAAAGTTAGGAAGCAGTTAGCTCAAAGTTAGTTCAAATGTCGGGCCTTTTTTGGATTTTATAACAAAGATGGAAGGAAAGACCTTGACATGACACACAATCCGCAAGAACCGCTGCACGGGAAAAAAACAACACATGGGCCAGCAAACATCTCAGAGCAACATTAGCAACAGCTAAGCTAAAAACACACCGGCATGGATCTTGCTTTTTATCCGATCGCCAAGTAAATAAAGTTTATTTATGAAGCGCTTTTCACAGACATACAGACGTGGACAAAATTGTTGGTACCTCTCTGTTAATGAAAGAAAAACCCACAATAGTCACAGAAATAGCTTGAATCTGACAAAAGTGGTAATTAAAAAAATTATATGAAAATTAACCAATGAAAATCAGACAATGCTTTTGAATTGTGGTTCAACGGAATTATTTTAAAAAACAAACTCATAAAACAGACCTGGACAAAAATGATGGTACCCTTAACTTAATATTTTGTTGCACAACCTTTTGAGGCAATCACTGCAATCAAACGATTTCTCTAACTGTCAGTGAGACTTCTGCATCTCTCAGCAGGTATTTTGGCCCACTCCTCATGAGCAAACTGCTCCAGTTGTCTCAGGTTTGAAGGGTGCCTTCTCCAGACGGCATGTTTCAGCTCCTTCCACAGTTGTTCAATAGGATTTACATAGATCAGGGCTCATAGAAGGCCACTTTAGAATAGTCCAATGTTTGGCTCTTAGCCATTCTTGGGTGTTTTTAGCTGTGTGTTTTGGGTCATGCTCCTGTTGCAAGACCCATGACCTGCGACTGAAACCAGGCGCAGGTCATGGTCTGACACTGGGCGGAATATTTCTCTCTAGAATACCTTGATAGTCTTGAGATTTCATTGTACCCTGCACAGATTCAAGACACCCTGTGCCAGATGCAGCAAAGTAGCCCCAGAACATAACAGAACCTCCTCCATGTTTCACAGTAGGGCCAGTGCTCTTTTCTTGGTATGCTTCATTTTTGCATCTGTGAACATAGAGCTGATGTGCCTTGCCAAAAAGTTACAGTTTTGTCTCGTCTGTCCATAGGACATTCTTCCAGAAGCTTTGTGGCTTGTCAACATGCAGTTTGGCAAATTCCAGTCTGGCTTTTTTATGATTTGTTTTCAACAGTGGTGTCCTCCTTGGTTGTCTCCCATGAAGTCCACTTTGGCTGAAACAATGACGGATGGTGCGATCTGACACTGATGTACCTTGACCTTGGAGTTCACCATGAATGTGTTTAGAGGTTGTTCTGGACTCTTATGTTACCATTCGTATTATCCGTCTCCTCCTGTGGCCACGTCCAGGGAGGTTGGCTACATTCCCGTGGATCTTAAATTTCTGAATAATATGTGCAACTGTAGTCACAGGAACATCAAGCTGCTTGGAGATGGTCTTATAGCCTTTACCTTTAACATGCTTGTCTATAATTTTCTTTCTAATCTCCTGAGACAACTCTCTCCTTTGCTTCCTCTGGTCCATGTTTAGTGTGGTACACACCATGTCAACAAACAGCACAGTGACTACTTGTCACCCTTTAACCTCTTGCACTTCGGTGTACCGCGGGCGGACACGTCTCTGCGTCCTAGAGCGCACGAGGGCGCCCTAGTACGCACACTGTGCGTCCTAGGGCGCACTGAAGGAAAAAAAAAGCTGCATTTCCGTTCTTCCACTACAGACACAGCCGCGAACAGAAAGCCAAAGGAGTGCTTTGATTGGTTTAGATGTGATTGACCTCTCATTCGACTAATAAGAGCCTTGAATTGGGTTTCTGAAACCTTGAAGAACCAATGACTGAAAACCTAGCAAGAAGGACCCGCCTACCAACGGCTGCGAATACAGCCAGCCAATTGAAGCACAGAAGTTCGAAAGCATGCGTCCCTTGCATAAAATCTATTTTGTGTAAGGCTGGGTGACACACAGGCGCTCGCCAGTCTTTTTTTCTTACTACTGTTCTTATTTGTTTTGAAAAATCGTTCGCCAAAACCGCAATCATGGAAGCGCAAAACCGCAATAATGAAATTATGGTTTGACCGGGTCGCGTGACCAGAACCACGAGTCCGTAACAAGCGGACCAGCTTCATGTTCGTCTGACAATGAGGAAGAGAAGTTCGCCAGCGACACTGCTGTTGTGGACAGGTAAGTGTTATAAGCTAAATTATTCTTTATCCCTGAAAATTGTAATCCAAATGACTTTTGACCGATCGGTAAATTACAACTGTGCGTTATCGCAACATGACGGCTCCGGTCCGGTCGGCGCACGGACCGTGTCCAGTCCGTGCGCCGCGTCCGGACCGTGAACGCCCCCCACCCCCCACCCCGCTACTCTTCTGTAGATATTATTGCAGGTATTTTAGTACAACTGTGCGAAGTAGACCACAGCGCCCGTCATGTGTCGATGGACGATGTCCGTCCTCTGTAGCGGGGGGGGGGGGGGGGGAGTTGTTATCTTCTACATTACAGATATTTTAGTATAATTTTTATTGCACTGTAGGTTATTTTTTCTTGTAAAAAAAAAAAAAAGCCACACATTTTTTACGTGGCATGCTTCTTTGTGTGTGGGGGCTTGTTTGTTCATTCATTCATTCATGAATGAATAAATAACCCCCCCACACACACACACACACACACACAGCCCTTCACCTTTCATTAGAGCCCAAGATGAAGCTTCTATATTGAATCAATCAAAAGTTACAGACGTTTTTCCAAACTGTGCCATTTGGCACAGTTCAAAAACGCCTGGGAACAACCTAAGAAAAAAGCTGTGTACTATATTCATTTTTTGTGGTATTGCTACAAAATTTTGACCTCAGCTGGATAACACTTGGTTCTACATTTCTGTTGCATTTTCCAACCTGGATCTGACAGCTGTGTGTTATTTGCAAGCATTTGTATCCAAAAAAACACCCAGGCGAAATTTATTTTCTTCAAGTTCAGTATGTTTAGATGACTGTTACTCAGTGGCTGGAGCACTTAGAGAGATTATGACTGTTTTGCCAAAAAATTCAAAGTGTTTTCTTTTAAATGAGACTAACCCCATGAAGATGCTGCAAAGGGTTGAAGAACAGCTTTTGATTTACTTTGGGTACGTTATTTTTTGGCGTTTTTAGGGAAATTGACCAGAGTGCAAGGGGTTAAATAGGCCGACTGACTGATTACAAGTTTGTAGACACCTGTGATGTTAATTAGAGGACACATCTTGGTTGAACATGTCCCTATGGGCACATTATTTTCAATCTTTTCTAGGGGTACCATCATTTTTGTCCAGGCCTGTTTCACGAGTTTGTTTTTTAAAATAATTCTGTTGAACCACAATTCAAAAGCATTGTCTAATTTTCATTGGTTAATTTTCATAGAATTTTTATTTATTACCACTTTTGTCAGATTCAAGTTATTTCTGTGACCATTGTGGGTTTTTCTTTCATAAACAGAGGGGTACCAACAATTTTGTCCACGTCTGTATAGTCACAAAGCACTGTATAGTAAAGTGGAATAAAAGGAAGTTGATAGATAAAAAATAATTTTAAAAATACAAAAACTTGAAACTTGACGGAAACCCTCGTTAAACAAAAAAGTTTTCAGCTGCTTTTTAAGAGTCCACACAGTCAGCTAGACGTATCTGGGTCAATTCCAAACAGTCCACCGCCCTCCCTGTGTGCAGAGATGTGTCACCGTGAAAAATGAAGCTCAGAGAATACTTTATTATGTTAAAGAGATGTCAACAGTTTTACTCTGGGACATGACTTGAGGTTGAATAAGGTAAAAACATTTGAAATAAATGGGATTGTGATACTTGATATCGGGATTATTGTTGAATCATGATAGGATTGTATCATGACCCAAGTATTGAGATCCAAATCAAATCACAAGGCCGCTCACGATTCCCACCCCTACTGTGTCTGTGGCCAAGTAAATATTCTCATTGAAAATTTAATGTATGTTTTACAGTGAAGCCACACAATCCTCTGAGAATCATGATAACACCCCAGCTAAAAGGTAGAGTAAATCAATTTGCTCTTGTTCATCAGTGAATGATTTGGATCTGTCCTGAACTCAGTTGTGTCTGCTTCTCTAGAAAGGATGGCTGTGCAGATGTGGAAGATCAGGAGGAAGAGGAGAGTGACACATCTGAGGAATGCCAAGACTATCTGCAGCCACAACATCCAAGTAAAGGTGAATTTTAGTTGTGGTCCTGTGTGAAGGGCCACACTAAGAGTGGTCCAATGAATTCTGATGAAAAAAGTTAAAACGGGGACCCAGTGTACCCAAAGGAGCCACATGGCTCCACCCTCCAGTGGGCTCACCACCTGCAGGAAGGATCATGGAGGTAATGGTGATACAGCTGCACTAGAAATTATTCAACCCCCACTGCAGAGGTTAGGGTTAGTTTTTTTTGATAAAATGTATGAAATAGCAGCCGTTTCCAATAAACTAATCAAACAAAAACAATTTAAATGACTCAACACAATTAATGTTGCAAGTGGTTTGTCCAAATTCAACATAAAATACCACTTTTAATGACTACTGCAGTTTCAAAATTATTCAACCCCTTCATGACAAGCATCTTTCGTACGTAGTAGGGCACCTTTTTGCTGTTATGATCTTCTACAACAGGGGTGTCCAATCATGTGTCATGGAGGGCCAAGACCCTGACCCAGCAGGTTTTCTCTTCTACCCAGTCTCTTCAGCAGGTGTTTTCACTGATCAGCAATCAGTGGGAAGAAGTTCAGTGAAATCTGCTGTTGAAGACACTGGTTGGAGGTAAAGCCTGCAGGGTCTTGGCCCTCTATGGCACATGACTGGACACCCCTGTTCTACAAACATGACACATAGCCAGACACCAGCTTCTGGCAGTGTTCTGAGGAATCTGAGCCCATTCCTCATGGTCAAAGGCCTCCAGTTCACTAATATTCTTGGGTTCGCATGCTGCTACCACCTTTTTCAAATCCCACCAGAGATTTTCAGTGAGGTTCAAGTCAGACGACTGTAATGGTCACTCTAGTATCTTCCAGGACTTCTGAAACCAAGCCTTGGTGGACTTTCAGGTACGCTTGGCATCATTGTCCTGTTGGAAAGTCCAATGTCACTTGAGCTTCAGCTTCCTCACAGACGTCATGATATTTTCTCCCAGAACTTCCTGATACTTGATTGAATCCATCTTGCCCTCTCCACACTGCAGGTATACAGCGCCAGAGGAAGCAAAGCAGCCCCAGAGCATCACTGAACCACTGCCATGCTTCACTGTAGGCAGGGTGTTCTTTTAATCGTATACTTCATTCTTCCTCCATCAGACTTACCGCTAATCCATCAGCTTGAAAAGTTCCAGTTTTCATTACTCCACAGAACAGAATCCCAAAACCTCTTTGGCGTATTTATGTAGTTTTGAGCAAACTGGAGCCGACTTGTCTTGTGCTTTTGGGTCAGTAGTGGTGTACCTCTTGGAGTTCAGGCATGGAGCCCTTCAGCATTTAGTATATGCCTTACTTTAGAAACTAAAACCTCAGTGCCTGCTGCCACCACACTTGCTGCTTGAGACCATACCTGATTTGCAAATGTGTGCTCTTATGAAGAATAATATTCAGGAGTTTGAATAATTTTGAGACTGCAGCAGTCACTGAAAGGAGGATTTAGTGTTGAATTTGGATAAAATCCTTGTAATATTAGTTTTATTTAACTATTTAAACTGTTCTTGTGTAATTTCTTTATTGCAAATACTTGAAAAAATTAAAATTTTGCTAATAAAATGCAATGGGGTTTGAATAAGTTTGATTGCAACTGTATGTGAACTGGGCGGCAGTCTCGGCTTCTCTCCATGGACTGCTGCTCTTGTGACCCACGTCGCAACCATAGAAGATGAATGGATTTTACTAGGGCTGCCCCAGACTAAAGATTTTCCTTTTGGGCTAGTAGTCATAATTTAAAGCAAATAGTCAATATTTCTTTGCACTTTGATTGATATATCCATTTAATTGATGTAATATAAGCAATAGTTTTGCAACAACAGTAAATGGTTTTGGCCCCAGCATTGAGAAAGCACGTCAGAAGTAATAACCTCTAAAATATCATTTAACCCATGGTGTCAAGGAGGTCAGCTGCCTGTTTAAAGGTGAACAAGCTGTCTGTTTGTCTAGACAAAATCATCGTCACTATTGTCCTCCTTTCTCAGTCTTCCGAAGAAACAAACATTTTAATAGTTAAGCTGTTAATCTGTTCAAAACAGAATGATGCAACTCTCCTGTTCCTGGTAGGAACACTAAACAACTAACCAGTGGCACCTTTTGTGGCCTGACTTGTTAAAGCCAATCACACAGTGCTTTGTTAGTTGGTGGCTAAAGTCATGCTCTATGATTGGCTAGTGGGGCATAGTCTGTAACACCTGCCAGTTGTTTGCTTACTGTTTCTACCAGGAGCAAGGACAAAGTTACTTAGTGCTATTACAGGCATGTAAGCCCACTCAAGCTGTGGTAGAAGTGATAATTACCCGATCAAACGTTGATGTACCATCAAAATGATTTTGAGAACATTATATTAAGGTGAAAATCTTAGTGTTGTTTTAAATGTTGTTTGATTTTTTTTCCAAATAGCTAAAAGATGTCATTTTATTAAATCTTATGTGTCTTATCTTATGCGTCACTGATGTTGTTTTCCTTTGCCCAGATTCTTGTGGTTTATCTTGGGAAAGCAGCAGCTGGCTGATGCAGCAACAGGAGCTGTCTGAGCATTTGTGTCATGGTGGCCTGTGGCAGGACAGCCTCTCTAGAAAGTTCACGTTGGACGAGAAGAATGTGCTGCTGCAGTGGTGTAACCTTCATCCAACACGATGGACTTCAGAGAAGACCACCGACACCATCCCACCTGCTCTCTGTCCAGGATACTATCAAGTAACGATACTAGGTAAAGCAGCTGATCTGTGATGCAAAAGAAAGACCTAAAAATGTACCCCCTCTGGTTCTGTCATTTGGACCTTTATGGAGCAGGTGCAATGATGTCACTTTTAAAATGAAACTGGCACACAGGAAGACGGGAGTTAAAACAGTAGCGTTAGAATGATGTGCATTACCTCAGACAACAGTACTGAGAATGTAAAATGTATGAAATGTAGAAGTCTGTGTATGCTAGAGGTAGCTACAGCAGTACTAGCTGTCACATACAGGTGCATCTCAATAAATTAGAATATCATTGAAAACTTTTATTTCACTAATTCAGTTCAAAAAGTAAAACTTGTATATAGATTCATTACACACGGAGTGATATATTTCAAGTGTTTATTTCTTTTAATTTTGATGATTATGGCTTACAGCTAATGAAAACCCAAAATTCAGTTTCTCAGAAATTTGAATATTTCATGAGCTCACTTAAAGATGCATTCCAGTGGATATAAATCCCCTCTAAAAACAAATCTACATTGTCTAAAATGGCATCTTATGCCATTTTTTTCTCCAAACAAAACCTTTCATTGTCTTACAGTTTCCTGTAAAAATCTTTTCACCCCCTCCCCCTTCAAACGTCAGAATTGGTGACTAGACCCAACCCGCATCCCACAAGGCTAATGGTGGTTAGCACGCTACATTAAACGACATGAATCCTATGATAAAAAGACTTACCGGTTTAAGGACATGCCCAGTTGTATGCATTGTGGCCCAGGATAATGACTGAAACTGCATCGGCCCTTAAAAGCAGTTTAATGGTAAAACCCATCTTAATTTGGGTCAAGTTTTTAAAGCAGCTGGTTAAAAAATGCTAACTGGCCAGAGCTTAACTTCAGTTAGGCCAGAGAGCCCTGATTGGCTCAACACTACAGACATGCCAGTGACTGTATATAGCTACGTCACCAAAAATGCTCTGTCCAACCTCACACTTTTTCCAGGGGACGCGGCTTAAGTGAAACTTTAAAGCAACAAAAAAAAAAACCCAGACACAAGACATTTGAGTGATTTTTCTCTTGATGTGTCTTGTAAGTCATAAAAACTTGTTACAGGCATGTTAACAAGAAAAAAAAAATGGATTTTTGTCAGTGTCACTTTAAAAAAAGTGGATTCTTAATAGAAATGTAGGCCTGCTTAAAAGTATGTCCATGTACACACTCAGTACTTGGTTGGGGCTCCTTTTACATGAATTGCTGCATCAGTGCAGTGTGGTATGGAGGTGATCAGACTGTGGTTCTGCTGAGGTGTTACGGAGGCCCAGGTTGCTTTGATAGCAGCCTTCAGCTTGTCTGCATTGTTGGTTCTGGTGTCTCATCTTCCTCTTGACAATACTCCATGGATTCTCTATGGGGTTTAGGTCAGGAGAGTTTGCTGGCCAGTCGAGCACAGTGATACCATGGTCATTAAACCAGGTTTTGGTACTTTTGGCTTTATAGGCAGGTGCCACATTCTGCTGGAAAATGATATCAGCATCTCCATAAACCTTGTCAGCAGAGGGAAGCAAGAAGTGTTCTAAACTTTCCTGGTAGATGGCTGCGCTGACTTTGGACTTGATAAAACACAGTGGACCAACACTAGCAGATGACATGGCTAGGAGCTCATTTCAGCCATTTGTATCCTCAATCTTATTCTTTCAGTCATTACTCAAGAGTTCGTGGCGATAGGTGAAGGTAGATTGAGCGGTAAATCGACAGCTTTGCTTTAGAGCTCAGCTCCCTCTTCACCACAACAGACCAGTACAACGTCTGCATCACTGCAGATGCTGCTACAACCTGTCTGTCAGTCCCTCGCTCCATTCTCCCCTCATTTGTGAATAAGACCCTGAGATACTTGGGGCAGGACCTTGTTCCCAACCCAAAGTGGAAGTGCTGATTCTCAACCCAGCCGCTTCACACTCAGTAGCAGACCCTTCCAGTAAGACCTGTAGGTCTTTGCTCAATGAAGCCAACAGGACAACATCATCTACAAACAGCAGAGATGAGATCCTGTGGTCACCAAACATGACACCCTCCGTTCCTTGGCTACAGTTAGAATTCCATCCATCCATCTTCTTCCGCTTAATCCTTTTCGGGTCGCGGGGGGGTGGGGGCTGGAGCCTATCCCAGCATCTTTGGGCGAGAGGCAAGGGTACACCCTGGACAGATCGCCAGTCTATTGCAGGGCCAACACAGAGAGACAGATAACCATTCACTCTCACATTCATACCTAAGGACAATTTAGAATCCCCAGTTTGATGCCAATTAACCTAACTTGCATGTTTTTGGCATGTGGGAGGAAACCGGAGAAATCCCAGAGTAAACCCACGCAGACACGGGGAGAACATGCAAACTCCACACAGATCACTGTTGGTCGGGGGCTGGGATCGAACACAGAATCCCCCGGCCAAGGGTGAGTTGCTGTGCTGCCGCAGTGCTAACCACTCCGCCACTGCGCTGCCCCGCAGTTAGAAATCCTGTCCATAAAAATTATGAACAGGATCGATGACAAAGGGCAGCCCTGGCGGAGTCCAACTTCCACTGGAAATTAGCTCAACTGATTGTTGGCAAGATGAACCAAATTCTCGCAACGGTCATATAGAGACCAGACAGCTTGTAGCATCAAGCCCGATACCCCATATTCCCAAGCACCCCCCACAAGAAACCATAAGGGACACGGTCCAGTGCTTTCTCCAAGTCCACAAAACACATGTGGACTGGTTGGGCAAACTCCCACGAACCCTCAAGGATCCTTGAGAGGGTCAAGAGTTGGTCCAATGTGCCATGGCCAGGATGAAAATCACACTGTTCCTCCTGAAAACGAGGTTCGACCAAATCTTCACCACCTTGTCATAGACCTTCCTAGGGAGGCTCAAGAGTGTGATCCCTCGAAAAATGGAATACACCCTCCAGTCCTCTCTTTTAGATGGGAACCACCACCCCAGTTTGCCATGCCAAAGTACTGTCCCCAGCTTCCACCAGATTAAATGTTCCTCAGAGCAGTGTTTTTCAACCAGGGGTCCCTGGAATGTCCAGGGTTCTGTTTGAAGTTTTCTCATTTCACTTCTTAATTAGTTCAAAAAAACTGTAAATAATTTGTTGTCATCACACTTGGATTCTGTAGGCACCCATGCACCCTAGGGCCTAGAGCATGTCATGAGCAACTGCCCTAAAGCCTTAGCACAAGTATGTTAAAGATGATGACACAATCAGAGTTAAATGCACGAGAGCGAGCACGCAGCATCTGACGTACCTGACTGCTGATCCAGAGCTTCTGGCTGGGGAACTTTCTGACGTGTGAGTACGATGGTATCAACGCATGTGCTGATGTACCCAGTCACCTATTCAGCATAATCCTGTATGCTTACAGAAGAGTCCTCTTGGGTGGCTGCAGTTTTAAACACATCCCAGTCTGTAAAGGCAAAACAGTTCTGCAGGGTGCTCTCTGTCTCTGGAGTCCAGCGCTTAATTTGCTTAATAACAGGGTTTGTTTGTTTCAGCTTTTGTCTGTAGGCTTGGTACATAAACACTGACCATGTTTACTTGTGATCATGTAAACATGGTCAGTGTTTATGTACTACCTTTACCAGTGTTTATGTATTACCTTTATTGGTTATAAACAGCTTATGATGTTTACATGCATTGAGTAAACGGTTTACTGGGCAAATAAACTAGGTGTGTTAATCTTTTCTCATAAACCGTTAATGAGCATTTGACCCTGTTTACATGGTCACGAGTAAACAGATTACTGGAGTAAACTGATAAAGGTAATCGGATTACTCAGTTTACATGACAGTTTGAATAATCAGGTAACTCCAGAGAGCTGATTGTAATCGCTTTACTCATGACCATATAAACAGGGTAAGTGAGATGTGATCCGACTGTCCAAAGTGGGGGCAGGGTGCCGCTCTGTAGGCGCCACATATATTGGAATAAACATGATCCAATGTGCTTTTATCGTGGGTGGGAACGTCCGCATGCTGGTAATATTTGGGGAGTACGGTCCGTAAATTGCACTGGTTAAAGTCGCCAGCAACAATAAAAACAGCATTGTGATGTTTCGTCTCTACTGCGCTGATGATGTCATGGAGTTTGTTTAGCACTACTGTGTAGTTGCTCTGTGGACAAATGTATATAGCGGCCAAAAACACAGCGGTAAATTCCCTCAGTAGATAATAGGAATGGCTTTTCAACAGTAAAAACTCCACGTCAGGTGAGCAGTACTTGTAGATGGTTTGTATATCTCCACACCACGAGTGGTTTATAAATACACACACCCCTTCCTCTCGTCTTACAAGAGTCTCCTGTTCTGTTTGCCTGGTGTGTTAAGTGGGTCTGTAGCTGAATAGAGGGTATACCTGTGATGTCACCGAATGGAACTCATGTCAGTTAAAAAACACTGTGGCAAAAATGAGTGGCAGCATTAGGGTGTATGCAGTAAAACACAAAAATACACACAATATTCAGTCACAGGAGTACTACACAGTACCTGCATGTATTGTGGAAAGCTAATCTTATCATTCTATCTTGATTAATTGGTAAAATGAATAAATAAAGATCTGAATCAGTTCTTCACTTAACATGTGCTCCTTGGTCTTTACCCACACATCACTACAGTCAAGTGAACGGTGTGGTATTAACATTTAAAGTGAAAAAAGCACTCGCTGTACTGCTGTGACTAAATATTTTTGTGTGATTTTTGTTTTGCTGCATACAAAAAGCTGTCACATGCGATTGCCACTCAGTGCTGTGTTGCTATGGTAACTGTCCTATAACTGCCAAGGATTCTATTCCAATGCATCCCCTCTATAATCTTCTCTGGGACTGAAATCCAGGTCTCACAGAAAATTAGGGTACAGTACTCTGTCTCCCACTGGTCTTCAATCCTTGCTTAGTTCATCTAGCTTATTTTCCAAAGACCAAACATTTGCCATTAAGAGACTGGGTAGCGGTGACCGGCTGGAGCGAGCCTTTAGCCTAGCATGTAGCCCTTCTCTCTTGCCTCGCCTTTGGCCCCACCTCCGACGCGCTCTCTTGGTGTCAGCATGCTCATGTGGGCTCGATGCTTTGGGGCCTTCCTGGGGGTGATGATGGTCGCTGCGGGAGCGAACGATGCATTGCAGGTCGGATGGTATAAAGCCAGTAAATTCCGTGTGACTGCTTGACTTGGCGATATCCAGTAGTGTCTGTCGGTTGTATGTTAGCAGTGCATGACCTCCACGCAGTGTAGAAAGAACAGTAACTATACAACAAAATCAACATTATTTCTGTTTCACTTCACTGGAACTGTTTATACATTCACTGAGTAAATATGCAACAGACATTTTCATGAATTAACATCTTTATCTTGATATTTTCAGGTAAACATACATCAGGATGACCAGATTACACAAATCAGTCAGCTTCTTCAAATCGTCTGTTTTTGTTATGTGAATCCATGATTTTTTTAACCATTCCATTGCCTTTCCTCTCCAACAGTCATCCATCATAGTGATATAACATGTGTGTCCTGTTAGGTATAGACATCAGGCATCTTCAGCATTATGGCTGTATAGCTCTAAGTTCCACCTTGACTTGCGGAAACACAGTCAGTGATGATCACAGTACTTCACCACCCCTACAGGTGTGTAAAGTGTGTAAATGTGAACGTCTCCCTCTCTCCGACAGGCATTAACAAGCAGATAGCTGTTGATGTAGCCTACCTTCCTGTTGTCAGTGCCAACGAGCCCCGTGCTGTTGGCCTTCCTCAGCACCCACATGGCAACACCATGATGTCCTGCCTTTCATCAGGTTTCATCTGCCCTCTGGGCAGCTCAGCCAGTCACAGTGAAGCTGCTTTTCCTAAGCCAGGTAGCCGTCACGCTCAAACCAGCTACGGATCTACGTACCTTCTTTTAGCAAACCTGTTAAGCCTTCTACCTCCAAAGCTAAAATTGAATTAGAATTTTTTCACTTTTTGCAGAGGCGATCTTGGCGACTGCCGGTGAGCTGGAGGACACACATGTGGTGTGCATCCTGGACCTTTGTCATCTGGGTGGAGACCAGGTGGAAATCCTGATCAGCAAAGTGTACAGAATGACGGATGTTTCTATTGACTAGCAGCTACACGACAGCAGGGGAGTGGCCTGACATTTTCAGCGATAATCATAAACTAGAATGCACTTACTTTAGATGAAGCTTAAATATGATGTAGAGTAATTACCAGATATTTTGTATAATGTTGCTATAGTCATTTGGCTAGAGTAAATTTTAATTTTAAAAAAACTTTGGTCTGCTGAATATTTATTATTGAAAAGCACCATCCCAACTGTCCAGTGTAAAAATGAACAAATGTTTTTCCCACAAGAACCCACATCTCTGATGATTCTTCAGGTTAGAAAGCTGAGAAAAAAAATCCCACTGTGTGTTTAAAATATTTATTTCAGATATTTCACAATATTCAGGCTGATTTATAAATAATTCAGTATATCATCATTAATGCCAGGATATTTTAGAATGTAAACTTAATTTGTGAATTTCTTTTAAAACAAGTTAATATTTTAAAGCTTATTTTGATGGTAAATACAGAAGGAAAACAAGCCATACAGGTGACTGTGCAACACCAGCTTCAACGCAATAAAAGCCTCTCCTTTATGTTACAAAATTACTTTAATTTTAAAATCTTGTAACATACATATGTAATCTATTAGACATAAAATAAACAACTATGTCACCTTGTGTTTTGTTTTTTTGTTTGTTTTTTTTTTTCATTCTATTTTACAATATATTAAATTTTTCTGCATTGCCACTGCAGAAATGGCTGTTTTCATTTTATTCACATCCTGGTAAATCTTACACACAAAAGCATTGACCTGACTGCCCGCTCTCACACACAAGGGGTCAATCATTATTTTACAAATCAGAAAATGTACACATTAAATGTGATTTAATTCACATGCCTTCAACAACAGTGACACTCGGTGACAAACCCAAAGACAAAGAACAAAAGTGTCATGAAAATTGCAGGGAACAAAAAACGATAAGGTGCAGAAACTTCTCGTCTGAGGAAAGCATTTAAAGGTGACGGCAAAGATGAGCAGCATGAAAAAGGAAACATTTACATCCGCCATGACACAACACAGAAGCTAAAAATGCTCACATCCAAACAAAATAATCATGGGAGGGTTGAATGAGCAGAATTTTTCTCAAGCACCTTTACAAATCAAACATGGACCAAAACCACGTCTTCATCGCATGCTTGGGAGGAATGTAACTTGAAAAAAAAAGTAATTCTGCAGAATTTAAAGTTAAAAAAAAATCGGCAGTTGAAAAAATATTGATAAATGAAGGAAAGCGTGTGTATGGCACCTCTGAGTTGTGGGCAGAAATGAACATCTGTGGGCCCTTCACTATTTCAGCAAACAGAAGTCAAACTCAGTGATGCATGACTGAACCGTTTTTGGTCTTGCGACTTCTCCCAGTTTTGGCTGACGTTGCTGTTTAAAGGCTCAGCAGCAGGGATGACACATCTGGACAGCTGTTGTCACCCTGCACTTCATTTAATCATGTTTTTATACCACACCAGTTACTGTGTTTCATCCCAGTTATTTTTTTAATCAGAGTCTATAGTGGACACATCACGTACCTTCAAGAATGATACTGCACATGCCGACAGTTACAGGAATGTCAGGCCATTTTCATCCAAAAACACACCCTCCATTTAAAGTGTTTGGTTCACCGGCTTATTGAACACCTCTGTACACGTAGTACATCTGTTCAGAAACATTTAAAACATAAATTAACATTCTTCTCTTCAAGTTGACATTGCACATAGAAAAGCGAAACGGCGCTGAATGTTCATGCTGAAACTGGTCTGATCGCCCAACAGGAACAGCACCAGCATGTGTAGAGAGATCGAGCACCACGGACTGCTCGTGTTCGTCAAGTGCAGCAGAGTGAGAATTTCAAGGGACGCAGAACAACGGGGCGTCGTCGTGTCTTCCTCCGAGCTATCTGGGGGACCAAAGTTTTTAGACGCGACACTGTGGCGTGTCGTCAAATCGTCTTCATCGCATGTCCTTGTGGGGCATCTGGCTTTTCACTCATTCTGATTTTGTATCAGTTGAAAACGTTACAGTGCTGCTACGTCACATAATTGTCTTTAAAGGAGACGCGAAACAAACTGGAGCCAGTCAGTGTCTCCATACACTCACACTGAACGGTTGAGTAGCGGGTCTGTTCCCTGCAGGGTCATTCTCAGTGCAGCGCAGTGTCAGACACTACACCAAAAGACTACTTCAGCTGACAAAGAAGGCAATTCTAGCTTTATTGTATTCTTAATACAGAAAGTTGAAAAATATGTAAAGAAATGTTGAAACTAGGGCTGCAACTACCAATTTTTTTTTGTTACCAATTAATCTGCCAATTATTTTTTTTTGATTATTCAATCATTTGATGTATAAAATTAAAAAAAAAAGTCACAAAATGTCTACAGTATCTCAGAGCTCAAGGTGACTTGATCAAATGTCTTGGGTTTGTCAACAAAAATAGAACAAAACCAAAAACAAGAAAAGTGGCCAATTTTCATTTTTGAGAACCTGAAACAAACATTTTAGAATTTTTACTGGTGTCCAGAGGAAATTAAATTTTCTGTTTACTGCCTAATCACTGAAGCACTAGTGGAAACAATTATGTGAAATTATTCATGAATCATGACCTGTACACACAGAACGAGTCCAATTAAAATGCTAAACTCTGAGCAATACTCGTCCCAGCGAGATCTGCTGCTGAAGTCTGTCTGTCATTTGGGTCCTCCTTGTCGATGTCATGTACTGTGGCCATTTTGGTGGCGGGTGTGTAGCTCACATTCCTTCTCTTTGCATGACAGTGTCTTTTTTTTTGTAGAATAGACAAAAAAAATCCCGATATTTGGGTACTGTGACGCAGTTCTGCCCTCAAATGCTGACTAAATGTGGCCCCAACCAGCTAACCCAGAACCAGACGAACATGGTGACATCCTAAGACTCTGTGTACGTTTCAAGACTTGTGAATTATATTTCTACATCCATCCATCCTCTACCGCTTTTCTGGGGATCCGGGTCACGGAGACGGCAGTTGAAGCAAAGAAGCCCAGACTTCCCTCTCCCCAGCCACCTCTTCAGAAGGGATACCAGGGTGTTCCCAGGCCAGCTGGGAGACAGATGCTGTGTCTGAAATGTTCACTCCTTCCCCATATAGTGTACTATATAGTGAATCGGCCATTTTGTAGTGCGGTTCGAAATCTTAACTGAAAAATTCATTCACTGTACACTCAAAATATCCCACAACGCATTTTGAAAAGTAGTGTACAACGGATGGTCACTACATTAGCCAATATATCCCATAATGCAGTGCGCAGCCAACGAAGCACTGAGAGGACAGCTTCACATCACAACATAAACTACCTTAAGGTATTTATTAATTCAGCAAAAATGATTTGATTTATTACATATTTACGATAAATTCCATGCAGGTATTCATTTTTTACCGCCGTTAGTCTGTTGCATTTCAGTCTCACCGTGATGACGTCATTAACCGTGCTGCGAAAACAAGCCTGTAGTGTCCAAAAGCTGTTAATTTTATGGTTATATTGAGTTTACTATATAGTCCACTATATCTAAATTCACTATATAGCGAGTAGGGAGTGAGTGAGTGAACATTCTGAACACAGCAAATAGTGTGTCCTGGGTTTGCCCTGGGGGGGGAGGCATCCTGATCAGATGCCCAAACCATCTCAACTGGGTCCTTTCGATGTGGAGGAGCAGCGGTTCTACTCTGAGCCTCTACCGGATGACTGAGCTCCTCCCCCTGTCGCTAAGGGTGAGTCCAGCAATCCTACGGAGAACACTCAAGTCACCAAACAGGACACCCTCTGGTTTCTTGGCTGCACTTATATAGATATCCTGTCCATAAATATTATGAACAGGATCAGTGACAAAGGGCAACCCTGGTGAAGTCCCAACTCTCACTGCAAACATGGATAGCTCATAGCAACAAGCCCAATACCCCATACTCCCAAAGCACCCCCCCCCTCCCCACAAGAGACCACAAGGGACACAGTTGAATACTTTCTCCAAGTCCACAAAACACATACAGTGGGGTAAGTATTTAGTCAGCCACCAATTGTGCAAGTTTTTCCACTTAAAAGATGAGAGGTCTCCAATTTTCATCATATGTATACCTCAACTATGAGAGACAAAATGAGGGGGGAAAAAATCCAGAAAATCACATTGAAGGATTTTTAATGAATTAATTGGTAAATTCCTTGGTAAAATAAGTATTTGATCACCTACAAACAAGCAAGATTTCTGGCTCTCACAGACCTGTAACTTCTTCTTTAAGAGGCTCCTCTGTCCTCCACTCGTTACCTGTATTAATGGCACCTGTTTGAACTCGTTATCAGTATAAAAGACACCTGTCCACAACCTCAAACAGTCAGACTCCAAACTTCACTATGGCCAAGACCAAAGAGCAGTCAAAGGACACCAGAAACAAAATTGTAGACCTGCACCAGGCTGGGAAGACTGAATGTGCAATAGATAAGCAGCTTGGTGTGAAGAAATCAACTGTGGGTGCAATTATTAGAAAATGGAAGACATACAAGATCACTGATAACCTCCCTCGATCTGGGGCTCCATGCAAGATCTCACCCTGTGAGGTCAAAATGATCACAAGAACGGTGAGCAAAAATCCCAGAACCACACGGGGGGACCTAGTGAATGACCTGCAGAGAGCTGGGAGCAAAGTAACAAAGGCTACATCAGTAACACACTACGCCGCCAGGGTCTCAAATCCTGCAGTGCCAGACGTGTCCCCCTGCTTAAGCCAGTACATGTCCAGGCCCGTCTGAAGTTTGCTAGAGAGCGTTTGGATGATCCAGAAGAGGACTGGAAGAATGTCATATGGTCAGATGAAACCAAAATAGAATTTTTTAGTAAAAACTCAACTTGTCATGTTTGGAGGAGAAAGAACACCATACTTACTGTGAAGCATGGGGGTGAAAACATTATACTTTGGGGCTGTTTTTCTGCAAAGGGACCAGGATGACTGATCTGTGTAAAGGAAAGAATGAATGGGGCCATGTATTGTGAGATTTTGAGTGAAAACCTCCTTCCATCAGCAAGGGCATTGAAGATGAAACGTGGCTGGGTCTTTCAGCATGACAATGATCCCAAACACACCACCCGGGCAACGAAGGAGTGGCTTCGTAAGAAGCATTTCAAGGTCCTGGAGTGGCCTAGCCAGTCTCCAGATCTCAACCCCATAGAAAATCTTTGGAGGGAGTTGAAAGTCCGTGTTGCCCAGCGACAGCCCCAAAACATCACTGCTCTAGAGGAGATCTGCATGGAGGAATGGGCCAAAATACCAGCAACAGTGTGTGAAAACCTTGTGAAGACTTACAGAAAACATTTGACCTCTGTCATTGCCAACAAAGGGTATACAACAAGTATTGAGATGAACTTTTGTGAATGACCAAATACTTATTTTACTGAGGAATTTACCAATTAATTCATTAAAAATCCTTCAATGTGATTTTCTGGATTTTTTTTTCTCATTTTGTCTCTCATAGTTGAGGTATACCTATGATGAAAATTGGAGACCTCTCTCATCTTTTAAGTGGGAGAACTTGCACAATTGATGGCTGACTAAATACTTTTTTTCCCCACTGTATGGGCTGGCTGAGCAAGCTCCCACAAACCCTCGAGGATCCTTGAGAGGGTGAAGAGCTGGTCCGACGAGTCACGGCCAGGATGAAAACTACATTGTTCCTCCTGAATCCGAGGTTCGACCAACAGCTGGACTCTCCTCTCCAGTACCCTGGCATAGACCTTCCCAGGGAGGCTAAGGAGTGTGATCCCCCTAAAGTTGGAACTCACCCTCCGGTCCCCCGTCACGCCATATGTCAGCATTTCCTTTTACTTCTGTCTTCTATTTCTTTATGAATACAAAAAAGAACTGCATTATTTGTCAACTGAAGTCATTCCATGCACAGAACTGCAGTAGACAACACACTGCACTTCCCGTTCCAGGGGAGGAGCACGGTGGGACATGGACCTAGAACTGAATGGTTGAGCAGCAAGGATTCTGGTACCACAAAATGTGAGCAACTCCATTTAATCTTAAATTATGTAAACGGTGAATACTGTTTTATAATTTGATAAAGAAACACCTGTTTCTTCATGCCAGCTATGTAAATAAGCACAGCTGAGTGACCAAGACCAAATAAATATGGCAGTGCTTCACCTCATAAATCCTCAGTGCGTGAGACATTTAAGTGGGATTTCAGCAGCATACCAGTTATAATTATCGACTGTAGAAATGGAACTCGATGGACAATCGCACCTGGGCACTTGCATTCAAAAATATTTTTTTCTTATTAAAACCGTCATTACAGTTGTTTAAAGTTAAAAAAAACCCATAAGTTTCACTAATATCAGCATCAGAATCATTGTCAAAGCGATTAAGTGTAAAGACTGTAGAAAACCGTTGTGAGCCGTCTGCCGTCCTGTGAAATTCTCACGTCTCTGAAACCCTCTATTCACATCAGCAGCAACCTGAACAGCAATACAAAAATCAACCAAACTTGCTTCTTAATCACGTGTGAACATAGTTCCAAATATATAAATATCTCTCCAATAGATTAACATGACATGATTTAATTAATTAGTGTTTATGCAAATAGATAATGACCCTTACTGATTAGATTCTTGTTACAGTTTTTAATAAGGTGGGATTCACATGTAAAAACAATCCAATATATCTGTTATTTACCCAATACAAATCTAGATGTCTTTTCTTTAATCTGATGTGGAAAATAATAATTTATGATCTTATGAAAATATAACTTTATATTCCAAAGGGACCTGAGCTGGATTTTTAAAGCCATAATCGGATAGAATCATCAAACCGCACCGTGGAGAAACCCACGGCTGAAGGCACAGTTATTTTTATCTTGTGTGTTTTTATTTGCACCCCCTCACCTCTGCTAGCTTGTTGATCACAGGAGGACTGGTGGTGCTCAGCCAGCTCCACACATCTGCTGTGGTGGGACAGCTGCAGCGACCCGTCTTCACACACAGATTGAGGCTTTAAAAATCTCAATAGACTTTTCTGAGGAATTGGGGGGGGGAGACCAAAGCTTTCCTACTCTCCTTTGATTACAGTTGTAGTGTGTTTCATATAAAACCTGATTTCTGATATGACGTAACCTCACCACTGCATGACGTCCCTCTGTAGTCAACGCAATGGGAGCAGACTGAAATGCACGCTGATGGAGCGTTCTGAAGAATCCCTTTATGAGATGAGCAGAATGACTGGGGAGGGGGAAACTAATCTCTCTATCAAGCTGTTATTAGTGGACACAATGAGGACAAGAATAAATATTCTACTTTAGAGCAGGGTGTGGTACCAAAGTGTGGACAGACACTTCAAGGAAACTGTCAGACAAACAGTTCCACCTGTAAACGTGTAAAAGTGTCTTCTTGATTGCTCTGATACGTCGTTCGCCCCAGCCGTCCCACTGACGGCCGGCCGAGAGCGATGGGGCCCGCCGATGAAGCGCCAGCACCCCAGACCCTCTGCAGCTGGCGTCCGGTCGGTACAGCCTCTGCTCCGCGTCCCGTCTCGCCTCGGTGACGTCCGGGCCAGCCTTCTTTAAACGGGCAGCTTCGCATCAAAAGGTCGTGGCAGACTTGTCTTTAAGTTCCACCTGCTTTTATCTCAGCACTCCACTGACATTGTCCAAAGCGCTACCGCGTCAGCATATTCTGGAAGTCTGAAACGCTGCCAGTCTGGTTTTGGGAATGTTGGTACTGCCGCTGCTGCTGCTGCTGCTGCTGCTGCTGCTGCTGTGCTTGAGGCTGCTGCTGCTGAATGTATCCCATGGTGCTTTGCTGAGGGACATTAGTGGTGTGCAGAAAAGCTGGAGTCGAGCCACCGTGTACGAGTCCTTGAGTCATCTGTTGACAGAGGAAACGATGAGCTGACAGGGTGTCTCACATTAGGGTTTGTCAAATCCATAAATGCGCTGCACAACAGTTCAGAATCAGATTAGATCGATTTCTGCAGTCAGTAGAAGATGAGCAAAAGGGAAATTAGTAACTAACTGCTTCAGTACAAACAACATTTCATATGGATCAGATCAGTGGGTGACCTGAGGGGGACCGACCCACAGTCATCCTGCTAGGCTGCCGTGCCCACAGGGATAAATCACGGCAGGGGCGCAAGTTCCCTCCCCAGCCCGGAAACCAGGCAGAACAGTCTCCCCCAGTATTATCACAAACCTTTTGATATCATGTTGCACAAATGAAGACAATGACTTTGAAACACCAATCCGGAAAAAAATTCTTATACATTTGCAATGATTTTCTCATGAATTTTCAACTTTTTTTGTTGTAAATTTGCAACTTTTTCCTAAATGTTACAACTTTTTTCCCTGTAAATTTACATTTTTTCTCTATAAATTCTCAGCTTTCTTCCTGTAAATTTTTACATTTTTTTCTAGTACATTTTTTCTTTAAATGTGCAACTTTTTCCTGTAAATATTTACATTTTCTCTAAATTTATATATTTTTCCTGTAAACTTTTTTGTTGTAAATTTTCAACCCCCCCCCAAAAAAAAGCGGTAAATTTTCCACTTTTTATTGTAAATTTTAAACTTTTTTCCTGTAAATTTTTTTTACATTTTTCCTCATAACTTTACATTTTTTTTACTTTAAATTTGCAACTTTTTTCATTTTAATGAAAATTTACAACTTTTTCCTGTAAAGTTTCAACTTTTTTGTTGATGGTGTTGCTGCCGCCATCAGTGTGTGAATGTGTGCGTGTGAATGTGTGAATGTGTGTGTGTGTGAACGTGTGAACGTGTGCGTGTGAATGTGTGCGTGTGAACGTGTGAATGTGTGCGTGTGAACGTGTGGACAGCAGGATCTGTAGAGCGCTCTGGTCATCCAGAGAAGAGAGAAAGCGCTATATAAGTAAATGCCATTTACCATTTTAAAGTTTCAACTTTTTTCTCGTAAATTTGCACATTTTTCCTAAAAATTTGCAACATTCATCTAAATGCTGGTTAAATTTTTATTTTATGTAATTAAATTGTAATTTGTGACTTTTTAAATTTTTAACTTGGCAAATTTTATCATATTTTTGCACCATTATTCTTGCACATTTGTACCTAATTTACATGTATACATTTGTACCTTATGCTGAACTTGTGAACATCCCCACCCCCCCCCTTGTCAAAAATAAATCACCCACTGAATATAAATACAGTATTCACAAATTCTACAGTCTAGTGACAGTAATCATTTCTGAGCTGTGCAACAGATGCAGCATATGAATTATATAAGTAAACTACATTAAATATCATCAGAACAAGAGCACCCCACACGGCACATTATCCGTCCGTCCAAAGCCATTAGAGATGCTGCATAGCTAGCACACCAACAACTGAAATATTTATTATGAATTCAATAGAGTAGATCTGTAATAAGGCAAACAATCTACAATTCAAAGTGGGATGATATTTGAGAAAATATCAGAAAAACATTTAACCCCCAACAACATGCACATCACCATTACATGTACAACGTGTAACACCTGAGAATGATCATGAACAGTAACTAGAAAACCTCAGATAAATAAACTCAATAACATTTACACAACAAATCACTGACTCTAGTCCGGAGTTGCGTTTCTAGAACCCCGAGGACAACACACACACACACACACAGTGACTCATGGCGCCACACAGGGGCCGTCCGTACCTGAAAGAACTGCTGGGGCTGCTGGAGCTGCAGGGACTGCTGAGAGGCCTGAGGCTGAGTGTGGTAGGCGGGCTGGGACTGGTGCGTCATCAGGCTGGTGTGTGGGATCATTATGGGGGAGGTGAACACCGGCGAGGGCACCAGGACGGCGTTGCAGTTGACCTGTTGCATGGAGAACGAGGGGGCGATGATCTGCTGCTCCAAGGTGTATCTGGACGCAAGAAGAAAGAGGTCAGGCTCACTGCGACGCAGCGGTTACAGACGCGCGCATGGGTGTGTGCAGAGGTGGGTAGTGACGGCTTACGTCTGCTCAGATACGTTTATTCTGCTAACATTTTCACAAAATTGTATTTACGCGAGTAGTTTTAGTGCAGGATACTTTGTACTCTCGAGGACATTTTTGGCGTTTTTACTCACTTTTTTATCTTCCCCACAACGTTCTTCATCTCTCCTACAGCATCCATTACAATTACACACACAGCACCAATTATCCAAATTATGTGATGACATCATCTGGTGATTTTAGGACAACCAGTAGTTACTTTCTTCACTGAGAAGTTAGCTCCATCGTTCTTGCAGATCACTTCAAAAATTCGGCTCAGCATGTCACAAGGGACGCCCGCTGCTGCTTGACGCCTCTGCACACCCTGCAGCGCCACTGTTCACTGAAGGAAAGAGCAGCCCAGATCATGGCGAAGCCTCCTCCACCGTGCCGTGTAGGAGACGTCTCCAGTGGGATCCCCTCGTCATGCCAGTAACGTTGGAAACCATCAGGACCGTTCAGGTTACATTTCTTCTCGTCAGAGAATAACACTTCCATCATTCAGTGTCCCATGTTTGGTTCTGCCTTACAAAGTCCAAATGAAGTGATCAAGACTGGTGGGGCTACTCACTGCTGAGTCCTTTATGACACTTGTAGTTCTGTTTTGTGGCTGTGGCTGTTGTTGAGGCAGTGGTATTAAACTTTTGATCGTCCTGTTGAACTCTTTTCTATTTTTTGTCTCCTGCTCCCGTTTCTCCTTTTTGCATTGTGAAGCTCTACTTACAACCTGGTAATGATCCACCAGCACAGAATGTAAATGCTTGTAATTTTTCCCTTCTCTTAATATTTTGATCAGGAGTGTATTTTTATTTTTATTTAACCTTTATTTATACAAGGGAGTTCCACTGAGAGGCAAACTCTCTTTCTCAAGGACGCCCTGTTCACACTCACACATTCACAGCAGGAAGCTGCCCAGTCCAGCCACAGTCTGACCTGTGGCCACTGAGCAGCTCCACTGGAGCAGCTGGGCTTAAAGGCCTTGCTCAAGAGCACCACAGTGGGGTTAAGGAGGGTGGGGCAAACACTGCTATGATATCTGTCCCAGCCAGATCTGATCCAGCAGGTCCAGAGACTGAACCGGCGACCTCTTGTGATTAGCATTAGAAGGTAATGCTACTTTTGCTTGAGCACAGTTTCTGGCTACTCTACCCACCTCTGTGTGTGTGATCAGACTACTTACATGGCTGGGGAGATGCCCACATTGCACTGGGAAGGCTGCGAGGTTACGTTGCTTGAGGGAACCAGAGTCTGCACTGGCTGGTTTAGGAGCATTCTGTGGGGGAAAAAGTCAGAAGTCGAAGCACAAGAAGACATCTGTGAGCTCAGCAGTTATTATCTTCTAATGTCTGAAACCACAACCAGCAGTGGGCCTGAACACCGTGAGCTCTCACCGTAGCTGTCCATCTTGGTTGAAGCGGTTGTCTGTGTGTCTTTGGTTTGTGTCCTGCAGAGGCCTCGTGTTGGTCTGAGAGAACATCATGGGGTTGCTGTAGAAGGGCATGGTCAGACTGGTGTTGGTCTGCACGGGTAAACTCACCGACTGTGCCTGTCTGCTCCGCGCAATCCTCTGCTGCGCCTGCCAACAACACGGTGGGTGGATTAAAGCCATTGCACATACACTTAGGTCCGTATGTATTTGGACACTTGACACAAGTTTTGTTATTTGCCAAAACATATTCAAGACACAGCTATATAATCAATATGGCTTAAAGTGCAGACTCAGCTTTAATCTGAGGGTATTCACATCCAAACTGGAGTTACAGTTTAGGAATTGCAACCGTTTTCATCCAAAACCTCCTCATTTCAGGGGCAAACATTTTGTATTTTTCCGCCTCAGTTCTGCACCTGTGTTGACGGTGAGATGTTCTCTCTCAGGATCGAGTGAGGGGACGAACTGTGAGCACCACAGGATGGCGGCTTAAGGTGGCCCAAGGGCTGCCTGATGACCCCCGACTGGCTCTGCTGGGCCGGCCTTCCTGGGCCCTGCTGCTGCTGCTGCTGCTGCTGCTGCTGCTGCTGCTGCTGCTGCTGCTGCTGCTGGGCCTGGCTAAAGTCATTGTGGACTGGCTGCTGCAACAACATCTACCACACAGAAGAAAAGCACCATTAATTTACAACAACAACAAAAACTGCGACGGTTTATGATCGTAGTCGTTTATCATCATGGCATGGATGCTACATAGTGTCACATACAGTATATGCATTATAGAAAAAAGCACTAATCCCTAAATGTCTGCTGATTATAAATCAGTTCTTGAGTGTGGGCAAGTAAATGCTGGAACAGGTTAGTAACCACTGTGAAGGAATGCTGACAACTAAACTATGAATGAATGAATGGCAGTGCAAAATATCCAGCAGTGCATCTTGAAAAGTAGGGTCATCACTAGATGAGCCAACGTATCCCAACATGCATCATAACACGAACAACCTCCAAGTATTTGTATTAATGCAGTAAAATCAGCTTTATATAATGTAGAATTATAAAATCCAATTTACTGTCTGGTCATCATGATAAACTGACAGTTTTCTATTAGAATTCACTATATAGTGCCGGATTCCCTATACCAGGGCTGGCCAGCACTCCAGAGCTACTTCTAGATTTTTCAGCATCACAAGATCTACTGGTCAAAGTCAAAAATTTACATGAAAAAGTTTAACTAATTAACTGCAAAAAACAGTTAATTTACAAGAACAAAGTAATATATTTACAAATAAATGTAAATTAATGAGAAAAGGTTACAAATTTATGTCAAAAGCTGCAAATTATAAAGGAGAAAAGTGCATTTATGCTTCAAATGCATGTAGTTCAGTTGTGTAGAATGACACTGAGGTGATTATGATCATTTGGGGGGAACAATTCTCTTTTTTTCCAGGTTTTGGAACATGCACCATGCAGTTGTGCACATATGCTGAAAGGGATGCAGGTCACCAAGCTGTCAGAGTGAATAAACCAACTTCTCATGGAGCTGATGTGCTCTGAAATCAGAGGAATGTAACCGCCATACATCCTGTCTGCCCATTCAGCCGCGGCACAGCGTGGCAGTTTGGGTTGGTGGGAGAAGCGGCACTGTGTACGGGGGTGTGATGGGATGCTTTCGTGTCCTCATCTTGGTGTTGTGGACGTCTGTTCGGGATGGCCATGCTTGGTCTCCTGGTGGCATTTTGCACTGGCAGAAAGCAGCCGTAAATGGCTGAGCGAGGCACACTCCCGCGGTGGGCCGATCAGATTCTGGCCGACCATCACTTTTAGGCACGACAGCTGTCAGGCGGGTGTGCGACTACAGCCGTGCATGAGCTATGGTGTCTCTCGGCACTATAGCTTGGCACCCCTGCCCTATATAGTGAGTAGGGCAGTGTCTCCCAACCTGGGGTCCACCCTGAGCCCACGGGGGGGCACGGAGCTCCGTCTGCTTTGGGGTCATGAAATGCTTGGGTAAAAAAAAAAAATGCACAAATGACATCAAATAAAGAAAGAGGACAGTGTGGTGGACACAACACGCATGGAACTCCACCCAGTACAGACGGTTGGTGGGGGAGAAGATAGAGATGCTGATGGAGAAAAGGTGAGAGGAGCCAAACAAAGACGTGCCTTTCACCCCCGCAGCGCCAGGTTCGCACCTGAGGACGCAGGGGTGCAAATGTATTGTAGCAAGACCTGCTCTGTGACGTGTGTGTCAGTGTTATGTTAATGTGTGTGCACGTCTTCCAGTCTGTGTGTTAATGTGCTTACCCTGTGTGCCGGAGGCGGGAATAAAAGTGTATAAAGGCGTTTGCTCAGGCACTCAGGGTTATTCTGTTCTATTCTGTGTTGCAGGAGAAATAAAGTTCTGTGTCGTGCAGCTCGCTGTCTGATTCCATCCTCCACAATGGCTGAGAAACGTAAACGTGCGGAGGACCACGTAGAGTTAAAAAAGAAAAAAAGACAATGTACTGACAGTTACCTGAACTATGGATTCATAGAAGCACAAGACTCTTTTCGGCCAGAATGTGTTATGTGTGGTGAAAAGCTGGCTAATGACAGCATGAAGCCCAGCAAACTGAGATGGCATCAGGAGACTCAACACCGAAAGACCACTGGTGCAAATCGGGATTTTTTGAGAGGAAACGGCACCTGGTGCTTTCAAGGAGACATGGGGATACCAGAAAATCCTTTGAACGGGCAGGCAGTGATTTACCCAGAGCCACTGAAGCATCATTCGACTGTGCGCTGCTCACTGCAAAGGCAAAAAAGCCGCACAATATTGGTGAGCGGCTGATCAAGCCCGCATGCCTAAAAACTGTGGAGAAAATGTGTGGAGCACAAGCAGTTGATAAAGTCAAGACTGTGTCCCTCTCTGACAATACTGTCAAAGACAAAATCGATAAAATGGCTGCAGATTGCCAAAACCAGCTGCACAAGAAACTTAAGAGGAGTCCCTTCTCCATTCAACTGGATGAGACGACCACGGTGGCAGACGAGGCTCTGTTCATTGTATATTGTCAGTATACTGATGATGGCGACTTAAAACAAGACATTCTTATGTCAACAAATCTAGCAACAACGACAGCAGGCGCGGATATTTTCACAGCTGTGGATTCATATTTCACATCCCACAATCTGCTCTATGAGAACCTGGTGGCGTGCTGCTGCACTGACGGAGCTGCAGCGATGATGGGGAAAAAAATAAAGGATTCAACACACGGCTGAAAGAAAAGGCTCCGGAATGCGTCGTTTTTCATTGCATGCTCCACTGCCAATCATTGGCAGGTAAAAAACTTTCAGAAGACCTCAGTAACACCCTGTCAACTGTTGTCAAAATCGTGAACTTCATTAAAGCACGCCCTGCTAATAAGCAACTTCTTGCACTACTGTGCGAGGACGAGGCGCACCAAACATTACTGCTCCACACTGAAGTCCGATGGTTGTCAAGGGGACAGGTGCTTGTGCGTTTTATTGAATTGCAAGACATAGTTAAAGAATTCTTGCATGACCACAATCGGCCACTTTATGAGCAGCTGACAGACGCGTTTTGGATCCAAGTGGCATACCTGACGTACACATTCGCTCTTTTTAATGAAACAAACAAGCGGATGCAGGGACCTGAATTAAACGTCCTACAATGCAAAGACACACTGGACGCTTTTGTGTGAAAACTGGAGTTCAGGGTCGCTAAAATGTCAAAAGGGGAGTTGCAGCAGTTTCCACTTCTGCAGGAGCAGTCCGGTGGCACCGTACGTGCGTCTTTACGCACGGACTTCACGTGCCACATGAACCTGCTGTGTGACGAGATGAGGAGTCGCTTTGCCGACATGGACGAATATTTATCCAAGGACGCATGGGTGATGGAGCCCTACATTTCCAGTCACAAGGATGTTGAATACTTGGGCTGTGAAGATGAGCTGTGTGACCTTCAATCTGATTCAGTGTCAAAAAAATATTTCCAGGAAAACGGATACAAAAAGTTTTGGATGGTCAAAGGACACACCGTCGCTCCTACGCTGGCCAAACACGCAATCAAGAGGGTCATTCTTCCTTTTGGTACTACGTATCTGTCTGAGGCAGCTTTCAGAGCCCTTCTAACTATAAAAACTAAAGTAAGGAACAGGCTGGATGTCCACCAGGACTTTAGTCTGGCTATCTCCACTATCACTCCAAACACAGCATCCCTGGTCAGAGACATGCAAGCTCAAGGTCCACATTAATATTCTTTTTGGAATCAACACACTGGAGAGAGTAAAAAGCAAAGACTCATTGAATTACTTTTTGCAATGTTAATTGCTAGGTAGTGTTATGAGAAAGAGCAGTCAAGGATCTTTGTTCCGTGTATGACGGGTGTTTTTAGGCCTACTGCCATTAGGTCCAGACTGACGGACTTTTAGGCCTTTACTGAGTTATGCGGTCATGTGTGTGTATACCCACTATTTTGGTTGTTAGAAATGTTTGCTTTCACGACATTTCTGTTTCATACTTCTGGCAAAGATGAAAACTGTGTTACTGACAATGAAGACTCAGGACTGCCTTCTGGCATCAAAAAGGCCATGTTTAGAAGTAATGCCATCTTAAAACAAAAGGACAAATATTTTAATACCTTTGCAGTCATTTGCCACATTTACTTTTTGTCTGTGTGTGATACACATGTTCATATAATTCAATTTAGTTTAAGTACAAAGGAAAACAAATCTACATTTCAAAACAAATGGAACAGGTTAAGCACAAAACTGATGTTATTTTTTCCTAAATAAATGTTCTAAAACGACTTCATTCCTCTGGCGTGATCATGTGGGCTGGGGGGGCCACGACACTTCTGTGACACAGGTGGTGGTGGTGGTGGTGGGGTTCCTGGGAAAAAGGTTGGGAACCGCTGACTAAGAGTAATCTGGAGTCCTTTAAAGGTGCAGCTTCTTTCAACAAGACACTGACCTTAGTAGAGGAAAATCAAGACGCCTAAACACTCTTCTATTGATTTTTTTTTTTTGAGCCATAATTGCAAGTAAAATGTATCTTTTCAGAGAATGTGGCATACAAAAAAAAGGAGTATATGTTTCAAGTTGGATGTGGATCCACAGGCAGCTCTTCTGCTCCATAACCTGTGGCTCTTCTGCAGCACTGACAAAACTAGAAAATATACAAGAAAAATAGGTTGCAAATTTATGAGGAAAATTTAAAAAAAAAAAAAAGGGGTTGCAAGTTTTCAAAAAAAACTTGAACATCTTCAATAAAAGTCTCCAATTTTTTGACAGAACGTTGCACATTTAAAAACCTTTTTTAAAGAGGAAAAGAATCACCCACTATAAAGCTGACAAAGCAGCTCATACATGTAACTGGACAGTTTTATTTTCATTTAAAGGCTCACACACAGTTTGTGGCTCCGCAGAGTTATTTTTTGGTTTCCATCGTAAGTGCTGCCAACCCACCAGACAGCCCTGAGCATGTGAAGCTGGATTTTTGGGTCGTGGCTCATGTAGTTGTTGTGTGTGACCTCTAGATGGAGCTATTCCCCCATCACTGAGGTTTTTCATCAGGTTGACTTTAAAATTACTCTCTACATGCCAAATATTTAATAAATGACAGTGTAGTGCTACATATATTTCATAAGTAAACCTAAATGTGACCCCCTTTTAAAAGCAACACTCCACACCCTTTTCTTAATAGAGGTAACAATTAATTAATTTCTGCTGACCACGTGGACTTCATGCTCTCCAGCCTGTTGTGTTTTGCAATATTTCTACCTGTAAATTAGCGAGGTGAAGCTTCTCCTTGATGTCGTGCAGCTCCTGCTGCTGTGTCTTAATGTCAGCTTGCAGAATGCGTGTCCTCTCCTCCAGCTGTTCCTTCAGCTGGTTCATCACTCCAAGCTGAGGCTGCTGAAGCTGGTACATGGATGACGACGGCTGCTGCTGCTGGGGTGAGAGAACAATCATGACACAATACTGAACACTTTTTCCAGACAAGCTATCAAATGTGGTTGTAGTCAGGTAGTACGAGTCATGTAATGGTTTATGATGATGATGAAAGCAATTTCAACTTGTTGAAAGCTACTAGAGCTGGACCCAAGTAATTGATTATCTGGGTATTTACAGTGGATATAAAAAGTCTGCACACCCCTGTTCAAAAAATGCCAGGTTTTTGTGATGTAAAAAAAATGAGACCAAGATAAATCATTTCAAAACTTTTTCCACCATTAATGTGACCTATAACCTGTACAACCCAATTGAAAAACAAACAAATCTTTTAAGGGGAAAAATAAATAATTTAATAAATTTAATTTTAATTTAATAAAATTAAAACTTACAATAACCTGGTTGCATAAATATGCACACCCTTAAACTAATACTTTGATGGAGCACCTTTGGCTTTTATTACAGCACTCAGTCTTTTTGGGTAGGAGTCTATCAGCGTGGCACATCTTGATGTGGCAGTATTTGCCCACTCTTCTTTGCAAAAATGCTCCAAATCTGTCAGAATGCAAGGGCATCTCCTGTGCACAGCCCACTTCAGATTACCCCATAAATGTTCAATTGGATTCAGGTCTGGACTCTGGCTGGGCCATTCCAAAACCTTAATCTTCTTCTGGTGAAGCCATTCTTTTGTTGATTTGAATGTATGCTTTCGGTCTTTGTCGTGCTGAAAGATGAAGTTCCTCTTCATCTTCAGCTTTCTAGCAGAAGCCTGAAGGTTTCGTGCCAACATTGACTGGTATTTGGAACTGTTCATAAATCCCTCCACCTTGACTAAGGCCCCAGTTCCAGCTGAAGGAAAACAGCCCCAAAGCATGATGGTACCACCACCATGCTTCACTGTAGGTATGGTGTTCTTTTGGTGATGAGCAGTGTTGTGTCTGTGCCAAATATACCTTTTGGAATTATGGCCAAAAAGTTCAACCTTGGTTTCACTGGACCATAACACATTTTCCCACATGCGTTTGGGAGATTTCAAATGTGTTTTTGCAAAATGTAGCCAGGCTTGGATGTTTTTCTTCGTAAGATAAGGCTTCCGTTTTGCCACCCTACCCCATAGCCCAGACATATGAAGAAGATGGGAGATTGTTGTCACATGTACTAAACAGCCAGTACTTGCCAGAAATTCCTGCAGCTCCTTCAATGTTGCTGTCAGCCTCTTGGCAGCCTCCCTGACCACTTTTCTTCTTGCCTTTTCATCAGTTTTGGATGGACGTCCAGTTCTTGGTAATGTCACTGTTATGCCATATTTTCTCCACTTGATGATGACAGTCTTCACTGTGTTCCATGGTATATTGAATGTCTTGGAAATTCTTTTGTACCCTCCTGACTGATACCTTTGAACAGTGGGATCCCTCTGATGCTTTGGAAGCTCTCTGCGGATCATTGCTTGTGCAGTAAGATGTGACTACAAAAATGTCAGGAAAAGCCTACTAGAACAGCTGAACTTTATCTGGGGTTAATCAGAGGCACTTTAAATTATGGCAGGTGTGTGCTGACTCCCATTTAACATGAGTTTGAATGTGATTGGTTAATTCTGAACACAGCCGCATCCCCAGTTATAACAGGGTGTGTGCATATTTATGCAAACAGGTTATTGTAAGTTTTTTTATTTTTCCTCTTAAAAGATTTCAGTTTGTTTTTCAACTGGGTTGTATAGGTTATAGGTCACATTAATGGTGGAAAAAGTTTTGAAATGATTTATCTTTGTATCATTTTTTACATCACAAAAACCTGGCATTTGAACAGGGGGTGTAAACTTTTTATATCCACTCTATTTGTTTCATTGGTAACTGCAGCCCCATAACCACTGGCTCAATGTGGCTTTCATATACAGCAGCAGTCAAAATTTTTCATCCCCCACTGCAAATTAGGTTTTTTTTTTGTTTAAAATGTACAAACTAGCAGCTGTTTGCAATAAACAAATCAAACAAGAACAATTTAATAACTCAACACAAATAATATTACAAGTGGTTTGTCCAAATTCAACACAAAATGCCACTTTTAATGACTACTGCAGTCTCAAAATTGTTCAACCCCTTCATGACAAGCATCTTAGTAGAGCACCCTTTTGCTGTTATGACCTGCTGCAAACGTGATGCATAGACAGACACCAGCTTCTGGCAGCGTTCTAAGGAATCTTAGCCCATTTCTCATGGGCAAAGACCTTCAGTTCACTAATAATCTGGGGTTTGTGTGCTACAACCGCCTTTTTTAAATCCAACCAGAGATTTTCAATGAGGTTCAAGTCAGGTGACTGTGATGGCCACTCTAGTATCTTCCAGGACTTCTTCTGAAGCCAAGCCTTGGTGGACTTTCAGGTATGCCTGGGATCATTGTCCTGTTGGAAGGTCCAATGATGGCCAAGCTTCAGTTTCCTCACAGATGGCATGACATTTTCTCCCAGGATTTCATGATACTTGATTGAATCCATCTTGCCCTCCACACGCTGCAGGTTTCCAGTGCAAGAGGAAACAAAGCAGCCCCAGAGCATCAATGAGCCACCGCCATGCTTCACTGTAGACATTGTCTGCTTCATTAAGAATGGGTGCATGGCATCACCTGACGGAAAAACCGCAAGGAATTGTTAGCTGCACCTCAGCCACAGCTTTGTCATCTCTCAATGCACAGGGCAAAATCAAATGATTTCCCACCATCATCTCTGCTATTCCGAATTTCTCTTGCTAATCTGAAGCAGTGTTTTTGTTGTTTTTTTTTTAATGGGAGCTTTTTGGTGTTGCTAATTTTCTTTGATTTTTCTTGAAGTTGTGATTACTTGTTGCCTTCATTACACATGGATTTAATATCTGCTGGGGACTGAAGTCCATAAAATGTTTGGTATTGTTAAATTAAGCAGATTCTCCTCTTTCAGGTGACCATAAAACATCACTGTCCTGGTTTAGTATGTTTTTACAGCAGCTAATTATACCGGTAATTCAGCTTCTCTGAATAAGGAATTTGAATTTTCTGTTTGCTCAGTTACATTGCACGTATGTCTGTTCACGTTAGCAGTTGCTGAGACTACAGGCAAACAAAGAAGTCAAACCATGACAATGGTGACAATGCCCAGAATGCAGCGCGGCATGACGTCAATGCCCATTCTCTATTCTTCCTCTTCCAGACGTACTGTCGATCCACACACCCAAAAAGTTCCAATTTTGTTTCATCGCCCCACAGAACAGAATCCCAAAACCTCTTTGGCTTATTTATACACCTTACTGTGGAAACTGAAACCTCAGTGCCTGCTGCCAGCAAGTCTTGCTGCAGGTCTTTTGCAGTCAATTGAGGGTTTCTGGTCACCTGCCTCCTCAGAACTCTGGTGGTAGCCATTGACAGCTTCCTCTTTCTGCCACATCCAGGTTGTGTAGCCACTGTTCCTTTAGGTTTAAACTTGAAAACTATGCTTCCAACTGTATCTCTTGGAACATTTAGTGGTTTTGCTGTCTTTTTGTATCCTTTTCCTTGTTTGTGCAAGGCAATGATCTCGTCTCTGAACTTTTTGAACAACTCTCTTGACCAACGATTCTCTTAGCCATATTTCTAACATGCAATCAAACGTCACTGTCAACAGTCCAAGTATCTGAGGTGTTCTATCTCAAGCACACCTAATGCAACTAATGAAGCCCTTGATTGGTTGCATCAGGTGTGCTTGAGACCACACCTGATATGCAAATGTGAGGAATTCTATTCAGGGGGTGGAATAATTTTGAGACTGCAGTAGTCATTGAAAGTAGGATTTAGTGTTGAATTTGGATAAAAGCCTTGTAATATTAGTTTAATTATTACCTCCAGCAAGAAGGTTATGGTTTGCCGGCATTTGTTTGTGTGTTAGCAGGATTACGCAAAAACTATTAGATGAATTTGGATGAAATTTTCACCAGAGGTGGGCTAAGGATGAACCCATTAGATTTTGGTGATGATCTGATAGTGCATACCTCTCCCAAGGTCCTTGATTCGGAAAACCATTGTCAGTTAATATAGTTCATCACAACATCTACAAGTTAAAGCTCTACCATGCAAAGCCAAAGTCGTATATCAACAACACCCAGAAATGCCACCAGTTGCTCTGTTTTATTTACATTTTACTCAATGTCCCAACTTCACTGGAAATGGGGTTGTAAAAAAATCTTCCTTACTAAGCACAGTCACTTAACTGGGCTGAAAGGTTCTGTTCACAGCGGTGGATGAAATAAACACGTAGAGCAGCCACAGCCATAACAATCAGATATTGCCCACAAACAGTAGAGAGGAAGGCAACAGCAGGACATGAGAAGTCTAAACACTAACCATTGTGGAGTGCTTGCCGCGGGTAGGAGAAAGGGGGAGACTCATTGGGGGTGGAAGGTCAAAGGAATTTTGTCTTTGTGCCAAATTCTACAAGGAAAAAAAGGGAAAAGTTTTACACTGTAGCTTAGCTTGTGACATGACACTGTGTCACCTTTGTGCAGTTCTTTCTAGTTTATCTCCAAACACAAATGAGGTGCATGTGAACATTGTATGAACTGACCTTTGAGCTACTAGGCTGGAACCTGGCAGGCGTCTTCTCTGGGCCCATGGAGGCAGACTGCCATGATGGTGTGCAGGCGTCTGTGTAGGAGTTAGCTGCTGCACAAGAGACAGGTCACCTCTAAACACACTGGAGCACAGCAGACTGGGTACATGTTCACTTAAAAGACAATCACTGATTTTCTCTGGAAACTGATATCTGATGACTACAGCCAAGATGAGCAAGTTAACATCTTGAAGCTCCTTTACCTGGATGCCATTTCAGAAGGAATTTGCAGGTTTCAAACTCATTTATTAAAACATTCAACTGTTCTTTTTATGAACAACAATGCCTGATTGTAAGAAATGAATGTTTACTTTAGTTTAGTTTAATGTTTATTTGAAAGGGACCAATGAATATTAATGCAAGTGTATGATTGTTTGTGTGTTTTTGTCCCCTGGCGGGTCACAAAAATACACAAACAAGCAATCATACACGAGCAGAACAACTGCAATGAAACTGTACAAAGTGTATATGCTAAAGTGCAAGGGTTAAGGAAACGTCACATGAGTGAAGTGCTGTGAATGTGTACACACATATGTAGTGACATGTAGTTGGAATTAGATGTGTGTTTAAACTAGTTCCATGGGACACTACTGCCTTCTTTTAGAGAGAGTCCATTAATGGATAAAATACAGTTTAACGTAGATACAACCCTGGCAGAAATGATGGAATCACCACTCTTGGAGAATGTCCATTCAGTTATTTAATTTAGTAAAAAAAAACTAATCACAGACATGTCACAGAGATATTATTATTTCTAATATCAACCTTCTGACTTTAAGAAACATTTAACCTCTTGCACTCCAGTGTACCGCGGGCGGACACGTCTCTGCGTCCTAGAGCGCACGAGGGCGCCCTGGTACACACACTGTGCGTCCTAGAACGCACTGAAGAAAAAAAAAAGCTGCATTTCCGTTCTTCCACTACAGACACAGCCGCGAACAGAAAGCCAAAGGAGTGCTTTGATTGGTTTAGATGTGATTGACCTCTTATTCAACTAATAAGAGCCTTGAATTGGGTTTCTGAAACCTTGAAGAACCAATGACTAAAAACCTAGCAAGAAGGACCCACCTACCAACGGCTGCAAATACAGCCAGCCAATTGAAGCACAGAAGTTCGAAAGCTGTTTTGTGTAAGGCTGGGTGACACACAGGCGTTCGCCAGTCTTTTTTTCTTACTACTGTTCTTATTTGTTTTGAAAAATCGTTCGCCAAAACCGCAATCATGGAAGCGCAAAACTGCAATAATGAAATTATGGTTTGACCGGGTCGCGTGACCAGAACCACGAGTCCGTAACAAGTGGACCAGCTTCATGTTCGTCTGACAATGAGGAAGAGAAGTTCGCCAGCGACACTGCTGTTGTGGACAGGTAAGTGTTATAAGCTAAATTATTCTTTATCCCTGGAAATTGTAATCAAAATGACTTTTGACCGATCAGTAAATTACAACTGTGCGTTATCGCAACATGACGGACCCGGACCGCTCCGGGTCCGTCATGTTGCGAACGCTCCCCCCCCCCCCCCCCCCCCCGCTACTCTTCTGTAGCGGATTGCAGATATATTGCAGATATTTTAGTCCAACTGTGCGTAGTAGACCGCGGCGCACCGTCACCGCTTTCCGTCATGTAGCGATGGGCGATGTCCGTCCTCTGTAGCGGGGGGTGGGGTGGGAATTGTTATCTTCTACATTACAAATATTTTAGTATAATTTTTAGTGCACTGTAGGTTATTTTTTCTTGTAAAAAAAAAAAAAAAAAAAAGCCACACATTTTTTACGTGGCATGCTTCTTTGTGTGTGGGGGCTTGTTTGTTCATTCATTCATTCATTCATGAATAAACAACCCCCCCCCACACACACACACACACAGCCCTTCACCTTTCATTAGAGCCCAAGATGAAGCTTCTATATTGAATCATTCAAAAGTTACAGATGTTTTTCCAAACTGTGCCATTTGGCACAATTTGGCACAGTTCAAAAACGCCTGGGAACAACCTAAGAAAAAAGCTGTGTAATATATTCATTTTTTGTGGTGTTGTTACAAAATTTTGACCTCAGCTGGATAACACTTGGTTCTACATTTCTGTTGCATTTTCCAGCCAGTATCTGAATCTGTGTGTTATTTGCAAGCATTTGTATCCAAAAAAAACACCCAGGCGAAATTTATTTTCTTCAAGTTCAGTATGTTTAGATGACTGTTACTCAGTGGCCGGAGCACTTAAAGAGATTATGACCGTTTTGCCAAAAAATTCAAAGTGTTTTCTTTTAAATGAGACCAACCCCATGAAGATGCTGCAAAGGGTTGAAGAACAGCTTTTGATTTACTTTGGGTACGTTATTTTTTGGCGTTTTTAGGGAAATTGACCAGAGTGCAAGGGGTTAAAAAACAATGAAAGAAAGTTATTATAGTCAATTACATGTTTTTTATTATACAACAGTTAGTTCCAACAGAGCAATTTGACTGGACAATAGAGATTCCAGGAGTTACTATATTCCACAAAAAATTGCATTCCAGCTTCACTGGATATTTATCACTCCGCTTCAAAGATGTTCTAGTGACATTAATTGCTAACAGTGATTTTCTATCAACTCTCTGAGAATTTCAGTGCTGTTGTGGATACCTTAATTTCCACAGTGAAGCACTGTTTGACAAGAAATTGTACATTCGTGACCCAGAAGTCCCACTCTTTTGAAAAGGTCTACCTCCGTCTACCCAGCCCTGCTATCATTTTAAGCTCATTAAGCTATTTCATGTGTGTTTAAAAAATAGGCAGTGCTAGAGTTTGATTTATTGTCTCAATTAACAAACCACAATACCTTTGTGGTGATGGACTCTTTAGACATCCATGCGTCCATCTTCTACCGCTTAATCCTTTTCGAGTCGCATCTTTGGTCACATCTATCCCAGCATCTTTGGGCGAGAGGCAGGGTACACCCTGGACAGATCGCCAGTCCATTGCAGGGCCAACACAGAGAGACAGACAACCATTCTCTCTCACATCCATACCTAAGGACAATTTAGGAATCCCCAGTTGATGCCAATTAACCTCACCTGCATGTCTTTGGCATGTGGGAGGAAACCGGAGTACCCGGAGTAAACCCACGCAGACGCGGGGAGAACATGCAAACTCCACACATCTTCATGCTAATTGCGATGTTTAGCAGCAGTTACTGGCTACATTTAGAAGGGACTATTTTTTTCTCAGCTGTGCAAAATAACTGGCTAAACAAACAAATCATAATATTTTGTCCAGTATTGCTGTCATTTAATAGATTGTGCTTGTGGAACTGTTGTATAAAGGCAATATTACACTCAAGGTCGTTACAATACCATGATTATACTAACTATGGCTGTGATACGTCTAATGCCCTCCGCGTTACTATAATCATGATACTGAACTCACTCTTGCGTAATATTGCTTAATTATATCAAGTAGAGGAAAAAATATAAAATCACTCAATTCTGAGGAAAGTATTATGGAATCATGAAAAAAATGATACACCACTAGTACTTTGTTGCACTCCTCTGGCTTTTATCACAGCTTGAATTTTCTGAGGCATGGACTTAACTACTAACAAACAGTATTCTTCATCAATCCAGCTCCAATGTTCTCTTAGTGCTGTTGTCAGAGCAGTCTCGTCATGGACCATTTTCTTCAATTTCCACCAGAGATTTCAGTGGGATTGAGGTCCAGACTATTTGCAGGCCATACTATTGACATTATAGGTTTGTGTTGAAGGAAAGTTTTCCACTCTTTTTGCCATATGATAAGATGCATTATCATCCTGGAAAATGATGTCATCATCACCAAACATCCTTTCAAAGGATGGAATAAGAAAAGTGTCCAAAATTTCACTGTAAACTTGTGCATTTATTGAAGACTGCCATCTCCCTCATACCTTGACTTGACATGCAGCCCCATATCATCAATGATTGTGGACATTTGTATGTTTTCCTCAGGCCGTCATCTTCATAAATTTCAATGGAATATAGTATCAAACGTTCCAGCATCATCACCTTTCACAATGCAGATTTGTGACCTGTCTCTGAATATCACTTTCATCCAATCATCCACAGTCCATCACAGCTTTTCTTTAGCCCACTGTAACCTTTTTTATTTTTTTATTTTTTTTGAGGTGTTAATGATGGCTTTCTTTTGGTGATTTCTTACAGTTTGGTCAAGTTTTCGTCCAATTGTTCCTCATTTGTTAGGTGCATTTTCTGTTTTCAAGATATATTGCTTTAAGTTTTCGATCTTGACACTTTGATGTCTTCCTTGGTCTACCAGTATGCTTCCCTTTTACAACCTTCCCATTTTGTTTGCACTTGGTCCAGATTTTACACACAGCTGACTGGGAACAACCAACACCTTTTAGTAAAGGTAAAGCCAACTTTATTGTCATTCAATCCATACAGCCAATCATGTACAGTAGAACGAAATTACGTTTCTCTAATCTACAGTGGGGCAGCAGTGGCTCAGGAGGTAGAGCAGGTTGTCCAATAACCACATGGTTGGCGGTTCGAATCCCGCTCTCCCCAGATATCCTGCCGTTGTGTCCCTGGGCAAGACACTTCACCCCTAATTGCTCCTGGTGGGTCTGGAAGCGCCATGTTAGGTAGCATGCCGCCATCTGTGTGTGAATGGGTGGATAGCAGGATCTGTAAAGCGCTTTGGTCATCAAGAGATGAGAATAAAAGCGCTATATAAGTGAATGCCATTTACCATTTTACAATGTTAATCACATCTAGAATCAGAGGGGTCGCTGCCATGCGAGGTGCCACCACAAATTTCTCTCCTCCATTCCATTATGGCTGAGCACCAAGCTGGACGGCAGGAAGTTTCACTTTTATATGGTCTTTGGCATGACCTGCCCGACATTCTGTGATGATTTACCTTCTTGAAGAAGTTTTATAATCTTCTTCTTTGTCTCAACTGTTATTTTTCATGTTGGAGCCATGATTCATGTTCTTCATCTTGGAGCGACAGCTCACCAAGGTATGTAAGCACTCTTAACTCCAGACGAATCAGCAGATTTAATTTGATGGTGGTATTTGTTTTAGGACTGCAGATTACAGGGTGATTCCATGATATTTTCCTCAGAATTAAGTGATTTCATATTTGTTTCCTCTGCTTGATCTAATTTAAAAAATTGCAAATGACAACTTTCTTTCATTTAAAAAAAAAATTAAAGGCAGAAAGTTGGCATTTTGAATATAAACAGTTATGCGACATGTCTGCAATGAGTTTGTTTAATTTTGTTAAAAAAAAAAATATACAATTAAATGAACATTCTATAAGAGTGGTGATTACATAACTGTTGCCAGCGGTTGTGTTAGAACCATAACTTATTTCCTTACTTAAATTTTCACAGCAGCACACTAGCACAGTTTTTCCTCGATAATTTTGTATCTTTGACACAGCAGCTGGACACTTAAGGGGTGAAACGTCATTTCTTAAAGGCCCCTTTACATAGCACGGAGATTAAAAATAGACCTGTGGCCTCATGTACAAATGGTACTTCCGTACAAAAACATGGCGTATGTCTTTTTCCATGAAAAGTTTCAGATGCATCAAGAATGAAATGACCGTGGAAATATGCGCAGCGACACGCCAACTTCATGGCTGGCGTACGCAAGTTTCTACTGTTATTCGTCCGTTGGTGACACTTAGAGGTGATGTTGGGAGACAGATAATGATGTGAAAATCATTGTACACACCAGAGACACATGATGAACAAACATCCAAGTGTGCACAATTAGATGAGTGGATATGAAAGCAAGCCCAAAGAAGTGCAGAAAATGCCTCTAACAACAATGGCGCTGGCATTATTAGAGGATATTGCAAATCACGCAGTGAGAAGAGAAAGGGTATTTAAAGACAGAAGACTTTCTGGCTCAGGATGATGCCTGGCTTGTCAGCTGGTTTAGTTTTCCACGGGCAGTCCTTGTGGAACTGTGGTCAAAGCTATGGCCACTCTTGAAACGCAACACAGCGAGAAGCTGAGCGCTGCCCGTCCCAGTGCAGGTACTGACAACACTGGGGTTTCTAGAAACAGGGGCATTCCAGAGGGAGCTGGCAGACCCATCGCAAATTTCCCATTCAACCCTGAGCTGAGCTATGCCAGCTTTTCTGGCTATCACCCAGGTACATCATATTCCCATACAATGTAGTTGAACAGGCCAACATCAAAGCACAATTTGCAGCGAGAGCCAGTTTTCTCAATGATTTTGATGAACAGCATTGTTGGGAACAAACTACAAGCTGGCACTGTGCGGATGGGTGGCTTCTCGGTGAGTAAATTCATGTAACTGTCCTAAATAACCCACCTCATGCTCAACATGCCTGTGCGCCCCCAAATATCACCCTGTCTTCATGGCTTCATTACAAGTCAGTGGTTAGAGTAAGTGACTTTCTTTTTTTGCTGATTAAACTAAAGTTTCACAGCATTCTACCAAGCCCTCAATTGCCTCTGTGTGTACAATAATTATGCCAATAAACATGTGCGAAGTTTGAAATGCAACAGTGTCACCCTTTCCCCGGTGCACTTGATTCATTTAGTAGTGTGTGTAATCCATGTAAGTTATATATAACTGTAAAGGATGAGATTTGCATTTTGGACATAAAATATGTACTTGTGGAGTCTAATATGATCTGCTTTCAACTGACAGGTGACCGTGGCTACCCACTAAATAGGCACTAAATGGGACACACACCTTCCAAAAAGTTCAACTTTTGTCTCGTCAGTCCACAGAGTATTTTCCCAAAAGTCTTGGGGATCATCAAGATGTTTTCTGGCAAAACTGAGACGAGCCTTTATGTTCTTTTTGCTCAGCAGTGGTTTTCGTCTTGGAACTCTGCCATGCAGGCCATTTTTGCCCAGTCTCTTTCTTATGGTGGAGTCATGAATACTGACTTTAACTGAGGCAAGTGAGGCCTGCAGTTCTTTGGATGTTGTTGTGGGGTCTTTTGTAATCTCTTGGATGAGTCATCGCTGCACTCTTGGTGTAATTTTGGTTGGCCGGCCACTCCTGGGAAGGTTCACCACTGTTCCTTGTTTTTGTCAATTGTGGATAATGGCTCCCACTGTGGTTCGCTTGAGTCCCGAAGCTTTAGAAATGGCTTTATAACCTTTTCCAGACTGATAGATCTCAATTACTTTGTCATTTGTTCCTGAATTTCTTTGGATCGCAGCATGATGTCTAGCTTTTGAGGATCTTTTGGTCTACTTCACTTTGTCAGGCAGGTCCTATTTAAGTGATTTCAGATGTGGCAGTAATCAGGCCCAGGTGTGGCAAGAGAAATTGAACTCAGCTTTCCAAAGATGTGATAAACCACAGTTATAGTTGTGTTCAAAATAATAGCAGTCCCACATCACTAGCAAGATAAATCACTGTTTTTGTTAGAATTTCAACTTCTACACTGCAAGTAAGTTTCTAGAAGGTTTAGTAAAGGTATAGAAAACCAACAGACCCAACAGGCATAATGTGCATGTTGCTGATTCTGTGAAACTGAATCATTAACTGAAAGGGGCGTGTTCAAAAAAATAGCAGTGCTGAGTTCACTTAGTGAGGTCATTGATTCTGTGAAAAAAAAATAGATGTTAAACAGGTGGTCCTTATTTAAGGATCAAGGCAACTGACGCTGCATATGCTGGCTGTGCATTTGTCCTTGAAAAACAGAGTAAAATGGGTCTTTCAAGACACTGTTCAGAAGAAGAGCGTTCTTTGATTAAGAAATTAATAAAAGAGGGGAAAACCTATAAAGTCCCACAACAGGGAAATTGCAATCCTGGAATTTCCCCGTTGTGGGACTAATAAAGGCTTATCTTATCTTATCTTATCTTAAAGAAGTGCAGAAAATGATAGGCTGTTCAGCTAAAATGATATTGAACGCTTTAAAATGGCAGCCAAAGCCAGAAAGGCGAGGAAGAAAAAGAAAAACGACTATTTGAATGGATTGGAGAATAACCAAACTGGCAAAGGCTCAGCCAATGATCAGCTCCAGGAGGATCAAAGAAGATCTAAGGTTGCCTGTGAGTACTGTAACAATCAGACGACGTCTATGTGAAGCCAAGCTACCAGCAAGAAGCCCCCGCAAAGTCCCATCGTTAAAAAAAAAAGACACATGCTGAAGCGGTTACAATTTGCATTGACTGGCCTAAAAAGAAATGGCATAATATTTTGTGGACTGATGAGAGTAATATTTTTTTTTGGGGGGGGGAGGGGTCTAAGGGCCATAGACAGTTTGTCAGACATCCTGCAAACACTGAATTCAAGCCACAGTACACAGTGAAGATGGTGAAGCATGGTGGTGCAAGCATCATGATATGGGGATGTTTCTTGTACTATGGTGTTGGTCCTATTTATTGCATACCAGGGATCATGGATCAGTTTGAGTACATCAGAATACTGGAAGAAGTCATGTTGCCGTATGCTGAAGAGGAAATGCCTTTGAAATGGGTGTTTCAACAAGACAATGACCCCAAACACACTAAAGACGGATGTCAACACTGCTATTTTTTTGAACATTATATTTCTTGACTTTCTATAAAATATTATCAATTCAATTACTTTTTCCAATTTTCTTGCTTTGAAATAGAATGTGCAGTGTCCCCAATGCATTTGTGTTCATTAAAATACAATTTATTTGAAGAATTTTGACGTTTATTCACATTTTTCAACACACCATTATTTTGAACACAACTGTAATTTATGTTTTCACGGGGGGGGGGGTCACTTTTTCACACAGGGCCATGTAGGTTTGGATTTTTTTTTACCCTTAATAATAAACACCATTTAAAAAATGATTTTTGTGTTTACTTATGTTATCTTTGTCTAATATTTAAATTTGTTTGATGATCTGAAACATTGAAGTGTGACAAACATACAAAAAAATTGAGAAATCAGGAAGGGGGCAAACACTTTTTCACACCACTGTATCTATTTCCATCTAATTGCATATTCAAATGGAGGCGTGTCAAGGGAGGAGTCCAGTATTTCCTCAGGGGCGTTCAATTTCAAGTAGATTGGGATGTACAAACGAGATGTGCTTGGATTGCTGCGTACGCACTGTTTCAGACATCTGGATTTTTTTTGCCTACGGCGTTTTCTTGATTTAAATGTACGTCATCTATCAGTAGGAAATCCATGCAAGTCTTTGTACATGATGCCCTGATCTCCAATACTTAACTGTATCAAGATGACATCTCCCCACAGAGACTACCCCAGACCATGAGGCAGGCAGTTGTATAGGTGTTGCTTAAAAAAAGATAAAGATCCTTCATCATGCAGCTCATATCACCTGGTAAGTTTGCTGAATTGCGATTACAAAATCCTCACAAAAACTTCGGCCACTCACGTTGAGACGTTGTGAATCATGACCAAACCGGTTTCATACCTGGTAGACAATCCTTTTACAATATGCACCGTCTCCTCAATATATTGTACACATCACACCCGACTGAAGAGTCAGAAGTAGTGATCTGATTAGATGCCGAGAAGGCGTTTGACTGCGTTGAATAGTGATATTTTTTGAAAGCTCTGGCTTCGGCTAGTCATTTCTCGCTTGGATTAGAATATTATGCTGTTCGCCCGTGGCAGTGGTGTGGACGGACACTACAATTTCCGACTATTTTAGGCTGTACAGGGACTGCTGGCAGGGCTGCAGCCTCTCCCCATATTTATTTGACCTGGCGATTGAACCTCTGACCACAGCTATCAGAAAGGAGGACGAAGTCAGGGGTGTGTCCCGGGGTGGTAACTCGCTTTACTGATCACGTGATGGTTCACCTCATTCCCACATACAGACAGAGATTGAAGCTCACTAAACCTGTTGTGAGCACTACGAAGATACGGACCAGTGATGCTGAGGAGAAGCTGGAAACGTGCATGGAAATATCTGACTGGGGCATGCTTAAAGGAGCCACGCATGATCTGGATGAGTACACGGACACTGTGAACTCATATATCCACTTTTGTGAAGAGAACATTCTTCCATCACGCACCAGGGTGAGTTACTCTAATGACAAACCCTGGTTCACAGCTAAGCTCAGACAGATCAGGAAGGAGAAGGAAGCAGCGCTGAAAAGTGGAGACAGGGACTGCTACAGGGAGGTTAAATACCGGTTTAACAGAGAGCTGAAGAGGGCTAAATCTGTGTACTCAGAGAGACTCCAGCAGCAGTTCACTGCTAATGATTCGGCTTCCGTGTGGAGAGGACTGAGGCAGATCACCAACTATCGGCCTCAGGCTCCTAAAGGTCAGGATGACAAAGCCCTTTGTCAGAGACTGTCCCAACACTATGCCCGTTTTGACACCTCGTCATCTGTGTCCAACTCCCCCCCTCCCTCCAGCTCCACAGCCTCCACATTCCCTACTTCATTTAAGGCACCCCCCCCCTCCTCCCCCCCCCCCCTTATCATCAGTGAGCAGGATGTGCTCAAACAGTTCTCCAGACTGAACCCGCGCAAGGCCCCCGGCCCAGACGGCGTGTCTCCCTCCACCCTGAGACTCTGTGCGAAACAGCTGGCTCCTGTATTCACAGACATTTTTAACACCTCCCTTAAGTTATGCCACGTGCCATCCTGCCTCAAATCCTCCACCATCATCCCTGTCCCCAAGAAGCCACGGATCACTGGACTTAATGACTACAGACCTGTAGCGCTCACCTCTGTAGTCATGAAGTCCTTTGAGCGCCTGGTCCTGTCCCACCTCAAGTCCATCACCACCCCTCTCCTGGACCCGCTGCAGTTTGCCTACCGAGCCAACAGGTCTGTAGACGATGCAGTCAACCTGGCCCTCCACTCCATCCTGCAGCACCTGGACTCCCCGGGAACCTACGCCAGGATCCTGTTTGTGGACTTCAGCTCCGCATTCAACACCATCCGCCCCGCTCTGCTCCGGGACAAGCTGTCCCTGCTCAACGTGCCTGACTCCCTCTGCAGGTGGATCATCGACTTCCTGACGGACCGGAGGCAGCATGTGCGGCTGGGAAAGACTGTCTCAGACTATACTAGCATCAGCACCGGATCACCCCAGGGCTGTGTACTTTCCCCCCTACTCTTCTCCCTTTACACCAACTCCTGCACCTCCAGCCACCAGTCTGTCAAGTTGATCAAGTTTGCGGACGACACCACCCTCATCGGGCTCATCTCCAACGGCGACGAGTCCGCCTACAGGAGAGAGGTGGCCCAGCTGGCGTCCTGGTGCAGCAATAACAACCTGCAGCTGAACGCTCTGAAGACAGTGGAGATGATTGTAGACTTCAGGAAAGTCACTACTCCTCTGCCCCCCCTCACCCTCTCAGGCTCTCCCATCACCACTGCTGATTCCTTCCGCTTCCTAGGCACTACCATCACCAGGGACCTCAAATGGGAGCTGACCATCAGCTCACTCATCAAAAAAGCCCAGCAGAGGATGTTCTTCCTGCGGCAGCTGAGGAAGCTCAAGCTACCCACCAAGATGTTAGTGCAGTTCTACACAGCCATCATCGAGTCCATCCTCACCACCTCCATAACCGTGTGGTACGCAGGAGCCACTGCCAGGGACAGACTAAGGCTGCAGCGCGTCATGCGCACTGCTGAGAAGGTGATCGGCTGCAAGCTCCCATCTCTCCAGGATCTGTACATCTCCAGGACCCGGAGGCGTGCTGGCCGGATCATAGCCGATCCCTCACACCCTGGTCACGTACTGTTTGCCCCCCTCCCCTCTGGTAGAAGACTTCGGTCCATCCAGACTAAAACCTCCCGTCACATGAACAGCTTCTTCCCCTCTGCCATTAGACTGCTGAACACTAAGTGACTCTCGTGCACCATGTACAGCAGCTCAACCAGACTCATGTCAATCATCACTGTTTTCTTCCTGCATTACCGACTGCACTATATAGTTCTCCACAGTATCTGCTGCTGGCTAATATATATTTTAACTGTTGACCAGTATCACTTAATCTTATCCTACACTTTATTACATGTATAGTTTATTTCTCTTATCTTATCATGTTTAATGTTGCAGCATTGTACCGAGACAAATTCCTAGTTTGTGTACTACATGAACAATGGCAATAAACCTGATTCTGATTCTGATTCTGATTCTGATTTACACCGGCGCGCTGTTACTGTCTGTATCCAGCCCAGAGGAATCTACCAAAATTATTATGCATCTTGAATAACTCTGGTCATCTTTCAGACTATAAGATCAGCTACTCTAAGAGCCTGCTTTTCCCCATCAATGACAGGTGGTTTCAAATGATTCCCATATCTGTACCAAAAACTGTTTTTCAGCAGCTAGTCAGGCTGATTTCATCATTTATGTGGAACAGTTCAGACCCTAGGATGAAGAAGAACTTGGAGGTGCCAAAAGAGGGGAGGGGCCAGGTCTACCAACTTAATTTTTTTACTATTGGGCAACAAATATAGTGAAATTCCTACAATGGACCTTCACATATAAAAATAAGGAGGTAGAGATTGGGTACAGATGGACTCCTGTCTAACACGCTACCCACTCTATCCTCGCCGTGGCATACAGCTACTGAACCCAGTGGTTAGATACACTCTAAAAATATGGCTCCAATTCAGAAGACATTTTGGACTGCTACAGGCTAGTGGGTTTTCCCCAATAGTGAATAACCAATTTTCTATATCCTCTCTACTCAATAATGCTTTTCATCTCTGGCATAGACATGGATTAGTGTTTTTTAAGGATTTATTTGCACAAAATACATTTTCTTTCTTTGACAAGACATACCCAGATTTCACTTTCTTAGACATCTCCAAATTCAGAGTTTTGCTAAGAAAAGTGTTCCCCTCTTTTCCCTTCCTGACGCCCAAGAACCAACTAGATGCAATTCTGGACCTAAATCCTTTTGACAAGATATGCATTTCCATGATTTACATCATGACACAAAACTTAAATACAAGATGGGCAAGAGACTTAGGGTGGAGCTTTCTGAAGAAGCGTGGCGTGAGAGCGTGACACGTATACACGCCTCCTTGTTGTGCGTCCATCACGGGCTCATTCAATTTAAGGTGCTTCACCATCTCCGTTATTCAAACAAAAGATAAGCTTGTAGCCACAGCCCAGCCTCGGTAGGAACCACGTTTTGGCTGTGCCCCTCTCTCACCAATATATTGGAGGTTTTTTCACATATTTGCAAACAAGAAATGATCCCCAGTTTTTATACAGCCACTTTTGATATACAGTACTACCCCCAGATTGCAAACTCACGGGTTTACAAGGTAATGCTTTGACATTTGTCTCACTGCTTCCTCACAGGCTTCTCCTTTTTAAGTGGAAATCAAGTAACGCTCCATCTTTCCCACACTGGTTGAAGGAAGCGATTTCCTTTTTACCTTTAGAAAAGCTCAGACATAAGCTTGGTAGAACCCACGGGAACTTTGTTTTGACCTGGAGGCCCTCATAGATTACATCGAGGGCTTTTCTTTTGGTCAACAATGATGTCTCTATAACTGTAATTTGTGTCTGAGTGAAAAATTGAAAACCGAATATAAATGTGAATCTGACTGTGCTAACTCGAGATGTAGCCACACTGTCCACTGAATCCCTGCTCCACACAGCCAAGTCTCCATAGAGGTCTCAGAATGACGAAGTATTCATCAACGCTACACACAGACGCTCTTCAGCGGAAAACATGGGGTTAAAGTAAAGCACCGTCTGATGCAGACAGGAAGTGGTAGGAATACATCTGGGACAGCGCTCTCAAGCTGTGGGGAAGTTTTTGATGTTTTAGTATTTTCTGATAGTTAAAATTAGCTCCAAGCATGCATGTACTCCACTCCACTGCAGCCCTGACTCTGCGGTCAGCTAACCTCCCTCATTCTCTAAAAACACAGAAGCCAGACCACCAACTACTGAAGGTAATTACATGACTACTTAAGAAGAATTTCACATAAACCCACTTGAAAAGAACTGAACTATCCCTGTATTATCAGGGTTTAAGAAACTGCTGTAAAGTGACAACAGCCATGCACATGTTGTTCATTACAGGAGTAATGAGAGAGCGGAGAGAGGCAGAGAGGTGAGGGGGGAGGGACCTGATTTGAATGTCGCTGCTCTCAGCTCACTTTGCTGGCAGGTGGGTGCCGCACTGTGAGCTGAGAGCAGCCACATTCAAATTGGGCCCCCCGCACTCCCCTCCCTGCTCAGTCGCCGGTGGATGGGGGACTGGTTGTTAGTAAAAAGTAAACACATATTTTGCAATTACACATTTATCTCTCGCCTCGACTGTTTTCAGAAAAATGTTTCGCTTGTTTTTTTCCACAATATCTTTATTGAACCTTTTTTTTTTTTTAACAAACATGATACAAACAATCAAACACTAACGCTAAAGTACTACAAAAAAAAAAAAAATGCACTAAAAACACCAACAACCACCAACAAAATCAAGTCTTCAACAATGCTCCTCTGTTTAGTCTAGACAATCCAATACATAAGTATACATATTATGTTCACCAGTTTGGAATTTACAAGGTCCACACACATCATTCACCTTCTTCTTCAAGAGTTATGTTTAAATTTTTTACATAATCAATAAAAGGTCTCCATATATTCTCAAACACAATTTCCTTTGATTTCAGTATATATGTTATTCTTTCTAATGGAAGGTTTGTTAACATCTGTCTTAACCACTGAGTCACATCTGGTCTATGAGTCTTTTTCCATAATAGTGCAATACATTTTTTGGCATTAAGCAAACTGAGGTCTATGAATGTTCTTTCACTTTTATTAAAATTATGCTTTTCTGGGTACAGACCCAACAAAAACAGTTTAGGATTCAGTATGATTTGTTTTGAGATTATTTTTTCAATTGTTACCCTCACCTCTTCCCAAAACATTCTTATTAATCTACATTCCCATAAACAATGAAATAGGGTTCCTTTACTTTCCATGCATTTTGTGCATGTATCTGGTATATTTTTGTTATATCTATTTAACTCCTCCGGTGTAACATACATCCGCATTAACCATTTGAAATGTATCAATTTAAGGCGTGCATTTATTGATTTGGTTTGAGCTTCTGTACAAGCCAATTCCCATTGTTCCTCTGAAATTTCAATTTGCAGATCTTCTTTCCAGTAGTTTAATCTTTTCAGTGAATTTTCACTTGAAGATAGTGTCAATGAGTTATAAAACTCTGAAATAATACCCTTTCTTTTACTATCTTTCATCATCATTTTTTCCAAGGATGAATAAATAGGTCGAGTGAGAGCTTTATTTTGATTTGATCGAATAAAGTTTCTAAGTTGAAGATATTTAAAAAAATATGTTCTATTGAGATTAAATTTGATCCTCAGCTCTTCAAAAGACATTATGTTGTCTGCACATGGCAAATATAAATCCTGAATCTTTTGTATCCCTTTTAAATTCCATACTTTAAATACAGCGTCCGCTCTCCCTGGTTTAAAATATTGATTACCCCATATTGGACTAAATTGTGACAATAACTGTGGTTCTTTTAAATAGTTTTTAGCTTCACACCATATTTTGATCATATGCTTTACAAATGGATTTTTAACTTGTTTTTGTAATTTTTTTGCCGAATCTGAGTATATGAATATGGGAAGAGGTAAAGGTAAATTGTATGATTCCATTTCAGTCCAGTGAGGGAGATCATTTGATGAAAAATAATATGTCATAGACCTCAGTTGTGCCGACCAATAATACAACATAAAATTTGGACATTTCAGACCTCCACGATCAAATGGTAAATATAATAAAGACAGACGTAATCTAGCCCTCCTGTTGTTCCATATAAATTCCACTAACTTTTTTTTTATTCTTGAGAATAGATCTAAAGGTGGTGATAAGGGAATGTATTGAAATAAATAAAGTATTTTAGGTAAAATATTACTTTTAAGTATATTGATTCTCCCGATCATCGACATTGGTAGTGACATCCATCTCTGAGTTAACTCATTGATATCTGACATTAAGGCTTCATAGTTGACGCTGGCGACTGATTCTAGCTTAGGCATAATTTGGATTCCTAAATATTTAAACTGATTTACAACATTGAATTGATTTGCCTCAGGGGCTGGGTAATTTCTCTGGGTCTCATTTAGCATTAATATTGAAGATTTAGTTTTATTTATTTTATATCCTGATATTTCCCCAAAATTCTTTATTAAATTCAACAAGGTTGGAATTGATTTTTTTAGATTCGACATAAACAAAATTATATCATCGGCGTACAGGGAGATTTTATGTTCTGTTGGTCCAACTTTAATTCCATATATTTGTGAATGTAAACGTATCGCTATCGCTAAAGGTTCAATTGCCATAGTAAACAGTAAAGGTGAAAGTGGACAGCCTTGTCGACATCCTCTATTGATTTTTATTGGTTTTGAAATATTATTTGTTAGGATTTCTGCTGTAGCATTATTGTATATTATTTGAACCCATTTTATGAAATTATTTCCAAGTCCAAACCTTTGTAGGACTTCAAAAAGAAAGGGCCATTCAACTCTATCAAAGGCCTTTTCGGCGTCCAGTGATAGGAGAGCTGTATCCGGTGCTTCTTTATTAAAATAAATAATATTAAATAGTCTTCTTACATTATGGAAGCCTTGTCTACCCTTTATAAAGCCATTCTGATCTCGATTAATAATATTTGGTAAAATTTCTTGTATTCGTCTTGCTAAAATTTTACAGATTATCTTAAGGTCGGCGTTTAATAGGCTTATTGGTCTCATATTTTCACATTTATTAGAGGGCTTACCTGGTTTTGGCAGCAGTATAATTAAGGCATTATTTATGTATGATGGAAAATTATTATTTTGAAATGCTTCTAAAACCATTTCCAAAAAAGGTTTTATTAATTTATTCTTAAATTTTTTATAAAGGTCAACTGGAAGACCATCTGGTCCTGCACTTTTTCCTGATTTCATATTATCAATGGCTAGCCCAACTTCTTCTTGACTAATTTTAGACTCCAATATCTCCCTGTTTTCATTTGGTATACACGGTATAGATAGTTCGTTCAAAAACCCATTTAGTTTTGTTAAATCAGGTTCATTTTTGGTATCATATAATTTTTCATAGTAATCTCTAAAGGCTCTATTAATTTCTAAAGGATCTATAACTACCTGTCCGTTACTTATAATACTGGTAATTGGTGTTTTAATTTCCAATTGTTTAATCTGCCATGCTAATAATTTTCCTGATTTTTCACCTTGTTCATAAAAAGATTGTTTCAATCTTAGAAGACTCGAGGCAGCTCTATTCGCTGATTTTTTGTCGTATTCAGCTCTCAAAATCAGTAATTCATTCTCCAACCTTGGGTCACTTCCTGCATACACTTTTTCCTGAAGACTTTTTATTTTATGTTCCAATTTAGCTCTCTCCTCTCGAGTCTTCTTAGATTTTGATCCTGTATAACTAATAATATGTCCCCTAATAAAAGCTTTGAAAGCCTCCCACTTTACACATGCTGATGTTTGTGTAGTATCGATGTCAAAGAACTCGTCTGTTTTTCTATATACTTGACAAATTCCTCATCCCGAAGCCATTTATGCTGAAATTGCCATCTACCTGATTCCTTTGTCAATTTTTTATCTACATATATTAGACAACAGGGTGCATGATCAGAGATCACGATGTTATCATAAAAGCAGTTTTGAATCTTGGACCTTAATTCTGTGGAAATCAAAAAATAATCAATACGTGAGAATGTCTTGTAGGTACTGGAATAACAAGAATAGGCTTTAACTTGTGGTTTCATTTCTCTCCATATATCTAACAATCTCAATTCTTTCATAAAATGATTAATAGTCATCCTACATCCAATGTGCGTACAATCCAGTCCTGTTGATCTATCCACACCTGGATTCAATGTACAATTAAAATCCCCTGCTATTATATGTTGCCCTGTAAGTGATGATAAGATGAGAAATAAATTAGCAAAGAACTTCTGATCATCTATATTGGGACCATATAAGTTCACAAGATTTATATTTTCTAATAGCAAAGAACCTTGAATGATTACGTATCTTCCAAATTTGTCTCCAATTACATTTTTCACTTGAAAAGGAACTGATTTATGTATGAGAGTCATAACTCCCCTGGCTCGGGATGAAAATGAAGAGGTGAATACACTTCCCTGCCATCTACTCCTAATTCTTTTAACATCCTCCTCTATCAGATGAGTTTCTTGTAAAAACACAATTCTTGAACCCATGTCCTTTATTTTATTCATAACTTGTTTAAGTTTTTTTAAATTTTGTAGACCTCTGCAATTCCATGAAGTTAAATTAAGATTAACACTTTGGTCCATGATCAATAGAGAGTTTGGGATTACCTTGCAGTGTAAACATGCTCATAAAGAGAAGCAAAAACATGAGTGGTTGAACATTCATCCTACAAACTACACACAAACAAATTTCCCCTTCCCACACTTGTGGCAAACCCCCCAAAATCAAAAGAAAAATTCTGTCTCCCGATATAGCCATCGACCGTTCCACACCCACGGGGAACAGCCTAAGCCACTCCTTCTTCATCCTCCCAATCACCCTAACTCTACTGCTTTTAATGACGTAACATTAACTCTCCTCTGTAGTTTTCCAACTTAACTCCAAAATTTTTAACAACTTTGTACATCATAGTTTTTTTTTTGTTTGTTTTGTTTTTGTTTTGTTTTTTTAATATATAATACAATCTATATTTTGTAAACTTACTATTTACTTCAAGTCAGTCAGATGCCTGTGCAAATGCTTAATTATTCTACCTTATATTTTGTTCATGCTTAGCTCCCACCAGTCTCTTCTTCTTCTTTGATCTTCTTGATGAACTCCTGCGCCTCCTCTGGGGTCTTGAAGATGTGGGTTCTGCCCTCATACGTGGTCAGCAGTCTCGCAGGATAGATTACACCATGACGAATCCCAAGGTTGCGCAGCTCCTTACGTATGGGATCAAACTGCTTCCTCAATTGCTGGATTCCTGTGGCCAAATCTGGGTAGAACCGCACCTGCTGGTCCTGGTGTTTAATCTCTCCTTTAGCACGTGCAGCGTTGAAGATCTTCATCCTGTCTCTGTTGCTAAGAAACTTCATAATTAAGGTCCTCGGCGGTCCCTTATCTCTCCGTGGGCCAATACGATGTGCTTTTTCCAGAACCACTGCTGATTGCAACTCCTCGCTGCCCAGCACCTCCGGAATCCACTTTTCCAGAAAGGAACATACGTCCCGACCTTCTGATTCCTCTGGAAGACCCACCAGCCTCAAATTATTCTGTCTCGACCGAGATTCCAAATCCAAAATATTATCTTCCAGAGATTTTTTTTTTTTTCCCAAAGTGCGCACCTTTAATTGAAGACGGGTGACGTCATCTTCAGCACTAGCGAGACGGAGCTCCATCTGCGCCGTTCGTTCTACACAGTCACCCAATTCCTTTCTTATTCCTTCCAACGCTGTCATAATCCCATCAAATCTAGAGGAAAAGTCCGCTCTCATTGAACTCATGGCAGCCATCAGCGCATCTGCGCCATTCCCCGCAGATATCGCAGCGTTGCCAGCCTCCTCCGCCATATATGGAGTTTTGTTTACTGCGTCACAGACCTGAAAGTCCGTTAATTTGGACTGTTTCGGCGGCTCGCTTTTTCCTTTTCCTGGTTTTCCAGCCTTAGGCTTCGCCGACATATCTTCGCCCAAATGCTGGGATACGTTCTGTCCCAAATGAGAGAGTTATTTGCCGATTTTTTTTTTTTCAAGAGCAGAGCAGAGCGAGACACGTCTGTCCTACGTGGCAGCCATAACCGGAAGTCAATGTTTCGCTTGTTGCTTTTAAAGATATAGGCAAAACTTTAACGTCTGGAAGCGTCGTGAACAGACTAGCAGCTCACCCACCATAAGTCGCAGCGGCCAATCACGTGCAAGCCCTGCAGACCCCTAATTAGAAAATTCATAGATCAGCACATACTTAAGTAGGTGAAAGATTTAAAATCTCTTTCCAAGCAATTCTAAGGCAATGAAAGTTTTTTTTTTGTGGATAAAAAGCCACAATATACTATTTTGGGCAATACACATTTGTTTTTGAGGCGGTTTTAGAGCTGCCGGAGTGCATCTTTAAGCAAGTCAAACACACGCTTGATCAGGTTGAGATCTGGTGATTGGCGTGGCCATTGCAGAATATTCCACTTCTTTGCCTTAAAAACCTCCTGGGTTCACAGAATGTACCAAACTGCTGAGTTGGCCCCTCCTAACATTTCCAAACTCTCTCTGATGGATTTCTTCTTTTTTTCAGCCTAAGGACAGTCTGTTTCACTTCCACTGAGAGCTCCTTTGACAGCATGTTGCGGGTTCATAGAAACAGCTTCTAAATGCAAATGTCACACCTGGAATCAACTCCAGACCTTTACCTGTTATACTGATGATGGATTAACAAGGAAATAGCCCATGCAGACCATGAAAGAGCCTTTGAGCCAACTGTTACATTACTTTTGAGCTCATGAAATCAGGAGACTTTGTATAATAAAATTGGTTGCAGTTTCTAAACTGTAACTCCAATTTTGATGTGAATATCCTCAAATTAAAGCTGAGAGTCTGAACTTTAAGTTCATATTGATTATAAAACTGTATCTTGAATATATTTTGGTAAAGAGCTAAAATAATAAAACATTTTGAGGGGAGTGTACATTTTGTTGTGCATTTCCTCACTTTTTTGACTCAGTAGATAATAACTACACATTTCAATCTTTGTGACTGACTCAGACTGTGATCCATTATAGATACAGTAATTGTGTCATTAAACAGTTATATTGAATGAAATACAGCTCTAAAATAGCCAACCAAAGATTTTGCATCTTGTCAAAAATGAATAAAGTCTCTATCAGCTCTGTCCATTGGGCCTAAAAAAAATTCTAGGAAACAGTGCATATGATGAACTCACTTGTTTTTATGTTTCTATCTTATTTATTGTCATTTTTTTAAGGTGTCGGAAGGAGAGGCAGCCGTACCAGCAGCAACTCTCGTGTCTTTGTGTTTTTATCTGCTTATTCTTGTATACAGTGTGTCACTTTTTCATCAGGGCTTGGTAGAAAGACTCTGATTAACAACTGGACCAAGTTTGTTTCTAATTTTAGCCCCAGTCTTTCTCGTCAGTGGAGATCAACAGAGGTGGGGGGCAGATGCATTGTTTACACACACGACCAGCTGATCACGCTGAGGAGCCCGGCGCCAGGAGCTCGGCTGCTGGGAGCAAAGCACCTCATCCCGCCTGAATTTAGGAGGAAATGCCGCGGAAGAACAGCTGGAGCTAAAGTGAGGATGAGGAGAAGGAAGCATAAACCGGCTGTACCAATGTTCATCACTGGGAACATGCGGTTGCTGGGAAACAAAGCAGATGAGCTCACAGCACTGGTCAGGACGCAAAAGGAATATCGTGAGTGTAGTATCATGTGTTTTACAGAGACGTGGTTACACTCACAGATCCCGGATGTTAACGTAGCGATACCTGGCTTTAAGACTATCCGTGGGGACAGGGATGTTATAAGTAACGGAAAGAAGAGGGGAGGAAGATTGACAGTTCTTGTGAATGAAAGGTGGCGTAATCCTGAACACATTTATGTGAAGGAAAAGCGCTGTAGCCCAGACAGTGAACTGCTGGCTGTGAGCAGGAGACCCTATTGTATGCCGCAAGAAATGACATGTGCCTTGGTAATTATCATCTACGTCCCTCCCTCAGCTGACGCAGCGGTGGCCTGTGACGTCATCAGCTCCACTACTGCCGCATTACTGGAGAAGCACCCGGACGCATTTATGGTCATCACGGGTGATTTTAGTCATGTCTTACTGAGAAAAACATTACCAAACTTTCACCAGTTTGTTGACTGTCCCACCGGAGAAAATAAAACACTGGATTTACTGTATGCCACTGTCAGAGATGCATATAGTGCCACAGCTCCATCCCCCATTGGCAAATCGGATCACTGCATGGTCATGTTATCACCCAAGTGCGTTCCCCTTGTGCAAAGGCAACCTTCTTATACACAGACTGTGAGCAGGTGGACACAGGACGATGCTGATGCACTACAGAACTGCTTCGAGACGACGGACTGGAGCGTACTCTGTGAACCATATGGGGTGGACATAGACAATATGGCCGACTGCATCACAGAATACATCAGATTCTGTGAAGACATGACCATGCCAGCTCAGACTGTACACCGTTTCCCCAACAACAGACCATGGGTTACCAGTGACCTGAAATCACTTCTGAACAAGAAGAAGACAGCTTTTATGTCCAGAGACAAGGAGAGACTGAGGAGAGTGCAGCACGAGCTGAGAGAGATGCTGAGGAGGTGCAAAGACAATTACAGGAGGAAGTTGGAGGATAAACTCAGCTAAAACAACACCAGGGATGTGTGGATGGGAATGAAACAAATAACTGGGTGCAAGGAGAGAGTCAGCCAGACATCTGGGAGCGAGGAGAGAGCTGATGAGCTGAATATGTTTTTTAATAGGTTCAACAGGGTCTGTCACCCCCACACCACCCTCCTGTGCAGCACCTCTCTCCATCTCACCCCTCACCCCCCTCCTCGGGGGACACCAGCCCCCCCCCCCATCACTGTGACTACAGACCAGGTTAACAAACAGTTGGAGAGACTCCGTCAGCAGAAGGTGGCAGGCCCTGATGGCATCTCCACCAGGATCCTGAGGACCTGTGCCAACCAGCTAGCTCTGGTACTGAAACATCTGTACAACCTCAGCCTGAGTCTGGAGAGAGTACCAGTGCTGTGGAAGACATCCTCCCTGGTTCCTGTCCCCAAGAAGTCATCTCCATCTGACCTGAATGACAATCGACCAGTTGCCCTCACATCTCATGTGACGAAAGTTCTTGAGAGACTGGTCTTAGCCCACCTGAGGCCGCAGGTGAAGACATGGCTGGACCCTCTACAGTTTGCATATCAGCCCCATTTAGGAGTTGAAGATGCTGTCATCTACCTGCTGCAACGAGCCCATCTGCACCTGGATGGCGGAGGAGACACTGTGAGAATCACATTCTTTGATTTCTCCAGTGCCTTTAACACCATCCAGCTACTGCTGCTGGGTGAGAAGCTGCGGGTGATGGGGGTCAACAGCTCTGTGATCTCCTGGATTACTGACTACCTGACAGGCAGGCCACAGTTCGTCCGGCTGGGCAGTGTCTTGTCAGGCGTGGTGGTTAGTGATACGGGAGCTCCACAGGGTACTGTGCTCTCTCCTTTTCTCTTCACTTTATACCACTGACTTTCAGTACAACAGCGAGTCATGCTACCTGCAGAAATTCTCTGACAACTCAGCTGTTGTTGAGTGTATAAGAGAGGGAGAGGAGGGGGAGTACAGGGCACTGGTATACAGATTTGTGGAGTGGACAGAGCAGAATCACCTGAGACTGAATGTCAGCAAGACCAGAGAGATGGTGATTGACTTCAGGAAGAAGAAGACACCTTCTCAGCCACTGCAGATTAGGGGGGGAAGATGTGGAGGTGGTTGAGGACTGCAAATACCTGGGTGTCATGATCACCAACGGGTTGGACTGGAGATCCAACACCGATGTTGCGCACAAGAAGGGGATGAGCAGACTCTACTTCCTGAGGAAGCTGAGATCCTTCAACATGTGCAGCAGGATGCTGGAGCTTTTCTACCGGATCGTTGTCGCCAGCGCCATCTTCTTTGCTGCTGTCTGTTGGGGTAGCAATATCACAGCCAGCGACACCAACAGACTTGACAAGATTATCAAGAGGGCTGGCTCTGTAATTGGTCTCAGGCTGGAGACCTTTGAGACAGTGGTGGAGAAGAGGACACTAAATAAACTGTGATCCATCATGGACAATCCTGATCACCCCCTCCACCACACACTGGACAGACAGCGGAGCACTTTCTCCAGCAGACTGCTACAGCTTCACTGTCGAGCAATTAGGTACAGGAAATCTTTCCTGCCACATGCCATTTCACTGTACGATAACTCACTCTGATGTTGAATTCTGGTCATAACTATGTTGCCATACTACACCTCACAGTCTAATTGGTACCTCACATCTCACTCTGCTCCTGATAGTCCTCCTTCTTCTTTTAGATTTGATTGGTGGTTGGCAACCAGCTTACAGGTGCATTACCACCACGTACTTCACTCTATATCATCACTCCATGCTCATCCTTATCATGTCTCCTGATAGTCCTGCATTGTACAGCGGGTATGATTCATGTCTCTACACAGGTCACAATCTATTCATCTATGATGTAGATAAGCTTTTATAGTAGTTTTACTTTCCATGGGTAATCCCTTTGTCTGTTATGCTGTGTGTGTTTCTGTCATTTGGTTGTCTACTGTCATGCTGCTGTTACACTGCAATTTCCCAGTTTGGGATCAATAAAGTACATCTATCTATCTATATTACATTATATGAAGGCTTCATCTAACACTAAGGTAAGTGGAATGACATCACTTCTTGTGCTGTTGAATCTTTTTGCAGCTGTTTTAATTCCAAAGATCGCTGCGTTATATCTCACCTATTAGTAATTATTTTCCTTCATACTATACTGTAGTTTGTGGATGTATGTTGTGTAACCAAGCTTTCCAAAGTTAGCTAACAACAAAAAGATGGATTCAGAAGGCAGGTTTCTACACAGCACAAAGTGAAAGGGTAAAGAAAAATCATCCACGTTATTTTCCTGACAGAGGTAGTTTTCTGAAAGTGTTTGGGATAATAGCTGAGGTGTCCGCTGTGGGCTAAGGCAGGAATGAAACACAGACACATTCACTGGTTATATGTCACAGCTGGAATGAGTCTACCACTGCTGCTTTATATTCCTCATAAATATGCAGATGGAAGTGGACTCTTTTAGAATAGTAGGTGGGTGGAAGTGTGGTAAGTCAGAGAAATGGGGGGACTCAAAAAGACACTCAAAAGTCGGACCAGGAAACAGTCCTCCTTAAGCTTCAGGGATGACTCACATGCAGAATCTGACAGCGCTGTGTGGGAGGACTTGTGGGAGCCTTGTGAGGACACTGACCGCGCCCCGCTGTTCCTGTCCCGTGGCGCATCCAGCGTGGAGCAGATGTCCAGGTAGAGCTCCTGAGCCTGGATCACAGAGTTGGACAGAGGGACTCAGGTTTGGAGCTATCCTGACTGCTGACAGTAATGGAAACACGGAACGGGGTTGCTGACTCTCACCTTCACAGACGAGGGTGCTATGTCGGGTGGAGACAGCTCCTCCAGACCAAACGCTCTCCTCCTTTCAGCTCGCACGTCAGCATAACTGAATGAGATCAGACACAAAATTAACCAAAAACATGAACATTATTTCTCTATAGATCTACATGAAAATCTTGCAACAATCTCCCAAACATTTACACAGAACCAGCTTTTTTTAGGCTTTAAGAGATCATTAAGAAATCAGGTCAATTTTTAATCTCTCATTGGTCCCCCATTGAGCTCCATGCTGTGTAAAGGGGCCTTAACTAATGCTAGGTGCTAGCTCACAGCTCTGGTAGTGAATACAACCAGAGTTATCTAATGTGTTGGCTGAGTGTAAAAGCCCAAATAAAGTCTTATCTGAGTGGCTATGCACATGAAAGTGCATTTTCCTCTGTAACGCCAACCATCTCCATGTCCTCCTTCACTACATCCATGAATCTTCTCTATGGTCTTCCTCTTTTCTTCCTGCCTGGCAGCTCCATCTTCAACATCCTTTGTCCAATATATCCACTATCCCTGTTCCGCACATGTCCAAACCATCTCAGCCTTGCCTCTCTTACTTTGTCTACAAACCATACATCATAGCAGGTCTCACTACCATCTTGTAAATCTTCCCTTTCACTCTTGTGCTACCTTTCTGTCCCAAATCACCATTGACACTCATCTCCACCCACTCCACCCTACCTGCACTCTCTTCTTCACCTCTCGTGCATTTTCCATTGCTTTGGATGGTTGACCCCAGGTATTTAAACTCATCTACTTTCACCACCTCTACTCCTTTCATCTTCACCGTTACACCCGCCTCCCTCTCATTCACACTCATGTATTCTGACTTGCTTCTACTGACTTTCATTCCTCTTCTCTCCAGAGCATACCTCCACCTCTTTGGGTTCTCTTCCACTTGCTCCCTACTCTCACTACAGATCACAGTGCTGTCTGCAAACATCATGGTCCACGGAGACTCCTGCCTGACCTCATCTGTCAGCCTGTCCATCACCATGGCAAACAAGAAGAGGCTCAAAGCCGATTCCTGATGTAACCTCACCCCCACCTTGAATCCATCCGTCACTCTTACAGCACACTTCACCAATGTCTCGCTGTCCTCATACATGTCCTGCACCACCCTCACATACTTCTCTGCCACTCCTGACTTCCTCATACAGTACCACACTTCCTCGCTTAACACCCTATCATATGCTTTCTCTAGATCCACAAGGACACAGTGCAACTCCTTTTGACCTTCTCTATACTTCTCCATCAGCACTCTTAGAGCAAACATTGCATCTTTAGTACTCTTTCTTAGCATGAAACCGTACTGCTGCTCACTGATTCTCACCTCTCCTCTTAACCTGGTTTCAACAACTCTTTCCCATATATTTATAATGTAACTGATCAACTTTGTGCCTCTGTAATTACCACAGCTCTGATCATCACCTGTGTTCTTGAAAACTGGTACCAAAACACTTCGTCTCCACTCCTCGGGCATCCTCTCACTCTCCAAGATTGTGGGGTTAACAATCTGGTTAAAAAGTCCACTGCCATCTCTCATAAACATCTCTATACCTCCACAGGTATGTCATCTGGACCAACTGCCTTTCCATTCTTCATCCTCTTCAAAGCTGCCCTCACTTCTGCCTTGGTAATCCTCGGGACTTCCTTATTCACCATCTTTCCTTCATCCATTCTCCACTCTCTCTCATTTTCTTTAGTCATCAGCTTTTCAAAGTACTCCTTCCACCTTCTCAACACACTCTCGTATTAGTACATTACCATTTCTGTCCTTAATCAACCTAACCTGCCGTACATCCTTTCCAGCTCGATCTCACTGACTAGCCAATCTATACAACTCTTCTTCTCCTTCCTTAGTGTCCAGCCTCTCATACAACTCACTATATGCCTTTTCCTTTGCCACCTCTCTCTTTGCCATGCGCCTAGATGCCAAATACTCCCATCTACTTTCTTCATCTCCCTGACTATCCCACTTTTTCTTTGCTAACCTCTTCCTTTAGATACTTTCCTGTACCTCCTCATTCCACCACCAAGTCTCCTTGTCTTCCTTCCTCTGTCCACTGGATACACCACATAGCATCACATACACCCCATCCCCCCCACCAGTTCCTACCTCTGTGGTTAAATATGATTATTTTTAGAGAAACAAGTTCCCGTTTACTGTCCACAGTTATGCAAATTTAAGTTTTCATATGACAAAGAGAAAAAGTGTCTAAACTTTGATGTGTTGCTGTCAAGAGCAAATGAAGCTTCTTCTGGGGTGAACTTTCATTTATCTGTGATTATCTGTGATATGCAGCTATTTCACGGAAGTAAAACCTCTAAATATGTATTTTTAATGTGCTGGTCCAAGGGTGTCAAACATGGCCCGTGGGCCAAAAATGGCCCAGCAGGGAGTCCAAGTTTTTTCTTTGAATTTACAGCTTTTTGTCTAACAAACTTCTGACTTTTTCTACTGATTAGAATTGCTCATGTAAATTTGAAACATTTTACTCCTTAAAATAAGACTTTTTTTTTCATCAGTTTTCTATTCTCTTCTTTTTTCTAATGAAAACAGGTAGTGTCTATTTAGGTTAAATCCATCAGCAACTACTAATGATGCCGCACAGCCCTGAAGGGGTGTCCCAATTCATAGGGTAACTTTCAACCCCTAGGGCCAAGGGGTAGGAGTAGGTGAAGGGGTACGGGTACAAATGAGAACTGGGACAGACCCCAAATGTACCTGTACTTCACTCTCATTGCAAATATTCTTCTTGACTGTTACAGTATTTACTGATGTTAATAAATAATTGGACAGTGTTTCGCTTGCTGTTTTTTATGTATGTATAAGGGTCATTTACATTTTAATAGGCCCTCCTTGGATGGCCATCTTATTGTGATGGAGGGGTCTGAGTGCCTGAATGATCCCAGGAGCTATGTTACCGGGGGCAACCTGCCCCTGGTAGGATCTCCCAAACTGGTCCTGGGTGAAGGGCCAGACTAAGAGTGGTTGAGTGGATCTCCATGAAAAACGTTACATCAAGGACCCAGTGTACCCAAAGGAGGCAACATGGGTCCACCCTGCAGTGGGCTCACCACCTGCAGGAGGGATCATGGGGATCATGGTGCTGTGTGAACCGGGTGGAAGTGTGGGCTACTCTGTCTTGAATAAGTGGTAGAAGATGAATTTTAAAAAGTTGTAAATTCAGTTCAAGTAAGTTTTAGCATGCCGTAGTCCAATTTGATCATATTAAACATAATTTTCGAACCACAAAATTGAGGCTAATGAAAAGGCTGAATGGCTAGTAACTGTGGAAAATCACTAGCCACAGTGGCTGGTGATCAAAAAAGTTAATGTCAAGCCCTGTTTCCACAGTTTCATGGACGTTTCATGGACGATGTTTTCTGGAAAAAACTCCCAATTAACAACATTGTCATTCCAAGTCTCTTATCAAAAAAAAAGTCTTGCACATAATAGAATTGCTACAGAATCCATACAGCTTGTTTTTGTGCCTTTCGGCACTTTTGAGATGATAATTCATCATAGTAACATTGTAGATAAGTCCTAAGGGCCATTTCAGGCTTCTCCAACACCCAGCCTTACCTGACAACAGTGTGAGTGCAGACGATGAACTCAGGTTTGGAGTTCCACTGGTGATACGTGATGTAATAGTGAGTTTGCAACCAAATCCACTGCTGACCTTTGGTCAGGAAGCGATAATAACAAGATTTGCCCTTTCCAAACTGCATTACTAAGAAGAAACACACAGACGACACAATCAGAACTCCAGTGGCTTTTTTCATACTGTACACCTGGATGTGCTGGTGACAATGGAGTGAAAAAAGAAGTAATAGCAAAAACAATTACATTGTTTGTGACACTGGGCTATGAGCTCCAAGTCATCCACGTGGTAGTAATCATAGCCAGAAGTTCCAAGAACCTCAAAGGGCAAATAACCTATGATTGGTGATGCTCTGTAATATGGAGATTAAAAAAAAAAAAACATGTAAAAATGTCTCTGTTCTTCTTTGTTTTTGTTTGTTTGCTGCTAAAAAAGTCAGTACATTACCTATGATCCAAAAACAGGAACTTCCATTCGAGGCTGTGTCTGGAAGTAAATTCATCACATGGATCTTCAACGTTACATAAATCCTAAAGACAAAATCAGAATGACAAAAGGCCCCATTAAGGCTGAACATCAATGCTGAGACTTGATTTTCTAAAAAACTATTCTTTCTGGTCTTGAACAGCACAACTCAAGGAGAAGCTCTTTAGGTAGACACAATCCAACTGTGGTTATGGTGTCAACATGGATGCCACTGAGAAACCACGGTTCCTCGTTGATGAATCTTTTATTATCAATAATAATAAGCCTACATCTGCCCAATCTGCAAAGTCTGCATCGGGAATACATCTTATAGAGGTCGTCGGCACATTGGGAAGACATTGGCTAGACGTCAGCGTAATGCCGACGTCTAGCCAATGTCTTCCCAATGTGCAGACGACTGATTAGCTCAACGTATGTGTGCTGGTTTGTATTTTAGATGTTTAAATGTACAGAGACAAATGTACGGGTTTTAAAATCCAAGCAGGTTTACCTTTAGAAACTGTGGGGTGACTAATCGCACGGTAGCAATGAGGCAGACCTGCTCCTCCAGCGCTGACTGCAGAGTTCTTGGCAGCGTCAGTTCAAGCCCGTTACAAGAAGACATAGGCACTGTGTGACGAGGAACATGTGTGCAGACTTTATGACCACTGTTTAGCAGACACAATAAAGCTAGGTAATTGTTACATTTAAAACCTTCTCACCATTGTTGTGAAACTTGAAATCTCCAACAAACTTGACATATTCATATACGGGTGGCTCTTTTGGGTTGATGTTACCTCTGGCAAGATGACAACAGAATTCAATGGGCGCCTCGTCTGAAAACAGACAGGATTTTCATTGTTACACCACTCATATCAGTTACAGTATATGCATCCAATCCACTCTCTTTATAACTATTTTTTTTGTCAAAATAAAAGCAGATTTCACTAACCAAAATCTACAGTTGTTTAGCCAGTTGATGCTAGTAGTTTCACGGTTAGTGAAACGTGGCAACCTGAATATTATGAATGTATCTCAAGTGATTATAGTATAAAGACTGGTCATTGGTTAGTCAGTACTCCTGACTACAGTTACACCATGATGACAAAAGAACGCTCCAAGAACATTTAATGGAGAGTTATTAAAGTTAAAAGTCAGTGGATGGACAGAAAAAAAAATGCCCAAGTCGCTGATTAAATCCATCCTTAACAAAATCTAACAAAAAAGGAATGTGGCGCTTGTAATAATCTGTCTAGAGCAGGCTTTCCTCACAAACCAAATGACCAACGAGGGAGGACACCAAGACTCCTACGACTACTCTGAAGGAGTCAAAAGCTTCAGCAACTAAGACGAGACAGTCTCTGATACAACATCTGCTGCACGGGTCCCTCATCAATCACAGCTTGATGGGACAGTGACAAGACGACAGGTACTGCTGATGAAAGCTCATTAAATGTCAGCTAGAGTTCACAAAGAGTTGAGGAAGCTCTTATTTTATATTATAGATTTTAAATTAACATTACTTTATAGATATTTTTACTTTCTTGCATTATTTTGCTTTACTTCTGTTTTATTATATTCTAAAGAAAAAGACCCTTTCTGCAACTGACAAAAATGAGCAACTCACACTAAGGGCCCTATTATGACAGTCAACAGCGGGCTTTTGCGCCACGCTTCCCACCTTGCACCAGTGCTTTTGTTAGTTTCTGTCAGTGCATTGTCTGGTTTTTACGCTTTACCTCAAGCCATCTAATTACCAGTAGAAGGTGTGCCGGCTTTGCATTTGGAGGAGTGGAAGAGGTGTGGTAGCATGCATCAGTATTATGGTGCATTTTATGACCCTTTATGTGCTTTTGATCAGGAAAAAGGAGGTCAGTGATCAGAAGTGCATTGTTAATGCTATTTCAGCAGCATGTTTTGAAATCACGCAGCTTCTACTGACAGGAGCACATGAGGAAACGGCATGCACTGGGATTTTCAGTTATCTTAATGGATAGTTGTCACAATTATAATCTAATCACCCGTCATTTTAATTATAATATGATGATACACTTAATCGGTTTTTATTCCATCCACATTTTCATTTTAATCACGGACTTATTAGGCATTAATATGTTTATTTTTAAGGGGATGAATGACTGGATAAACAGGGAGTGTGTGTGTTTTACTTTTCACAACAGCCTGTAACTTCCAGGAGATTTGAGGAGACAGGAGGTACGTCTGCCCTCGCTGGTGCGGCCTCTGTGATTGGGTCTGGACAACATGGTCCCAACAGACCAGGTGGATCGGTGCCTGCACCTGGTGCAGCAGCAGCCTCCTCCACAGTGCAAAACAAGATAAACCACGGCTGTAACCATCCGAGGGACATAGGAACCAATAACCATCCTTTATTGTCTCAATTATATTCATGTGTAAGCCCAACTAGGGACAAGAGTTGAAAATTAGCAATAGCTATAAACTCTGTACAGCACATCAGTTGCATTTTTTGTATTAGAACTATGTTACACTGTACTGTCCCTATTTAAATAAAATTCTATTCTATTCTATTCATGGAGTCCATCGCTTCCAAAAACTAATTTTTAACATCATATATTGAGGTGGTTCTAAATTACTGTTTTGAACAAGATGCTGCTTAGTAGGCTTCTATTTTGAAGTGATTTATTTGATCCAGTTTATATGATGCAGTTTAATTAAGTCTGTAAATCACATGCAGCCTTATTTGTGCTTCTTTATTCAGTAATGTAAAAATATTACACTATTTATGATGGTGCAAACTGTTTTAGTTCCTGTACAGTTGTACAGTGAATGCACTTCATTTTCACATGATCCCTGTGGACAAGCTGCATTTATTTGCATCTTTCCTCTTGCCCTGGTTGTGGCTGTTGTGATGTGACAGTAACAGTATCCTTCAAGCCTGTTAAAAAGAGGAAGTTTACAATTCTGTTGAACATGTCCCTAAAAATAAATAACGTATTCATTTTCATATTAAGTTGAGGTAGTTGTTTTTTCTTTGAGGAATGTGACTTTATATGCCAGTTAATCATCACTGTGAGGCAAAGGAGATGTAAACAACTGGGAAAATATGTGCATACAGTATATTAGTATTTGGCAAATTAATTGGCAAAAACAATTTTCAAAATATCAGCATACCGGTTATCAGGGGAAAAAAAGGGCATCTCTAGTTTCAACATTTACAGTTTCTCCACTAGAAAGGCACTCACTAATACATACTGTATCATCAAATTGTACTTCCCTAGAGAGCACACATCATAATGTAGAGGGTAGCCAATGGGGAACCTCCTCTTGTTTTAGCCACTCCAGAAGGCACTTTAGTGATGATTTTTCATCAGTGTAGGGGTGGCAGTGGTGGTGAGCAGCTTTGCTAGAAGTTACAATTTGTTATCTATTCTACAACAAAAACTTGACAAGCAAAAGCTTTCATTTGACGGCTCAAGGCTGTTTGGGGACCGTCTGAAGATGTCTCTTACCTGAAGTCAGTCAAGGGAAAAGAAGAATGAATTTCAAAAATCACACCTTATCCAACTCAATCCAAAATAAATGCATAATAAAAGACTGAACTCAATAAATGCTGATTACCTTAGACATGGTGCTAAGACAGTTTGTTATTTAGGTCTCTAAAGATAGACGAAGACATTGGCAACTCTCCCTGTCTCTTCCCCAGAACAGCCCAGTAGTAACACAGGATTAAGGTCAGTGTCTTGAGTCTCCCATACTACATTGCTTTGGATTACTGCACTAACATAACAGTGATTTAAAGACTTAACTATGATACTAGGCTAGCTCCTATTATTAGCCAAAAGTCTAATCATAGATACACAGTAATCAGCAATCCAATAAACTACAGACCCCAGTTTAGCAACCTGCTCCAAATACAGAGATTCAGTCTGCGAAGTCTGTGGAGGCATTGTAAAAATGAACACTCTTCCAGTGCAAGCTGAAGAGGAGGGTGTTGTCTTTATATTTCAAACAGCAATAAGGAGAAGATTTTTTTTTTTTTTAACAAAGCACATTTTTAAACCACAAGTGAAAAATAACAACACCACCGGCTCTTATACACAGGTACATCTCAAAAAATTAGAATATCATGAAGAAGTTCAATATTTTTGTCACTCATTTCCGAAAGTGAAACCCATATATTACATAGATTCATTACACAGAGAGTGATATATTTCAAATGTTTATTTATTTTAATTTTGATGATTATGGCTTACAGCCTATGAAAAACCCAAATTCAGTTTCTCAAAAAATTAGAATACTACATAGTATTAATTTTAAAAAATAGTTTTTTAATAGAAATGTTGACCAAATGAAAAGTATGTTCATGTACACACTCAATACTTGGTCGGGACTCCTTTTGGATTAATGACTGTATCAATATGGCGTGGCATGGAGGTGATCAGCCTGAGGCACTGCTGAGGTGTTATGAAGGCCCAGGTTACTTTTATAGTGACCTTCAGCTCGTCTGCGTTGTTGGGTCTGGTGTCTCTCATCTTCCTCTTCACAATACTCCATAGATTTTCTATGGGGTTTAGGTCAGGAGAGTTTGCTGGCCAATCAAACACAGTGATGCCACGGTCATTAAACCAGGTTTTGATACTTTTGGCAGTGTGGGGGGTGCCAAGTCCTGCTGGAAAATGAAATCATCAACTCTATAAAGCTTGTCAGCAGAGGGAAGCATGAAGTGCTCTAAAATTTCCTGGTAGATGGCTGCGCTGACTTTGGTTTGATAAAACACAGTGGACCAACACCAGCAGATGACCTTTGTTCAGATAAAAGTAATATTTGCATTTCATTTGTAAATCAAAGTCCCAGAGTCTGGAGAAAGAGTGGAGAGGCACAGAATCTAAGTTGCTTGAGGTTTAGTGTGAAGTTTCCACAGTCAGTGATGATTTGAGGAACCAGTCATCTGCTGGTGTTGGCCCACTGTGTTTTATCAAGACCAAAGTCAGTGCAGTCGTCTACCAGAAAATTTTAGAGCACTTCATGCTTCCTTCTGCTGACAAGCTTTATAGAGTTGATGATTTCATTTTCCAGCAGGACTTGGCACCCCCCCCCCCACACACACACACACACTGTCAAAAGTATCAAAACCTGGTTTAATGACCATGGCATCACTGTGTTTGATTGGCCAGCAAACTCTCCTGACCTAAACCCCATAGAGAATCTATGGAGTATTGTCAAGAGGAAGATGAGAGACACCGGACCCAACAATGCAGACGAGCTGAAGGTCACTATCAAAGCAACCTGGACCTTCATAACACCTCAGCAGTAACACGGGCTGATCACCTCCATGTCACGCCACAATGATACAGTAATTAATCCAAAAGGAGCCCCGATCAAGTACTGAGTGTGTACATGGACATATTTTTCAGTCGGCCAACATTTCTATTTAAAAACTATTTTTTAGAATTAATTTTCTGTAATATTCTAATTTTTTGAGAAACTGAATTTGGGGTTTTCATGGGCTGTAAGCCATAATCATCGAAATTAAAATAAATAAACACTTGAAATATATCACTCTCTGTGTAAAGAATCTATATAATATATGGGTTTCACTTTCTGAAATGAGTGACAAAAAATGTTGAACTTTTTCATGATATTCTAATTTTTTGAGATGTACCTGTATACACATTTGTTCTCATAAGACGTATGTGGGCTTTAACCTTTCCACTTCTGTGGTGTTTCAGCATGATGACCCAGACACAGTGGGTGCAGAGAGGCCGCTCAGCAGGATACTCACTGTCAAGGAAGTCAGCAGCAATGGGGTCAGTCATCAGCATGTGGGATGATAGCAGCTTATACACCTCCCCGTGTTCCCGCTCCGGCAGAAAATTCAGGATATTTTGGTCCACCATATCTGACTGGTACAAAGGAAGAGATGAATGGCAGGTTGGTCTTGAACAACAGTGGTGTGACGTCACAATTACACACAAAGTAGTGTCACAGTTCCTGAATTTCAAAGGTTTAAACTTTTCATTTCACAGCCCCCTCAGCAACACTTTTTCAGGTAAGTCCTGTCCCAAATCTGGACACATCAAATACGAGGTTTGTACGTTTTCTGTCTCTGCCAATTAGAGATCCCAATGTGAGAATTTACAGTTACGTATGTCAAGAAAAATTAAACCGATATCGTAAAGTACAAGCGGGGAGGACTGCAAAGCTCATAGTGGTCAAATTTGATCAAATGTGGTTTATTTTTCAACATAGTCTCCCCTTCGGTCCACACACTTCTTCCATTGGTGTTGCGGCGCATGGATCCCTGCGGTTGAAAAATAAACTCCATTTGCTCAAATTTGACTACTGTGAACTTTTCAGCACCCCCTCGTAATCCGACAGAGTAATATAGTGTTTTTCAACCAGGGTTCTCTGGAATGTTCAGGTTTCTGTGGGAAACCGTCTCGTTTCACAGATGATTAACATCTGCTGCATGGGAAGTTTTAATTGATGATGTTAGGCAGTGACTGTCTGCTGCAGTTATTGGAGTCAGGGTGCTTAAGTACTTCACACTTGTGTTGATTAAATACAATAGACTGCATTTAATTCGTTTAAAACACACAACTGAATGTACAACCCAAATCTCTAAGATGCTACATAGTGTTTTAAATATAAAACATCATCCACTCTGGTGAATAAGTAATATTAATTTTTTAAAAGGCTGTCATTGTTTTAATTCAGAACAAAATGCGGACATGACTGACTGTTCACAGTTATTTCCAATTTTAAGAAATGTAAGGATGCCCCAGACACCGTTGTTTGGTTTGTGATTTCATGGTGTTTACTTCCTCTCCATGGATTGGCACCTTACTCTGGTGGAGGGGTTTACGTGCCCTAATGATCCCAGGAGCTATGCTGTCAGAGGCAGCTTACTCCTGGTAGGGTCTCCCATGGGAAACAGGCCCTACGTGAAGGGCTAGACCACAAGCCGTCCAGTTGATCCCAATGAAAAAAGTTACAAGGATCCAGTGTACACAACGAGCTACATGGACCCACCCTGCAGTGGGCTCAACACCTGCAGGAGGGATCATGGCACTGTGTGAACCGTGGGGCAGTCTGGTCTTCTCTGTCTGGACTGCTGCCTCCGCTACCTGGATCCCCGGAAAAGCGGTATAGGGATGGACGGATTTTTTGGATGGACTTTTTTTGCTCCAAGATGGCGCCCACAGTGGTCGACATGGTGCTTCACTCTCTCCAGGACCTGTACATCTCCAGGACCCGGAGGCATGCAGGCCGGATCATAGCCGATCCTTCACACCCTGGTCACGTGCTGTTTGCCCCCCTCCCCTCAGGTAGAAGACTTCGGTCCATTCAGACTAAAACCTCCCGGCACATGAACAGCTTTTTTCCCTCTGCCATCAGACTGCTGAACATTAAGTGACTTATTGACTCTTGTGCACTATATACAGCAGCTCATGTCGTTCATCACTGTTTTTCTGTTGCATTATTGACTGCACTGTGGTACCCCATATTATCTGCTACTTGCTAATTTATTTAAATCTGCCTTGACTAGTATTACTCATTATTATTATTATTACTTATTATTCTACACTTATTGCATGTTTTTAGTCTTTTAGTTTTTTTAGTTTATCTCTTTATCTCTTCATGTTTTTAATGTTGCAGCATGGCACCGAGACAAATTCCTAGTTTGTGTACTACATGAACAATGGCAATAAATCTGATTCTGATGGATGGATGGTATTTACTTTGCATGCTCATCTTTTTTTTTTTTTTTTTTTTTTTTTTTTTTTGCTTTTACTGGGAACAAAATCATTCCTGTTAAAGTGCAGTCAATGGCCCCTTTTAATATTCTTTACGCACTTCTGTGAGGTTAGTCTATGCTAATTCCATTCAACTGAATTCATGTGAATTTTAAACATGCACAAAATATTCACATAAACTCATCAATGCTATTTCCAGAGATAACAGTTACAGAGATGAGGCCAAATAAAGCTGAAGACAGGTCTCCAATACAACCAACACAGCTGCTGAAAACATGGTACGGCTCAGGCGGACGTCTGGATTGTGGCTTTGAACCGACCGTTCTGTGGAATCCTCAGAAACAACAGAACTGTGCTGATTTCTTTTGCTCCCACCCATAAGTGCAGTGCTTGGCGTCCCATCCCCATATCAACCATTTAAGCTCTCATCATTTACTAGTTTTAATAGCATCATGCATAACTGCTGAAATTATACATCCACTAAAGAATTAATTTATGTTGTCGTTCATTTCTAGATAATTCACAAAACAGAGCTGATGGAGAAAGAGATCATTTCCCATTTTCTTTAGCCTAATTATTACAAATGTGCTTCAGAAATGTTTAAAAAAAAAGGATTAAAACCCAGTAATATAGACAAATGTGCTGTATTTAAGCTCCTTTATTTACCGGTAAATGGCCAATAAGTGAAGACACACTGTCCGATACATATATGATGTTCCCATCTGTGGTTAATGCAACCAAGAAACCATCGAGGGCCTGTAAAGATGCACAATCAGGTCATTTAAAAAAAACAAACACTTTTACTGTGTTGCATAACATCTTTGCATCTAAATTTCATACTGATGTGCTGTTATTTAATCTGACTGCATTTTCTAAGAACATGCCCTCTGGAGCTTTACCTCCAGCATCAGCTGAGTGAACTCCTCATTACTGAGGAACGAAGGTTTCCAGTCCTGCCTCACATCACACGTCTCATTCTGTGCAGTGATGTCTGGAAAACAGAAGGGTTTGGATCGCAGAGGAAGATTACCAAATACCTGAAAAACTATGGTAAACACGAATTCAAAAAGACATGGCAGATTCCTACCTTTCTGTTTCTGCAGAAAGTCTATAGTCCTCTGCAATATGGTGGACTTATCCATCTTGCGTGGGTGACCCTGACCCTGCAGCATGGTGCAAAGCTCCTTAATGAGCACATTGAATTGGTCTCTTCTTTTCTTTTCTGATTTGTTACGGGATGCCCTGAAGCAGCCGACAGATAAAAGAACAAATACACAAAGGAGAAGAAATAGAAGAAAGTGCAAAGGAGCACTGGGTTAGCTTTTTTCATCCTGTGTTCACTAGACAGAGGATTAAAGATAGAAAAAAAAGGCATTATAGCAGAAAGAGCAATAATCATGTATGAAAAGTGCAATATCACATTCTAGCAATGCACCAAAAACCCGATAAAACAGGAAATAAGGAAATAATGCATGTTTATTTTTCACCCCTTATAGTCCATGAGCCACAGGGTTGGTTGGTCCCATTTTGAGGGAATAAAGTGTATGGTGATCATTGGAAAGGTACAGGCCCCTAGTGTTGGAAAATGTGTGATAGCATTTGATTCACGGCAGTTTTTGAATACAGCAGAAAGTTTTATAACATATGTCTCAAACTTATATTCAGTGACATTATTCATTATGGTATAAAATAAGAGACATCATCGACCTCATCAGACAAACATACAGAGGTGGCACTACACAAATAAACTTAGCAATCCACCTTATTCCTAGGCCCCATGACGCCTTGCATGAATTATGGTAGCAACTTCCGTTACTAGTTTAGAATGTATTGGTGTCACTGAAACGGGACACTTTTTCTTGTTAAAAAAAACAATGACTTCGCCATCAAAAATGCAGGAACACAGCCTTTTGCACCTCAAAAACAGTAATATAATCATACCACATCCCACGACTATGGAGGGATGAGAAGATGACCTTAAAAAGTGGCCAGTAGCTCCGTGGACAGAAGCTCCGTTAGTTAGCTCCGCTGCTAACATGCTAACACTGTAAACAAGTAAAAGCTCTGAGATATATCAATGTTTCCAACACAATAAAGAAGGCTGCATTTTGTTAAAATATGTTGGACATAATCAAATTTACCTCAGAGCAGACGTAGAGTCTAGTCAGAGCCACAAAGAACCACAACACTGTGCTTGGGCGTTTTAAATTCAGGGTAAATCAATCAATCAATCAATGCATCAGATTTATATAGCGCTTTATCATAGACACTCAAAGATGCTTTACAGAAATTAAGGGTCATCCACCACCTGGATGAATGAAGCAGCCACAATACGGCGCCATCCTTTTTTAACTATTCACACACACACATTCACACAAAGGGCCACTTTAGAGTCTCCAATTAACCTAACCTGCATGTTTTTGGGATGTGGGAGGAAACCGGAGAAATCCCGGGGTAAACCCACGCATACACGGGGAGAACATGCAAACTCCACACAGATCACTGTTGGTCGGGGGCTGGGATCGAACCCACGATACCACGATCCCCCGGCCAAGGGTAAACTGTGCTGCCGCAGTGCTAACCACTGCGCCACCGTGCAGCCCGTCAGCTCTGTGACATTCATACAAGTGAAAACACACCTGGTGCTGCTGTATCTGTACCACCGATCACACGAACAAGTCCTTTAGTTTTCAGAGCATGATCTACTCATTGCTGTTGAAGCCACAAATTTAGCTGTGCTTATCTGTGAGGAGCCTCACACCACGAACAGCAGCAAGTACCAGAACTACACAAAACATTCAAAAATACAAAAACTACAAGTGCTGAAATTAGCTGCCACTTGAGTGCAAAACACGTATGTGGACAATACATTAAAATGAATTTGAAAGCCTTTTAAAAACACTATTTTAAATGCCCCTACTACTCCACTCTTACTGACTGATTTAACACTAGGTCAGCCGAAACCGGAAGCGCCGCCCATAATCGTTTCTACAGCGGAACCCCCAGGAATAAGGTGGATAAGATTCACATTAAAAAAAAAAAGAGTCTGCCAAAGATACACCCTGTCCCCAGTTTGGTTCACGGCTGCAGTAGAAGAAATATTCAGACAAATGTAGCCATAAGTCGGCATCAGCATAAATGGAGAGAATCCTGAGATTTGCAGACGATATTACACCGTTTGCCAAAAATGAAAAGGAGCATAAAATCCTTCTGAAAAGCCTCAGTGAAGAAGGGAACAAAGATGGGAAGAGGATGGACAAGAAAGAGACAAATATTATGTGTAACGACATTACTAGAAAAAGACAAATTATTGACGGAGAATGCCTGGAAGAAGTAAAGGAGTACAAATATGTTGGAAAAGTGATACCACCAGGTAACGAGATGAGCAAAGAGACTGACTAAAGAATCAAAAGATTTGGCCAGTACAGCCCATTCCTGAAAGAAAATACCCATTTGCTTGAAGAGGAAAATCATGGACACTGCAATCCTACCAGCAATGACGTACAGAGCTGAGGCATCACTGTCGCACAAAGAAGCATGGAGAAGACCATACTGAGCATCAGAAGGACAGACAGGATCAGAAATGAAGTTGTCAGAGAGGAGACTGAAGTCAAAGATATTACTGAGAAAGCAAGACCAATGAAGGGATGGTGGGCGGGACATCTAGCCAGAATGGAGAATAAGGGATAGGCAAAGAAAACAACAGACTGGACCCAAGAGTCGGAGGAAGACCCAAAAGAAGATGGAGATGACATGGAGAAAGTGAGCAGAAACATCTGGATGAGTGTGGCCCAAGATCAAGATTAAGATTAAGCGCATTATCATGAACTGTAAAGCAACATATAAGCATAAATTAGAAAAGTTTTCTTTTTCAAAAATAACTCAAAAAACAGTATGGCAGGGAGTTCAAACAATTACAGGTTACAAGCCCAAAAAACATTTTAGAATTGCAGATAACCGAATTGATATGGCAAATAAATTAAATGATTTTTACTGCAGATTTTAAAGCAGAACAAGATTTGGTTAATATGGAAATAAGAGCTATGAAGGGAGTGGACATTGTGACTTCAACAGATGTTAGATCCCATTTCAGTCATGTAAATCCTCGTAAAGCTGTGGGCCAGTCACTATCAGCAGCAGGACGCCAAAGGTGTGTGCAAATTAGCTGGCTCGGCCCTTCCAAATGCTGTTCCAGCTGTCAGTGCACACTGGTGTAGTTCCTAGGCTGTGGACAAAATCTCTGATAGTGCCCATGCCCAAAAATAACAGACCCAATCTGAGACAATAATTTTGAAACATCTTCTCTGTGAGGTGTCATCTCTTATATCCAAACCAATCCGTCTACCGTGCTGAGAGAGGGGTTGAAGATGCACTGCTGACCTTGATTAATAATGTCTGTGAGCAGCTGGAAAAAGTAGGAAGTCTGGTTAAGACTGGGTTTATAGATTTCAGTAGTGCTTTCTATGCAGTACAACCCCACTTGATGGTGGAAAAAATGGTGACTCTTGGAGCCAATCCAAACTGATTTTGTGGATTTACTTTTTTTTTTTTTTTTTTACTAATCACACTGAGCAAGTCCGATTTAACGCTTACCTCATTCTTAAAAATTATTAATACAGGAGCACCGCAAGGGTGTGTTCTGTCACCTGTTCTTTATACCCTATATACTAATGAATGTCAAGCATTGTCTCCATCTCATACTCATTTTAAATATGCTGATGACACAATATTAGTAGACATTTTGTAACTTAAGATTTTTATTCATTTTTCATTATATATATTGCATTCAGATCACAGTCTACATTTAAAAAAAAAAACAAAGGGGCTAGAGTAAAAAAGAAAAAGGAGAAAAAAAAAGGGGGGGGGGGGGACAAATGTTGGAGCATCAAGTTTTTAGTTTCCATCTCTTAATTCTTCTGGTTTTTCCAGCGTCTTTGGTTATTCTTTCAATATCTGTCTCGTTGTTGCACTTTGTAGTGTGTCCATTTCCGCCATTTTTTTTTCCCATAGTCCTTCTTGCATTCTTTGTCGATATGTTAGTTTTTCCATCATACGTATGTCCTCAATAATGTCAGTCCATTGCTCTTGGTCAGGAAGAACTTCTGATCGCCATTTTTTTGTGATTGTTTTTTTACATGCAATCAACAAGATTTTAACTAGATATCTGTCCTCAGCCTGTATAACATTGTCTCTTTTAAGATCACATAGGTACATCAAGTTACAGTTCATTGGTATATTATATCCTAATATCCTCTGTATTGTCACATGTATAGATTTCCAGAATGATGAGATTTTGCTGCATTTCCAAAACATATGCGAGTGGTCTGCATTTTGAGCCCCACATCCCCTCCAGCATATAGATTGGGTATTTGTATACTTTCCTTGAATCTGTGGTGTAATGAAAAAGCGAATCAGGTTTTTCCATCCAAATTCCCTCCATGTTCTTGAATTTGTTGACGTGTGTTGTGTTTTCCATATTTCCTGCCAGCTTTCTTCTGTTATGTTTAAATTGAGCTCTTTCTCCCATTTCTCCTTTATATAGTTACTTGAATGATTGTTTGCCATAAGTTTCTGATATAGCTTTGAAATAATTCTTGTTTTATTTCCTGTATATGAGCTTAAAATGAATTGTATAATCTCGCTCACATCTGTTTGGAGGTTATGCCTAATCTTCTTCATATAATAGTCTCTCATCTGCAGATATCTGAAGAATTCCGAACTTTCTAGTTTAAATTTTCTCCTGATGTTTACAAAGCTCCCGAGATCTTTTTTTCCGATATTGCCCCATGCTGTGATTCCCTTGTTCACCAGATTTTTGTATCCCCTATCTTGTTTTGCCGGTTCAAACTGACTGTCAAATGCTACTCATTTCAATAGTTTTATGTCTTCCTTTATATTATACTTTTGTACTATTTTATACCACAGTTCTAAAGTAAATTTAGTGATTGGGTCTATTTGTTTGATTTGCTTATATGCATCTTTATCTCCTATTATGCTTTGTACTGGGAGTCCCTCAATTTCCTTTTCCATTTCTTTCCATTTTGCCTCATATCCCTCGTCGCATCAACATATGATATATCTTATTTGTGCTGAGTAGTAATATTCCTTTAGACTCGGTAGGCCCATGCCTCCTTTCTCTTTTGGTAACTGGAGAGTTTTATATTTCACTCTTGGTTTTTTACCTCCCCAAACAAATCTCGATATCATCCTGTCCCACTTTGAGAATTGGGCATCTGGAATCTCTGTTGGTATAGTCTGGAAGAGGTAAAGTAATCTAGGTTGTATGCTGATTTTGACTGTCTCAATTTTTGAATTCAGATCCATATTTAAGATTGACCATCTATCAATATCTTTTTTTATTTCTTGTTCCAACCTATCATAGTTTGCTTTATAGATTTTGCTTAGATCTTTAGGTATGTTCACTCCAAGGTATTTTATTTCTTTTTGTTTCCAGTTTAGTTTGATCTTATCAGTTATCTGGTTTAGAGGGTTATAGTGGAATGTCAGTATTTGTGTTTTTGTTATGTTTATCTTGTATCCTGATAATTTTCCAAAATTTTCTATCAAGTTCATCATTTCCATTATTGATTCATCTGGTTGTTCAAGGTAAACTATAATATCATCTGCAAATAGCCCAATCTTGTGTTCCGCCCCCTTTATTGTTACACCTTTTAATTTCTTATTTTGTCGTATCGCTTGAGCCAGTGGCTCTATGAACAGAGCAAACAAGGTGGGCGATAAGCAGCATCCCTGCCTAGTTGATCTTTGTATATTTACTTTGTTAAGCTACCGTTTTATCTTGATTCTTGCCACAGGTTCTTGATACAGCGTCCTTATGCATTGTACTGATTTTTCGTTAAATCCAAAGCGTTCCAGCACACTATATAGGAATTTCCAGTTAACCCTGTCAAATGCTTTTTCTGCGTCTAAACTCATTATTACTGTGCTTTTCTTTTCTTTATGTATTTGATTAATTATATGTATTGTTCTCCTGATATTGTCATGTGTTTGGCGTCCCTCTATGAAACCAGTTTGATCATCTTCTATCAATTCCGTCAAGAATGTCTTTATTCGTTTACATATAATTGTTGTATATATTTTATAATCCACATTTAATAAAGAGATTGGCCTATAGTTTCCGCATTGTTCTCTATCTTTCCCTGGCTTTAAAATGACTGAAATAATGGCTTCGTTCCATGATGGAGGTATTTTGTTGTTGTTCAACGTCCAATTAAATGACTTTAGAAGCTGTGGCGTGAGTTCTTCTATAAACAGTTTATAAAACTCAGAGGGGTATCCATCACTACCTGGTGATTTACCGTTTTTAAGTGACTTAATCACATCTCTAATCTCTTGTGTTGTTATTTCTGCTGTTAGCTTTTCATTTTGTTGATTTCCTATTGATGGCAAGTCCAATGTGCATAGAAATTTTTTAATATCTTTAGTATTTGTTTCTTCAGGTTGCGAGTATAGTTCTTGGTAGAAATTATGGAATATTTCTTCGATGTTTTCTGGGTTAACTGTGGTTTTATTTGTGGTGGGGTCTTTAATCTTATATACATTATTCATTGTTTGTTGTTTTCTTAACCGTTTTGCCAGCAGTTTTGTGGCTTTTGGTCCCGTTTCATAATATTTTTGCTTTAGATATCTATTTTTCCTTTCAATTTCATCCATTTGTGTTTCTTTTATCTTTATTTTTTCTTCTTTAATTTCTTGATATATTTTTGGGTCATTTGTGCTTTGATGTTTATGTTCTAATTCCCTCAGTCTCTCACATCTTTGTTCATATGCTTCCAGTTTAGTCTTATTTGCTTTTCCTGTTTCAACAATTAATTTACCTCTTAACACGGCTTTTAGTGCATCCCATAGTATTGTTGGGTCCACTTCTTCATTGTCATTCTCTTGGATATATTCATTTATGTTTACTTTTATTCTTTCTTTCATTTTATCATCATTTAACAGTCCTACATTAAGTTTCCATGTTGTTTGTCGTTTTCTATTGTTTAAATTTATTTCCATGTATATAGGATTATGATCTGATATTTCTGCCCCTCCAATCCAACAATTTCTCACCCTGTGTCTGTCATCTTCATTCATAAGGAAGTAATCTATTCTAGAGTGTACTTTATGGACTGCTGAATAATGTGTATAGTCTTTTTCGAGTGGGTGCAGGTCCCTCCAAATGTCTACCATACCCATTTCTGCCAGTGAGGTTCTTATGAATTTTGTTACATGTTTTTTTGTCTTCTTAACACTTGTTGTATCAATTTCATGATCCATGACAGCATTTAAGTCTCCTCCACAAATTAGGACTCCTTCACTGTGTGTTGCTATGAGATCAAACAGATGTTGAAAAAAACCCTTGTCACTTTCTGGTGGGGCATAGATGTTCACTAATGTGATCTGCATTCCATCTATGCTACCCTTTATTATTACATACCTGCCTTCTTTATCCTGGATTTCCTGTTCACATTCAAATTGTATTTTATTTGAGATTAGTATCATAACCCCCCTTTTAGTTCCTCCCTTAAATGAACTGTCGTAGGAGTTCTTATAGCCAAATCTCTTTAGTTTCACATGTTCTGTCTTGCTCAAATGTGTCTCTTGCATAAATATAATTTCGGCTTTTTCTTTCTTGAATTTTCTTATTATTCTTTCCCTTTTAACAGGTGAGTTCAGACCATTCACGTTTAGTGTTATTATCTTAAGATTTTTACCCATAATCATGTTTTTCCATTTTTTTAACTTGTGCTCCTAGCCCCTTTAACAACAAAAATAACACATATTTATATAAAAACACATTAAAAAATCTCGACCTCCGTACTTTGGGCCTTTCTTCTGCCCACTGGTCCCTGTTGGTGGGTGGAGGGATTGTCCTCACCGAGTGTAGGGCCCTCCCTAGACCTGTATTTACTATCCAAGAAATAGTCATTAGTCTAGAAATGTCCAACAAATATCACTTAAACCTCTCCTAGCCGTCTGTTTCTCTTTTACCTTGTCTTCTTGGCCTTCATTTCTTCTGTGTCTTTCTTAATCTTTGTTATAATCTAGGCTTTCAGTTGAAAGCCTTGTAGTCTTTCCTGGGCCCGCTGCGCCACGTCTCCCCCCGTCTTTTGCCGTTCACTCGCCTCCACTCCGGCTGTCGTGATGCGTTCAGGGCCTCCGCTGCTCCTACCGTTTCCTCCGGCACGTACACCTCAAGGCCCCGCTCCATCATGTCCTGCGCTGCCTCTCTGGCTGTGTTGTAGGTTCTTACGCCGTTCTCCCAATGAATCCTCATCTTCGTTAGCGGCGTTTGGAATCTAATTTTTTTTTCTTTCAGCGTTTTTTTAATGTTGGCATATTTCTTCCGCTGCTGCGCAATTTCTGCCGGGTAGTCATGATCAAAGAATATCTGCTTGTCGCCGATTCGTATCTTTTTTTTCCACGCTCGTGTCAGGATTCTTTCCTTTACATCATATTTCAGAAAGTTTACCACAACTGACCTGGGTGTAGAGCGTGGGTTCGGGTTCTGTGCCGAGGCTCTGTGCGCTCGTTGAATCTGCAGATCCGCTTCGCTGGGCAGTTCCAGCTCTTTTTTTAAGAACTGATCCATGAATTTCGTCATCGAGTTGCCTTCAATGCCCTCCGGGATCCCGAAGATGCGTATATTGCCCCGTCTGGACCTGCTCTCCAAGTCGGTTACTTTCTCCTGCATCCTCTGCATTTGTGCCGTCAGGGTCTGCAGCTGTTCGCTTGCCTCGCTATTCCAATCTTCCAGCTCTGATATTCGGGCCTGCGCTTCTGTCATACACGCCCGCTGGGAGCGCAGCTCCTCCATGTTTTCTGCTAGCTTGCGCTTCATTTCTCTTCGGAGGCCCATAATTTCTTCCTTAATCTCTTTTTTCAGCTCCTCCTTAAGAGCCGCTAAATCCTGTTGTAGCTGCCGTTTGAAGTCTCTCAACTCTTTACCCAAACTGGCGATGCCAGTGTTCATGGTATCGAGTTTTGTGTCTTCCATTTTCTCTGCTGCGGTCACCTCGTTTTTTTGGGCCCCGTGTTCAGCGGTTTCTCCTGCGTTGTTGAAGAGGAATTCTTTAATTTTACTCTGCTTTTGTCCTTGTGCCCGGCTCCTTCGTGTTTTCATCCCTTAGTTTATTGATCCGCTTATGTCGAGTTGGCCATTTACCGATGATTTTTAATCTGGCTAGGGAGAGCTCTCTGTTTAAGCGTTATGTCTCTCCGCCATCTTCCCGGAAGTCCCAAGTAGACATTTTAAAATATGACATTACATCTATTGAAAGTTTTGAAAGGGAGATAGAAGATTTTATTCACTGGTGTTCATTTTCTTGAGGTTAATATTAAGAAAACAAAAGAGACATTTATAGATTTTAATAAAAAAGGAATTACAGCTTCTCCTTCTCAGATCAATGGCAAGGTGATAGAGCGGTTATCAACCTACAGATATTTAGGTGTTGAAATTGACAGTAAACTGACTTTTAATGCATGCACACAAAATAAGACGAAGCAGCTGCAGCAGAGGATGTTTCCCTCCAGAAGATGTTTTATTTTAAACAGTCACATTCTTCAAATGTTTTATAAAGCTTTGTTCCAGTGTGTTCTGTTCTTTGGCCTTATCTGTACTTTTGGAAACATGAATGTGTAGGATCACAAAAAACTGCAGAGCATGATTAATACAGCCAGTAGAATAACTGGAGTCGATCAGGTATCGGCAGCACAGCTTATCTTAAAAAAGACAGACCAAATTCTCAATGACCATGTTTACATGGACACAAGTAACCGGATTAAAAGCCTGATTGGAATAAAAATGCTTCATGTAAACACGCCAATCTGAATATTCTGACCCGATCACGCTCATTCGGATCAAAATTTCATTCCAATTGAGACGGGTGGGTTATGCCGATTGTTAATCCAAATGGTGTGCATGAAAACACTTATTCCAAAGGTTGGGCAGACAATATGTTTATTGCGCATGTCTACGTCAGCCACATGTCGACGTGATGTATTTCCACCTTTACAGCAGCTAGCGGAAGACATACTGTAGCAGGAGTAAAACAAAACTGGTCTGTATCATCCTGCTGTCGCCCTCTGTTTGTCATATGCAGAAGTATGCACTTGTAGCTTCATTACAGAGACCAGCAGAAGCAAAAGCACAGTCTGAATAACACAATACAGGTCCATTTCAAAAAGAGAAAGATACAAAGCAGGGTTTGTTTACATCGAAAGTTGCTTCTTCTTCTACTATTTTCGGAATGTTGAAATGTCGACGTGAGCATGTCAAAATGATTTATTCCGTTCAAACGTGTGACACATGGAAACGCACGTCCTAATCGGATCAGCTTTTTCAGGATCCATGTAAACGGTAAAGTTCTGATCTGAATTGTAATCAGATTGAAGAAATTTTGCCCATGTAACCATGGCTATTGAGCCTACCCATCCTCTTTATTTGAAATTTCTGAAAACAACAGATCAAATGGCAGAATTATGCAACAGAAAATTAGAACTAGGTACAATAAGTCATTTGTTCTCACAGCAATTAGACGGTACAATAACAGACTGAAAGTTTCTTCTTAGGTAATGAAATTATTATTTTTAACATCTATGAAATCCTACAATTTTTTACATAGGGCCCAAGCCACTGACAACATCAGCAGGCGGAGCCCGATTGTATCCGCTAGGATTATTAGGGCCTGAGCCACTGACAACGTCAGTCGGCGAAAGCCCTATTGTAATTGCTCAGCTCAAAGAAATTCTTCCGCCTAAACGAATTAATTTTTTACCCTCTAAACGTTAACCAAAATGCGATTTTTTTTTGCCAGACCCCTCAGACCCGGTGAAAAATTCAACAAACTGGAAAACACATGTGCCCCCCCCACCCCTAATTTTTGTGGGTGGGGCCAAACGTACAAGGTCTATGGAGACTGGAGACCATAAACTTTGCCGTACAGACATAAAATTTGGGTGAAGTGTGTGTCACCTCAAGACATGCAAAAAACATAATTGTGGCCCATACCCATCACCAACAGGAAGGCCGCCATCTTGCCTTAAAGTCGCCCAACCTCCAATTTGGAAAAAGTCACACCACAAATGAATTTTTTACCCTCTAAATGTTAACCAAAACGTGATTTTTTTTGCCAGACCCCTCAGACCCGGCGAAAAATTCAATAAACTGGAAAACACATGTGCCCCTCCACCCCTAATTTTTGTGGGTGGGGCCAAACGTACAAGGTCTATGGAGACTGGAGACCATAAACTTTGCCATACAGACATAAAATTTGGGTGAAGTGTGCGTCACCTCAAGACATGCAAAAAACATACTGTAATTGTGGCCCATACCCACCACCAACAGGAAGGCCGCCATCTTGCCTTAAAGTCGCCCAACCTCCAATTCGGAAAAAAGTCACACCTCGCATTTGAACGAACTAGTCCTAGGGACCTGCTCCGATTGAGCTCATTTTTACATGGCGGCATCTATAGGCATTGGCCATTAAAAACTGTATAAATTAAGTCAAAATCTCAAAAGGTGTTGCCCTGGTGCCATGGCAAAGTTTGACTCCTCCCCTTACAAAATCAAGCAGCTGTAACTTGGGCAAAACTTGTCCGATGTGCACCAAAGTTTCCATAATGGAAAATAGTCCAGCCCGGAATGCGTCTACATCAAAATACCTGACAACTGATATAGCGCCACAAAGTAGTTACTGAAATAATTGCTGAAAACTATTTTATTTACTACTCACGCGCCACTGGCCCGAATGATGTGAAATTTTCTGAGATTCATCAGACCACAGTGATGATCATAACTGCAGATAAACTTTAGCATGACATCACACGTGTTACCATGGACACGCCCTCCTTGCCATTCAATCCGTGAGCTTATGGGGAGGGGTGGGAAGGTCCTGGAGTCATGAAATTTGGAACATAGGTTGAGGTGACTGTCATATATAGTCCTATATGGGTGGACAACACATAACTGACAGGGAAGTGTTGCCGGGGCACCATGGCGAAATTTGACTCCTCCCCTTACAAAATCAAGCAGCTGTAACTCAGGCAAAACTTGTCCGATGTGCACCAAAGTTTCCATGATGGAAAACAGTCCAGCCCGGAACGCATCTACATCAAAATACCTGACAAAAGATATAGTGCCACCAACTGGTTAACGAAAGAATTGCTGAAAACTATTTTATTTATTACTCACGTGCCACTTGCCAGAATGACATGAAATTTTCTGAGATTCATCAGACCACAGCGATGATCATAACTGCACATCAACTTTAGCATGATGTCACACATGTTACCATGGACACGCCCTCCTCACCATTCAATCCCTGAGCTTATGGGGAGGGGTGGGAAGGTCCTGGAGTCATAAAATTTGGAACATAGGTTGAGGTGACTGTCTTATATAGTCCTATATGGGTGGACAACACATCTGATGGGGAAGTGTTGCCCTGGCACCATGGTGAAGTTTGACTCCTCCCCTTACAAAACCAAGCAGCTGTAACTCGGGCAAAACTTGTCCGATGTGCACCAAAGTTTCCATGATGGAAAATAGTCCGGCTCGGAACACGTCTACATCAAAATACCTGACAAAACATATAGCGGCACCTACTGGTTAATGAAAGAATTGCTGAAAACTGTTTTATTTATTTCTCACGTGCCGCTGGCCAGAATGACGTGAAATTTTCTGAGATTCATGACACCACAGCAATGATTATAACTGCACATAAATGTTAGCATGACATCATACGTGTTACCATGGACACGCCCTCCTCGCCATTCAATCCATGAGCTTATGGGGAGGGGTGGGAAGGTCCTGGAGTCATGAAATTTGGAGCATAGGTTGAGGTCACTGTCATATATAGTCCTATATGGGTGGACAACACATAACTGACAGGGAAGTGTTGCCATGGCGACATGGCGAAGGTTGACTCCTCGCCATGAAATATCGGAAAGTTGTATCTTGGACAAACTTTGTCTGATTTTCAGCAAATTTTCGACAATGGATAATAGTCCCTCCCTGAACACTCCTATATAAAAATAACAAAAGTTAGAGCACCACCTAGTGGTTACAACATTAGACCCTTGTAAATTGGACAAACTTTGTACAATTTGCACCAAATTTTATACAATCAATATTGGCCAAGCCCCGAACGCGTCTATATACAAATAATAAACAAAACTTATAGTGCCCTCTAATGATTAAAGGAAGAATTGCTGACAACTGTTTTCTTTATTTTTCTCTCACCAGCTGAAAAAAATTACATGAAGGAATGACTAGGGCTCATTGACAGTACACGTACATAGCACAGAACTGTTTCCATGGCGACCGGCATGCTTCAATGGCTTTCTCGCCATCTAAAACATGACTGTTACAGCTTAGACAGTCCTCGTCTGATTTGGACCAAACTTTGCACAAATCATAATAATCCCACTCTGAACACGTCTGCATGTCAATATTCACAAAACTGTCACACCCACACCTGCTGCTGACATTAGGTACTGCACAAAATTGTTTCAAATTTTGCGCAAAGACCAGTAGTGACAATGACATGACATTTTCACTGGTTTCTCAGAGTGCATTGGACTACCCTCAGTGGAAGCCACTTTTGTCCTGCGATAAGCACAGTTGCCATGGAAACCCACTCCTTGCCATTCAAGATGGGGTTTTTTTTACTTTGGAGGCTTGGGGAAGTCCAAGGGTCGCCAAATGTGGAACGTAAGTCAAGGTGACTCTCTTCTTTAGTTCTGCATCGGTCTGCAACATGTACTTAAAATGTTAAGTGTTAAAATGGACACATGTTCAAGTTGACCTTATCACCATACGTTGGACAGTTGTAAATTGGACAACCTATGTCAGATTTTTACTGTAATTGCCATGATGGACTTTAGTCCAACTTTGTATGCACCTACATAAGGATATTTGATAAAAGTTATAGCACCACTTACTGCTCAATAGGAAGTTCTTGCCAAATGGTTTACTTTATTATTCCCGCAGCCCTTGCAGCGACAACGGGAAATTTTCCGAGACAGCAAGGTACGACAGGCGCTGGGTTGCACGGGTACGTGGGGGGCGAAGGTCCGCTTACACCTGCTTGCAGGTTTAATTATTATTCTTTCTCCATCTAAACGCCTTTATTTGAGGCACTGAACGTTAATGAAATGGGGATTTATTTTTTTTTCCCCACACACACCTCAGACCCGGTGAAAAATTTTATAAACTGGAAAAAATATGTGCCCCCCCCACCCCCATTTTTTGTGGGCGGGGCCAAACATACAAGGTCAATAGAGACCGGCAACACTAAAGTTTGCTGTACAGACACACATTTCAGGTGAGGTGTCCAACACCTCAAGACATGCAAAAAACATAATTGTGGCCCTTACCCACAGCCAACAGGAAGTCCGCCAACTTGCCTCAAAGCCACCCCACCTCAAATTTTGCCAAAAACCACCCCTCGCATTTGAACAAACTCCTCCTCGGGGCCTGCTCCGACTGAGCTCATTTTCACATGGCAGCATCTATAGGAATGGGCCATTAAAAGTTGCGTAAGTCACAGTAAAAAGCTCAAAGGTGGGGCCAGGGCGCCATGGCGAATTTGACTCCGCCCCTTACAATATCAAACAGTTGTAACTCAAGCAAAACTTGTCTGATGTCCAAAGTTTCCATGATGGACAATAGTCCCACCCCAAACGCGTCTATGTAAAAATACCTGACAAAAGATATAGCGCCACCTAGTAGTTAAAGGAAGAATTGCTGAAAACTGTTTTATTTATTACTCATGCGCCACTTGCCAGAATGGCATGAAATTTTCTGAGGTTTATCAGACCACATGGATGATCATAACTGCACATCAACTTTAGCATGGCATTACTGCTGGTACCATGGACACACCCTCCTCGCCATTCAATCCGTGATCTTGTTGAGAAGGTTGGGAACAACCTGGAGTCATGAAATCTGGAACATAGTTCGAGGTGACTGTCATATGCATTCTTATATTGGTGGGCAACACATAACTGATAGGTGTGTTGCCATGGTGATGATTGACTCTTCGCCATGGAGCATCGGATAGCTATAACTTGGACAAACTGTCTGATTTTCACCAAATTTTCTATGATGGATATTAGTCCCACCCTGAACACTCCTATATAAAAACAATTAACAAAAGTTGGAGTGCCACCTAGTGGTAAGCACATAGGAAGAGACTGAACAAACTGATCAAGAAAGCTAGCTCTGTCCTGGGGAAACACCTTGACCCAATGGAGGAGATGGGAGAGAGAAGGATGGTGGCTAAATTGTCATCTCTGCTGGAGTCCGAGTCCCACCCTATGCAGGACATACTGAACGCACTGAGGAGCTCATTTAGCAGCAGACTACATCATCCTAGGTGCACAACCGAGAGGTTTCGCAGGTCCTTCCTTCCTACGGCTGTCAGACTGTATAACCAAAGCAGGGCTGCTCGCAGAGACAGCAAAAAAATGTGACAACCTAATAGTAGTGAATGCAAAAGACGCAATAGACTTACACAATGGCCCCCTCCAGTATACAACTAGGAAAATACCGGTCACTACGGAGGGTGACAATATGTATGGGTACATAATCATACCATGTAGGATAATTAGGTAGACGGTTATGCTGTTCATTCCATCTAGCTACAATGCTCCGCACTGTGTGTGTTTATATATTTATATATTTATTCCATCTAGCTACAATGCTCCGCACTGTGTGTGTTTATATATTTATTCCATCTAGCTACAATGCTCCGCACTGTGTGTTTATATATTTATATGTACATATGTATACTCACTGCTCTTGTTTTTTCTTGTCTTCTGATTGTTGCTCTGAGTGTTGCTGTCCCTGTGCTGTTGCAATCCTGGAATTTCCCCATTGTGGGACTAATAAAGGCTTATCTTATCTTATCTTGTAACTTAGACAAACTTTATCCGATTTTCACCAAATTTTCTAAGGTGGATATTAGTCCCACCCTGCACACTCCTCCATAAAAACACTTAACAAAAGTTAAAGTGCCACCTAGTGGTTATACCAATGGACACTTGTAACTCAAATAAACTTTGTCCAATTTTCACTAAATTTTCTATGATGGATATTAGTCCGACTCTGCACGCTCCTATGTAAAAATAATTTACAAAAGTTATAGTGCCACCTTGTGGTTAGAACAACGGACACTTGTAACTTGGACAAACTTTGTCTAATTTTCACCGTAATTGTTATGATGGATATTAGTCCCACCCCACACGCTCCTACATAAAAATATTTGACAAACATTATAGCACCACCTACTGCTCACAGGAAGTACTGCACCAAAAGGTTTACTTTATTATTCACGCAGTGTTTGCCGCGGTGACGGGAAATTTTCCAAGCCAGCTCAGTACAATGGACGCCAGGTTCCGCGGGTGCATGGGGGGCCCATGCGGGCCATGGACCTGCATGGGGGCCGGATAGTTAAAGCTGCTTGCAGCTATAACTATCCTTGTTATGCATTTCTACTATTTTTATAGATTATTAATTTTTATATACAGACGTGGACAAAATTGTTGGTACCCCTCTGTTAATGAAGGAAAAACCCACGATGGTCACAGAAATAACTTGAATCTGACAAAAGTGGTAATAAATAAGAATTCTATGAAAATTAACCAATGAAAATCAGACAATGCTTTTGAATTGTGGTTCAACAGAATTATTTTAAAAAACAAACTCATGAAAAAGGCCTGGACAAAAATGATGGTACCCCTAGAAAAGATTGAAAATAATGTGACCATAGGGACATGTTCAACCAAGATGTGTCCTCTAATTAACATCACAGGTGTCTACAAACTTATAATCAGTCAGTCGGCCTATCTAACCATCTCCAAGCAGCTTGATCTTCCTGTGACTACAGTTGCACATATTATTCAGAAATTTAAGATCCACGGGACTGTAGCCAACCTCCCTGGACGTGGCCGCAGGAGGAGATGGATAATACGAATGGTAACAAAAGAGCCCAGAACAACCTCTAAATACATTCATGGTGAACTCCAAGGTCAAGGTACATCAGTGTTAGATCGCACCATCCGTCGTTGTTTGAGCCAAAGTGGACTTCATGGGAGACGACCAAGGAGGACACCACTCTTGAAAACAAATCATAAAAAAGCCAGACTGGAATTTGCCAAACTGCATGTTGACAAGCCACAAAGCCTCTGGGAGAATGTCCTATGGACAGACGAGACAAAACTGCAACTTTTTGGCAAGGCACATCAGCTCTATGTTCACAGACGCAAAAATGAAGCATACCAAGAAAAGAACACTGTCCCTGCTGTGAAACATGGAGAAAGTTCTGTTATGTTCTGGGGCTGCTTTGCTGCATCTGGCACAGGGTGTCTTGAATCTGTGCAGGGTACAATGAAATCTCAAGACTATCAAGGTATTCTAGACAGAAATGTGCTGCCTAGTGTCAGACAGCTTGGTCTCAGTCGCAGGTCATGGGTCTTGCAAAAGGATAATGATCCAAAACACACAGCTAAAAACACCCAAGAATGGCTAAGAGCAAAACATTGGACTATTCTAAAGTGGCCTTCTATGAGCCCTGATCTAAATCCTATTGAACATCTGTGGAAGGAGCTGAAACATGCCGTCTGGAGAAGGCACCCTTCAAATCTGAGACAACTGGAGCAGTTTGCTCCTGAGGAGTGGGCCAAAATACCTGCTGAGAGGTGCAGAAGTCTCATTGACAGTTAGAGAAATCATTTGATTGCAGTGATTGCCTCAAAAGGTTGTGCAACAAAATATTAAGTTAAGGGTACCATCATTTTTGTCCAGGCCTGTTTCATGAGTTTGTTTTTTAAAATAATTCTGTTGAACCACAATTCAAAAGCATTGTCTGATTTTCATTGGTTAATTTTCATAGAATTTTTATTTATTACCACTTTTGTCAGATTCAAGTTATTTCTGTGACCATTGTGGGTTTTTCTTTCATTAACAAAGGGGTACCAACAATTTTGTCCACGTCTGTACTTAAGTGCTTATTTTTGTCTGTTTTTGTCCTTGTGCTGTGGATTGGCCACATGAATTTCCTACTTGTGGGACAATAAAGTTTACCTTGAAGATCAACGAGTGTGGCGAGTGCTGTGAAGGCCATTTACCAGCAGTGGCATGACATGATGATGACGATGATAATGATATAAGCTTGACAGGATGCCATTTTATGAAAATCTACATTTAATCCCAAAAACTTGCCACATGTGTACCTTTATTAAATAACTATTTAGCAAATGTGTTTTAGAATTTCTATGATCATAAATAGGAGGAGCAATGTGGTTTTCGTCCTGGCCGTGGCACATCGGACCAGCTCTTTACCCTCTCGAGAATTCTTGAGAGTTCGTGGGAGTTTGCCCAACCAGTTTACATGTGTTTTGCGGACTTGGAGAAGGCATTTGACCGCGTCCCTCGTGGATTTTTGTGGGGGGTGCTTCAGGAGTATGGGGTATCGAGCTTGTTGTTACGAGCTATTCGGTCTCTGTACGACCGTTGTGAGAGTTTGGTTCGTATTGCCAACACTCAGTCGGAGTCATTCCCAGTGAGTGTTGGACTCCGCCAGGGCTGCCCTTTGTCACCGATCCTGTTCATAATTTTTATGGACAGGATTTCTAGGCGCAGCCAGGGAATGGAGGGTGTCATGCTTGGTGACCACAGGATCTCATCTCTGTTGTTTGCAGATGATGTTGTCCTGTTGGCTTCATCCAGCAATGACCTACAGCTCTTGCTGGGACGGTTTGCCGCTGATTGTGAAGCGGCTGGGATGAGAATCAGCACCTCCAAGTCCGAGTCCATGGTTCTCAGCCGGAAAAAGGTGGATTGTCCTCTCCGGGTTGGGGACAGGCTCCTGCCCCAAGTGGAGGAGTTTAAGTATCTTGGGGGTCTTGTTCACGAGTGAGGGGAAAATGGAGCGAGAGATCGACAGACGGATTGGAGCAGCATCTGCAGTGATGCGGACGTTGTACCGGTCTGTTGTGGTGAAGAGGGAGCTTAGTTCTAAGGCAAAGCTGTCGATTTACCAGTCAATCTACGTTCCTACTCTCACCTATGGTCACGAGCTTTGGGTAATTACCGAAAGAACAAGATCGCAGATACAAGCGGCTGAAATGAGCTTTCTCCGTAGGATTGCTGGACTCACCCTAAGAGATAGGGTGAGGAGCTCAGTCATCCGGGAGAGGCTCAGAGTAGAACCGCTGCTCCTCCACATTGAAAGGAGTCAGTTGAGGTGGTATGGGCATCTGATTAGGATGCCTCCTGGACGCCTCCCACTTGAGGTGTTTCAGGCACGTCCCACTGGGAGGAGACCCCGGGGCAGACCCAGGACTCGGTGGAGAGACTATGTCTCCCAGCTGGTCTGGGAACGCCTTGGTATCCCCTCTGAAGAGCTGGAGCAGGTGGCTGGGGAGAGGGAAGTCTGGGCTTCTCTGCTTGAACTGCTGCCTCCGCGACCCGGACCTCCGGAAAAGCGGTAGAAGATGGATGGATGGATGGATGGATGATCATAAATACACTTATGGGAGTAGGTAGGTGAAAGTGTCCACCTGGGCTCTAAAAAAGTACTTGGTCTTTACAAAAATTAAATTACTTTTTTAGTACTAGTGCATACCTGTGCATGCCCATACAAAGCAAGTGTAAGCAAGCATTTCTGCATGCCCGTAGAAAGTTACTGTTACCATGGCAACAGTAACCATGGTGAAACCTGCCTTTGATCTGACTGCCTTTGATCTTTGATGATGTCATAGCGAGTCATAAGCCCCCAACACACTGCTATGATGATGATGATCTTTAATGATGTCATAGCAAGTCCTATGATCTTTGATGATGTCATAGCGAGTCCGAAAATGATGTCTGAAGATAGAGTAGGTGGTGGTAATGCACCTGTAAGTTGGTTGCCAACCGCCAATCAAATCTAAAAGAAGAAGAAGAAGAAGACGACTTAGCAAGACGGATAGAGTGATGACAAAGTGAAGTACGTGGCAGTAATGCACCTGTAAACTGGTTGCCAACCGCCAATCAACTCTAAAAGAAGAAGAAGACTTAGCAACACAGAGTGAAGTACGTGGCGTTAATAAACCTGTAAGCTGGTTGCCAACCGCCAATCACATCTAAAAGAAGACGAAGAAGAAGACTTAGCAATGATGATACGGAGTGAAGTACATGGCGGTAATACACCTGTAAGCTGGTTGCCAACTGCCAATCAAATCTAAAAGAAGAAGAAGAAAAAAACGGCCAGAGTAATGATATAGTGTGAAGTACGTAGCGGTAATGCACCTGTAAGCTGGTTGCCAACCGCCAATCAAATCTAAAAGATGAAGAAGAAGAAAAAAAAATCTAGAACACATATTCATTTGTAGCAATTTTTCTGGGATTAAAACGGTATACATCTTTTGCATGAAAAGTGACCTTAATGTCCAACTGTGCAGAACTGTTGCCCAAGGTCTTAACAGAAAATACACAAAAATTTGACCAAATGTAAAACTATCATCGGCTTTATAGTTAAATTGTTGCTTAAAGACAATTCCTGTTTCCTACGAAATGTGCGCTTGTCTTTGTTATAGCAAATGCAGATTGAATCAGACACTCGTGTTTCAGATGATCTTCCTGGTCTTTTCCTCACAGTAGAACTAGTTTGAGGATCATCTGAGGCATAACTTGTACTTGCATTCCTTTTCAGACTTTCTAATTCCCATTTCATGGTGAACAAGCTTCTGCATTTTCAGTGATCGTAGATTTCAGGTATTTCTTTTCCACTGATGGACTGTGCAATGTCCAGAATTTGTGCATGGTTCCTGACTTTGGCAGCCTCAAGTAATGACAACCAGCATTCCTAAGACTGAGGATACACTAGAAGAGAATCCCTATCTGAAACTGCGATAAGCACAGTTTTTTTTGTTTTCTTCTTCCATTTTGAAGAATCTGCTCCATGTAGCATAAGCAAAACCACAACCACCCCACCTGAAAGAGTAAACAGCCTCTTCTTTTGGCTGCTCTCTCTCAGGGTAGCCACAGCGATCATCATCTGATATCATGATGATCCACAGATTTTAAGCTGGATTTTAAGATTTTAAGCATCAAACTACAATGAAGGTAAGTCTGAATTCGTAAGTAGTTTGATGAACTGAAACTGCTATGAAGTGCTCTTTCTGGGGGTACTTTCAAACAATCATTGATTTCTCCTAGAAACTACCACGGATCAATTGCTATCACATATGCCACACACATCACTACAGATGTTTACCTACAAAATGGTACCAGTGTCCAAAAAGTTTGGGTCCAGGCTCAAGGCCTATGATTAGTTACTTAATTTAGCAGGACTGAATCAAAACTACATGGTATGTGCAATTTTTTATGGTCCAAAGTAGCAGACATCCAAACATTAGCCATTTTTAAACAAGAACTTGTGATAATGTTGAGAGAATCAGGGTGAATGCAGGTGCAGACATGTAGCACACAGGATGAAATTGTGAGCTGCTGATTTGTTTCCACTGCTGCAGACGCAACACTGACCAGTTACCTGTGCTGCTCCTGCTGGGGCTCAGTTCCACATCTCACAGACTGTACTCGGGAGGTAGCAAGTTAAAGACCATTTAGTCTAATAAATGAATGACTAGGGTATTCATGAGGTCCAAATATGCACCTCCTTCAGGCAGTATAATAGGGGTGCAATGCTCATGTTGTGCCTACCTTTTTGCCCTGTCTTTTTCATCTTCATCCATTAAATCGTCCACACAGCTGCTGGTGCTGGAGAAAAAAAAGAAAATTTATGTAGGAAATCCCACAATGCCATCAACCTGAAAACATTAACACTTTGTTATTGGCAAAGATTATAAACATCAACATGAAACTCAGCTAGTGCTACTTTAACTGATTTTACAGCCAAAATTTTGACTCTTCCTTTATGAGGACGTTCTAGCAGTAATAAAAACAACAATGGCTCTTTACAGTTAAAGAGAACATGTCAGTTGGCAAAGTTGACGAATGAATTCAGTCATGTTTAAGCTTTCCTTTGTCCCTCGATCTTCTTTTTCTTTCAGCTACTCCCTTTAGGGGTCTCCACAGCGGCTCATCTGTCTCCATCTCACTCTGTCTTGCATTTTTCTCTGTAACACCAACCCTCTCCATGTCCTCCTTCACTACATCCATGAATGTTCTCTGTGGCCTTCCTCTTTTCCTCCTGCCTAGCAGCTCCATCTTCAACATCCTTTGTCCAATGTATCCACTATCCCTCCTCTGCACATGTCCAAACCATCTCAGCTTTGCCTCTCTTACTTTGTCTCCAAACCACTCAACCTGCACTGTCCCTCTGATATACTCATTTCTAAACTTGTCCCTCCTAGTCACTCCCAATGAGAAGCTTAGCATCTTCAACTCTGCCACCTCCAGCTCCAGTCTTTTTGTCAGTGCCACCATCTCCAAACCATACATCGTAGCAGATCTCACGACCGTCTTGTAAATCTTCCCTCTCACTCAGCTGCTACTCTTCTGCCACAAATTACCCCTGACACTCATCTCCACCCACTCCAACCTGCCTGCACTCTCTTCTTCACCACTCTTGTCCATTTTCCATTGATTTGGATGGTTGACCCCAGATATTTAAACTCATCTACCTTCACTCCTCCTTGCATCTCACTGTTACACCTGCCTCCCTCTCATTCGTACTCATGTATTCTGTCTTGCTTCTACTGACTTTTATTCCTCTTCTCTTCATACCTCCACCTCTCCAGGTTCCCTTCCACCTGCTCCCTACTCTCACTACAGGTCACAATGTCGTCTGCAAACATCATGGTCCACAGAGACTCCTGCCTGACCTCATCTGTCAGCCTGTCCATCACCATGGCAAACAAGAAGGGGCTCAGAGCCGATCCCTGATGGAGGGTTTCCTCTGGTAACATTTCTCAGTGGCGGGTCGCCTCGCCAAGGAGATATGAATTTATTAACAAAAATATATGAAGCAATGACTGTCCGCAAGCACGCACACGAACAACGCACATGGCTGTCATCCGCGCAGAGTTTAGAAGCGCACCGCTCAAGCGAGTTTGCCAGTTGGTCAGCAGGCAGTGTCTCACTAAGTGCGACTGTCTGACAGAGGCATGAGTTTAAACACGAAAAAAAAATCATAAGAGGTATGTAAGCACTGGAGGCGTTTATCATGGTTTTAACCCGCTGGAAACGGGAACAATAATGGAAGAGACGCTTAGCTAGGAGATGTGGTTAGAATTCATATGCAGCCGGCTTCATATGAAGGGAAAGGCAAGGGGGACTGATGAATTGCTAAGGATATATTTGACCAGCCACTACAATATTAAGTTATGTTCCGTAGGAACTGCAGGAATGAAGAGACTGGCAATTTCTCTCTTTTCTTGCACGAGCAGGCGTGCTGTTTTTATTCTCCAGCGGCAGTGACAAAAAGCAACAGCTAAAAACGCTAGCTCTCTTTTCACTCTAAACTGAGGTCCTTCAGTGGCTGCCTAGGGAGGTCCCTGATGAGAAAGCCTGAGAGCACAACAATAACTGCCTAAACAGATCATTCTATACATTAACACATATTGTGGTGAATTATGTCTTTAGAGTCCGCTGCAGTTCCCTATTATGTACCTGGCAGGTTAAGATGACCAAAATTCACGAAGTCAATGACTTTAATCCGTCAGCAGCCTTCAGACAAACTAAATGTGTCAACATTTGATTTCAAAATAAGGGAGGTTTTTCCTGCTGTCTGGGTGGTGAGGAGATTTCTAAAAAAACCAACCTATAAATATAAAGAAATATTATAACAGAAATAACGGCATCCTTGGTCATTTAAGATAATTTAATTCATTAAATACAGTTTTATTAATATTTTTTCTTTGTAATCAGAGTTAAAATTATCGTTCCGACTGCAAAATTATGGTCAAAAATGTAAATTGTTATAAGGAAAAAGTAAAAAAAATTACCACAGTCTGTTTCAAATTTATCTAAAAAAAACCCAGTAATTTTATTTTAAAAAACAGACAAAAATTAGTCATAAAATAATCCACAAATTTATAATAAAGTTTCAAATGTACAAGAAAAGTCAATTTTACAAGAGGAAATTACAAATTCGAGGAACATGGTTTCAACTTTAGATTTACAAAGAAAAGTAGAAAACTATAAGAAAACTGTTAGAAATTTTGGAGAAAAACCTCAAACCTTCAAGACTGAAGTGATTACTCAAGTTTTTAAGTGGGTGCTCTTTGGACCCTTAACTCAACTAGAAATGTTTGGTTGTCTACTTTTCATTATTAATTTCAAAGCACTGCTTTTACATGAGTAGAATTTCTGGTTACTATACCCACCTGATCATATAATTTAAGTATGCGTGAGTACATTACTATTATGAATGTTTCTTTCACTTCCCTACTCTCTCAATGGATAAAAAGAAACACTAGAATAAAAATACAAGAAATACACATATTTTTGTCATTTATGTAAACCATGACAAAAAAAATCCTGCAGGACAAAACATGACACTTGATATTTTCTAACCTGTTTGTATACCACCATAGACAGAGAGAGAATCTGAATTAGACAGAACTCAGGGAGGGCAAGATGAGACAGAAGAGAGGAGCCAAGGAGAGGAAAGTGTTCAGGCAGACAAAGCAGAGAAGGATAACACCACTAAAAAGTTTAAACACAGGATGTCTGGGTGGGACCCCAACTGGCCCAATATTCAAGCCTCGGTTGTACAATACTTCAAATGGTAAGTTCCATATGCAACGTTAACTGTGTAAAATTTTAAAAAGAAATAAACAGTATAAAATTAACATATTCCGGTATGTTTACTGCCCCCCCTTCCAGGGAAAAACATGTTGCCACCGCGCCAAGGTCTTTAAGCAAGAAGAACACTGCTGATGTAATCCCACTCCCACCTTGAACCCATCTGTCACTCCTACAGCACACCTCACCACCGTCTCGCTGTCCTCATACATGTCCTGCACCACCCTCACATAATTCTTTACCACTCCTGACTTTCTCACACAGTACCACACTTCCTCTCTTGGCACATTATCATATGCCTTCTCTAGATCCACAAACACACACTGTTTCTTTTTTCCTTCTGTGACATGTTAAAATATTCTTTGAGATACAAAGTTAAGTGATTTGTATTTACAACATGCTAAATTCCAATCTTAATTCTACAACTAGAAGGCACTCAGCGGCAGTGCTGATCCATGTCAACCCTATGACCTTTACTTTTGACCCCAAAATAAACACACATCTATGGGCATAGGTACTACTCCTGCACCAAGTTTGTTGTTACTATCGGAAATTGTTCTGATTTTATAGTCTGGAAAAACGGATAGCTGAACATAAAAACCACATTGATGTCATGACTACTGCTATCATAATTAATGGGAAATTACCTCTGCCAAAAAGGTCATGTTTTCATTGTGGTTTGCTATTTTGACTGTTTAGTCTGAATTATACTTCTCTATTAACCCTGCGTAGAACCCACGGCACAGCCTATGCCGTCATCAACATTTATACTTGTGCGCTAGTTTAAATATGCTGCTGCACAGCCAAGATTGATTTCTATGCTGGTGTGTAGAGTGATTAAGTTTGTGTGTTTTTGTTTACTCAAAGAATGGTGGTGGAAAACGAGTGGATTGTGATTAAGTTAGAGCTAACAAATGATAAATAACAGCAGCTTTACTATGATAGCCACAATGGAGAAAAGAAGATGTCAGAGGAGAAGGTATGTATGACCACTGAACTACCACTGCCTCCATTTGATAACCTTGCCATGGGGTGAGGACCAGCCATATAAATGTTCATATCTACAAACTTCCTTGTTTAACTTCTCCATGATTCGGTTCATTGTTTATCCAACTTGCTTTGGAAGCGGCACCACAGACACTGAACAGAGAAGAAGCAGTAGATTTTCAAAGGACATGAAGCAGACTAATCACAGCTCTAGCAAAAAAAACTAGACGGTGGATTTTGATTTTGATCATTTTCATCAGAGGTGGCCCTCGATTTGGTGCAGATCTGGATTTGCATACATATTTTCCATCAGTTTTTCTTTTTTTTTTTAAACACTGTGTTATAGGCCTTTTTTTATATTAGGGATGCACGATATATGTATATATATCAGCATGCTATCGATATCAGACAATACAGCATTTAAAAATAACTACTGCCATTGGTAAAAATTAATATTTGCAGCCGACAGAATATTGCAATAGATGGTCTCGAGTGACACTCTGCTGATGACATTAAGACTTTCCCTTGGCAAGAGGGCCCGACATCACGTCGGGCCAGCGAATCTCAACTAACATGGCTGCCCCCTCACCCTATGCTGCGGTGCCGTACTCCCTCAAACAATGCTGTGTGTGGTTATTTTTTGTAGTCAAGCGCAGTTGAAGTATATCAAAAGCCTTCCACACCAGACAGGAATTACTGCACACCAGGAAAATATGCCAAGTTCCCATAACGGCACCGGCATTTACGTTCTCCTGAGACGGAGGCGGCAACATCAGCGTAAACAAAAGTGGCTCAGCTAAGAGGGCTCCGAACAGACCAACGCTGCTTAGCCCTTGGAAACAAGATTGATGAAGTAAACCTGGATATATAACCTGGATCATCATTCAAAGACAGCTTCACCCCAAGATCATAGACGCTGCGGCTGAGCTAGGATGCTGCTAACTACACTGAAGTGCAGGACAGAGGACTGTGGTCAGAGCTGTAGAAGCAGAATTTGTGCACATGTGAATAAGGGCTTGTTCACAAACTCTGTGGTCATCGATAAGTACTGCTCACTGAATCTGGAGCTGCTGGCAGTTCTGTCTGCCACCGGAGTTTTCTGCTGCCATGGTAACAGCAGTCAAGATGCTAATGCTAATTTAGCACTTGGTATTTTCTAGCAGCCATTGATAACCAGCAGATCCAATTTTGACCAATACATTAAAAGGAACTCTGATTATATTGGCATGTTAGCTCTATATGCTTTATTTTGATGTTAGTAACATAACTATAATTTAATTTTTTTGAAAATAATTCCCAGTTTTATATATTTTTAAGAAACTTTATTACGATTTTTGTTTACGTCGCAATGCATTCTGGGTAGTGACGTAGAATGGTTGCAGCCGTTTTTTCTGTCTTATACAAGCCAAGAAGCGAAGCTACTAACTACTGCCATTTGTCAGTGAAAATGCCACATTGCGCGGCTTTTGGATGTAATTTCCAATCAAAGGGAAATAAAGAGAGTGGGGTGAACCTCCATAGCTTTCCTAAAGAGGGAAAGTGGAGGAAAAAGTGGGGCTGCAACCATTCTACGTCACTACCCAGAATGCATTGCGACGTAAACAAAAATGGTGATTTACATCGTAATAAAGTTTTTTAAAAATATATAAAACTGGGAATTATTTTCAAAAAAATTATATTATAGTTATGTTACTAACATCAAAATAAAGCATATAGAGCTAACATGCCAATATAATCAGAGTTCCTTTTAAGTGTGCAACACGAGGAGATAACACATTGAACTGTGTATATTCTAATATTATAAAGGAATACAGAGCCTCCATCCCCTTTGTCTGAAAATACTTAACACATATTTATTATCATATTAAGTTGAAGTAGTTGTCTTATTTTCCTTGTTTCCTTATGTCTTCATATGCCAGTTAGCCATCACTGTAAGACAAAGGAGATTTAAATAGATGGGAAAAATTATGGGCATATACTAGTATCGACAGTCAGCAAAAACTAGTTTTAAACTATCAGCAAAAACTCTACTATCATGCATCCCTATTTTATACATTTGGCTAATATAATGAAAAAAACTAGAGGGCATCCAGAGAGAGCATTCCTCCACCAAGGTTGTTAAAAAGCCTTGTTTTAAAAAAAAAAAAAAAAAAAAAAAAGAGGGGTTGTTATAAAAGCATACACATACTGATCCGGTTCTGCCCCAAATTCTAATGGGTAGATCTTTGGCCCAAGAGCAACCTCTAACAAAAATTTCATCAAAAGCTATCCAGTAGTTTTTGTGTAACCCTGCTAACACACAAACAGGAAAAAAAAGAACCGCAATGATCACATTACCTCCTTAGTAGAGATTGTAATGGGCTAATCAACCTCCAAAAATAACAGACCCAGATAACTTAGAATTATCTGATATTTGACATATTCATAATTACATTTTAAGATGGACAAACAGCCTTTGTGAAGGTATGTACTCTTTATGTCCCCTCTAGACAGAATTAGAAAGCAAACATGGATGTTTGAACTGCTGAAGGACACCTGCAGAGGCACAGGGAGAACATGCAAACCACACACAGGAAGTTCCCCAAAGCAGGAACCTTTTAGCAGCGAGTCAACAACGCTAACGATGCTGTTCTACCAAATCAGGCCCGTGAGCTTTAATCTGCATAGTGGGTTTATCATACAGGGTGAGAACAGCTCATTTCTGCAACAGCACCTATCAGACAATCTCAGTGGAAGAAAACTGACACCATAAATTATTGTGGTGATTCTGTTAGAGGAACCTTGTTAGACAGCTGAAGCTGCTAATTTTTCCAGATATTTAATAGGTCAGTGTGGCGTGTTGATGACCTACTCCATATTTGGGTTTTTTTTTTGGTTTATATTGTCATACAAAGGTCGACAGTGTGGGATGCTGAATGGCAGAAAGTTTAGCATGCACATCAGAGAGCACAGGGACGATTTAGGCTGCAGCTGATGCTAACCTCTCCGACATTACTGCAGGCTAATATTTTCACTTGAGTCCACAGAGGCACAAGTGGAGCTTTTATAACATTGTGGGTTCATCAGTGGCAACAGAGATAATGACTCATAAAGAACTGTTTATATGTAAATAGCCTCATGCTAATAGGACTTTAACCTGGGTATGGCCATTAGAAATATGTGAGGGCTGCATTTATTCTGAAAATTCTCTTTCTCTCCAAGCTCAAGGCCACTAATGCAGGAAAAAAAATTCACCCATTAACAGATCTCAAAAACACTCTTTCATGGTGGCACTGGGTATGCTTCTATGAATTCCAACTCAAGCTTTTCCTGAGGGCTGAAATGTGATACTTACTCTGTACATCAGCTACAACCAGAATAAAATCAAACTGTGAAAAATTTAACCCCGTAATGAGAACCTTGATTACACAGCATTACCTTTAGTTTGTACTGAATCAATCACAGCCACATTTATTAAAAAATTCTTCACGACTCTTGAGGGACCTAAAGTGCATCGATTACATCTGAGTAAAGTGCTCTTTGCTTTGAATTACAGATGGCTCTGCTAAGCAGAATATGAACATTGAGTATTGAAGCTCAAACTGAATATGAACTAATGTGTTTACCACAAGCTTTGATTTCAGATTTTCCCCTTTCATACATAAAAAGGCAAAATAAAGGCTGTAGGTCATTTAAAGGTCTTATATTGTGCATTTTCCTGGGATTAATTTTAAAATGTTACACCCTTGAGGACGTAGTTTTAAAGACAAAAAAATGATGTGTTGTTTTACAGCTCCTTATAAAAGCTCTGCCTGAAACAGTCAGTTTTCAGTCTGCTCATTAACATTAATAAAACTGGAATCACACTGAAGTTATTTTAATGAGACCAATCACAAGTAACAGGGCGGTTAGGGTGTGTTTGTTTGCCTAACTTAGAGAAATGAAGGTAGGGCTTGTTGGTTTGTGACATCATATAAGCCAGCTAGTGCAATCCGCCCATTTAGCGTAAGTTAGGGCGCAGCCTCACCGGGGTCAGTTGGTCTGCATCTCGCCGAAAGCAAATATCACCCCTCCCACGTCCTCGGTCACACTGCACTCACGCTGTTTTTAGCAAGGCCAGGTCTAAGTGCAGCTAAGGAAATTAGCTGCAGTAAAGTGTGGCACGCATCATTCACACTGTCCAACAGAATCAGACTTTGAATTAGGCCGGGACAAACTTTAGAGTGCGAGTTGGACCTAAATAAAGGCAGCATCTATTTCTTTGTGAAGTGAGCATTTTAATACTTTAATGGTACACATTAAGGCTATATTAACAGGCCATAAGGCTATACTATTATGGCTGTATTTTATAAAGTTAAAACCCACAACAACACAATTTGTCACATGTAGGACCTCTAAAGGTTGTATTAATGACTTTTTAATGACAAAAAATCTAAAAAATAATACATCCAGAAAAACTTGAAGAAAGGTGCAGAATGAAAGTCTATATACTCCTGAAAAACATTATAGCTGTAAAATAATTACTCAAAAAAAATTTACGGGTCCAAGCCATAATATTTATATTAGGGTGCGTTCACACCTTTAAGACTTTTCAGTTTGGTTGGGACCAAAGTTTTATGTGTGAAACCTCCCCCGAACCACGGTCCAGACCAAAGAGCTGAAATCTGGTCCAGTAAAAATAGCAGCTCTTGGTCCGGATCGTTTAGAGTGTGAAAGCAATTTTCAGAAAGGTCTGGACTTTCGGATCAAACACAGGAAGTTCAGTGGCATAGCCAGGAATTTGTGTGTGTGGGGGGGGGGGGGGGGGGGGGGTTTAACCCCAACCATCACCACCATTCTGAACGCCCGGGGCGAAACTTTAGCTTCAGCCCCCTGTCAATTACAGATTTCTTAACATTTTCAGTGCAAACTACTCAAAACCTGCTCTTTATTTACATTTTTCTTTTCCTTTTTCTCCCTTTTTTCTTCTTTTTTTTTGGGGGGGGGGTGGAAACTGCAGCCCCGTCAGCCCCCCCCCCCCCCCCCCCCCCCCCCCGGCTACATCCCTGAAGTTAAGGCAGCTGATAAATAAAATGAGCCGTGGCAGCACTCAGACAGAGGAAATGTGGCCGTTAGCGGTATAAATACTGTAGTCACTTGTATTTTCAGAGAGGATCAGACAGAGTTTTTGAGGAAAAACTGGTTGAGCAATACCACATGAAAATCATCACAGTTGATGAGAAGGACAAACATCCTTTTTAATAAAGGAACTTCAGAAACTAGTTCACTGACTAATATGGTGGAGTCTTCCTCAGTTTTAACTTAAAGTATGGCTACTGGAGCTGCAGAAAACACCTTGGAGGGTGAGTAGTATGTTTGCTAACTACTGGTCTGTGCTAATAACACAAACATCATCATGACAACAAGAGGCAGGTATGTCATACAAAGTCGTTTTGTTCGCTTGGAAAAGGAGCAGTGTGAAACCCACCCTAACTGGACCAAATGTATACAACACAACAAAAAATATGAACGTTGGTGTGGACTTGGTGGTTCCAAGGTTGTCATAGCCAGGAGCGGCACTGGGGTTAAGCTCCCAGTGCTCATAAAATGCTCCTTACGGCGTGCGTCTGGAAAAGCCTCTGACAACTAAGTCCAACTCCTAGCCTGCCCGTGTGGTTTAGTCTCTAAGCCCGGCGGAACTGCTTTTACTAATAGGAGAAGGGGCGAGGGCAGATCTCTGGCGCCTTAAAACCAGATGCTTCGGGTAGATGGTGGCTCGTCAACCTGGGAAGGTAGCCCATCTAGGGGAAGGTAAACCCTGATTTCAAACCTCCGCTGCCTTGCGGCACACCCGGTCACGGGAAAGGCTTTGGGAGTCAACCCTGAGGAAAAACCCGGAGTCGGAGCCCCTAAGGCAGTTCTCTGTTGTGCTCAACATCGTTCTGGCAGCTCCTGCGACGGCGCTGGTGCCAAACTATAGCAGCCCTGCTGTTCCTTTGGATTCATCAGTGACGTGGAGAGGGGGGACATGCTGCATGGGTAACATCTTGTCCTCCATATCTTCCTGCCCAGGCTTGAATCCTACCAACGCCCAACGCTGGAAGGTAGAACACCGGTGTGCATCGGCCGGTTCAGCCACAGGCGGTGCTGTTCCAGCAGAGTAGACGTTTAGGATTCCCTTCCATGGTCATCATAGACCAACGGAGGCCAACGACGGTGTGGACTTTCAGGTGTGAAAAGGCCCTTAGAGCAGTTGGCTGACGAGGACGACCGTGGCACTTGAAGGATCTCAAAGCCAGCAGCATAACTAGGGTTGACATCATGGTCATCATTTACAGTGGTGTGAAAAAGTGTTTGCCCCCTTCCTGATTTCTTCATTTTTTGTATGTCTGTCACACGTAAATGATTCAGATCATCAAACAAATTTAAATATTAGACAAAGATAACACAAGTAAACACAAAATGCAGTTTTTAATTGAAGGTGTTTATTATTAAGGGTAAAAAAAAATCCAAACCTACATGGCCCTGCGTGAAAAAGTGATTACCCCCCTGTTAAAACATAAAGTAACTGTGGTTTATCACATCTTTGAAGACTGAGTTAAATTTTCTAGCCATTTTTAAAGCTTTGGGACTCCAGCGAACCACAGTGAGAGCCATTATCCACAAATGGCTAAAACATGGAACAGTGGTGAACATTCCCAGGAGCGGCCAGCTGACCAAAATTATACCAAGAGCGCAGCAACGACTCATCCAAGAGGTCACAAAAGACCCCACAACAACATCCAAAGAACTGCAGGCCTCACTTGCCTCAGTTAAGGTCAGTGTTCATGACTCCACCGTGAGAAAGAGACTGAGCAAAAATGGCCTGCATGGCAGAGTTCCAAGACGAAAACCACTGCTGAGCAAAAAGAATATAAAGGCTTGTCTCAGTTTTGCCAGAAAAAATCTTGATGATCTCCAAGTTGAAGCACACTTGGGTTCTGCAGCAGGACAATGATCCAAAACACACCAGCAAGTCCACGCTCTGATTGGGTTAAGAAAAACAAAATGAAGACTTTGGAGTTGCCTAGTCAAAGTTCTGACCTGAATCCAATTGAGATGCTGTGGCATGACCTTAAAAAGGTGGTTCATGCTCGAAACCCCTCCAGTGTGGCTGAATTACAACAATCCTGCAAAGATGAGTGGGCCAAAATTCCTCCACATTGCTGTAAAAGACTCATTGCCAGTTATCGCAAACGCTTGATTGCAGTTGTTGCTGCTAAGGGTGGCCCAACCAGTTATTAGGTTTAGGGAGCAATCACTTTTTCACACAGGGCCATGTAGGTTTGGATTTTTTTTTCCCCTTAATAATAAACACCTTCATTTAAAAACTGCATTTTGTGTTTACTTGTGTTATCTTTGTCTAATATTTACATTTGTTTGATTATCTGAAACATTTAAGTGTGACAAACATACAAAAAAATGAGAAATCAGGAAGGGGGCAAACACTTTTTCACACCACTGTAACTGGGAGCTCAGGGGTTGAAGACACTGAACTGTGCCAGATACCTGTGACTTGTGGGTATTTGTCTCAACCAGGCAACCGATACAATATTTTAGTGGGGCAAGAGTGAATGTGACGCCTACTGACCAGGAGATAACAACATTGTCTGTATTACCTTTAAAGGTTGCATGCAGCTGAACCAATTTCACTCATGGAACATTTCTCCTCTCATCCTATTCCACAGCTTAATTTTTTAAAATCCCTTTAATTTTCACTAAAATAACAACACACTGAATCAGTGCTTGGAAAATTATGAGTATTTTTGAAAAAAGGCCAGCCATTGAATTCTGTAATACAGGGATAAACCATGGCAATAAAACAGTCACTGTAAGGTTTATGTTCTCAGCTTGAAAATGGCATCCAATAAAAGAGAAAATGCATTTTCACCAAATTTAACTGTTAATGTTAATGAGAAGCCATGTCACTACGCCATATCATGTCATATACCTCTACAGCACACATAGATTGTGCCAACATCAACCTGATGTACCAAGTTTATAGAGGTTGTTTGCACACTGGCAAGACGTCAGCTCAACTTGGCAATGTGCAAACAACCTCTGTAAGATGTACTCCCAACGTAAACTCGCCAAGGTTGGCCCGACGTATGTGTGCCGTTCAGTGGCATGCAGTCAGGGGAGGCAGGTGAGGCACAGTCTCACCAGCCATCATGAAAAATAAAAAATAAATGATAGATAAATATTATTTGTCCTCTGATCTGTCTTGTAGTTCTAAATGTATTTTTTGAATGATTCTAATCATTTCATTAATATTTATATTTAAATTTATGAGGCAAATTTACAAGTAAAGGTCAGACCATGCATGTATAGTTGTTGTAAATACTTGAATTTGTAACAAATCAGTGTTAATTGTGGAGCTGCAACACACAAATGCACAGATGCAGCTCTCTGAGCCACTAATTTATGTTCTTCCTTGGCCAAAAACAAAGTATAATGAATTCTATGAACAAAAATCTTGTTTGTAAAAATAATAATTACCCCCATAGCACACATACATCACACCAACATCGGCCCAATGTACCAAGTTTACATTGGGAAAACATCTTATAGAGGTTGTATCTAGCCAACGTCTTGCCGATGTGCAAACATTCACTATAAGATGTATTCCCGGTGTAAACTTGCTGACGCTCACCTGACGTATGTGTGCTGTTGGGGTATGCTTGTGTAACTGAGGGTCTTTGCATGTTGTCAATAGTCAAGGAGAGTTATAAAGTGAAAATTTGGAGTTTTACTACTGCCTTTTCTGTGTATTCCATTAAGAAGTAATTCAAGAAAATACCTTACACTTAGTTCGAATAGGTTCATTCTGTCTTCTTTTTCAATTATTAGTTTTTTGTTTTTCTTATTTCAGATTTCTTATTTCTTATTTTCCTGTCTGAAATAAGAAAAACAGAAAACTAATACCTTACACTTGTTTTGATTAAATTATTTATAAAATCCGATTTTAAAAACGCAAGATTAGCAGATTATAAAACCATGCAAGCTTTCAACGGCATGTTGAATTTAAGCTTACTCTGTTGGGTTGATATATTTGTAAATGAGACTGTGAAAGCGTCAGTGCTCACCAGCCATGAACCCCACTGCATGTCACTGATGTTGTTGGGGTATGGACACATACAGGATTTGAAGCACCTCCTATACATGACTGATTAAATCAATATGCCCACAACACATATCCAGGTAACTCTTCCAGAACCAAATATATTAAGTGAATGACAAACTGGGGTTAAGTTTTTGGATACTTACTCCCATTCCCTGCGGGCGGGCGGACAGGGGCCACCGAAATCAGAGAGGCTGTCCATACTCACTCCTTCTCCCAACCAGGCCCTTTCTGAAGTCTTTTATGTCCCATTCGCACTCCTCTTTTGAACACCCTTTAAAGAGACGCCTTATGGACTACATCAAAGAAATGCCAAATCCTGTGAAGAGACAAAAATTAGGGTAAACCGTATGAAAATATTTTAACATTTTCACATACAGTATGTTGTAACTGGTATAGAATTAAATCCTTACTTAGAAAAGGGGATTAAGGACATGTGTATGTAAATTTGTCTAGAGGGTGGTATTTTGCCTTTGACCAAAGGAAAGAAAGAAGTTTGTGGCAAAAATCAATTAATCAAACACCAAATGTGAAGTTTAAATTTGTGCATTATTGGATCTTGCTGCCCTCCATTTTCCGCCTTACTAAAGCCAGTTTCTAAATGATGAATAGACTCACATTTTTTTCTATTGGAGAAGCATTAATAATGCAAAACAATGTGAATCAACCATCTTTACCTGGGTACAATATTTCAACACTGAGTATTTTTGCACCGGACGAGCTCCTCTGACCTAGAAAAACGTCTCAGGCAGACACCTCTTGATAACCCAGCACAAAAAAAAATGAAAAAGAATGCAGAACATTGGCCTTACTCACATCCTCTGAATGTGACAAAAAAAGATACCGCCTTTACAAACCAAACTACCTGCCTTAGCCAGCAGCTTCTGCTCATCATTAGACTCCATTTGATTAACTGATATTAATAACATATGTTCATATATTCTACACATCAGACCATATGTGTTGTTTTCCTTGATGCAGTAACAGAATATACAGAAAAATATCTCCGTCTGCTAAAGCCAGCAGCCTGAAGCACAGACAGTAACAAAGATTAACCTTTTCATTCAGAGCCAACATCAGTTTCCAGTAGGAAAAAACAACACACATGTTTTCCCTTTACCCCTGATTAAAACTGTTCATGGTTTTGTGGTCTGGAAATAATTTACACCATCAATTATATTCAAGTTGTAATTACAGTTAGTAGGCCATATTAATTCAGGCAGAAGTCAATGTTTGTCTTACTCCATATGTAGCTTATATAGAATGGCCATGGGGGAAACTACAGGATCCTGCTTCTTCCATCACATTTAAACTAAGCCATAGCCTTTGGCAGAGAAGAAACACTGTTACACTATGGGAAGAGTAAAGTAATTTAGCCTTGGATGATTAACTGCTAAAAGATTAGAGGTCAGTCTAATAGGCAAATACAGTCTGAGTCCTGCAGTTGTCTAATAAGAGTTTTATTCCCATTCTCCTTATAATTAAATGTGGGTACTTCATCAGAAAAATCCATTCTTTTTTGGGCTTTTTTTCCCCCCAAACTGGCTCAACTCCCACAGTGCATGTATGAACATTAAGTAAGCTACAGATTACTTTAAAAATATTATTATAGGATGTCATCATTATATATGCTTAAGATATACGTATGTCATCATTATAGATGTCATCATTATATATGCTTAAATCTAAACTGAATTGAAGACAAACTGAAAATGTTTGTATCATGGCTGGTCTCAAACATCAGTACCATTACGGGGGCTCTGAAATCCACACTCCTATGTTATACCCTGTGTAGGCAGTAGGTGATTTGAGGGATGGGGGGGGGGGGGGGGGGGGTGCTATCCCCCTTTTTAGCAAAATGACCCAAAACCTCCCATATCCCCCATCTGAATCCATATTCACAGGTGTAAACCAAGGGGAGGGGGACCTGGTGGGGATGGTGTTCTTGTAGTGATGAGAGGTGTTGGGTTTGTGCCCGACTGTTTTCCTGGACGGCCAAAAAAGTTCCAGTTTAGTCTCATCTGACCAGAGGACTTTCTTCCATATGTTTGGGGAGTATCCCACATGTCTTCAGGTACATTCTTCAGTTTTGGCTTATACACAAACATTATACCTAGACACAGTAGGTGATTTGTTATTTTTCAACAAGGGGGATGGTGGGTATTCACAAATTTAGCATTAGGTACAAATTTGCAAGAATAAAGGTGCAAAAAATATGATAAAAGATGCCAATTTTAAAATCCTAAATCACAAATTACAATTTAATTACAAAGAATAAAAAGTTAACCAGCATCCAGATGACCGTTACAAATTTACAAGAAAAAAGCTGAAAATTCACAAGAAAAAAAGATGGAAATTTATGAGAAAAAAAAGTTGAAAATTTACAGGAAAAAATTGCAAATTTGTGAGAAAAATGTTAGTTCATGTAAAAGGGCTAGATGTTATAACCCCTTATTTACAACTGTTGGGAGAGTCACTTGAAGAAAGCCACCAAGTGGCATTGCAACCACGAGGACACATCATCAGTTGAGTACCTCAGCATCACAGGGTGTTTCAGCTTTATAATCACAAGACACTCTCCGCTGAGGCAGGCCCACCACAGGTTGATCAAGCCTGGGTGAGTGTCCTGTGGTTAGTTAGTCGCTTTGGCCGCCCAGATGGCATCCTTCCTCTTGATCCACAGCCAGTGAGTGGCCCGTTCTGCTGTGTCGGCTACGAGTCCTCTTCTGTGGGCCTGACCCCTGACTTCCAGTTCCCTGAGGAGCTTTGCTGTTGAACCTGCTACAAAGCCCCTGCATCCCACTTCAACTGGGCGCACCTTCACGTTCCTGCCTTGGTCTTCTGCTTCAGCTACAAGGCTGGTGTATTGAAGTTTCTTGCCCTCAAAGGCTTCGCTGATCCCGTCCTCCCAGGGCACTGTCAGCTCAATGATGCAGACAAGTCGGGTGCACCTGGACCAGAGAACCAAGTCTGGACGCAGGGTGGTTGTGGCAACTTCAGATGGAAAAATAAGCCTCTGTCCAAGGTCCACTCGCATATCCCAATCCCTGGCTGCATTCAGTGAGCTGAGGTCAGGAGGACAGGAATTGATCTTCACTTTTTGGCCTTCTCAGATGAAGAAAGTGGCCTGTTGGAAGTTTTGCCTGGTTATTGACAGGTTGGGCATTAATGGATACCCTCCTGCACTCAAGGATGGCCGCCAGGCACTTCAGGACCTGATTGTGTCGCCAAGTGTATCTGCCCTGGGTTACGCTTGACTTGCAACCAACCAAAATGTGCTTGGGAGTTGCACGAGCTGCACACAGAGGACAAGCTGCTTCCTCTCCCAGCCAGAGATTTAAATTGGTAGGAGAGGGCAGGACGTCGTATGTGGCTTTGATGATAAAACTAAGCCTATTCGACTCCATGCTCCAGAGCTCACTCCATGTGAGTCTCCTCTTTTCAACACCCTCCCACTTCGTCCAGCAGCCCTGTCTCACCTGTACTACAGCTTTGGCACATCTTGATGCTTCTTCCTGATGACACACTTCCTCTATTACCATGGCTCGACATTCAATGATAGTCCCCTGTCCTGTTGGACATGGCCTACGATTTCTCGATGGCGAAGGGTGGATTTAGCATCGACCACAGCTGCAGGTGAGGTCCACTTCCTCCCTGTTGCTAGGGTAGGGGCAACTCTTCTCACTACAGGATCCTGGCATTCTTTGAGGGACAGGTCCAGTCTCACTTTAGCACATTTATATTCTTCCACCAGGCTGGAGACTGGCAGAGAGAGCGTTGCATCACTGTAGAGTCCAATGCTGCTTAGGCACCTAGTTAGTCCAAGCCACTTCCTCACTTGAGAGTTGACCAGCCTCTCAAGGCGGTTGGCATGAGATAATAAGACCTCATAGATTGTTAAAGGCCACATGAGTCTGGGTAGAAGTCCGAACTGAAAACACCACTGCTTCGATTTTCCTGGTAAAGCAGTGTTGTTGATTTGCTTTAGCCCAGTGACTGTGTCCTGCCGGAGTTGTTCCAGTTGTGTGTCTTTGAGGTCTGCATTATACCATCATCCAAGGCTCTTGATGGGTTTCTCCAGGATTGTTGGGATTGGTGCATCACTAATGTGAAACTGTTTGTTTGTCAGATAGCCTTTGACAATGGAGATACTGCGGGATTCGCTTGGTTTTATTCCCATCCGTGCCTATTTGATGTTTTGCTGGAGTTTCTGCAACAGGAGTTGGGTGCAGGGTTTAGTTGTTATGGTGGTTATGTCATCCATGTATGCTCTGATTGGTGGAAGATGCAGACCATTCCTGGAATTTTCACCTCCCACCCCCCACCGAGATGCCCGAATGATGAGCCCCATTGCCATGGTAAAAACCAAGGGAGAAAATGGTGCAACCTGTCATGAGTCCCATTTCCAGGTGCTGCCAGGTGGTGGATTTATTCTGTGCTGTAACACAGAACTGAAGATCCTGAAAATAAGTTTTGACTAACTCTATGATGCTTTGTGGGACACGGAAGAAGTTAACCCTTTGAATGTGAGATTTCGCGTGCCCCTAGTGGCAGAGCGCAGCGCTGCGCCTGTCAACTAATTCTGACATCCCTGTACTCCCCAGCTATACTGATGACTTGTACTGATAGTGACAGTTCAAAAGGTGACAGACACGCGTTGGAGGAATCATGGCTGACATGTAATACACCAAAGAAGAAGAACTCCTCATTTCCTTTTCCTGTATTCCCTTCTTTTAGCTCAGAAAACTAATATGGCCGCCATAGAGAGTGTAAATGACTGACAGAGCGCAAGATAACGACCACGATGGACGAAAACGCACCAACCACGGCAGCGAGCGAGTCCCCTTAGCCGCCGGTAAGTGACAAATTTCTTTGTTTTGTTTTTTTACATTGTACTGATTTCTTGTTCATATACTTTGAAGATAAGATGATAACGTACCTCTGTACAAAAAACGGTGTCAAAAGACTGAACCATTCTTTGTGTAAATATGTCCAAAGTCCGCTTTTGACTGAGTTATATAATTCAATATAGCTGCCGTGGCATTATGCAAATTAGATGCGTAAAATCACTCCTATCTGAAACTTTGGATCATATTTTACATCTTTCTAATTGACAGTAAGCCATTATCTCTTGCCACTTTGCAGTTATAGCCTTGGAAATCTGAACTATTTTATTGACAAAAAATATTTACCACTCTTGACCACTAGGGGTTACGTTGCAATTCGGCGACAGTCACACTCAAAAGCCTTAAACGCTGTCCATAGGATATTGTGAGGAGCTGAACCGAATACACTGGTGAGATCTAAAAAGACCCCATGCAGATCTCTCTGTTCTTTTTTTGCAGTTTGTGTCTGGTGCCAGATGATATTAGCATGTTCCAGACATCCAGAGAAACCAGGTATTCCGGCTTTCTGCACAGAGGTGTCGATCAAGTTATTGCTTTGCAGGAAAGTTGAGAGCCTTTGGGCAAGTATACTGAAGAAGATCTTCCCTTCTATATTCAGAAGGCTGATCAGGTGAAACTGGCTGATGGATGATGAGTTCTTCTCTTTAGTAATCAATATGCCTCCCGCCCTTTGCCATGCCTTAGGTATTATTTTCTTTTGCCATGCCCCCTCATCAGCTTCCAGAGGTATTTGTAAATTTATGAGGAAAAAAGTTGCAAATCAAGGAGAAAAAAATTAAATTTACAGGGAAAAAGTTGCAAATTTGACAAAAAAGTAAATTTTTGAGAAAAAGTTGCAAATCTAGGAGGAAAAAAATTGCAAACTTACAGGGAAAAAATTGCAAATTTTTGAGAAAAATATTGCAACTTTTTGAGGAAAAAAGTTGCAAACTTTTGAGAAAGAAATGCTAATTTTTGAGAAAAAAGTTGCAAATTTAAAAGATTTTTTTGCATTTCTGCTTAAAATTGGTGCTTCAAAGACATTTTATTCAGCTATGTAACATGATAAAAAGGTTTATGATAATAGTAGGGGGACTATTCTCTCTTTTTTCCAGGTTGGGGGGTGATTTCACATTTCACCCTGCACCTGATAGTCCTGCAATTGTACAGCTAGTACGATCCATGTATCTATATGGGTTATCACCTGTTCATCTCAGTGGTGGTCTGCGATGTATATACAGTTATCTAGGCAGTTTTGCTTTCCCTGGGTAATTCCTTTATCTAGATTCAAGATTCAAAGGCTTTATTATCATGTGCACAGTTACGGAATGCAACATTTCCTGAGCAATGAAATTCTTACTCTGCTCTCCAAATAAATGCCTAGGTAATTAATACACATCAATACTAATAAGGTAATAACACACCTAATAATTAATGAATACTAATAGCACACACTAATAACTCACATTAGGCAATTAGGACACTTAATTATAAGCAATTATAGGTCTTCTATTATGCTGTGTGTTTGTCATTTTGATCATCTACTGTGTCATGCTGCTGTTACACTGTAATTTCTCAGTTTGGGATCAGTGAAGTACATCTATCCATCTATCTACCCCCCCCCCCTTGATTTACAACTACAAATGGGGATGGGGGGATGGCAGGTTAGTAAGGGGGTGATTTTGGGTCATCATGGTACATCCTGCCACAATCATCGACTGTGTTGTATCCTCAACAAGTCAAAATGAAACATTCATCCAAAAGATATGTATATTATAGGTTATTATCTTCTCTACCCTAGAGGGGCATGAGGGAGTTAAAGCACTGTTAATAAAACAAGAAACATTACATAGAAAGCATGGATGCATTTCTAAAATAACTTTGGATTAAAGACCCCGAGAGATAATTTATTATCCAACCACAGCATCAACCACAATATCCCAAGTCCACAGAAGTGTAGAATCATGGCTTCAGGAAGTACTTATTTGTTCCAGCCATCCACTAACCTAACTGATTCTGATAAGCACAGCTCTACGGCCACGCAGATGAACTCATTACGTCCAAATCTGGGAGCTGTGCTTATCAGAATCAGCTGGATTAGTGAATGGCTGGAGCAAATATGAGACAGGACTTTTACTTTTTGGAGCAAGGATGTTTTACCTCTCCTGGTCCCACGTCCACATGTGGTCTTCACACATTCAGGATTAGTGAGCACAAAGATGATAAAGAACAGCTAATCAATTCAATAGCGATACAATTCTCCATTAAATGAAGTGGCTCCTTATTATTTCTGTTCTGAACAGGGGCAAAGAAAATGACGAACTCTGCAGAAAAAGAAACTAAGCGTAAAATCCTCTTGAACAAATAGGGTACGCACGTCCAAAAACTTGCATACGTAGGTGATGGATCAAAAATAGGTTGCAAACAAACAAAAAAATTGGTGCATTATAATACAGTTAGGTCCATATATATTTAGACACCGACACAAGTTGTATTATTTTTGCCGTTTACCAAAACATATTCAAGATACAGTTATACAGGGGGGAGGGGGGGAGTTCATAGGCTGAAAAGTAAATAATGGTCAAATTTGACCAAATGTGGTTTATTTTTCAACATCGTCTCCCCTTTGGTCCACACACTTCTTCCATCAGTGTTGCAGTGCTTGGACCCATGCGGCTGAAAAATAAACCACATTTGGTCAAATCTGACCACTGTGAACTTTTCATCCTAAGAACTTTTCAGACACCCTCATATAATCAATAAGGACTTAAAGTTCAGACTCTCTGCTTTAATTTGAGGGTATTCACATCAACATTGTAGTTACGGTTTAAGAACTGCAACCGTTTTTATACAAAATTTCATCATTTCAGGAGCTCAAAAGTAATTGGACAAATTAACATTACCATAAATTTTAATACTTTGTTGAGAATCCTTTGCAGGCAATGACTGCCTGAAGTCTGAAATCCATGGACATCACCAAACGCTGGGTTTCCTCCTTTGTGATGCTTTGCCAGGCCTTTACTGCAGCCGTCTTCAGTTGTTGCTTGTTTGTGGGTCTTTCTGCCTTAAGTTTGTCTAAAGCAAGTCAAACACATGCTCGATCGGGTTGAGATCTGGTGACTGACACAGCCATTGCAGAATATTCCACTTCTTTGCCTTAAAAAACTCCTGGGTTGCTCTCACAGTACGTTTTGGGTCATTGTCCACCTGTACTGTGAAGCTCCGTCCAATCAACTTCGCTGCATTTGGCTGAATCTGAGCAGACAGTATATCCCTATATACGTCAGAATTCATCCGACTGCTTCGGTCTTCTGTCACATCATCAATAACCACTAGTGACCCAGTGCCACTGGAAGCCATGCATGTCCATGTATCACACTGCCTCCACCATGTTTAGCTGGGTATTTATGATCTCCTGATCATAAATACCCAGAGGTCAACGTCAAAATCAGTGGTCAAGAGATCTGAGCACTCCCAGGGTGATTTTGTCAGGCAAGAGTGAGCTACTCCGTTATTGACGGTCTGATTTACAGATGTGGTGTGCTTTAGATCATGAGCCGTTCCAAGCCTTCTCCATGCTTTCTTCTTCCCATCATTCTGGTAAAGGTTGATCTTGGTTTCATCTGTCCAAAGAATGCTGTTCCAGAACTGGGCTGGCTTCTTTAGATGCTTTTTGGTTAAGTCTAATCTGGCTTTTCTATTTTTGAAGCTGATTAATGGTTTGCACCTTGTAATGAACCGTCGGTGTTTGCTATCATAAAGTCTTCCAGACAGACAGACAGACTTTATTGATCCCAAACTGGGAAATTACAGTGTAACAGCAACATGACAGTAGACAACCAAACAACAGAAACGCACGCATGACAGACACAGGGATTACCCATGGAAAGTAAAACTAATACTACTATAATTATAACAATAATTTATGGTAGACTTAGAGAGTCTTCTTCACTGGGGTGGATATTGTGAAGGGGGTTTTCTTCACCATGGAAAGGATCCCGTGATCATCCACTACTGTTGCCTTCTGCAGATGTCCAGGCCTTTTTGAGTTCCCGAGCTCACCAGTGTGCTCTTTTTTTCTCAGAATGTACCAAACTGTTGATTTGGACACTCCAAACATTTCCACCATTATTCTGATGAATTTCTTCTTTTTTTCAGCCTTAAGGGCCATCCATACCAAGCACTATAAAGATAGCTGTAACTATAAAATTATAGTTTTAAAACTCATTCTAAGTCAAGTGGATGGCAGTATCCACTCTACAGCAGTTTAGTTGGTGTGGACGGTGCTTAAGGATGGTCTGTTTCACTTCCACTGAGACCTCCTTTGACCCCATGTTGTGAGTTCACAGTAACAGCTTCCAAATGCAAATGTCACACCTGGAATAAACTCCAGACCTGTTACCTGCTTGGTTGATGATGAATTAACGAGGGAATAGCCCATACAGCCCATGAAATAACTTCTGAGTCCATCCATCCATCTTCTTCCGCTTAATCCTTTTCGGGTCGCGGGGGGCTGGAGCCTAACCCAGCATCTTTGGGCGAGAAGCAGGGTACACCCTGGACAGACCGCCAGTCTATCGCAGGGCCAACACAGAGAGACAGACAACCATTCACTCTCACAGTCATACCTAAGGACAATTTAGAATCCCCAGTTTGATGCCAATTAACCTAACTTGCCTGTTTTTGGCATGTGGGAGGAAACCGGAGAAATCCCGGAGTAAACCCGCGCAGACACGGGGAGAACATGCAAACTCCACACAGATCACTGTTGGTTGGGGGCTAGGATCAAACCCAGGATCCCCCGGCCAAGGGTGAGTTGCTGTGCTGCCGCAGTGCTAACCACTCCGCCACCGCGCTGCCCAGAACTTCTGAGTCAACTGTCTAATTACTTTTGAACTCCTTAAATAAGGAGTTTTTGTATAAAAATGGTTGCAATTCCTAAACTGTAACTCCAATTTGGATGTGAATATCCTCAAATTAAAGCTGAGAGTCTGCACTTTAAGGCCATATTGATTATATAGCTGTATCCTGAATATGTTTTGGTAAAGAGCTAAAATAACAAAACTTGAGTCAGTGTCCAAAAGCTCCCATAAACTTTAATGAGAAAAGACAACATTTCAGTCTACTAGACTTTCATCAGGCATTATTTTTTTTTTTTTCTTATCTTCTTAATTATTGCTCTGAGTGTTGCTATCCCTGTGCTGTTGCAATCCTGGAATTTCCCCATTGTGGGACTAATAAAGGCTTATCTTATTTTCTTTCTTTTTGGTGTAAAACCCTCTTGAATCCTCTCAAACAACATCAGACTGAAATTTGAAAGCGCTGTTGAAAATTCAAGCAATTACTTTATATGCCATTACAACTTTGATGTTCCCCAAATTCAATGAAAGCATCCACAGAAAAAAATTTCTACTGAGGAGGAAAACACTTCCACTTAATTGTAAACTGTAATTTCTGTACTAAGTGCAGCACTGCCCCCTTTAATTGCTGCTTGGACTGTCAACACATTTACAACATAAAACGGGGAAAAAACTACACCTATGTAAATGTATGGGGTATGTGTTTATCTTTGGAAATGCTTCATGCAGCCTAATGTGTTTATGGTCTACAAAGCTTAAATGTAAACTGAAACCTTGCACATCAATGGGCATTTCTGAATGTATTGAGGTTAAACCACACCTTGGAAGATCAATAGCTAAGAAACATCAGCGTCTTGTTACACTTGTGGCTTCTTCAGGTATTTAAATTGAAACCTGAACTCGTGACTCATCTATATGCTGAAGTTCAAGTTCATGACCAACACTGTATGTAAACAAGCTGTAAAAGAGACTGAGGCTGTAACAATCCACTTTTTTGTCAATACATGAATTATTGACATCACTGATGCAGTGTTATTATTTAACAGACAAATAGGGGAACAACTCCCTGATTGAACTTTGCATCCTGTGCTATAGCATGATCTGGTTTTATTAGTGTAATTACTGAGAATAAAGCAGATTTTAGAGCAATGGTCATCAGCTACATTTGTCCAAGGGCCAGAATTTTTCTCTGCAGACAGTGAGAGCCAGATGCTCTCACAAAATAAAATCAAATTAATATTGTTTTCTAAGTAATATATTATTATTTGGGCGATACGTCTACAGTCACAAATATATGGAATTAAAGTTGGACCAACAGAACATAAAATCTCCCTGTATGCCGATGACATAATTTTGTTTATGTCGAATCTTAAAAAATCAATTCCGACCTTGTTGAATTTAATAAAGAATTTCGGGGAAATATCAGGATATAAAATAAATAAAACTAAATCTTCAATATTAATGCTAAATGAGACCCAGAGAAATAACCCAGCCCCTGAGGTAAATCAATTCAATGTTGTAAATCAGTTCAAATATTTAGGAATCCAAATTGTGCCTAAGCTAGAATCAGTCGCCAGTGTCAATTATGAAGCCTTAATGACAGATATTGATGAGTTAACTCAGAGATGGATGTCACTACCAATGTCGATGATCGGGAGAATTAATATACTTAAAAGTAATATCTTACCTAAAATACTTTATTTATTTCAATACATTCCCTTACCACCACCTTTAGATTTATTCTCAAGAATTAAAAAAAAGTTAGTGGAATTTATATGGAACAACAGGAGGGCTAGATTACGTCTGTCTTTATTATATTTACCATTTGATCGTGGAGGTCTGAAATGTCCAAATTTTATGTTGTATTATTGGTCGGCACAACTGAGGTCTATGACATATTATTTTTCATCAAATGATCTCCCTCACTGGACTGAAATGGAATCATACAATTTACCTTTACCTCTTCCCATATTCATATACTCAGATTCGGCAAAAAAATTACAAAAACAAGTTAAAAATCCATTTGTAAAGCATATGATCAAAATATGGTGTGAAGCTAAAAACTATTTAAAAGAACCACAGTTATTGTCACAATTTAGTCCAATATGGGGTAATCAATATTTTAAACCAGGGAGAGCGGACGCTGTATTTAAAGTATGGAATTTAAAAGGGATACAAAAGATTCAGGATTTATATTTGCCATGTGCAGAAAACATAATGTCTTTTGAAGAGTTGAGGATCAAATTTAATCTCAATAGAACACATTTTTTTAAATATCTTCAACTTAGAAACTTTATTCGATCAAATCAAAATAAAGCTCTCACTCGACCTATCTATTCATCCTTGGAAAAAATGTTGATGAAAGATAGTAAAAGAAAGGGTATTATTTCAGAGTTTTATAACTCATTGACACTATTTTCAAGTGAAAATTCACTGAAAAGATTAAACTACTGGAAAGAAGATCTGCAAACTGAAATTTCAGAGGAACAATGGGAATTGGCTTGTACAGAAGCTCAAACCAAATCAATAAATGTACGCCTTAAATTGATACATTTCAAATGGTTAATGCGGATGTATGTTACACCGGAGGAGTTAAATAGATATAACAAAAATATACCAGATACGTGCACAAAATGTATGGAAAGTAAAGGAACTCTATTTCATTGTGTATGGGAATGTAGATTAATAAGAATGTTTTGGGAAGAGGTGAGGGTAACAATTGAAAAAATAATCTCAAAACAAATCATATTGAATCCTAAACTGTTTTTGTTGGGTCTGTACCCAGAAAAGCATAATTTAATAAAAGTGAAAGAACATTCATAGACCTCAGTTTGCTTAATGCCAAAAAATGTATTGCACTATTATGGAAAAAGACTCATAGACCAGATGTGACTCAGTGGTTAAGACAGATGTTAACAAACCTTCCATTAGAAAGAATAACATATATACTGAAATCAAAGGAAATTGTGTTTGAGAACATATGGAGACCTTTTATTGATTATGTAAAAAATTTAAACATAACTCTTGAAGAAGAAGGTGAATGATATGTGTGGACCTTGTAAATTCCAAACTGGTGAACATAATATGTATACTTATGTGTTGGATTGTCTAGACTAAACAGAGGAGCATTGTTGAAGATTTGATTTTGTTGGTGGTTGTTGGTGTTTTTTAGTGCATTTTTTTTTTGTAGTACTTTAGTGTTAGTGTTTGATTGTTTGTATCATGTTTGTTTAAAAAAAAAAAGGTTCAATAAAGATATTGTGGAAAAAAAAAATATTATTATTTGATATATTAATTTTCCTTCCAAACTGATGTTATTTTTTTAGCCTTTGTCAGTGTTAACAGACTCATATTACCTGTACAGTTAGCTGTTGTGAAAATGTCAGAACAGAATGGTGCTCAGTGGAGAAAACCATATACGAATCGTTTGACCAAGGATGTTTAATTTCTCTGAGAAATTACAACCTCCTTAGTCATACTCATTTACTCAGTCATGCTTAAATTATACAATCAGAGCTGGGTAGAGTAGTTAGAAATTGTAGCCAGGTAAACGTGGAGGTACATTACTCAAGTATAAGAGTAGTAGTGACCACAAAAAATGAGCCGAGTAAGAAAGTACTGTATTTACTTAAAGTTACTTGAGATGTGATTTTGTTCTCGACAGCTTGAGGTTTTTTCTCTTAAATTTTTTATGACGGTTTTCTTGAAAATTTACTACTTTTCCCTTGTAAATGTGAAAGTTTTTTTTTCCACTTAAATTTTAAACTGTTTTCCTCCTTTTTGTGTTTTTGCCCTTGTAAATTTAGGACCTTCATACATTTGAGACTTTATTGTCATAAATTTGTGAGTTTTTCTCAAAACTTTCAAGCATTTCGCTTGAAAATTTATTACCTTTTTCTCATTAATCTAGGGTTTTTTACTCCTAATTTTATCTCTACTTTATAGTGAATTTATTATGTTGTTTTTTTCCTCAAAAGTTTGGGGTAAAATTGTGACTTTTTTCATACATATATGAACTTTAATTAGAGCCAGAACAAAACAATGAGTTTACCTTTGATTCTGAATAAAATTATGAACAAAACTATGTTTATTCAATAAAATTCATTAAAATGACCAAAGACGTAGTCGCTTCTGTTGTTCCATTATGTTATAGCCTAATAATTTTATGGTCCCCACTCCCTGCCCTCGGTCAAAACCTTCTAAGTTAGTTGCCTATGAATCCTCTCTCCTACAAAATAAATTCAGACAAACCCAAAAATATTCAAGATTTTGCACAAGAATCATAAAAGCCACGGCTGGCATCATAAATTAAATCTGCGGATTACCTTTGGGAGAATCTGCTGGCAGGCGGCCATCTATGCTCTTTTCCCACTCTGCAGAATGAGCACCATGATGCTGCATTCACATACACTCAGAAAACTTTATTTTTTGTAAATATACATTATTAACTAATAAAACAAAGTTTGACTCCAAAAGCTTAGTCTGGGGCTTTTTTTTGGGGGGGGGGGGCACAATAACTCATTTGGGTGGACAGGTCAGTAACATTCTGGGGGCCAGATGTGGCCCGCGGGCCAGCAGCTGATGTTCACTGTTTTACAGCTTGCAACATGGGCCATTTCAATTCCAAATGTGAGTGTACAGTCGCTGAAAATCATAAAAAGGCTTTAACAACACAGGGTGCTGAACTCACACAGCCTGCCTACTGCTGATGATACACTCATCTGCGCAGAACGACATGTAAAAGGCCCTCGTTTCCTCTTCATGTTTGCTTTTTCACCTTTAACTGGATATTAGTGCTGGTTTCTAAAAGAAAACAAAGCACTTGAGCTATTAGCTGCAGCCATTAGCTGTCTCATTAGTGCAAATGTAAAAGAAAATCTGGTATAACACTGTCGTATTAGCTGTTGCACAGAGAGTTATGAATTATGCCTGTCATGCAAAAGGACAGTGAACCGGTTGGTCTAGATAGTAACTTACTAACAGCTTGAGAAGGTACAGATAAAAGATAAAAACTAGATAGAGGTATTTCATCTTTGGCAGCGTACTGCAGTTGACACTATCACTCAGGCAGAGATAGACGAATGGATTACAAACCTATGAGGGCCAGCCCACAAGGGCCAAAGAGTCAAATATTTTCCTGTCATGTGAGCTGCAGGAGTATAGATTTTTCCATACTGGTGACAAGCGTACATATTGTAAATGTGCCCATGTCCACCCACACTATCAGATATTACACCAATACAGTAGAAATCTCTACAATTTTTACATTACGCAAACAAGAAATTTATTATTTTAATGTCTGTATTTTATACCACACTTCCTAAATTAGAATCAAAACTTTACTAAAGACTCTCAGTTTATAAATATTTCAAATACTTTTATATTTGGGGGATCACGGGGGCAAATGCCTAGGAGAGGGGTGGGCAACCTGTACCACACAAAGAGTCACTGTGAGTGATTTTTGTATCTAAAAAGGTCTGTGTGGAGAAACGACTATATCTGAGCCTAAAAACTATGGTAAAACAGAGTTACAACTACAATCTGGCCCGACAACATCAGCATTAAGAGTTTCTTCTTATAAATTTGCAGCTTTTTTTTTTTATTGTAAATTGGTTACCTTTTTTCCTCACAAAATTGCTGCTTTTTCAGGTAACTTTTTCATTATTTGTAAAGTCTGTCTTTTTATTCTTGGAAAATTGTGTGGGTGTGCTCCTCTTTAAAATGTACTTTTTTCAAAATTTGTTAGATTTTTGGACAAAGTATGTTTGGCTTTATTCCCCCTAAATTCATCATATTTTCTTTGCAAATTTAAATCCTTTATCGAGCGAAATTGAAGACTTTCTCCATGTAAAGTTGTGACATTTGTCCCAATAAAGCTATCCACCTTATTCCTGGGGGTGCCGCTGTAGGAACGATTATGGGCGGAGCTTACAGTTTCGGCTGAGGTAGCGTTAAATCAGTCAGCAAGAGTGGAATAGCAGGGGCATTTAAAATAGCGATTTTAAAAGTTTTTCAAATTCATTTTAATGTATAGTCCACATATGTGTTTTGCACTCAAGTGGCAGCTAATTTCAGCACTTGTAGTTTTTATATATATATATATATTTTTTTAATGTTTTGGCATAGTTCTGGTACTTATTGCTGGTATTCGTGGTTGTGCCATAAACTATAAATGGAGACTTCTCACCGGCAATGCATAGATGATGCACTGAACTAACAAGCACTGTATGTGTGATCGGTGGTACAGACACAGGACAGACACAAGAGCACAGCAGGTATGTTTTCACTTGTATGAATGTCATAGATCTGACAATTATGTCTTATATATGTCACCAGAATGAAGGCTGCATGAAGTAAAATAATAAATAAAAAAACAGTAACAGTTTGCTTCCTAAGGCTTAACAATTTAAGAAAGATATCAAACAGTTTTTTTTGGGGGGGGTTGCATTCGTTGCATTGCCTTTGAATGATATGGGCTTCAGCATGCATTAATTTTTAAATTATCACAAAATATAGATCAATAAAATTCTGAACAATTGTCAGAAAATGTCTGTACGTGTTAAGTTAAATAACAAGTATTCATGGCATGACAGCAGCATGAGCATTTTAATTTTGGGGTAGAACAAACAGCTGCAGCTGTCTGTTTTACCCCAACATTAAAACAGCCAAGCACAGTGTTGTGGTTCTATGTGGCTCTGACTAGATTCTACATCTGCTCTGAGGTAAATCTGATTATGTCCAACATCTTTTAACAAAATGCATCTGACTTTACTGCGGTGGAGACATTGATATATCACAGAGCTTTTATTTGTTTACAGCGTTAGCATCTTAGCAGCGGTGCTAACTAATGGAGCTACTGTCTGTGAAGCCACTTTTTAAGGTCATCTTCCTATCCCTAGATAGTTGTGGGAAGTGGTATGATTATATTGTGGAAGAAGGAAGTAGACGAGGCAGCGAGCTGGTCGACACATGAACTTTATTCCTTTTCCAACATCAAGTACAGAACATCTTTGACTGGGTCTCTGGGCACCTCCTTTTTATAACCTTTATTTCTCCCCCAAGAGACCCAGGGAGTCAAATACAATACTGAAACAAATACAATACTGAAACAAATACAATACTGTCAGTGCATAAAGACATGCGTGGCACATTAACATCATAAACCCTCTCTCTTCCTCTCGCGTCTCCTAAACTCCCCGGGGGTCGGATAGTCCTTTCTGCTACGTCTGAGACCCTCCGGTGTCACTTCCTCCTTCAGTCCTTCGTTTCCTCTCCCCCTGGCTCCTGACTGTGGGTGGAGAACCCCCACACAGTGCAACCACAATAATACTGTTTTTGAGGGGCAAAAGGCCATGTTCCTGCATCTCTGATGCCAAAGTCATTGTTTTTTTAAAAAGGAAAAGTGTCCTGTTTCCAAACTAGTACCGGAAGTTGCGCCCATAATTCCCGCAAGGCATCATGGGGCCTAGGAATGAGGTGGATAATCTATTTTCATAAATTTTGATATTTCTGGCATAATCTTCTGCTTTTCTCATAAGACTGTCTTATCTGATTTATCATAAGACTGTCTTACCCTTTTTCATGTAAAAATGCTGCCTTTTTCATTCATATGAATTTGTTTTCTAATAATTGCAACTTTTTTTTCTTTCCAGTTTCTGTGTGTGTGTGTATGGGGGGGGGGGGGGGGGGGGTCCTTCATAAAAATGCAACATTTTCCTTAAATGTTGAGAATATTTTTTCACAAATTTTCAGCTATTCTCATAAATTTATTAAATTTTCTTTGTAAATTTGTCGCCTTTCATGGTTAAAATTGCTGCATTTCTCACAAAAATTATGACATTTTTCTCACAAAAAATTTTTCCAGTAAATTTATGATTTATTTTCGGGAAATTTTATGACTTTTTCTTACTAATTTGCGGGTATGTTTTCCTCATAAAATTGCTAATTTTTTCCCCCTAAATTTGAGATTTTTTTGCGTAAGTTTTCAGATGTTCTCATTTTCTACTTTTTGGGATATTTTTCTCATGAATGTGCAAGCTTTTTTCTTGAGGATTTATCACTTCTTTTTTGGAAATGTATGGGGCATTTTTTCAAGGCCTCAAGGAACCACTATGGGCAAAAAAGCCACAGGTTGCAGACCTCTGGCCTAACGTGAAGTAGCAATTTCTGTGAAATGTGGATGGCCAGGCAGACAGATGGACAGACAGACGGACGACGCACACCGTACCATCACATTAGCTCCTTTTGGCTTCACTGGACTGAGCTAAAAACTGTGCTCTATCTGAAACAAATACACTCTAACAGCCTCTAATGTCACATTGCAATGACTTGTAGATAAACAAAAAATATATATCCAAGTGTTATACCAAGCGCAATGGAAGGACTCATACTTTTATAGCTCTTTTCTACTATTACTCACTATTCAAAGTGTTTTGAAATACTAGCCACTTCCATCCTTTCTTATAAGCTACACAAAAATACATTAAATTTAGAATCACAATTGACCTAACATTAAAGAAAACATATGCACCGTTTTCACAAGTTGACACAGTTCCCAGACGTCTTAATGGCACATCTATGACTTGCTTTGGTCAAAATACCTTTGGGTTTAAATACTGCAGCCCTATTTTCTACCCAGCTTATACAGCCGCCTCAGACAAACCTGTTTCAATGTGTTTCTTTGAATGCTAATGAGCCCGATGACCTCTTTGATCACTGCTAAGATCCATGGTTGGTCAGCTGTGACCTTTGGCTGTCAAAGCTAGTCTGAGCTAACTAACATGAAACTGGCTGAATGTGAGAATGTAAAAGCCCAAATAAAGTGTCCCTGGGGGTAGGGGGGTGCTATATCGTATCGTCATATGATATATATATAATATATAATATATATAATATATACTGTATATAATATATATAATATAATATCGTATCGTTCATGATAATACCGGTATAAATTTGCATACCGGTGTAAAAATGAATATCGTGATATTTGGGGTCTGTTGTGTGAAGATGTCACACTTATGCTGCCAACGGAAGTTACACGTCAGCATAGAAACAGCAAAACAAACATGGCACGGGAAGCTGCAGCTCCAAAGTCAGATGGTCTGACTTTCTAGTTGAGCGGAAATATTTAAGTTTTGCTTTCTGTATCAGACTGCTGTCATGTTAAAAAAAAATGGTGCAGCAGTATGGATAATCTGCCTGCATTTTTTCCCGCACATCTACAACACAGCTGGAGTGGTATTAACATCGGACAATGTACCACTTGAAGTGGCTGTAGTTGTATTTTAGTTCCGTTTTGGCTGCTTCTTGTTGATTTTACTCAACCACTCCAAGAGAGAGAAAAAAACATCCGTTCAGTGTGACGGGAGTCAAAAAGCCCCAGGACAGGTCCGTGCAATAAGAGTAATGCAGGTAAAGTGATTCAGCATAAAATCCGACATCTGTCTGCAGTTAAGATGTAGATTTTTTTCTTGCAATATTTGACACAGAACTAAAAAATATTTAAACTAAGTCTGAGCTGCTGTTTATAAATTAGAGAAAAAGTTTTTGTTTTGTTTTTCCTGAATATATTGAAGGTAAATAATGCTGGCCTGTGAAACTGTCCTCTTTGAATAAATCTAAAAGAAAAAAAACTGTATGCTGCAACATTGTGAAAAATATCGTTATCAAGAAAATTAACAGAAATATTGTGTTATCATTTTTAGGCCATATTGCCCACCCCTACCTAGGGGCAGGGCTTTGTGGTCTGAGTGGTCAAATGGACAGGAACACTCCCTGGGGAATAATGAGCATGGGAGCAACCCTGAATGACTGCATTATTAGCGCTGCACAGTATCAGTGAGATTAAAAAAATAATGTGGCCAAAATATACAAAAATAAGACAGAAGGATATATAACTGACTGTGGATTAAGGAACCAGCTAGGAATATGGATGTCTAGTGGGGTAACTAGAGCTAAATATACTCTGGTTTTACCGACTCTGACCAGCCTCCCCCCCCCCAAAAAAAAAAAAAAATTTCTTTTACAAAGGAGAGAATGATGTGAGATATGTTGTTGACTGTGGATTAATAAACTATCGGGAAGCAGAGTTGTCTAGTAGGGTGACCAGTCAATTTCCAGTCAGTACAAGTCGTTAATACGGGTGGAGATAAAGCTGAAGGGGCTGTGTCATTCCAGCGGGCACTGGTTCTCACATCCCAGCTGAAGCCAAATCAAAACGGTCATTTAATGAGAGGTACCGTGGCAAAGGTGGACCCTAACAAAGTGACAAAATTAGGGTTTTTTTCCTCTCAGAGTTTGTCCATTGGTTGCCACTCCACATTACCAGACTGATGTACAAAAGCTGTGGAAAACTGAAAATTTCATCATATGTCCCCTTAATATTGTTGTACTGAGAGCAGCCAGAAAAAACCCACACAGGGAGAACCCGCTAACTCCACTGTCAACCCAGAGGTTCAAACCGGGAACCTTTCAGTTGTGAGTAGTGATGTTAAGCTCGACACCGCCCACTCGACACTGATTGGAGCAATATAACACGGAAGTGTCGTGAGCAGAGTGTCGAGTACTGTGTCAACATGGCCACGGTCAGGTGACCGTAGCAAACGAGGCCTCGTTGTCACATCACGTGATTTGAGACCTGGCGAGAAATTTGAGAGGGCTGGGCGTTGCATACGTCAACAGTGAAGGATTTAAAAGAAGTCCGATTCACCACTCAAACTGAGGGTTTTTTGAGAGGAGGAGATTTGTTATCATCATTGCATTCGCTATTTGAGTAAAAGTCAGGGACAGCATTACACAAGTTACAATTAGGTTTAGTAACATTAAACAACACATTACATGTACTAAATATTACACATAGATACAATAGTGATGGTGAAACTGAGGTCTTATAAAACAATGAACAACTTTGAGACAACAGCTTCATGATCGACAGTGTTATGAAACATTTCATAAAGAGTGCCCTCTGCTGACTGAGTGTCAGAACTGCATCTGGGTAAAAAACCTGAAAAAATCTCAATACCTTTTTTTTTGAGCATTTGCCCATCCGAGGTCTATTCAAAATTGAATGGCAGGAACAAACAATCCAAAGCAAACAAAAAAAAAACCCTAATTCCAATAGAACCCTCTCAAGTCACGTGATGTGACCGACATAACGAGGCCTTGCTTTCTACAGTCATGTGACTGTGGGCATGCTGAAACAGCGCTCGATGCACTGCTCATGATGCAAAAAAGTTTGCAAGAGACATTGGACAGCTCCTATTACTATAATAAAAAAAGACTATCAGAGAATTGTTGTACTCTTTACTGTCTCTCTTTTAATATACCTCTTTTTTCTTGTTAATTGGAATGTGAAGTTTGACTGTTTGTATATTTTTTGTGAAAGTTCTGATTTTGTAACTCTTTTGTAACCTTTATCCTCATCGAGAGGATGTATGTTGTATTTTGTTCTATTAAATTAAAAAAAACTGCTCATGACACTTCCGCTTTATATTGCGCAAATCAGTGCTGAGTGGGCGGTGTCGAACGTAACATCACTACCCCTATGGATTGGGACATCCCTTCATGGCTGCACATGGCCAAAGTGGCTGTAGAGTGCAGCTGTCTTACCGGCCACTGCTGAAATTCACCAATCATTGACTGGTATTAATGTCAAGCCCTGCATTCTTTCTCTCTCTAGTTTCGTTCACTGAAAATTGTCCCTCCACAGAATTTTTCCAGCAATGACTACAAATTCTGAAAGGTGTCTATCATTTGACAGATTATATGGCGGGTGATCTGTTATGTATAGAAATAGTAGTATTAGTAAGATGGCAGCTGGGTTGGCCGAGGAATAGTCTGGGGTGGCACACTGCCGTTTCCAGTAGTGACGCCATCCGGGGTATAAACAGCCTGGGCAGAAGGGGCTTGCTCTCTTTCGCCGCTGACACCCTGGCCTGCTGGAAGCACCGAAAGTCCGTAGGGTCTTGTTAATAGTTCTGTTAATAAAAACTCCAATTAACAGCACTCTCACTCTGCTCATTGCTACCTAATTATGGACACAACATTTGGCGACGAGGTAAAAGCGGTTATGGAGAGGTCCGTTGCCAATTTTCGGCTGTTTTTGGAGGCACCGGGAGAGCTGCCCGTGCCGTGGCCCAGATGGTTCACCGCATTTACAAACTATTTGGTGGCTTTGAACCTTGGCAAGCTCGAGAAACTTTGCGAAAAGGCAATTTTGGTCCATAATTTGGGCATGGAGGGGCAGAAGATTTTGGAAAATTTAGGAGGAGCCGATAGCTTTGACAGGATCGTGGAGCTAATGGCGCACTATTTTCGCACCCCTGTGAACATCACCATCCGGCGCATTCAGTTTCAACAGCACCGCCAGCAGATGGGAGATTCCGTAAGAAGATTCATAGCGGACCTCCGTGAGCTGGCGAGGGAATGCAAGTTTGGGAGCCTGGAGGAGGAGATGATCCAGGACCAGCTAGCAGAGCATGTTTGGTGTCCTGCAGCTCGGTCAAGGCTCTTAACCCAACCAGGTGAGCTGACGTTGACCTCTGCTATTGAGCTAGTTCAGCAATTTGAGGCGGCTGAGACAATAGTGGGAGACCTCCTTTAGAGAACCTCTCCAACCCAGGACGAGCTTCGCTTGAGGGCGCTGAATTTGGACCCTGAGGATGATGATAGTGAAGATGAAGAGTGTGCCTCTGTGGTGAAGATTAGGTCCGCCCCAGGAACGCCCAGCTGTTATGGCTGTGGGTCCCCTAAACACCACTATAAGTCCAGGGAATGTCCAGCAGAGAGCAAGCATTGTGGGAGGTGTGGCTTACTGAACCACTTTACCAGGACCTGTAAAAATTTGGAGCGGAGGGATCGACAGCGTGAGGCGGATTCCCCGCTGAAGACTGACGATGGTTCATACGGTTTCCCCGGAGACGAATGGACATATCAGTTGCATTGTGTTGCTGGATGGTGTCGAGGTGCTGCTTTTGGTGAACACAGGAACGGAGACCTCCGTCTTGAACTTAGCGACTGTGAAGAGTTTGTTTCCCCACCATCGGATCCATAAAGAAGAGGTGTGGGATCCTGATTGGTCTGGCGTCTCTGGAGGAGAGCACACCCATCGCCATGCTTTGCCGCCCCAGGACAGACCCAATGCCGGAGTTCACGGTACCCTTGGTGTGGGTGCCGGACGGCACGACTGGCCTGTAAGTTCAAGACGCCTGCGCTGAAGACTGAGGGGGCGAGACCACAGAGCGCGGCATTAAAGTGCTCCAAGCGACGGCCTCCCAAGAGGGCTTCGAACCGGACCCGCAAGAAGACCGGTTCTGAGGAGGAGGCTCCTTATACCGTGGTGATCTGAGGAAGCAAGACAGAGCTCCCCGGCGGATGAATATTGAGGTTTGCCCAAGGGTTGAAGCTCGTTGGAGGAGGACACATGGGGCACGCAAATGAAGCGAGGACCAGGGGCGGCTCCAAGTGAAGGCTGCACGGGCTGATGGGTTTGTTGTCCTATCGGACAGGACGTGGAGGCACCCCAACGGACTGCACCGTGTAGTGGAGAAGAGGAGGAGCCACAGTCCAACCCCAGAGGCCAGGAAGAGAAGGCGCTCTGGATAAGAACCACAACATGGCAATCCAGGAGGAGGGTGCACCACGGGATGCATTAAATGACTGGGGGTATGTTTGTTTAGTGTGTTTAAATTTAATGCCCCTGTGTCAGGATGTACATAGTTTTAGCTTTATTGGTGTATGCCCTGGGTGTTTAGATTGAGAATAAATGAAATATTTTATAAACTGACTGCTAAATTTTAAGAAACACTGATTATATTTAGAAATTGTGTTATTGATTTAAAAAAAAAAAGAAAAAGGGACTTCATGAGAAATGCCAAAATTAACTGTTATGGATTTGTTTTATTGGTTGTGTATGTAAAGAGAAAGCGTATGTTTGAATATCATTAGTTGATGTGCATGTGCAAATAGTAGCAGTGAAGAGGAACAATAGGTTGTTTGGTTAATGAAAATGTGTGTTTGAACAGATATGGAGAGTAATTAGGTGACGTAAATTTTTGCGGCTCGTATAGAGATGCCCAGCACTGTTGTTTTAGGATGTGCCCGAGAGTGGGGTGGGTGTGCTGGGGTGGGGGCCGCCAATAGGGGGTTAGTTTGTTCTGTATTTGCATTATCCATTGTGTACGGTATATATTTGTAATATCTGACAAGGGATTAATTTTCGTTAGAAACACGGCCTATTTTTCTTTTGGACTGTTAGGGATGAGGCGGCAGAATAATCCGCCTGGCCATGTAGGGGGCGCTGGTGGTCTACCCAGCCCCTCAGCCTTGGTCATGTGAATGGATAGGTTTTATTTCTTTTGTACATATGTTTTATGTTTAGAGTGTGACTCAGGTGGCAAATTTGAGTGGGGCAACCCGTGTTTGCATTTTTTTTTTGAAGGGGGAAAAATGTTATGTATAGAAATAGTAGTATTAGTAAGATGGCGGCCGGGTTGGCCGTAGAATGGTCTGGGGTGGCACACTGCCATTTCCGGTACTGACGCCACCTGGGGTATAAAGAGCCTGGGCAGAAGGGGCTTGTTCTCTTTCGCTGTTGACACCCTGGCCTGTTGGGAGCACCGAAAGTTCGTAGGGTCTTGTTAATAGTTCTGTTAATAAAAGCTCCAATTAACAGCAGTCTCGCTCTGCTCATTGCTGCCTAATTATGGACACAACATGATCTAATTAAAGTCAATTCAAATGATAGATAACTGATTGACAAAATTTTTGCAAGCCTGTCTGAGAAAATGACATAAAAAAGTGTAGTGCAACCTGTGATATAGCGTATTGCCCTTTTTCCGATTTTCACCTCAAATGCAGTTCTGATAGTCAGTCACCAGATGGCAATCTTCCTTAGATGTTTCATAACACTGTGGCTCGTGAAGCAATTGTATCAAAGTTGCTCATTGTTTCACGAGGCTTTGGTTTGAACATTACTAGTTGTGAGGTGTCCATGCTAATCACTGCATCATCACTGCTGCCAAACAGACAAAAATATGAAAGCTCAAACAACATGTTTATCTTCAACATTAATTATAGACCGATTGTAGTGCTATACAGTGATCCATAAAGCAATCCATTTTTCATAACAAGACCACACTTGATAACTACTGTGGTATTCCAGTCAGGAAGCTCACACTGTTTTCAAGCTGGCATGCTGAGGACGGCTGTCTGATTGCCAACAACTTTACACTGTCTGAACCTCCAGCTGCATCTGGTTTTGAGCCGACAGCTCAAGCTGTCAGGTAAACACTAACTGGGCCTGCAGGAGACGCATTGGACACTTAGCAGTGATGATATAGAGTGAAGCACGTGGCGGTAATGCACCTGTAAGCTGGTTGCCAACCGCCAATCAAATCTAAAAGAAGAAGAACTGGGCCTGCACAGGCTTAGTTTTCATCAGTCTGTAATGTTTTTTTAAACAGGTGTCTCCTAGCTTGAACCTGGATAGCATATAATCTTAAATCTGCTGCAGAGAATTAGTGGACTCATCTGCATAATCATCCCAGCGCAGTCGTGCCATCATTAAATACTAAAAGAGAGACATTTTAAATGTTTCTGACAAACCCCAAAGTAATCACAAGTGATTCTGTTAACGAGCCATATTTAGTATGCTGCATACACACAAGGTGGATAAACTAAACTTCTATTCTTTTCAACTTTAAATAGTAAATTAAACTTTGTGTAAAACCAATCTCAGTTGACCGCTATGTCCTCCTCCTGATGGAACTGGATAAGAAAACAGCCAGCTCTTAGGAAAAACAACAGGAAGGTCGACAGGTGCACCACTTCACCCTTTAACTCTGGAGTACGCACAACATAAACGAGCAGTTCAGCCATACAGCACATGCCGGGGTCACAGTGCAAATGTCAGCCTGTGCGATGGCACAGATAGATGCCTTGTGAAGAAGAAAAGTGGTCTTGTCGAATCAGAGAAATGTGAACTCCAGCAGGCTTAAAGCTGCCAGGTTGGGTAACATCAGCCTGACCCAGACCTGCTGAGAAATTATCAAATCGTTGCTTTTCTCCGGTGTGACATTTAACTCCCCCCCCCCTTCTTCTTCTGTGGCTTCTTGGAAGGAGCAATGACGAAAATCCCTTTAGTGTTATGCCATGGGTGTCATAATTAGGGCCAGAAGGAGGAGGGGGGGGGGAAAATAGGTTATTTCAACCTTTTATCCAGGACACTACTGCTGAATACATGGCTGCTAGGCTTTATAACACAGACGCAGGACAAATCTCCATCCATGCAGTAGGTCCCATCACCTTCTGCTTTAAAGCTAAAAAGAGCTCACCGGTGAAGTTTGAGGACAGAAACGCAGCAGCAGCAGCCTATGACATTTTGCGCTCATCCGGCCAGTGTGACGTTAAACTAGAAAAGCTTTTGAGTTTAAAAAAAAAAAAAAAAAAAAAAAATCTCACCTACCTTGAAAAGGGCTGTTCGGCAGAATTGCGGCTCCGCGGTGAACTTTAACGAGCCCGGTCATTTTTAATCTAAAAATACTACAGCAGCCGCCGCTGTAGCTTCAATTGCGTAACAGCGCTTTAACTTCTTAACAAGGCGCTGTTATTAATGTCATTTTTAACGCGCGAAGTGCAGCTTCGTCGCTACTAAACAAGCCCCCCAAAAAACGTCTTCACTTCTGTCTGTGTTCCAGGCTCCTTTCACACGCCACATTCCCTCCACTGGCAGCTGAGGCTCGTAAACAGGACCGAGCGGCTGGGAGCGGAGAAAGTAGGTCAGCCGGTAGCTCGGTCTACTCCGGTAAGGACGGCAGCAGTCGGCCGGTCTGTGCAGCACAACAGGATAGAGCTGCGAAGCTGACCGGAGGAGGAGGGCGCAGAGTGGAATTACTTAAGGTGTGATTAACAGAATTCATCATTTCATTAAAAACAGCCCACTGTTAAAATATCATCAAATCAATCACTGCATGGAGGAATATGCAGGGGCGTAGCGACCAAATGCTGGGCAGTAATGGAGTGCATATGCCCCCCACCACCATTGTAGCTGTATTACCTCACAATATTTGGGAGAATATTTCATTCTGCTTTGCTCCGAGGGGCTCCATAAAACACCTAGCTACAACATGGAACAGACCTGCAGGAGAGGATCATTGAAAAGAGAACCTAAGTCACGCCCCATCTACTTCCACATATGGGACCTTAAATCAGAAAAAAAAAAAAAAATCTCCATTGAAGTCAATGGCAGAGAGAAATTTTCCACGTAATTAAAGTTGTTGGTTGTCGTATAATACAACAGTAATATTTAGTTTATGTGAAACCGCTTAATGGACTATATCCCCTTATACAACAGTTAGTTCCAACCGAGCAATAGGGTTGGACAATAGGGATTCCAGGAGTTACTATATTCCACAATAATTGCACTCCAACTTCACTAGATATGTATCACTCTGCTTCAAAAGGTGTTCATGTAACTGTTAATCACTAACAGCAATTTACTATCAACTGAGAATTTCAGTACTGTTTTGGATACCATTATTTCCACAGTGAGGTGCTGTTTGACAGGAAATTGTGCATCCATGACCCGGAAGTCCCACCCTTTTGAAAAAAAAACCAAAACATTTCTGTCTGCCCTTGTATGAACGTCATTAAGCTCATTAAGTTATTTCACATCTGTTTAAAAATAGTCAGTGCTAGAGTTTGATTTATTGTCTTGAATAACAAACCACAATACATTTGTGGTGATGGACTCTTGTTTCATCTGAAAATGCGAAGAAAAGAGAGCTAAGTGTGCTAAATCCCTAGCATGCTAACTACTAGCTACCAGCTAGCTACCGGTGTTCTGACAACCAGCATTTTCATCTCTGGTCTTCAGCAGTACTGACTCAACAGGTACGTTTTATAAACACATTACTTTTGTACTTGACAATATTTAATTTGTTGACGTGTGTGAAATGACAAACATCTTCATGCTGATTAAGATGCTTAGCAACAGTTACTGGCTACATTTAGAAGGAACTATTTTTTTTGTAAAAATTTTGTTTTTGTTAAAATCACTGCAAATTTATTCGAGAAAAGTCATAAACTTTAACTGAACTTGAAAAAAGTTGCAAATTTAAAAGAGAAAACTCACAAGCTTAAAAGAAAAAGTTACAGAGTTGAATATTTGTGTCATGTTCAGGTGAGCGTACGCCCCCTCCTTCCTGTCAAGGATTCCCCAACTCCTCAGGCAATCAGCACACCTGTGTGATTGGACACACCTGCCGCTCCATCCTCGCCAGCTCATAAAAGGACCATCAAGTGGAGGCTTCAGCGCTGGCTCGTTGGGTATGCTGCCTGTACACAAGCAAGCAAACTTACATTATTTTTAGAGGATTTATGTCTTATTCCTCTCCTTTTTCCTCCTTCCCAGGTTGCTGCCATCAGTGCGGTGCGTTTTCGGGGATTGTTGTGCGCTCACCTACTCCATCATCCTCACTCTGCCTCAGCTACCTGGCTCCACCCGGTCAGACTCCACCCAGCTCCTTCCCTCTCCTTCTCCCTGCCAGCTTCATCCTGCTGGTTAGTCTATTCCTGCTGGGTCTGTCTGGTTCTCTGCTCAACTCACGTACACTACCGTTCAAAAGTTTGGGGTCACCCAGACAATTATTTTGTGTTTTCCATGAAAAGTCACACTTATTTACCACCATGAGTTGTAAAATGAATAGAAAATATAGTCAAGACATTGACAAGGTTAGAAATAATGATTTGTATTTGAAATAATAATTTTTTCCTTCAAACTTTGTTTCGTCAAAGAATCCTCCATTTGCAGCAATTACAGCATTGCAGACCTAACATGATTGCACAAGGGTTTTCTAATCATCCATTAGCCTTCTGACGCAATGAGCAAACACATTGTACCATTAGAACACTGGAGTGATAGTTGCTGGAAATGGGCCTCTATACACCTATGTAGATATTGCACCAAAAACCAGACATTTGCAGCTATAATAGTCATTTACCACATTAGCAATGTATAGAGTGTATTTCTGATTAGTTTAAAATTATCTTCATTGAAAAAAAAGTGCTTTTCTTTCAAAAATAAGGAAATTTCTAAGTGACCCCAAACTTTTGAACGGTAGTGTAAGTGGCAGATTTGTCTTTCCACTTCCCTTCCTCCCTTCTCTTATTAATCAGCTCTCGTCTCTCCCCACAGGCTGAGTCTTCCTCTGGTGAGTGACGTTTTCCTTGTGCTCCATATTTTTGAAATTAATAAATTGTTTAAACACTGCTTCTCTGTGTCGTGTGAGTTTTTCTCTGGTGTGGTACCCTGCACGTGAGCTGACCATTCTATCAATATGACAATTTGATAGGCAAAACATGCAAATTCAAAGGGGAAAAAATCACATAAGAGAATAAAATTGAATAATTATGAGGAAAAGCAGCAAATATATGAGAAAAAAGTTGCACATTTAAAAGACACAACTGACAACTTTGCTGGAAACTCTTGCCAGTGTATGAGGAAAAAGTCAAAATTACAAGAGAAAAAAAAATCACAAAGTTAAAAAAGAAAGTTTACAAGAATATGACAAACAAATTAAGAAAAAGTTCTCAAATTGAGAAATAAAGCTAGTAAATTTCTGTAACAATTCTGAAGGTACTCCATTTCATTGTATGTGGCAGTGCAGGGAAATTAAAAAGTTTTGGGAAGAGGTAAGGGTGACAAGTGAAAGAAATTATCTCAAAGAACAGTTTACTTTATCCTAAACTTTTCCTTGTGGGTTTATATCCATCAAAACATATTTATAGTAAAATGAGCAAACATTTATAGATCTCAGCTTAGCTCCACCCATACTCTCGCCCATCAGCAGCAGATGCTGCAAGGCCAGCCCTCCTCTCTCCTCTGACCTGAGAACACTGAAGACTAAACAATAGTCAAGACATCGGAGTGATTCAGCCGTACATGTACATGCCGCCAACCCCCGCCAAAGCGAGCTGGCTCTTGGCGGTCCCACCTGGGGGTTGATGAGTGTCTGCCGGGCAGCTCACTAGGGGCTAGCTGTCCGATGCGCCCACTCACCACCATGGAACCACAACCTCAGTGCAGCACGCACGGCCTCACTCCGGCCATTGCACCACACGCCCCCCCCCCCCCCGGTTACTCAACTCGCCTCCATCCTCCGGAGGGAACAGGGTATTAATGTCTCCTCCTCTGTCCTCCCTGGTGGAGACGGACTGGAGCACCCGGGGGGTTTTGTGACACCCCCCCACCCCCACCCCCGGAAAAGCCTTTCACCAAACAGAGTCAAACAAACACAAAATGGACGGGTGGCGATCTTGGCACCTTCATCCCCCTGTCTCTCTCTGGTTCAGCCTTCCGACCATGTGCCTCCCATTCCTACGTGGGTGGCTCCAGGACTCTGCACGTGCGGGCACGGCAGCCAGTGGACTCCAGTCTCTGAACTGGCCACGCGCTGCGTGTGCTATGGGGTTCCAGAATACAGTAGCCCCAGCAGTGGAAAACTGTGGCCACGATCAGTTTCACGCTGTCTCCAGGAAGGGATGCTGACTGTCAGCGTGGTTAGTGGTAGGTAGACCATGAGCCTCCATCCGCAGATCCAGGTTGGCCCCTCCCTCTTCCCTTGGGGGAGTGAACTCAGGTGTTTAGCCATGCCCAGTACTTAGCCTGATTGGTTAATGTTATAACTAAGCAGGAATGCTTACGTAGCTAGAAAGGTTCTGTCCAAACTCACATTTTTTTTGGGGGGGGGGGGGTTAATTGGACATTCACAGCAGAAAAACACAGACTTGGGATTTGGGACCGATTTTGCTCTTGATGTCTTGCAAGTCACAAAAACATGTTACAGACATGTTAACAACAGAAAAAACTTGATTTTTGGTGGAGTGTCACTTTAAGGCACACCTCAAACACACTGCTTCCTTGTGTGGCATCATGGGAAAATAAAAAAAAAAAAATCATCCAAGATATCAGGAAGAGAACTGTGGACCTCCACAAGTCTGGTTCATCCTTGGGTACAATTTCCAGATGCCTGAAGGTGCCACGCTCATCTGTTCAAACAATTATACACAAGTATAAACACCATGGGAATGTCCAGCCATCATACCGCTCAGGAAGGAGACGGGTTCTGTGTCCCAGAGATGAACGTGTTTTGGTGTAAAATGTGTGTATCAACCCCAGAACAAAAGCAAAAGACCTTGTGAAGATGCTGGCTGAAGCTGGTAAAAGAGTGTCATTATCCACAGTGAAACAAATCCTGTACTGACATGGGCTGAAAGGCCACTCAGCAAGAAAAAAGCCATTACTCCAAAAGCAATATAAAAAAGTCAGATTACAGTTTGAAGATGCACACAGGGACAAAGACCTTAATTTTTGGAGACATCGCCTGGTGTCTGACAAAACTAAAATTGAACTCTTGGGCCATAATGGCCATTACATATTGATTGTTACATTTGGAGGAAAAAGTGGTAAGCTTGCAAGCCTGAGAACACCATCCTAACTGTGAAGTATGGGAGTGGCAACATTATGTTGTGGGTGTCATATGCGCCTCTCTGAGGTGCAGAGAGAGAGAGAGACAAGCTCACGCGCTGGATGGACTTAGTGTGTTTAATAAACAAAAGAACAGTCCAAAGGTGCCAGTAATACAAAAATGCCAAACAAAGATAAACTTACAGTGATCGCCTCAGAGCAGGGTGTGCTCTGAAGAAGCAGGGTAAACTTCAGAGGCTGGGAGGATTACAGGGAAAAACGTCCATGCAGACATGACGAACTGGTGAAGACTGAATGAACAAAATGAGTATAAGTACAAAGTAGAATGATAACCTGAGTGAAAACAGGTGCGGGACCCGAATCAGGAGAAGGAACAAAACTAGTAATTAGAATCAGCTGGGTGGTAATGACAGGTGAGGGAGGGAAGGTTGACAGCCTGGCGGGTGACGCCCCCAGCGAAGCGTAACCTCAGAAATACAGCCAACAGCTGTCAACCCAGAGAAACGCATCATAGAACTCAAAACATAAAACAGAAACATAAAAAGGCAATAATGAAACTCAAAAATAAACAAATACAATAAATATACATAAACGCAAAGAAAAAGTGCCACGAAGCGGAGTCTGGCAAAGAGGATCCAGACTCAGCACGTGACAGAGAGGATGTTTTGCTGCAGGAGGGACTGGTGTACTTCACAAAATGGATGGCGTCATGAAGAAAGAACATTGTGTGTAAATACTGAAACAACGTTTCAAAACATGGTGCAGGAAGTTAAAGCTTGGGTGCAAATGGGTCTTCCAAATGGACCGCCAAATTAGTTACAGAGTGGCTAAAGGACAACAAAGTCAATGTTTTGGAGTGGCCATTACAAAGCCCTGATCTCAAGCCCATGGAAAATTTGTGGGCAGAGCTGAAAAGACGTGTGTGAGCAAGGTGGCCTACGAACCTGACTCACTTACTACACCAGTTCTGTCAGGAGGAATGGGCCAAAATTCCAGCAAACTATTGTGAGAAGCTTGTGGAAGGACACCTGAAACGTTTGACCCAAGTCATACAGTTTAAAGGCAATGCTGCCAAATACTAAGGACATGGATGTAAACGTTCGACTTTGGAGAAAATAATTTTTAAAAAAAAAATCTCTAAAAAATTATTTAGCAAATAGAAATAATTTTGGTAATCCTAACTGACCTAAAACAGGAAAAATTTAGTCTGATTTAATGTCAGACAGTGAGAAAAAAAAAGGTTATGCGTCTTTTTATACAGCGTATGTAAACTTATTTTCTCAGTCAGACTTTTACCATCAAATATTTATCAGCAAGTTACTAGTATTTTAGCACTGTACACTTTTTTTTTAGCCGAGTCTCTTGATTTTGCCAGTGAGCCTGCTTTGATGTATGAAATGTGTCTCATTACTTATTTAAAAGTGCTTATTCATAATTTATGAAGCATTTATAACCAAATTATTTTTTATAAATTTTATAGTCTTATCACGAAGTTCTACCTTTTACATATTAATAGTTAAAAAAAGCCCAAAGTTATAGATTTTTTTTTTTAGATTTAGTATACTTTATTGATCCCCAGAGGGGAAATTGAGGGCCATCCACCACCTGGATGGATGAAGCAGCCACGATACGGCGCTATCCCTTAACCATTCACACACACATTCACACCTAGGGCCACTTTAGAGTCTCCAGTTAACCTAACCTGCATGTTATAGGCAGAATTGGTAACAAGAGGATGAGGTAAGGGGGTGAAAGGTGACTTCTCCCTCCACAGATGAGCCTGTCTGGCCCTGCTCATATGTTTATAAACCTTTCATATACTACACCTACGGGCAAGACCTGCATGGGTCATAGAACTACATGACACTTCAGTCATGAGGAAAACAAGAAGCTGAAGGCTTTTGTTTCCCCCTCAAGTACTTCCCCATGTACTTCCTCTGCATCTTTTTTACAACTTCCTGGTCGCATTCTCCTCTCCAGCTGAAGTCCTAAATGTGGGTCAGCAGTCTGCATGACTAATTTCACGGGCCCATGATGGACAGGCTCCAAATATTTTGCTCTGGTCAAATGATGGTGCATATGGCTACAGAGGGAGGAATTTTAAAAAGCAATTGGAGCAACATTAAGGAGAGCTGTTTACTTTAAGATGCTATTTTGTGATAAGGATGATAGAGGGGTGAAATTTTAGACTCTGAAACCATCATCCATGTCAGTACACAGACCCAGCCAAGTGTGAATTGAAGGAAAATCCATAATTAACAAGCTTTTACTGAATGTCACAAGTTACTTGTTAATTTTTTATTTTATCTGACCTTTATTTAACCAGGCAAGTCATTAACACATTCTTATTTACAATGGTGGCCTATCAAAAGGCAAAGCCCCTTGAGAAAGGGAAAAGGGGATAAAAGCAAAAAACAGTGGGAGTATACATTAAAATCAGGAAGAATGCAATTTTGTATATGGTTATTAATGTAATGTAAAATCTAAAACATCATTAGGCACCAGCAGCGAGCACGAGACAAAGACAATATGAGAGATGTAGCAACATGGAGTAGACAGTACGAGAAACAGAAAAAAACAGACAAAAATCAGCATGTACAAATATATATGAAACCACTGTACACTACAGACAGGTTGACAGAAGACATCAGGCGAAAAAGCATTTGCATGAGTCACTGAAAATGTCTATAATAGATTTCTTGAAAGCAGATTTGGAAATGAAATTGTCCATGTCTAGTGTTTTCTGCAGTTCAATCCATTCTGGAGCTGCACCAGACTGAAATGATGACAACACCAAAGGTAGTTTCTGTTTTAGGTACTTGAAGCAGAATAAGGTGAGAAGAACGCCCGTTGTAGACAGCAAAAGTAGTCTGTCATAAGTGACACAGGTAGGGAGGGGAGAGACCAAAAAGAGATTTATAGATCAACATCGATGATGATGAAACCAGTGGGCATGCCAGCAGGAATGGAAAGATAACCATTTAACAGAAGAGTAAAGTGTGCAGTGTTGTGTTTTAAAAGGAGCATTGGGGTGGCAAAACAAATGGCAGAATGACAAAACACGTCAAGCTTCTGCAGAGCAGTCTTGCATGCTGTCCTGTAAATAATGTCACCATAGTCCAACATGGGAAGGACGGGCACCTGAAAAATAGTCAGCTTTGCAGAGGAAATGAATGAGCAATGTGTCCTGTACAGAAAACTAATTTTAGATTCAATCTTTGACTGCGGTCTACCCACATGATGTAAGAAGGACAGTTTTGTCAAGCCATATGCCCAGGTATTTGTAGATAGTGACGTGTTCTAGAGTAGTGCCATTCAAAGTTCTGATATGTTGAATTGGAAGGGACAAAGAACCATTTTTCCCAAACCAAATGACTTTAGTTTTGGTAGAGTTAGCTCAAGCTTCAGAGTGGAAAAGCATGTTGTATCTGAAAGAAACTGTCCTGAAGTGATTTATGTACAGTGTGTGGGGAGGGACCGGAGGCATAGAGTATTGTATCGTCAGCCTAAAGATGGATAAATAAGTGTCCAGCAGAACTTACAATGTCATTTATGTAAAGAGAAAATAGTGTTGATCCTAAAATTGAGCCCTGGGGTACACCCCTATTAATGGGGAGGGGCTGAGAGAGAGAGAGAGAGAGAGAGAGAGAGAGAGAGAGAGAGAGAGAGAGAGAGAGAGAGAGAGAGAGAGAGAGAGAGAGAGAGAGAGAGAGAGAGAGAGAGAGAGAGAGAGAGCTTGACCTTTAAAATAAGCCTTTATTGCACACTTCAAAAAAATGTAAGCACACCAACATCATTCCACCAAGTGTGTCACATTGGAAAAAGTGCAAACTGAAATGTTCCACCCCACACCACACAGAGCATTCCTTGCAGCCCACCTAGTCAAAGATCCAGTTCTGTGACAGTCAATTACAGTCAATTAAATGTCATATACAAGTCTGTTCGAACAATATCCCAAAAATGTGTGAAACAGGGAGAGGAACGACCACCATTCATTCCTCCTGTCGGGCGCACTTGACCGGCGTTCCCCCTGCTGCTTTACGCAGGGCTGTCAGGTGTTTCTTGAGGCGATAACGTTTCCTTTCATCCAGGAGGTACAGACCAACCTGCCTTCTTAGCACATCCACAGACTTAACGAATTTATCAGTGTCACTGAAGTAGTCGGCGACCCTAATGGCTTTGTTATAGGTTTCATCCAGAAAAGCATTGATTTCGTCCAGTGAGTACAAACTCGTGTTTGTACTGCATTTTGCCTCAATAGACCCAGTATTAGACACAGCGTCGTTATCAGATTCCATTTCCTCGGCAGCACAACTCAGCTGACTGCTTGGTTCTCCCGGGCCAGTGGATTCATCATGGGCCACATTTTCCTGGACGCCACCCTCAGCAGCTGACTGTCGCTGTTCCATCCCCCGCTGTGTAACGGTAGCAGCCTCCGGAAGCACAGCCACTGATGTCACACAGCGAGATTCTGACGCACCATGAGGTCGGTGCTCCGGCTCCTCCTCCGAAGCGGCAGCAGCTGGCGGAGGCACAGCCGCTGACGTCACACAGCGAGATGATTGTGACGCACCATCAGGTCGGTGCTCCGTCCCGTCCTCCGAAGTGGTAGCAGCCGCCGGAGGCCCAGCTGTTGACATCACACAGCGAGATGATTGTGACGCACCATCAGTGACCCTTGTGGCGCCATCGCCATCAACGCTCCTGGCCGCAAGCTGGGCCGCGGGCGGCACAGCTGGGCCGTCCACAGACACAGCGGCAGGCTCCGGAGCAGGGGTAGTGGGAGCGGAGGCTGCGCCACCGTCCACAGCTGCGGCGTGAGCGGAGGGCTCGCCGCCGGCACCATCCGCGGCCCCATCAGGGCCCTCCGGCCGCTGCCTGTGCGGACAAGCGAACCGTGTATGGCCCACGTCTCCACATTCAAAACACTTCATCTGTCCCAAGCTCGCATACACCATATGAGATCCGTCCCCGTGCTTGACCCTGAAGGAGACTTCCAGAGTCTGAGTGGGCGAGTCGAGAAACATGAACACCTGTCGCCTGAGTGATTTCACATGTTTGAACTTGGTGGCCTTGCATCCCAAAGGCAGAGTTGTAAACGGGCCCGCAAACTTCCCAAATCTGCGGAGCTCCGTCGCCAACTGCTCGTCAGTGATGAAAGGTGGAACACCTGAGACGGTGATTCTCGTTGATGGGACAGATAAGGGGGACACCTGTACATACGTTTCCCCGATAACCACACCGCTTACAATCAGGATGTGGACATCGTCTTCAGCTGCCAGAAACACAACCACAGCTCTATTCATTCGGGAAGCAAAGCAGACCGCGTCAGGGCCCACCTGCTCGGCCACAGCCTCCAGGACCTCCTCCACAGTAACAGCGCTGTCCGGGGGAACGATCCTCACCCCCTGGTGGATAGATGGAGGTGGCTTTCCCAAGGCCACCATCCCCCACCCAAAAAAAACAAAAACTGGAAAAGCGGCCAGCAGTAAAAAACCGAAAAAAAGTCCAAACAAGCCACGGAGTTCCCCATTTCCACCCTCCTCCTTCGGCCAGAGAGAGAGAGAGAGAGAGAGAGAGAGAGAGAGAGATTCTGTCTGTTTCTCACATATCTTTCGAACCGTTTGTGAACATAGTTCAGAACATAGTGAACATCAAAACATAGTTCAACAGGAACCCCAGAGAGAGAGTGAGAGAGATTTAAAAAAAATCCCTTTATTGCACAATTCAAAAATGTAAGATTGCCAATATCATTCCACCAAGTGTCTCAGAGAGAGAGAGAGAGAGAGAGAGAGAGAGAGAGAGAGAGAGAGAGAGAGAGAGAGAGAGAGAGAGAGAGAGAGAGAGAGAGAGAGAGAGAGAGAGAGAGAGAGAGAGAGAGAGAGAGAGAGAGAGAGAGAGAGATGTTGCTGTACCTTAACACATTACACCCTACCCTTCAGGTAGTTACCGAACCAGGCTAGAGAGTTAGAGACCCCTATGCTGTCCAGCCTGTCAGCTAGGATAGAGTGAATCAAAGACAAAAGTGAATGGGTTTAAAGTTTAACAGGTGACATATTTGAACTAGTAACTGTCATCACAAACTTTGCGATCTTTAATCTATCTTCTGCATTAGGCTGACATCTAGTCGATGTCTTGCCAATGTGCAAACAACCTCTATAAGATGTATTCCTGATGTAAACTTAACAGAGTTGGCCCAATGTACGTGTACTGTTGAGAATGTGTGCTCCAGATACTTAATTACGTCTTAACTGGCTACCCAGTACAAGACTGTCACAGAAGTTACATTTTACTTTGGGATGGAGCCTAACTCGAGCAAACTGAATACCATGAAAGAATTAAAAAAAAAAAAAAACCCTGCTGTTTCACACTGCAGTGATGTGAAAATGCAGTGCCATAGTGATTATAAAGCACCTGTGATTTTTTTCCCTAATTCGACCACTTGAGGCAGTATTTTTGACAGACAAAAGAACAATTTTGGCATGCTACATTTACGTTCCAGCCTATAACAATGTTATAAAATGTTTCCTATGAATGTCAGATGTGACGCTGTATGCTAGCTTGGGCTAATGTTAGCTCCTTTCTGTACCAACACATGACATTTCCGCATGAACATCAGCTACCAGCCACACATCTATCTATAAATACACAAAATCTCTGTCTGTGTGTTCCTCACATATCTCTCAAACCATTCGTCAGACAGACCTCAGATTTTGTAACTTTTTTGCTGAAGTTACAAGGGTGTGCATCCCAGAGTATGGAGTTGTTCAGGCAAAATATGCAATTTTTATCAATAAAAGTTTAGCCACAGCTCTGTCTCCTCATGCCCTGGCTTCAGGAACTGTGGGCGGGGTTTCGGATTGACTCCATGCTGACTGGATAATAGGCAGCATCACGACCAGTCAGTCACCATAGTGCTCACTGAACAAAACAAGGAAGTGAAAAGTGACAAATTTAACTAGAAAAAGAGAATACTGAAGATTTAATGCTTAAAAAAAATGATACCATAAAGTTGCCGTGATTGCGTAGGTCTAAAGGATAATTTGGCATATGTGAAGAACAGGAGGCGTGCCAGTGGGAACCCGGGGTCTGACAAAGAACACCGGTGTATCCAACATAGGACACGCTGGGGGAAGCAGCGGCCTGACCGGTGTTCTGTCTATTGTGCTGCCCTATGAAAAAATGCCACTAGTAGTGCCGATCGACGGCACAGTCCATCAATTTATGCTACTTTGTCAAAAACTGCTACCGTTGCTTATCGGTACAATTTGTGCATAATAATTAGTCCATAATATTCAGTTTAGTGATTTTACTTTCCTTAATTTCTCTGTCTTATATCCAAATTTATCATAAACTTTAAAAATTCCCATTTCTGTATGTGAAACACTATTTTCACTAACTACAAAAATATCATTTATTTATTGTTTAATTTCCAATACTTGCTTATCATAAATTACTTTTCTGTTGATTTGTTTCAAAAATACACAAATGTTTACAAGTCAGAAGAATTCAAAGACATTGTATTCTTCATATACAGTGGTACCTCTACTTACGAACGTCTCTACATACGGAATTTTCAGGTTACGAGACGCCTCAACGGGAAAATATTGCCTCTAGTTACGAACGAAATTTCAGGATACGAAAGGCAAAAAAGTACGTGCTCCTCGCAGCTTCCGTAGTTTACCGAACGTAAACATACCTGTAGCTGCTCTGCCATTGGCTATCGCCTAGCATCTTCCTGGTATCCCATTGGCCACGAAGTTGTTGTTTTTTTTCAAAAACTTTATTAAGAACAAGGTGAAAGTTTTACGTGTGTGTACAGTACAGAATTAACATTTATTCGCTATGGGCCCCAAGAAAGTGACGGAGATAAGTGGAAAAGGAGAAAAGAAGAGAGTTTTTTTGTCCATACAAACAAAGAAAGGAGATAATCGAAAGGTATGAAAAGGGGATGCATCTTGCGTTTGGATGCGTTTGGTTGATCTCGCCAAAGAATATGGCCGTAATACATCAACGATCAGCACGGTATTAAAACAAAACGAAGCACTTACAAGCCGACAAAAGCAAACGTCCTTGGATCAGAACATGAACCAAAGAAGGCAAAAGGTGATGACGTCGACGACGATAGCAGTTAAAGGGTAAATGAACATAATTTTTATTATTCTCTTTTATTATTCTTTCTCTCATTTTAAACTCTCATTTTATGTTTATTGTGCAGTAATCTAATTGTAACATGTATTTGTTACATGTTTTGATGCGTTTTTACGATTTATAAAAAATTTATGCCCGAATTTTGGGGGCTTGGAACGGATTACGGCATTTACATGTAAAACGCGCCTCTACTTACGAATTTTTCACGTTACGAGAATTCTTCCGGAACGAATTAAATTCGTAAGTAGAGGTACCACTGTATACACACACACACACACACACACACACACACACACACACAGTACTTTCTCCAGCATTAGGCTACAGACCGTTCATGAGCTTGAGGCTTCTTTATTTCAAAAATGCACATAACGGTAGCATGAAATGACGGAGCTTATGTACACGACTCTGATAGCTGTATAGACAAAGGGCAACTTTACAACATAATTTTACCTACTGTACAGGAACTCCATCATTGAACAGTAATATAAATTAAAATAATTACAATGGTGACTGAACAACTCCCATTCCCCAAAGTGCAAGATACACTATTATGAATATAAGTGATAAACGATCACACAATTAATCTGACAAACAAACAAGGGATCTGAAACAGTCACTAATATTGGATGTCCCATTCATTTTCAATAATTAGGTATTCTGTACTTCATATTCACACAATCAAATAAATCTTAGTGGCATTCAGTCCCTTTTATATTTGTCAAAGTCTAACATATGCAGGGTTTCCTCTGGTAACATTTCCCGGTGGGGGCCTGCCACGCTTGTAAATTTCCTGCCACTCTATGAGGAAATATAAATTTAAGGAAAAAATATTAAAGGGTACCTGTGGTGGTCATAAAAAAAAAAAAAAGATATTATATTGAGCCCCTGTCTCACGTTCTAGTTCAAGTTTAAGTTGAAATTCATGTTCAAAGCAATTTGATATAAATCCATTGCTGATGTGCTGGTTCAGCTATGTCAGCAAAACATGAGTGCAGCCATACTAGCGGCTACATGGCCTGCCAGGACGCTTCCTGTGACGTAATAAAGTGGGCACCGCGATCTGGATCAGTATTGGCTGAGCCTGGAGTGCCCGGATGAGCAGTGGCTTTCGGGATATTCAAATTCAAATTCAAACGTTTATTTCAAACTCAGGGTTCATATTAAATGCAGAACTAAAACGAGTAGAAAATAAATAAATAAATGCTTAAATTCAGCGGGTCAACTCGTCTGATCTGAGCTTATAACTGCCGCAACACGGCAGATGATTCGGCTCCTCCCTCGCCACTATACACAGCGGCAGACACTCGGCGCGTTGCGTTGTGTAGGAGGACCAAAATTCAAACGTTTATTTCAAACTCAGGGTTCATATTAAATGCGGAACTAAAACGAGTAGAAAATAAATAAATAAATGCTTAAATTCAGCGGGTCAACTCGTCTGATCTGAGGTCCTAACTGCCGCAACACGGCAGATGATTCGGCTCCTCCCTCACCGCTATACAGAGCGGCAGACACTCGGCGCGTTGCGTTGTGTGTGAGGACCAAAATTCAAACGTTTATTTCAAACTCAGGGTTCATATTAAATGCAGAACTAAAACGAGCAAAAAATAAATAAATGCTTAAATTCAGCGGGTCAACTCGTCTGATCTGAGCTTATAACTGCCGCAACACGGCAGATGATTCGGCTCCTCCCTCGCCGCTATACAAAGCGGCAGACACTCGGCGCTCTTGTAACAACAAACACATACAATGCGATATGGATATCGCAACATGGCGGAATGTAAAGCCTTTGGATGTCTCAATAATAAGCGAAAAAACAAAGATAAACACTTCTTTTGTGTACCCAAACCCAGCTCACCTTGTCTGAAGATCATAGAGGAAAAGTGATTGCGCAATCTCGGAACAGGGCACAGGTGAATCCTTTCAGACGAAATTGCGTTGTGTGTGAGGACCACTTCGTCAATTTAACCCTCAGAAGACCTTTCTGGCTCAAACCTGTAGCCATGTTGGACGAATTCTTCCTCAGAGTCAGAAAATTCAGCCATAATAGAACAAAAACAACGGACTACAGCACCGTAGTCCCGGTGAAACGCTGAGTATTGTCTTTTCAGTAGCAACGGTATGACGTCACTTCCGCATATGTCATGGCGGCGCCCATAGTTTTCATTGGCTGGCCATGCCCGCGGTCCTATTTCAATATATCTCAGGTGGTATATGGCTGGCAACAATTATTTACCCAAATAACAAATACCTTTTCCTAATGTTTTCAAGTTAAATGCGTCTTCACGACCACCACAGGTACGCTTTAAGGAATTATGGTCCACAAGCGCGCACACAAACAACGTGTGTGACCGTCATCCACACGAAGTTCAGAAGTGCCGCGCCTGCATGACCGCACCAGTCACCAGGCAGAGTGTCTCGCTTACATCACTGTCTAAGAGAAACATGAGCTTATTAAAGTGCTTTAAACGTGGAAAAAATTCAGAAGAGGTATGTAAGCAGTGAAGGCATTCATCATGGTTTTAACCCCCTGGTAACGGGAGCAGCAATGGAAGAGTCACTTACAGTTGTGTTCAAAATAATAGCAGTCCCACATCACTAGCAAGATAAATCACTGTTTTTGTTAGAATTTCAACTTCTACACTGTAAGTAAGTTTCTAGAAGGTTTAGTAAAAGTATAGAAAACCAACAGACCCAACAGGCATGACGTGCATGCTGCTGATTCTGTGAAACTGAATCATTAACTGAAAGGGGCGTGTTCAAAAAAATAGCAGTGCTGAGTTCACTTAGTGAGGTCATTGATTCTGTGAAAAAAATAGGTGTTAAACAGGTGGCCCTTATTTAAGGATCAAGGCAACTGACGCTGCATATGTCGGCTGTGCATTTGTCCTTGAAAAACAGAGTAAAATGGGTCGTTCAAGACACTGTTCAGAAGAAGAGCGTTCTTTGATTAAGAAATTAATAAAAGAGGGGAAAACCTATAAAGAAGTGCAGAAAATGATAGGCTGTTCAGCTAAAATGATATCAAACGCTTTAAAATGGCAGCCAAAACCAGAAAGGTGAGGAAGAAAAAGAAAAACGACTATTTGAATGGATCGGAGAATAACCAAACTGGCAAAGGCTCAGCCAATGATCAGCTCCAGGAGGATCAAGGAAGATCTAAGGTTGCCTGTGAGTACTGTAACAATCAGACAACGTCTATGTGAAGCCAAGCTACCAGCAAGAAGCCCCCACAAAGTCCCATCGTTAAAAAAAAAGACGTGCTGAAGCGGTTACAATTTGCATTGACTGGCCTAAAAAGAAATGGCGTAATATTTTGTGGACTGATGAGAGTAAGATTGTTCTTTTTGGGTCTAAGGGCCACAGACAGTTTGTCAGATGTCCTGCAAACACTGAATTCAAGCCACAGTACACAGTGAAGATGGTGAAGCATGGAGGTGCAAGCATCATGATATGGGGATGTTTCTTGTACTATGGTGTTGGTCCTATTTATTGCATACCAGGGATCATGGATCAGTTTGAGTACATCAGAATACTGGAAGAAGTCATGTTGCCGTATGCTGAAGAGGAAATGCCTTTGAAATGGGTGTTTCAACAAGACAATGACCCCAAACACACTAAAGACAGATGTCAACACTGCTATTTTTTGAACGTTATATTTCTTGACTTTCTGTAAAATATTATCAAATTCAATTACTTTTTCCAATTTTCTTGCTTTGAAATAGAATGTGCAGTGTCCCCAATGCATTTGTGTTCATTAAAATACAATTTATTTGAAGAATTTTGACGTTTATTCACATTTTTCAACACACTGCTATTATTTTGAACACAACTGTAGCTAACAGGTGTGGTTAGGAGCTCGAGTAGGATCACTGTCTTCTTTTTGATTATTAGTTTTTTGTTTTTCTTATTTCAAACAAGAATGAAAAGGAACTGTTTTTACCTTTACCTTAGTTAATATTAATTAACTAATTTATGTTCACTATTATGTGCCTGGCAAGTTAAGATGACCGAAATTCACGAAGTCAGTGACTTTAATCCGTCAGCAGCCTTCAGACAAACTAAACATGCCAACATTTGGATTTCAAAATAAGGGAGGTTTTTCCTGCTGTCTGGGTGGTGAGGAGATTTCTAAAAAAACAAAAAAAAACAAAAAAAAAAACAAAACTATAAATATATAGAAATATTATAACAGAAATAACTGCATCTTTGGTCATTTAAGTTAATTTAATTCATTAAATACATTTTTTTCTTTGAAATCAGAGTTAAATTACTGTTCTGTTAAAATTATAACATAAAATTATGTTATTGTTCTGCAAATTTTTGGTCAAAAATGTAAATTGTAATAAGGAAAAAGTTAAAAAAAATGACATCTGTTTCAAATTTATTAAAAAACAGTAATTTTATTTTAAAATAGACAAAAATTAGCCATAAAATAATCCACAAACTTATAACAAAGTCTCAAATGGACAAGAAAAGTCAGTTTTACAAGAGGAAATTACAAATTTGAGGAACATGATTTCAACTTTAGATAGATTTACAGCGAAAAGTAGAAAACTATAAGAAAATTGTTATAAATTTTGGAGAAAAACCTCAAACCTTCAAGACTGAAATCATTACTCAAGTTTTTAAGTGGATGCTCTTTGTACCCTTAACTCAGAAATTTTTGGTTATCTACTTTTAATTATTAAGTTCAAAGCACTGCTTTTACACAAGTAGAATTTCTGGCTACTATACCCACCTGATCATATAATTTAAGTATGCATGAGTACATTACTATAATGAATGTTTTTTTCCCCTTCCCTACTCTCTCAATGGAAAAAAAAAAAAGAAACACTAGAATAAAAATACAAAAACTACACATATTTTTGTCATTTATGTAAACCATAACAAAAAAATTCTGCAGGGCAAAACATAACACTTGATATTTTATAACCTGTTTGTATACCACCACAGACAGAGAGAGAACCTGAATTAGACACAGCTCTGAGAGGGCAAGATGAGACAGAAGAGAAGAGCCAAGGAGAGGAAAGTGTTCAGGCAGAGGAAGGAGAGAAGGACGACACCACTAAAAAGTCCAAACACATGACGTCTGGGTGGGACCCCAGCTGGCCCAATATTCCAACATTCAAGCCTCGGTTGTACAGTACTTCAAATAGTAAGTTCCATATACAAAGTTACTGTGCAAAATTAAAAAAGAAAGAAATAGTATAAAATTAACATATTCTGGTTACAACAGTGTCATGTGTTTTCTGCCCCCTCGGAAAAATATGTTGCCACCGCGCCAAGGTCTTTAAGCCAGAGGAAACACTGACGTGTGATTGCCTACATATAGGTTACAACTCTTTGTATTCTACTTTCAAACACAGCCTACATTTGGGCCTGTAAAGCCTAATTATGATACCTTCAGACAGGAATACTTGCGTTCTACGGGCAATGCACTAGTTGATCTTAAATACAACTGTTTATTTTGTAAAACTGGATTTTCAAAATTTATTTTCATAACATTTTTTTTAAGTCCACTCCCAACAAGGTCAGTGCAGACATTTTTTCATGTGCACAAATGTTTTCTACGTGGTGTGTATATGCTTATAAGAGCCTGATCATTCTGTTCAATTTATTTATTTTTACGAAAAACCACATTTGGTGTAAAACTTCTTGAATGTACTATTGTTGGACCAGCAATTCCATCAGAAACACAGCACGGCATAAATGACAAAGGAGTATTTTTTTGCTGCTCTTGACCAACAGAGAAATATGAACATACTGGCAACATTAAACTTAGATCTCCTTTAAGAGATAAAAATAACACTTTTATAAGCTTAAGAGGCAAATTTACAAGAAAAAAATGCAAATCTATTAAAAAAAAAACATATTGCAAATTTTGAGAAAATGAGAAAAACCTGACACCTTCATGAGAAATAAATCTAATTTACAAGAAAAAATTTAGAGATTTCCTTGTAAATTAGGTACCCAACAAGGTACAGAAATGGTCCTCAAGGTAGAAAATATTCTAATTAAAGGTCCAAATCTTATGACCATGAAGGGTCCATAATTGTGCTTTTAACAAGGTTGGGTGTAGACAGAGCTCCGGCTAACTCGAGTGCATCATTCACTTTTTTCATAAACACTCAGCTTCTAATTTATAACTGAGGTAGATTAGTTAGGTTGACCACATACAGTGGATAGAAAAAGTCTACACACCCTGTCAAATGCCAGGTTTTTATGATGTAAAAAAATTAGACCAAGATAAATCATTTCAAAACATTTTCCACCATTAATGTGACCTATAACCTGAACAACCCAATTGAAAAACAAACTGAAATCTTATAAGGGGAAAAATAAAAAATAAAAACTTGCAATAACCTAGTTGCATAAATATGCACACCCTTAAACTAATACTTTGTTGCAGCACATTTGGCTTTTATTACAGCACTCAGTCTTTTTGGGTAGGAGTCTATCAACGTGGCACATCTTCATGTGGCAATATTTGCCCACTCTTCTTTGCAAAAATGGGCATCTCCTGTGCACAGCCCTCTTCAGATCACCCCACAGATGTTCGATCAGATTCAGGTCTGGACTCTGGCTGGGCCCTTCCAAAACCTTAATCTTCTTCTGGTGAAGCCATTTTTTTGTTGATTTGGATGTGTGCTTTGGGTCATTGTAGTGCTGAAAGATGAAGTTCCTCTTCATCTTCAGCTTTCTAGCAGAAGCCTGAAGGTTCTGTGCCAATACTGACTGGTATTTGGAACTGTTCATAATTCCCTCCACCTTGACTAAGGCCCCAGTTCCAGCTGAAGAAAAACAGCCCCAAAGCATGATGCTGCCACCACCATGCTTCACTGTAGGTATGGTGTTCTTTTGATGATGACCAGTGTTGTGTTTGCGCCAAATATACCTTTTGGAATTATGGCCAGAAAGTTCAACCTTGGTTTTATCGGACCATAACACATTTTCCCACATGTGTTTGGGAGAGTTCAAAAGTCTTTTTACAAAATGTAGCCAGGGCTTGGATGTTTTTCTACATAAGATAAGGCTTCCGTCTTGCCACCCTAGACAGGAGATTGTTGTCACATGTACTAAACAGCCAGTACTTGCCAGAAATTCCTGCAGCTCCTTCAATGCTGTTGTCAGCCTCTTGGCAGCCTCTCTGCCCACTTTTCTTCTCGTCTTTTCATCAATTTTGGAGGGACGTCCAGTTCTCGGTAATGTCACTGCTGTGCCATATTTTCGCCACTTGATGATGACTGTCTTCACTGTGTTCCATGGTATATTTAATGCCTTGGAAATTCTTTTGTACCTTTCTCCTGACTGATACCTTTGAACAATGAGATCCCTCTGATGCTTTGGAAGCTCTTTGCAGACCATGGCTTGTGCTGTAAGATATCACTACAAAAATGTCAGGAAAAGCCTACTAGAACAGCTGAACTTTATCTGGGGTTAATCAGAGGCACTTTAAATGGTGGCAGGTGTGTGCTGACTCCCATTTAACATGAGTTTGAATGTGATTGGTTAATTCTGAACACAGCCACATCTCCAGTTATAATAGGGTGTGCATATTTATGTAACCAAGTTTTTTATTGTTTTTTATTTTTTCCCTTAGAAGATTTTAGTTTGTTTTTCAATAGGGTTGTACAGGTTATAGGTCACATTAATGGTGGAAAAAGTTTTGAAATGATTTATCTTGGTCTCATTTTTTTACATCACAAAAACCTGGCATTTGAACAGGGGTGTGAAGACTTTTTATATCCACTGTATTTGTTTGAGGAAGAAACAAGGGTAAAGAAGATACAGTACAACCAGAAAGCCAATGATGGAGTAGCTCATTCTGGCCTGATGAAATCACCCTGAGAGTGCTCAGCTCTCCTGACCCATTTGCAGATCACTGTGCATGAGTCCGTCAAACATTGGGGAAAGAGGAGTAACGATTTTAATGAAATCATAAATGCCCAGATCTCCTGACAATGACCTTGACCTCAATCTGGTTGCAGACCAACCTGAGGATCACCGGCCCTCATTTATCAAAAGTGTGTAGACTATCTTGCCTACAGGATTTCCAGCACAGTGGAACATAAGACAGCAAGAACAGAAACTTTTCCGAAGTAGAAACTGACATTATTATGAGAAGTGAAAAAAATAACAAAATAGTATAGTCTGTAAACCTCAAAAGTTACTTTAAATATAAAAGAACCACACTCGGGAGGAGATCAGTCCTGCACAGCATTGCTGGTTTGATCAGCTGAGCTCCATCTAAAGATTATAATCTAAGTCTGTATGGTTTGACTTTGATGATTGTTTGATTAAATGCTGTCCATTTTGTCATTTTAAAGTATACTTGTCAAAATTTGTCAAACAAGAAATATTGAAAGAACAAAGAGTACACAGAGTTTCTCATCTTACATCATGCTTTATTCTTAATGATGAGGACTGTGGCTGCCTATGTAGCTTTTGTGGTAAAGGTCAGTGGCCATGTGAATGAAGAGGATACAGACAAGAATAAACCACCTTGTCTCACCAGCTGTCTCATCTCAGTAATGGTGATGAAGGGTTAAAAGCTTTAACATGTTAGTCTATGACATCAGAGAGCTTTAAGTACATGTTTCCAATTAGACAAATGAAGTTCCTCAAAATGTGAGCACTGATTTTTGAGGACCAATTGGCACTTTGAAAATTTCTAAAAACACCCCCATTGTTAACCTGCTATCCCCCAACCCCATCCCCATTATTAGTACAAGGATAGTTTATACAGTACAAATGCACATGTCAGTGTCTTCTTTACTCATTGATCCTTTTCTGCTGCTGAAGAAGCATACAAATGATTTTTTCCCCCTCAGTAATGATGAGGGAGGGGAGGTTGTAAATTTTTATCTGTTTTCTTATAAATGTGCAGCTTTTTCTTGTCATGTTGCAACTTTTTCATGCAAGTTTGTAGCTATTCTTGCAAATGTATGACTTTTTTCTTGGAAATGTATTTTTCATTATTTGATTTCTTCTCATGAATTTATAATCCTTTTTTTTCTTATGAATGTGGGACTTGCTTATGGTAAATTTGCAATTTTTTTTTAAATTGTAAATGAGCATTACTTATATTATTTTTGCACCTTTATTCTTGCAAATTTGAACTTAATTTACATTTGTATCTTGCTTCTGCTAAATACAGTAAGTGATGACTCTCCAACACCGCCCCCACCCTCCCCCTTGTTAAAAAAATAAAGATCTAATTTGGATAAAAGACACAAAAAACTTTAATCTCATCTTTTCTCCAATATTAATTTTTAAAAAGATCCCAGTATGACTACAATAACAAAATACTTTTTGTCAATCTAGACAAAGAAAAAACAAACAGCATGATTTCTTCTGCCATGGCCATATTTTTTATGCTTTACTACTTCTTTTCCAGAAATCCCTGAACTTCACTACTGAATCCATGCTAGATAGACCACTTGTCTCAATGTCCTTATTAATGTAATGAGTCACATTTTCCCCACAGCGAATGCAGACTGCAGCTGTTCCAGTAGTCCCAATTTTGATGACTGATCTGGCTTATCAGGTGGTTTAGCATGATGCCAGACGAGAGAAACTGGGCAGTTACAGAATCAAAGTTTCTGAGATGATTTACACAACTTCCCTCTGTGTACTCACCTGATTTTTAGCTCATTCTGGCAAACCCGAAAGGAGCTAATGCAATGACGTGGTGTCAGTCCGTCCACATTTCATGGGAATTGCTACTCCTCCTAGGCATTTTCCCCAATGCTCACCAAACTCACTCAAAATGATCCTCAGGTGGGCCTGCATCCAAGTTGTCAAGTCAATGTGAAGATCAAAAGGTCAGGAGATCTGGGAACTTGCATGATTTTAGAAAAAAAATCACTCCTCCTCCTAGGCAATTACCTCGATTCTCATGAAATTCACTCACAATGACCCTCTGGTATGCATCCAGGCTGAGGACAAGGTCATTGCAAAGGTCAGAAGATCTGAGCATTTATGACTTCCTGAAAAATGTTACTCCTCATAGGCCATAGCCTTCACTTTATGCACATCCTAGATGGGTCTGTATCTAGGCTGTGCTTACTTGTATTATGTTAAGGGTCAATTTGACCCATTTCGGTTTTTGTGTTGACCAAAGTACGGGTTATCCTTTCTTTTTCTTCATGAAATTTTGTGACTTTTCCTCATCTAGGGTCATGAACTGGTGTGTAAAATCTGGACACTTTGATGTGTAGTGGAATGTATGTGCAGAGTTTGTATACAAAGATGATGTTGCGACACTTTTATGGACACTTTTATATGGGTAAGTAGCTGTACAGATCCAAAATAAACATGCCTCTTTGATGTATTTTTTTTTTCCACAATATCTTTATTGAACCTTTTTTTTTTTTTAACAAACATGATACAAACAAACACTAACACTAAAGTACTACAAAAAAAAAAAAAAAAAAAAAAAAATGCCCTAAAAACACCAACAACCACCAACAAAATCAAGTCTTCAACAATGCTCCTCTGTTTAGTCTAGACAATCCAATACATTAGTATACATATTATGTTCACCAGTTTGGAATTTACAAGGTCCACACACATCATTCACCTTCTTCTTCAAGAGTTATGTTTAAATTTTTTACATAATCAATAAAAGGTCTCCATATATTCTCAAACACAATTTCCTTTGATTTCAGTATATATGTTATTCTTTCTAATGGAAGGTTTGTTAACATCTGTCTTAACCACTGAGTCACATCTGGTCTATGAGTCTTTTTCCATAATAGTGCAATACATTTTTTGGCATTAAGCAAACTGAGGTCTATGAATGTTCTTTCACTTTTATTGAAATTATGCTTTTCTGGGTACAGACCCAACAAAAACAGTTTAGGATTCAATATGATTTGTTTTGAGATTATTTTTTCAATTGTTACCCTCACCTCTTCCCAAAACATTCTTATTAATCTACATTCCCATAAACAATGAAATAGGGTTCCTTTACTTTCCATGCATTTTGTGCATGTATCTGGTATATTTTTGTTATATCTATTTAACTCCTCCGGTGTAACATACATCCGCATTAACCATTTGAAATGTATCAATTTAAGGCGTGCATTTATTGATTTGGTTTGAGCTTCTGTACAAGCCAATTCCCATTGTTCCTCTGAAATTTCAGTTTGCAGATCTTCTTTCCAGTAGTTTAATCTTTTCAGTGAATTTTCACTTGAAGATAGTGTCAATGAGTTATAAAACTCTGAAATAATACCCTTTCTTTTACTATCTTTCATCATCATTTTTTCCAAGGATGAATAAATAGGTCGAGTGAGAGCTTTATTTTGATTTGATCGAATAAAGTTTCTAAGTTGAAGATATTTAAAAAAATGTGTTCTATTGAGATTAAATTTGATCCTCAGCTCTTCAAAAGACATTATGTTGTCTGCACATGGCAAATATAAATCCTGAATCTTTTGTATCCCTTTTAAATTCCATACTTTAAATACAGCGTCCGCTCTCCCTGGTTTAAAATATTGATTACCCCATATTGGACTAAATTGTGACAATAACTGTGGTTCTTTTAAATAGTTTTTAGCTTCACACCATATTTTGATCATATGCTTTACAAATGGATTTTTAACTTGTTTTTGTAATTTTTTTGCCGAATCTGAGTATATGAATATGGGAAGAGGTAAAGGTAAATTGTATGATTCCATTTCAGTCCAGTGAGGGAGATCATTTGATGAAAAATAATATGTCATAGACCTCAGTTGTGCCGACCAATAATACAACATAAAATTTGGACATTTCAGACCTCCACGATCAAATGGTAAATATAATAAAGACAAACGTAATCTAGCCCTCCTGTTGTTCCATATAAATTCCACTAACTTTTTTTTATTCTTGAGAATAGATCTAAAGGTGGTGATAAGGGAATGTATTGAAATAAATAAAGTATTTTAGGTAAAGTATTACTTTTAAGTATATTGATTCTCCCGATCATCGACATTGGTAGTGACATCCATCTCTGAGTTAACTCATTGATATCTGACATTAAGGCTTCATAGTTGACACTGGCGACTGATTCTAGCTTAGGCATAATTTGGATTCCTAAATATTTAAACTGATTTACAACATTGAATTGATTTACCTCAGGGGCTGGGTAATTTCTCTGGGTCTCATTTAGCATTAATATTGAAGATTTAGTTTTATTTATTTTATATCCTGATATTTCCCCAAAATTCTTTATTAAATTCAACAAGGTTGGAATTGATTTTTTTAGATTCGACATAAACAAAATTATATCATCGGCGTACAGGGAGATTTTATGTTCTGTTGGTCCAACTTTAATTCCATATATTTGTGAATGTAAACGTATCGCTATCGCTAAAGGTTCAATTGCCATAGTAAACAGTAAAGGTGAAAGTGGACAGCCTTGTCGACATCCTCTATTGATTTTTATTGGTTTTGAAATATTGTTATTTGTTAGGATTTCTGCTGTAGCATTATTGTATATTATTTGAACCCATTTTATGAAATTATTTCCAAGTCCAAACCTTTGTAGGACTTCAAAAAGAAAGGGCCATTCAACTCTATCAAAGGCCTTTTCGGCGTCCAATGATAGGAGAGCTGTATCCGGTGCTTCTTTATTAAAATAAATAATATTAAATAGTCTTCTTACATTATGGAAGCCTTGTCTACCCTTTATAAAGCCATTCTGATCTCGATTAATAATATTTGGTAAAATTTCTTGTATTCGTCTTGCTAAAATTTTACAGATTATCTTAAGGTCGGCGTTTAATAGGCTTATTGGTCTCATATTTTCACATTTATTAGAGGGCTTACCTGGTTTTGGCAGCAGTATAATTAAGGCATTATTTATGTATGATGGTAAATTATTATTTTGAAATGCTTCTAAAACCATTTCCAAAAAAGGTTTTATTAATTTATTCTTAAATTTTTTATAAAGGTCAACTGGAAGACCATCTGGTCCTGCACTTTTTCCTGATTTCATATTATCAATGGCTAGCCCAACTTCTTCTTGACTAATTTTAGACTCCAATATCTCCCTGTTTTCATTTGGAATACACGGTATAGATAGTTCGTTCAAAAACCCATTTAGTTTTGTTAAATCAGGTTCATTTTTGGTATCATATAATTTTTCATAGTAATCTCTAAAGGCTCTATTAATTTCTAAAGGATCTATAACTACCTGTCCATTACTTATAATACTGGTAATTGGTGTTTTAATTTCCAATTGTTTAATCTGCCATGCTAATAATTTTCCTGATTTTTCACCTTGTTCATAAAAAGATTGTTTCAATCTTAGAAGACTCGAGGCAGCTCTATTCGCTGATTTTTTGTCGTATTCAGCTCTCAAAATCAGTAATTCATTCTCCAACCTTGGGTCACTTCCTGCATACACTTTTTCCTGAAGACTTTTTATTTTATGTTCCAATTTAGCTCTCTCCTCTCGAGTCTTCTTAGATTTTGATCCTGTATAACTAATAATATGTCCCCTAATAAAAGCTTTGAAAGCCTCCCACTTTACACATGCTGAAGTTTGTGTAGTATTGATGTCAAAGAACTCGTCTATCTGTTTTTCTATATACTTGACAAATTCCTCATCCTGAAGCCATTTATGCTGAAATTGCCATCTACCTGATTCCTTTGTCAATTTTTTATCTACATATATTAGACAACAGGGTGCATGATCAGAGATCACGATGTTATCATAAAAGCAGTTTTGAATCTTGGACCTTAATTCTGTGGAAATCAAAAAATAATCAATACGTGAGAATGTCTTGTAGGTACTGGAATAACAAGAATAGGCTTTAACTTGTGGTTTCATTTCTCTCCATATATCTAACAATCTCAATTCTTTCATAAAATGATTAATAGTCATCCTACATCCAATGTGCGTACAATCCAGTCCTGTTGATCTATCCACACCTGGATTCAATGTACAATTAAAATCCCCTGCTATTACATGTTGCCCTGTAAGTGATGATAAGATGAGAAATAAATTAGCAAAGAACTTCTGATCATCTATATTGGGACCATATAAGTTCACAAGATTTATATTTTCTAATAGCAAAGAACCTTGAATGATTACATATCTTCCAAATTTGTCTCCAATTACATTTTTCACCTGAAAAGGAACTGATTTATGTATGAGAGTCATAACTCCCCTGGCTCGGGATGAAAATGAAGAGGTGAATACACTTCCCTGCCATCTACTCCTAATTCTTTTAACATCCTCCTCTATCAGATGAGTTTCTTGTAAAAACACAATTCTTGAACCCATGTCCTTTATTTTATTCATAACTTGTTTAAGTTTTTTAAATTTTGTAGACCTCTGCAATTCCATGAAGTTAAATTAAGATTAACACTTTGGTCCATGATCAATAGAGAGTTTAGGATTACCTTGCAGTGTAAACATGCTCATACAGAGAAGCAAAAACATGAGTGGTTGAACATTCATCCTACAAACTACACACAAACAAATTTCCCCTTCCCACACTTGTGGCAAACCCCCCAAAATCAAAAGAAAAATTCTGTCTCCCGATATAGCCATCGACCGTTCCACACCCACGGGGAACAGCCTAAGCCACTCCTTCTTCATCCTCCCAATCACCCTAACTCTACTGCTTTTAATGACGTAACATTAACTCTCCTCTGTAGTTTTCCAACTTAACTCCAAAATTTTTAACAACTTTGTACATCATAGTTTTTTTTTTGTTTGTTTTGTTTTTGTTTTGTTTTTTAATATATAATACAATCTATATTTTGTAAACTTACTATTTACTTCAAGTCAGTCAGATGCCTGTGCAAATGCTTAATTATTCTACCTTATATTTTGTTCATGCTTAGCTCCCACCAGTCTCTTCTTCTTTGATCTTCTTGATGAACTCCTGCGCCTCCTCTGGGGTCTTGAAGATGTGGGTTCTGCCCTCATACGTGGTCAGCAGTCTCGCAGGATAGATTACACCATGACGAATCCCAAGGTTGCGCAGCTCCTTACGTATGGGATCAAACTGCTTCCTCAATTGCTGGATTCCTGTGGCCAAATCTGGGTAGAACCGCACCTGCTGGTCCTGGTGTTTAATCTCTCCTTTAGCACGTGCAGCGTTGAAGATCTTCATCCTGTCTCTGTTGCTAAGAAACTTCATAATTAAGGTCCTCGGCGGTCCCTTATCTCTCCGTGGGCCAATACGATGTGCTTTTTCCAGAACCACTGCTGATTGCAACTCCTCGCTGCCCAGCACCTCCGGAATCCACTTTTCCAGAAAGGAACATACGTCCCGACCTTCTGATTCCTCTGGAAGACCCACCAGCCTCAAATTATTCTGTCTCGACCGAGATTCCAAATCCAAAATATTATCTTCCAGAGATTTATTTTTTTTTTCCAAAGTGCGCACCTTTAATTGAAGACGGGTGACGTCATCTTCAGCACTAGCGAGACGGAGCTCCATCTGCGCCGTTCGTTCTACACAGTCACCCAATTCCTTTCTTATTCCTTCCAACGCTGTCATAATCCCATCAAATCTAGAGGAAAAGTCCGCTCTCATTGAACTCATGGCAGCCATCAGCGCATCTGCGCCATTCCCCGCAGACATCGCACCGCCGCCAGCCTCCTCCGCCATATATGGAGTTTTGTTTGCTGCGTCACAGACCTGAAAGTCCGTTAATTTGGACTGTTTCGGCGGCTCGCTTTTTCCTTTTCCTGGTTTTCCAGCCTTAGGCTTCGCCGACATATCCTCGCCCAAATGCTGGGATACGTTCTGTCCCAAATGAGAGAGTTATTTGCCGATTTTTTTTCTCCAGGAGCAGAGCAGAGCGAGACACGTCCGTCCTACGTGGCAGCCATAACCGGAAGTGCTCTTTGATGTATTTTATTTTGAGTGCCCAGTTAATTGTATTTTGACTGCCAGAGACCCAGGTGTGTGTCAAGGAGGAACTTTCTCTCCCTTGTCCTTGTCACTTTTCTCATGCCATCTCTTTGACAAACACACCAAAAATGAGCTCCAGAAGGTTTACAGCTGAAGAAGCTTCATCACATATTTTGAACTGGAATAGTGACGCAGAGGAAGAGATTTCAGAGACTGAGGACAATGTAACTGATGATCCAGATTGTTAATTTTCCGACGATGAGGAGGATTCAGAGGATGAGCTTGCCGTTGTGTCTCCATCGGATGAAAGCCAAGGAATGCAGCAATCATCATCCACAGAGGGGACATGGGCATCTAAAGATGGTAATATAAAATGGTCAACATCACCACACCAAAGCCGAAGTAGACTGTCATCTTCCAATGTCATCAAAATGACTCCCGGTCCTACAAGATTTGCTGTCACACGAGTTGATGATATTCAATCAGCATTTCAGCTCTTCATATCCCCACCAATAGAGAAGATTATACTGGAAATGACCAACTTGGAGGGGAGCCGTGTATTTCAGGAGAAATGGAAGCCACTGGATCAGACTGACTTGCATGCTTACATTGGAATTCTGGTATTAGCTGGAGTGTACAGGTCAAAAGGAGAAGCAACTGCAAGTCTATGGGATGAAGAGTATGGAAGGCCAATCTTTCGAGCAACAATGTCTCTGGAGACATTTCACATGATATCTCGTGTGATCCGATTTGACAACCGTGACACCAGAGCTGGTCGACGTGAAAGAGACAAACTAGCTGCGTTTAGAGATGTATGGGATAAATGGGTTGAAATTCTACCTTTGTTGCACAATCCTGGTCCCCATGTTACTGTAGATGAGCGCCTTGTACCATTCAGGGGGCGCTGTCCTTTCAGACAATGCATGCCCAACAAGCCTGCCAAGTATGGCATCAAAATGTGGGTAGCCTGTGATGCAAAATCTAGCTATGCATGGAATATGCAAGTGTATACTGGAAAGCTACCTGGAGGAGCATCTGAGAAGAATCAGGGGATGCGTGTGGTGCTGGAGATGAGTGAAGGGTTGCAAGGTCATAACATCACATGTGACAACTTCTTTACATCCTACTGCCTTGGAGATGAACTTCAGAAGAGAAAGCTGACTATGTTGGGAACAGTCAGAAGAAATAAGCCAGAACTTCCCAGTGAAATTCTGAAGATGCAGGGCAGACCTCTGCATTCCTCAATATTTATTTTCACTTAGAAAGCAGCAGTTGTTTCATACTGCCTAAAGAGAAACAAGAATGTTCTTGTAATGAGCACAATGCTCACAGATGCATCTCTGAGCACAAGAGAAGACATGAAGCCACAAATGATCCTGGACTACAACTCCACCAAAGGAGGAGTTGACAATCTGGATAAAGTCACAGCAACATACAGCTGCCAGCGCAAGACTGCCCGTTGGCCCTTGGTGATTTTCTACAACATTGTTGATGTGTCTGCTTACAATGCCTATGTCTTGTGGACTGAAATCAACCAGCAATGGAATGCCGGCAGATTGTACCAACGTCGGCTTTTCCTGGAAGAACTCGGCAAAGCACTTGTCACTCCCAAGATCCAGAGGCGAGCCAGGCCAGCTCGATCCCCAGCAGCTGCAGCTGTCATTGAAAAGGTCAAGGTCAGGTCATCCAACCAATCTGCAATGGAGCCAGTGGACACAGGTGTAAAGAAACGGAAAAGATGCCAGGTCTGTCCCTCCCGAGAGGACAGTAAAACAAGTACCTCTTGTGTGAAATGCAAGAATTACATCCGCAGAAGGCACACAGTTACATTCTGTCCATCATGTGGTGAGCATTGAAAATGTTGAACATTGAAAATGTGAGAAAAAGGGACAAGTTAAATGAAAAAAAAATGCAGAGGGAAAAACTTGAACAAAATAGTTCTTAAATATAGTGTTGAAATTAAAAATGTATTGTTATGTCTCTTTTATAAATGTTTATATAATCTAAAATAAAGTTGTTATTGGTTTAACCTGTTTTTTTGACTGTTTTGAGTGGATTTACACAGTACGGGTCAAAATGACCTGCAACATAATCAATGTAATTTTTTTTCAACATAATACAAGGGTTAAGAAAAAGGTCAATGGTCAGGAGATCTGAGCACCGCCGGGGTGATTTTGTCAGGCTGGAATGAGCTACTCCGTCAGTGATGTTTGGTTAAGTAATTATTATTAAACTATATACAGTGGGGAAAATAAGTATTGAACACATCAACATTTTTCTCAAACATATTTCTGATGGAGCCATTGACCTGAGATCTTCTCCAGATATCAGTAACAACCCAAGTAATCCATACATACAAAGAAATCAAGGCAACTGTGTTCACAAAACAAATTATGTTTAATAAAGTGGAATGACAGCGAATAAGTATTGAACACACTTGGTGAAATTCATTTAATATTTAGTAGAAAAGCCCTTGTTGACTTCCGGTTATGGCTGCCACGTAGGACGGACGTGTCTCGCTCTGCTCTGCTCCTGGAGAAAAAAATCGGCAAATAACTCTCTCATTTGGGACAGAACGTATCCCAGCATTTGAGCGAGGATATGTCGGCGAAGCCTAAGGCTGGAAAACCAGGAAAAGGAAAAAGCGAGCCGCCGAAACAGTCCAAATTAACGGACTTTCAGGTCTGTGACGCAGCAAACAAGGCTCCATATATGGCGGAGGAGGCGGGCGGCGGTGCGATTTCTGCGGGGAATGGCGCAGATGCGCTGATGGCTGCCATGAGTTCAATGAGAGCGGACTTTTCCTCTAGATTTGATGGGATTATGACAGCGTTGGAAGGAATAAGAAAGGAATTGGGTGACTGTGTAGAACGAACGGCGCAGATGGAGCTCCGTCTCGCTAGTGCTGAAGATGACGTCACCCGTCTTCAATTAAAGGTGCGCACTTTGGAAAAAAAAAATAAATCTCTGGAAGATAATATTTTGGATTTGGAATCTCGGTCGAGACAGAATAATTTGAGGCTGGTGGGTCTTCCAGAGGAATCAGAAGGTCGGGACGTATGTTCCTTTCTGGAAAAGTGGATTCCGGAGGTGCTGGGCAGCGAGGAGTTGCAATCAGCAGTGGTTCTGGAAAAAGCACATCGTATTGGCCCACGGAGAGATAAGGGACCGCCGAGGACCTTAATTATGAAGTTTCTTAGCAACAGAGACAGGATGAAGATCTTCAACGCTGCACGTGCTAAAGGAGAGATTAAACACCAGGACCAGCAGGTGCGGTTCTACCCAGATTTGGCCACAGGAATCCAGCAATTGAGGAAGCAGTTTGATCCCGTACGTAAGGAGCTGCGCAACCTTGGGATTCGTCATGGTGTAATCTATCCTGCGAGACTGCTGACCACGTATGAGGGCAGAACCCACATCTTCAAGACCCCAGAGGAGGCGCAGGAGTTCATCAAGAAGATCAAAGAAGAAGAAGAGACTGGTGGGAGCTAAGCATGAACAAAATATAAGGTAGAATAATTAAGCATTTGCACAGGCATCTGACTGACTTGAAGTAAATAGTAAGTTTACAAAATATAGATTGTATTATATATTAAAAAAAAAACAAAAACAAAACAAACAAAAAAAAAAAACTATGATGTACAAAGTTGTTAAAAATCTTGGAGTTAAGTTGGAAAACTACAGAGGAGAGTTAACGTTACGTCATTAAAAGCAGTAGAGTTAGGGTGATTGGGAGGATGAAGAAGGAGTGGCTTAGGCTGTTCCCCGTGGGTGTGGAACGGTCGATGGCTATATCGGGAGACAGAATTTTTCTTTTGATTTTGGGGGGTTTGCCACAAGTGTGGGAAGGGGAAATTTGTTTGTGTGTAGTTTGTAGGATGAATGTTCAACCACTCATGTTTTTGCTTCTCTGTATGAGCATGTTTACACTGCAAGGTAATCCTAAACTCTCTATTGATCATGGACCAAAGTGTTAATCTTAATTTAACTTCATGGAATTGCAGAGGTCTACAAAATTTAAAAAAACTTAAACAAGTTATGAATAAAATAAAGGACATGGGTTCAAGAATTGTGTTTTTACAAGAAACTCATCTGATAGAGGAGGATGTTAAAAGAATTAGGAGTAGATGGCAGGGAAGTGTATTCACCTCTTCATTTTCATCCCGAGCCAGGGGAGTTATGACTCTCATACATAAATCAGTTCCTTTTCAAGTGAAAAATGTAATTGGAGACAAATTTGGAAGATATGTAATCATTCAAGGTTCTTTGCTATTAGAAAATATAAATCTTGTGAACTTATATGGTCCCAATATAGATGATCAGAAGTTCTTTGCTAATTTATTTCTCATCTTATCATCACTTACAGGGCAACATATAATAGCAGGGGATTTTAATTGTACATTGAATCCAGGTGTGGATAGATCAACAGGACTGGATTGTACGCACATTGGATGTAGGATGACTATTAATCATTTTATGAAAGAATTGAGATTGTTAGATATATGGAGAGAAATGAAACCACAAGTTAAAGCCTATTCTTGTTATTCCAGTACCTACAAGACATTCTCACGTATTGATTATTTTTTGATTTCCACAGAATTAAGGTCCAAGATTCAAAACTGCTTTTATGATAACATCGTGATCTCTGATCATGCACCCTGTTGTCTAATATATGTAGATAAAAAATTGACAAAGGAATCAGGTAGATGGCAATTTCAGCATAAATGGCTTCAGGATGAGGAATTTGTCAAGTATATAGAAAAACAGATAGACGAGTTCTTTGACATCAATACTACACAAACATCAGCATGTGTAAAGTGGGAGGCTTTCAAAGCTTTTATTAGGGGACATATTATTAGTTATACAGGATCAAAATCTAAGAAGACTCGAGAGGAGAGAGCTAAATTGGAACATAAAATAAAAAGTCTTCAGGAAAAAGTGTATGCAGGAAGTGACCCAAGGTTGGAGAATGAATTACTGATTTTGAGAGCTGAATACGACAAAAAATCAGCGAATAGAGCTGCCTCGAGTCTTCTAAGATTGAAACAATCTTTTTATGAACAAGGTGAAAAATCAGGAAAATTATTAGCATGGCAGATTAAACAATTGGAAATTAAAACACCAATTACCAGTATTATAAGTAATGGACAGGTAGTTATAGATCCTTTAGAAATTAATAGAGCCTTTAGAGATTACTATGAAAAATTATATGATACCAAAAATGAACCTGATTTAACAAAACTAAATGGGTTTTTGAACGAACTATCTATACCGTGTATTCCAAATGAAAACAGGGAGATATTGGAGTCTAAAATTAGTCAAGAAGAAGTTGGGCTAGCCATTGATAATATGAAATCAGGAAAAAGTGCAGGACCAGATGGTCTTCCAGTTGACCTTTATAAAAAATTTAAGAATAAATTAATAAAACCTTTTTTGGAAATGGTTTTAGAAGCATTTCAAAATAATAATTTACCATCATACATAAATAATGCCTTAATTATACTGCTGCCAAAACCAGGTAAGCCCTCTAATAAATGTGAAAATATGAGACCAATAAGCCTATTAAACGCCGACCTTAAGATAATCTGTAAAATTTTAGCAAGACGAATACAAGAAATTTTACCAAATATTATTAATCGAGATCAGAATGGCTTTATAAAGGGTAGACAAGGCTTCCATAATGTAAGAAGACTATTTAATATTATTTATTTTAATAAAGAAGCACCGGATACAGCTCTCCTATCATTGGACGCCGAAAAGGCCTTTGATAGAGTTGAATGGCCCTTTCTTTTTGAAGTCCTACAAAGGTTTGGACTTGGAAATAATTTCATAAAATGGGTTCAAATAATATACAATAATGCTACAGCAGAAATCCTAACAAATAACAATATTTCAAAACCAATAAAAATCAATAGAGGATGTCGACAAGGCTGTCCACTTTCACCTTTACTGTTTACTATGGCAATTGAACCTTTAGCGATAGCGATACGTTTACATTCACAAATATATGGAATTAAAGTTGGACCAACAGAACATAAAATCTCCCTGTACGCCGATGATATAATTTTGTTTATGTCGAATCTAAAAAAATCAATTCCAACCTTGTTGAATTTAATAAAGAATTTTGGGGAAATATCAGGATATAAAATAAATAAAACTAAATCTTCAATATTAATGCTAAATGAGACCCAGAGAAATTACCCAGCCCCTGAGGTAAATCAATTCAATGTTGTAAATCAGTTTAAATATTTAGGAATCCAAATTATGCCTAAGCTAGAATCAGTCGCCAGTGTCAACTATGAAGCCTTAATGTCAGATATCAGTGAGTTAACTCAGAGATGGATGTCACTACCAATGTCGATGATCGGGAGAATCAATATACTTAAAAGTAATATTTTACCTAAAATACTTTATTTATTTCAATACATTCCCTTATCACCACCTTTAGATCTATTCTCAAGAATAAAAAAAAAGTTAGTGGAATTTATATGGAACAACAGGAGGGCTAGATTACGTTTGTCTTTATTATATTTACCATTTGATCGTGGAGGTCTGAAATGTCCAAATTTTATGTTGTATTATTGGTCGGCACAACTGAGGTCTATGACATATTATTTTTCATCAAATGATCTCCCTCACTGGACTGAAATGGAATCATACAATTTACCTTTACCTCTTCCCATATTCATATACTCAGATTCGGCAAAAAAATTACAAAAACAAGTTAAAAATCCATTTGTAAAGCATATGATCAAAATATGGTGTGAAGCTAAAAACTATTTAAAAGAACCACAGTCATTGTCACAATTTAGTCCAATATGGGGTAATCAATATTTTAAACCAGGGAGAGCGGACGCTGTATTTAAAGTATGGAATTTAAAAGGGATACAAAAGATTCAGGATTTATATTTGCCAGGTGCAGACAACATAATGTCTTTTGAAGAGCTGAGGATCAAATTTAATCTCAATAGAACACATTTTTTTAAATATCTTCAACTTAGAAACTTTATTCGATCAAATCAAAATAAAGCTCTCACTCGACCTATTTATTCATCCTTGGAAAAAATGATGATGAAAGATAGTAAAAGAAAGGGTATTATTTCAGAGTTTTATAACTCATTGACACTATCTTCAAGTGAAAATTCACTGAAAAGATTAAACTACTGGAAAGAAGATCTGCAAATTGAAATTTCAGAGGAACAATGGGAATTGGCTTGTACAGAAGCTCAAACCAAATCAATAAATGCACGCCTTAAATTGATACATTTCAAATGGTTAATGCGGATGTATGTTACACCGGAGGAGTTAAATAGATATAACAAAAATATACCAGATACATGCACAAAATGCATGGAAAGTAAAGGAACCCTATTTCATTGTTTATGGGAATGTAGATTAATAAGAATGTTTTGGGAAGAGGTGAGGGTAACAATTGAAAAAATAATCTCAAAACAAATCATATTGAATCCTAAACTGTTTTTGTTGGGTCTGTACCCAGAAAAGCATAATTTTAATAAAAGTGAAAGAACATTCATAGACCTCAGTTTGCTTAATGCCAAAAAATGTATTGCACTATTATGGAAAAAGACTCATAGACCAGATGTGACTCAGTGGTTAAGACAGATGTTAACAAACCTTCCATTAGAAAGAATAACATATATACTAAAATCAAAGGAAATTGTGTTTGAGAATATATGGAGACCTTTTATTGATTATGTAAAAAATTTAAACATAACTCTTGAAGAAGAAGGTGAATGATGTGTGTGGACCTTGTAAATTCCAAACTGGTGAACATAATATGTATACTTATGTATTGATTGTCTAGACTAAACAGAGGAGCATTGTTGAAGACTTGATTTTGTTGGTGGTTGTTGGTGTTTTTAGTGCATTTTTTTTTTTTTGTAGTACTTTAGTGTTAGTGTTTGATTGTTTGTATCATGTTTGTTAAAAAAAAAAAAAGGTTCAATAAAGATATTGTGGAAAAAAGAAAAGCCCTTGTTGGTAATAACAGCTTCCAGACGCCTCCTGGAGAAACTAGGTGCAGGCATTGCTCAGGAGTGATTTTAGCCCATTCTTCCACACAAACTGTCTACAAATCTTGAAGGTTCCGTGGGTGTCTTCTATGAACCCTGATCTTCAGTTCATTCCACAGATTTTCAATTGGATTCAGGTCAGGTGACTGACTGGGCCATTCAAGCAGCTTTACTTTCCTTCTCTGGAGCCAGTTGAGAGTTTCCTTGGCTGTGTGTTTGGGATCACTGTCTTGCTCAAATGTCCACCCTCGTTTCATCTTCAGTATCTTGCCAGATGGCAACAGGTTATCAAGGATGTCTCTGTAGATTTGTCCATTCATTTTCCTTCAATTATATGAAGTCTGCCTGTACCATGTGCTGAAAAATAAACACCCCCACACCATGATGCTCCCACCTTCAAACGTCATTGTTAGTATGGGGTTTTGGGGCTGATGTCCAGTGCCATTTCTCCTCCGAACATGCTGTGTGTTGTGGCATCCAAAAAGTTCAATTTTGGTCTCATCTGACCAGACTATATTCTCCCAGTATTTTAATTTTACCGGCTTGCCCAAATGTTGTGCAGCAAACTTTAAATGAGCTTCAGCATGCTTTTTCTTCAACAATGGAGTCTTGCGAGGTGAGCAGGAATAGAGCCCATGTCGGTTGAGTGCATTACTTATTTTTTTTCTTTGCAACAGCAGTACCGTGGAGGTGAACGGGTGTGCTCCGACCAGGTAACATTTATCCTTTTCTCCCTTCCCTCAGCCGTGAGCCCCGGTTTCCTTCAGGTGTGACTCCGGCTGAGTTTACCTCTTTTTCCCGGTGAGTTTGTGCACCTCAGCTGGTGTTTTTTCCCCCAGCTGTTCTTCCTCCTCCTGGTTGTAAGCCCCGCTCTTCTCTGGCACCTTTTCACCCTCGTTATTTGTAAGTGAGTGTTTTTTTTCTGTACGTTTGTCTTTTGTTAATAAATGTGCAAAACCTACAGCGTGCGTTTGGTGTCCTTCGTAGCCCTTAAAAAGGGCGTTTTGACAGTGTTGACAGAAGAACACAGCCTGGGTGTGGACACCAGCTGCTGTGGGTTTTTGCAGTTTGTTTTTTTTTCTTCTTCCTCACATACTATATTTTCCCCTCCCGTTTTTATAGTCCATTTTTTGCGGTATGTCTGGCTACACGGACTACGGGACTTTTGGGCTGGATGAGGAAGAGTGTTGGGCAGCTGGATTGGTGGAGGATATTATTTCGGATGTTCGCCTAACCCACACTCCCGAGCAGGCGCTGCAGGTGTGGAATAGCGTGGCACAGGTGATTGAGGCATACCCCAGCCTGAGGAGCTATCCGGAACTGGCAGATCTCCTCACCTCAGTTTTCCATGCTCAACACCGGCTCCGTGGGCTGGGGGAAGCTCCTTCACCATCCGAACCTGTGCCTTGGAGGAAGCGCTCCTGGGGGTGGAGGTCTCGAGCCCAGGGCCACCATCCAGCTGCAGTCTCGTCTCCCCCCCCCTCCCCGCTGAACTGTGGCCCACAGCCTGCCATATTGGGTACGCAGCTCTCGTGCCTTCCAACGGTCCCAGCGTGGAGGAACTGGAGGAGCGCCGGCGGGTTTTGGCAGTGGAGACTGAGCTCGTCCTGGAATACAAACCATAGCTTCTTCCAGAGGTTATACAGCAGCTGGAGGGAGTTTCATCGGGGGAAGTGGAGTCGGTGCCAATGAATCAGCATTACCGGACTCCGGAGTGTCTTCTGTCTCTGCCTCCTCCCGAGATGATCCCCAACGTGTCTGGAAGAACATCGTCTGGTTCAGCAGCAGCAGTCACCATCACGCCCCGGGAAATAAGGCAAGTGTGCTTTCATTCGCTCATACATGATAATGAAATTCCTTGTCTAATTCCTGGTGGTGAGGCTCAGCATCAGCAGCCCACTTTGGCTGAGTCCTCACTGCCTGCTGCTGTCACTTGCCCCTCACCCATCTCTTCTGTGTCTCTTCCCACCTCCCTGGAGTGTCGGTCGGTCCAAGGATGGAGCCGACGGACGAGCCTGCGGCCCTGGAGAACCCCACGCCAGCCACGTTTTGGACAAGAGAGGAGTGGTCCCGGATCGCTGAAGCCTGAGCTGAAAAAGGAGTGTCCCCTGGTTTCAGCTGCCCAGGATTCGGTGCCAGTGATGGAGCAACCTCCAGTTTCAGCCACCATGCTGGGAGGCCCACCTGCGTCGGTCACTACACCTGGAGGTCTGTGGGCTGCATCCACCACCATGCCTGCTGCTAGGGTTGCCGCAGCAGAGTCGTCAGAGTCCTGGACGGCGGTGGAGCTTGAGTCCAGGCAAGTACTTGGTTCTGTTCTAACATCTACAGAACTAGAGAATTTTTGTCTGGCTTAGGGTGGGAAGAATCAGCTGCAGACGTCCTCTGCTCCTGAACTCTCCTCACCGGGCTCCACTGCTGCTGGTGATTATCCAGTGTTTTTCTCTTCCTTCCTGTGCGAGGTGGCCACGTCGGAGGTGAAACATCGGGTGAGCAGAGCCGAGGTGCCCTTGTTGGATTTGCCGGAGTCCTAGACAGCGGTGGAGCCTCAGCCAAGGCAAGTTCTCATTCCTGTCTCCTCATCATCTGTTTTTGAGAAATCTTGCCTTTCTCATGGTGGGGAGAATCAACTGCAGATGCCCTCTGCTCCTGAGCTGTTCCCGCCGGGCTCCACTGCTGCCGGTAATCTTCCAGTGTTTTCTTCTTCTTCCCCATCTGAGGCCCCCGTGGGTGCTACGCCTCAGTCCGAGGCCCCCGTGGGTGCTACGCCTCAATCCGAGGTCCCTGTAGGTGCTACGCCTCAGTCTGAGGCCCCCGTAGGTGCTACGTCTCTGTCCGAGGCCTCCGTGGGTGCTACGCCTCAGGCTGAGGTCACTGAGGGTCCTCCGTTCCCGCCGACTCCCTCACCTTCGTCGGAGTTTGTCGAGGGTCATCGGGTGCCGCTGGAGGTCCCCGCTGGTTGGTCGCCTTCACTGCCTGGTTCCCTCGCTGGTCAGCTGCTTTCCCCATCTGGTCTTCGCATTGGGCAGCTACGCTGGTTAGCCATTCCTATGGATAGTCTGTTCGCTTGTTGGCCACCCATCTCATTAGGGTTACACCTCCTCTGTGGTCCGTGGAAGGCGCTGGGTCTAGCTGCCGCCCCCCCCAGGGGGGGGGCATTGTGTGCCGCAGCTCGCTGGCTTATCGATGGTCCTGGTATGCAGGGAGGCCACCCGACTTGCTCCAGCACATGCGCCAGTGGTCTTGGGACTCTGGTAGGCCACCCAAACTGCCTCATCCACTTATCTATTGGCCCTTGAGTCTTGTACTGCCACCTCTTGTACAGTGTTGTGGGTGATGAGTGTTTTCTTTTGTTTTCTGGTTGGGTTTGGTTCCTCCGTGTCTAAGTGCCCCCTCCTCCCGCCCAGGGTGGGTTGCTTTTTTGTTGGGGGTGTGTTTTTGTGGGTGGTTCCTCTTTTTTTGTTGATGTTGCCCTGGGGTGTCTGGGATTGGGGGGGGGCACTGTCATGATCCTGGACACGGATGGGGGCCGTGCCCAGTCTCCAGTTTGAGTTCAGTCTTTTTCCGTTTGTCTGTTTATTTTTTCATGGACTGTTGTATTTTATCTGTCTATTTTCTGGAGTGTTTGCATTCTTGGTTTTGTCCTTAGTGTCTCGTCTATTTATTGTGTCTTATTTTGTATTTATGGGGTTGTGTTATTTTATTCTTGTGTCATCATTAGTTTCCGGTCCATGCTTTTGTTTTCACAGTGTCTGTGCAGCTTCCGCCTGTCAAACTGTTTTGCGGGCTGCACAGCTGTCACTCGTTGTTGATTATCTTCTCACTTATGTACCTGTGATGCATTTGTTATCAGGGCATTTATCTATTTAAGGATATGGCAACCCTTCTCAGGTTGCCGTGTCCTACTGTGACGTCCTCAGAGGTTCAGCCAAGACTCTGAGTGTTTGTTGGTTTTGTTGTGGAGGTGAACAGGTGTGCGCCAACCAGGTAACATTTATCCTTTTCTCCCTTCCCTCAGCCGTGAGCCCTGGTTTCCTTCCACTGTGACTCCGGCTGAGTTTACCTCTTTTCCCCGGTGAGTTTATGCGCCTCAGCCGGTGTTTTTCCCCCAGCTGTTCTTCCTCTTCCTGGTCGTGAGCCCCGCTTTCCTCTAGCACCTTTTCACCCTCGTTATTTGTAAGTGCACTGTTTTTTCTGTACGTTTGTCTTTCGTTAATAAGTGTGCAAAACCTACAGCATGCATTTGGTGTCCTTCGTAGCCCTTAAAAAGGGCATTTTATGACACTTATTTTTCCCACTGTAAGTGGCTGATGAGTTCTCAGGTAATTTAAAGACTTCCAAATGTGGCCCTTCCAGGACTTCAAACCTGATCAACAGTTTTCTTCTTTTCCAATAATTGTTACTTAGCATGGATATAACTGGTTGCCTTGATTAAGTATGGCATTGTTGGTGTTTCGTCCATTGGTTGGTCACTTAGTCAATCCCCATGTGTACAAGGTTAGCCAAGTTTGGTAAGGACTTGTTAATCCCTTTTTTTTATCCAATTCAATGAATTGTTACTGTTTGGTCCTTTGGTCCGGACCAAACAGTGACCATCTGAATGCACCCTTAATGTCAGGGTTGATCTATGGTTTGCTGTTGGGGACACACCATATAGTCTTGGTGGGTGCGGTGTTCTCCACACAGAAGTTTATGTAGTCCGTGTTGGTGTGTGTGAGGCTGTTGATGTCCTCCCCATGTGGATTACAGAGTTGCTCCCACACAGTGGATTCAAAACAGTCCTTCAGAGTGTCCTCAGCCTCATCGGACCATCTCTTCACTATGCGGATAACAGGAGGTTGTCTGTATACCACAGATTTGTACACAGGCAGGAGGTGAACCAGATTGTGATCCGATCTTGCTAGGGGAGGGAGGGGTGTTGAGTTGTATGCCTCCTTGGTGTTGGCATAAATTAAGTCCAGTGTTTTATTGTCCCTGGTATGGCATATGACATGTGTGAAAGGCGGTAGGGTAGAGGACAGAAAAGCATAGTTATCCCCAGAGATGAACAGGTGGGCATTGGGGTGTTGTATCCTCAGCCTGCTGGTAACCAAGTGGATGACATAGGTTGCATCAGCTTTAGCAGAGGGGGGGGGGGACGTACACAGCAATCACAATAACGTGTGAAAAAAATCCTAATTCTCTCCGACTTCTCTCCTGTTGAAAGAAGTGTTTTGGAGAAAGTTGTAAAACAGTTGAATTCTGCTGCATGCATTCTTGATTTTATGCCTACCAACCTGTTCAAAGTGTTTTTAGCAGTTTTGAGGTTCTGGAAACTGTCAACGTCCCTTTGGTAAGTGGAATCTTCTCAACATTTCTTAAACATGCTATTGTGGCACCACTTCTGAAGGATGGCAATCTTGAGCCTTTTATTTATGAAAATTACAGACCCATTTGCCATTTGGGGGAAAAAATCTGGAAAAAAAATTGTGCACCATCTATTGTATGTTGCTTGCACAGACCAATCTGTTCGATGTCCATCAGTCTGGATATAGAACAAATCATAGTACAGACTGTACTGATCAGTGTTGTCAATCACCTCAAAATGTACTCAAACAGTAAGAGTCTTTGTTCTGGTTCTCCTTGATTTCAGCTCGGCCTTTGATACTGTGGATCACTCATTCTCCTAAATCATCTTGAACAACTCCTGGGCAGTAGAGGCACTTTCCTGAGCTGGCTCTCTTCCTATATCACCGGACGATCTCATACAGCCTGTATGGGAATTCCTGAATCAAACAGAATCCTGATTTCATATGGAGTCCCACAGGGGTCAATCCATATTATTCAGAAATATATTTCTTATTAGTCGTATTCAGATGACACAGTTATATATATTTGTCTCTACTAATGACTTCAGCCCAGTTCACGGCCTTAGGGTTGGCTGTGGCGCAGATGCAGCATGTGGTCAACCTCTGATCAGAGAGTCGGTGGTTCAATTCCCGCTCTCTCTGCAGTCTGCATGCTGAAGTGTCCTTGAGCAAGACAATGACCCCTGAGTTCCTCCTGGTGGGTCAGGCCAGTGGCTTGCATGGCAGCTCCACCGCCATCAGTATGTGTGAATGGGTAGATGGCTGTACCTGTAAAGCACTTTAGTCATCCAGAGATGAGAAAAAGGCGCTATATAAGTGAATGCCATTTACCATATAACCAACATCAAACACTGGATAGCTAAAAACTTCTTACAATTAAATGGAAATAAAACTGAGAATGTTGTTTGGTTCAAAGTCTCTTTGGGCTGTATTTTAACAATCTAGTCTGAACTCAATTGTCAGAGGCATAGGGTGCTTTTTTGGGCATTTCCAAGTTCATTTTGCTATTACAGCAGGGCAAAAATTAATTTTGTGCTGGGCACAAAGTACAAAGAGGCTTTCCTATTGCTCTAGAATATTCAGAGTTGTGTTTGGGGCATAACATGAAATAAACCAATAGCTGTCTTTGCTCTCATTCCATTTAACCCCTTGCACTCTGGTCAATTTCCCTAAAAATGCCTAAAAATAACATACCCAAAGTAAATCAAAAGCTGTTCTTCAACCCTTTGCAGCATCTTCATGGGGTTGGTCTCATTTAAAAGAAAACACTTTGAATTTTTTGGCAAAACAGACATAATCTCTCTAAGTGCTCCTGCCACTGAGTAACAGTCGTCTAAACATACTGAACTTGAAGAAAATAAATTTTGCCTGGGTGTTTTTTTTGGATACAAATGCTTGCAAATAACACACAGCTGTCAGATCTGGGCTGGAAAATGCAACAGAAATGTAGAACCAAGTGTTATCCAGCTGAGGTCAAAATTTTGTAACAATACCACAAAAAATGAATATATTACACAGCTTTTTTGTCAGGTTGTTCCCAGGAGTTTTTGAACTGTGCCAAATTGTGCCAAATGGCACAGTTTGGAAAAACATCTGTAACTTTTGAATGATTCAATATAGAAGCTTGATCTTGGGCTCTTATGAAAGGTGACACTCAGGGCTGTGTGTGTGTGTGTGGGGGGGGTGTTTATTCATGAATGAATGAATGAATGAACAAACAAGCCCCCACACACAAAGAAGCATGCCACGTAAAAAATGTGTGACTTTTTTTTTTTTTTTTACAAGAAAAAAAATAACCTACAGTGCACTAAAAATTATACTAAAATATCTGTAATGTAGAGGATAACAACTCCCACCCCCCACCCCCCCGCTACAGAGGACGGACATCGCCCATCGCTACATGACGGACCGCGATGACGGTGCGCCGCGGTCTACTACGCACAGTTGTACTAAAATATCTGCAATATATCTGCAATCCGCTACAGAAGAGTAGCGGGGGGGGGGGCGCCTTCACAGTCCGGACGCGGCGCACGGACAGATCCGTCATGTGGCGATGACGCACAGTTGTAATTTACCGATCGGTCAAAAGTCATTTTGATTACAATTTTCAGGGATAAAGAATAATTTAGCTTATAACACTTACCTGTCCACAACAGCAGTGTCGCTGGCGAACTTCTCTTCCTCGTTGTCAGACGAACATGACGCTGGTCCGCTTGTTACGACTAGTGGTTCTGGTCATGCGACCCGGTCAAACCATGATTCCATTATTGCGGTTTTGCGCTTCCATGATTGCGGTTTTGGCAAACGATTTTTCAAAACAAATAAGAACAGTAGTAAGAAAAAAAGACTGGCAAACGCGTGTGTGTCACCCAGCGGCTTACACAAAACCGATTTTACGCACGGGACGTACGCTTTCAATCGTCGAACTCTGCTTCAATTGGCTCGCTGTATTCGCAGCCGTTGGTAGGCGGGTCCTTCTTGCTAGGTTTTCAGTCATTGGTTCTTCAAGGTTTCAGAAACCCAATTCAAGGCTCTTATTAGTCGAATGAGAGGTCAATCAAATCTAAACCAATCAAAGCACTCCTTTGGCTTTCTGTTCACGGCTGTCTGTAGTGGAAGAACGGAAACGCAGCTTTTTTTTTTTTTTCAGTGCGCCCTAGGACGCAGAGACGTGACCGCCCGCGGTATCCCGGAGTGCAAGAGGTTAATAAACAGAAGCACAAAATCAAAGGCTTAATGCTAATATGGTAGCATTTAAATGGGAGGACAAATCTGTTTTGTGCTGAAGACAATGCAGCCTCGTTCACAAAGTGAAAATGTGTTTTAGAGCAAAGAGCTTTTAAGGATCTTTTTAATCTCCTTCTCCACAGCCCTGCTTGCACTGGGGAGACTTAATCATAATTATGCATGAACTTCAGACAAACTTCTCTTTTAAACCAAGAAAGAGCAAACCATTCATCCAAGCCGAGGTCAGTTAATCTCCTCTGCTGAATGTAAAATTGTTGTGCTTAACTCAAAACAACTAAAGTTGGATTTAAGCACCCACATCGATGAAGATCGATGTGACGCAGCAGCGATGGCATCAACGCAATTTTCCCATGCGTCACTCAACATGCACAGAGGAGGAATAGTGGATACATTGGACAAAGGATGTTGAAGATGGAGCTGCCAGGCAGGAGGAAAAGAGGAAGACCACAGAGAAGATTCATGGATGTAGTGAAGGAGGACATAGAGAGGGTTGGTGTTACAGAGGAAGATGCAAGGGATAGGGTGAGATAGAGGCAGATGAGCCACTGTGGGGACCCCTAAAGGGAGCAGCCAAAAGAAGAAGAAAAAGATGACGCAGGTGATAAATCCAGCTTTATACTAAAATAATTTCATGCTGAATAATTCTGTTAAAAGAATCACAGTGAATGAGGTTAAAAAATGTAAAAAAAAAAAAAAAACTACCTTAATTAGATAATGATAAACGTTGGTTTTGCGGATACCTGCTGGCTCTTCTCTGAGGTCATGGTGACAGATCTTTTCCCAGTATGGGGCAGACTGGTCTCACTGCGGTCTGGTAGGTAAATTAAAAGGAGGACAATCCACTGAATCGTTTCATTAACTGGGACATGCGCACGAATGGACACAAGATATGATGATGTGATATGATGACTGACACAATAGATTAGTATGTGGACAGAATACCTTGTCACAGAGCAGAGGTTTGTCATTTAAAATCTTCAGACTGACAGTATCCCACCACACCTCCCCTGTGCACTACATCCACAAGGGAATGCACACACACTGCCTGTTCATTCATTCATTCCCCTAAAATTTAATACATTAAGGCCTAAAATATAGGCTATAGCCCAATGGTAAGTCCCCAATTAAAATAAAATGTGGATTGAATAAAAAACTATTAAGTGTATCGTGATATTAACATTAAAATAAAATGTAATTTATTTATTTTTTTAATTCAAAAAAAGGGCAGCACGGTGGTGCAGTGATGAGCACAGTGGCAGCACAGTAAGAAGGTCACTGGATCAATTCCACCCCTGACTATCGTGGGTTCGATCCCACCCCCTGACCATCAGTGGCCCTTCTGTGTGGAGTTTGCATTTTCTCCCTGTGTCTGCATGGGTTTATCTTGGGTACTCCGGTTTCCTCCCACAGGCCAAAAACATGCAAGTTAGGTTCATTGGAGACTCTAAAGTGACCCTAGGTGTGAATGTGTGTGGCAATGGTGAACGGATGGCGCCGTACTGTGGCTGCTTCATCCATCTAGGTGGATGCCCTGAATTTCCCGTCTGGGGATCAATAAAGTACACAAAATAAAAAAATAAAAACAAAAAAATGATGGGTCGTTAGATTATAACTGTTACAACTCTCTCCATTAAAATAACAAAATTCCAGCGCATTCTGTTTCCTTATGTGCTCCTATCAGTAGGAGCTGCGCAATTTCAAAACACGATGCTGAAATAGTATTAACAACGCACTTCTGACGATAGACCTAATTTTTACTGATCAAAAGCGAACTGTCATAAAATGCACCAAAACACTGATGCACATGGATTGCATGCTGTCACAACTCTTTAAATGAGCACCACTTCTTCTAGTGCAAAGTCAGCACACCATCTACATTCTAGATACTGATACTAAGTTCCATAAGCACATTTCATTCATTCATTCATTCATCTTCTTCCCCTTAATCCTTTTCGGGTCGCGGGGGTGCTGGAGCCTATCCCAGCATCTTTGGGCAGGAGGCAGGGTACACCCTGGACAGATCGCCAGTCCATTACAGGGCCAACACAGAGAGACAGACAACCATTCACTCTCACAGTTATACCCAAGGACAATTTAGAATCCCCAGCCAACTAACCTAACTTGCATGTTTTTGGCATGTAGGAGGAAACCAGAGAAATCCCGGAGTAAATCCACGCAGACACGGGGAGAACATGCAAACTCCACACAGATCACTGTTGGTAGGGGGCTGGGATCGAACCCAGGATCCCCCGGCCAAGGGTGAGTTGCTGTGCTGCCGCAGTGCTAACCACTGTGCCACCGTGCCGCCCATAAGCACATTTCACATTCCCAAAATTGCTTTTTATCATCTTAGAAATACAATATCTAAAAAAAAATCTGATCCTCACTTTCTCAGTCAGACTCTGTAAAACCTGTCCATGCTTTTATTTCCAGCCGCCTTAATTATAGTAATTCACTTTTTGCAGGATCAACTAAGCAAACCATCCATAAACTCCAGTTAATTAAAAATTCCACAGCTAGAGTTCTAACAAGGACTAAAAGATTTGACCATATAATTCCTGTTTTAGTTTCACTTCACTGGCTCTCTGTTAAACAGTGGTTTGATTTTAAAATACTGCTTACTGTTTTTAAAGCAATGAATGGGATTGTACCGCCATATATTTCTGACATGCTATCTGAATACCTACCAGACAGAATTTTCAGGTAATCTAATAAAGGTCTTGTCACTATTCCAAGAAGTTTGTAGAGCTAGTGGACAGTGGCCCTCATTTATCAAACAGGTGAAAAACAGAAAAGTGGTCATATGATCATTTCAGCACAGAGTCTGGTATTAATCAATCTGATCATGACGGTACATTACACTCAAATCTTGTGACAGGTCTGAGATCATGCACGCAAATTTCAAAGTTACCGTAGACTCGTGGTGCAACAGACAATTATTTGCTCATACCAGACTATACTGAGCAGTGCATCCCTTCAGCTGATGTGTTTGCCTTGTGCTATATTTAGATGAGTGTTTTAAAAATTTGTAACCCCAATTCCGGTAAAGTTCGGACACTGTACGAAATATAAATAAAAACAAAATACAATGATTTAAATATTATTTTCAACCTATATTCAATTGAATACACTACAAAGACAAGATATCTAGGGGCAGATTTACTAAGGCAATGCAAATTAGCGAGTGCGCAATTTAGAAAGAGCACCTAAGGGAGTGGGCCAATTTTTGCCAGTGATCTACAAACAACACGTAAAATTATGAACACAAATGCAGACACTTTATTTCAGTAATGACCACCCATCCACCAAGAGCACTGCAAAATTGCGCACAGGCACACCTGATGAGGAAGCAGGTCATCAACACAGGCACAGCCAGTTCGGAGGACCATAATATATAAAGCTTTTTTATGCTTTTGTTTAAGCGCAGACCCCACTAAAATAGTTTATTTTTGTTCATTATATTTCAGAATTTAGATTTTCATTTAACATAGCAGACTTTTTTGTTTAATATGTATAAATGAAGTATCTAATTTAAAAAAGGACTTATTATGTGAATAACTTTGTTTTCATAAAATCTACAGCTCTCCCAACTCACAACTTTTTATAAATGCCATTGAATTACGGTGTTGCAATTTCAGGGACGTTTCTATGGATCTGTGCGCTCTTTTTGTTAATAATCTCATTGTTGTTTTCCTCCTATATTGTGTATCCTGAACTGGGAGAGAGAAATAGAGAGAAGAGGGAACTGAATGATCATTTTATGCACAGCATAAAGAAATACTGTAAATATAGAAATATGGATAGAGAAAAAAAATGAAGAAAATTGGCAATGTGGAAGATTTTGCTTCAAGAGCAAGGGGGAGCTGATAGGAGAGGAAAACTCCAGAGTCTGAGTCTGAACCTCTGCAGAAAAGAGAAAAAAAGTCACTATTGGCTGACACCATCTGTACGTCCACTGCAGGTAGGAAGGGCCCACATATCCCATTTTATGGATACAAATTCATGTAGTAGGCTATATACAGTATAAACAAATGAAATTTTTAAAAAAACTGCCGGCTGATGCCCAGTTCAGCATGACACCAATCCTCTGTGAGACCGCTGATATTCATTTAATCTGTTCTTCTGTCATGCCAAATAAAGTCACGGGCAAAGAGAAGCTTCTGTCTCTTCAGCCATGCACCCTCGGTTCTCACTGGTGTCTCCTCCTGGCACCAACGATCGCTATCATGTCAGGCACAGAAGAATTAAGACAAGTTTTTTTTGGACGTTAAATACTGGCACATTTAGCAGGATACTGACAACTGCAAGCCTTAGTAAATCACCTTGTGCCAGTCATTTAAATATTCTCCTCCTTCAAATTTGCACGTTGACATGACAACTCCCACAAATGCATATGCAATGACGCCAGGCACAAAATTAACATAGTCCACGCCTTTCCACCGCAAATTTTGCCCTGCGCCCTTTAATAAATCCCGACAGTAGTTTTTAACGCCAGAACAGGGTTTTGCGATGGTGCAGCACGTTAGTAAATCTGCCCCTTTATGTTCAAACTGATAAACTTTATCTTTTTTTTTTTTAAATATTTGATGCCTGCAACACGTTCCAAAGAAGCTGGGACAGTGGTATGTGTACCACTGTGTTACATCACTTTTCCATTTAACAACACTTAAGTGTTTAGGAACTGAAGACACTAATTGTTGAAGCTTTGTAGGAGGAATTCTTTCCCATTCATGTTTGATGTACGACTTCAGTTGCTCAACAGACCTGGAGACTTTGCTTTTATATATATTTCACACAATGTCCCAACTTCATTGGAATTGGGGTTGTACTTTAAAGACTAAAGAGGCTGCTTTTAGTAATTATAAATGTCCCATACACATTTATATCACTGCAGCCAGTACAGCAGATTTAAGCAGAAAATCTAAAACCTAATTGATTGGATATAAAAGCCTGAATTACACTTTTAACTTCTGAAATAAAAATATTTGTCATACAGTTGCAACTGAGCTTAGAACTTTTGAAGAATGCAGTTTTCATCTTTTCCTTTCTAGGTGCACAGGAGTGCAGGAAGGCACCTCTGGTGTCAGTCCTGTGATAAATCAATTCTATAAAGAAAATCTGTGGTAAATTATTGTAAAAAGAAAATTATTTGACTAACTCTGGTGTTACGTACTAGTTAAGAACTGGTATCCATCACAGATTATCTGGTGAGTTCCCCAGTGGAGGTAACAACACCACACTGGATAAGTGTGTGCTAGACAGCTGTGATGAGCCGAGCACACAGCTGAGAGGAGTGACATTACTTGATCGCTTCTAAAATGGAATTATTAAATTTTTATGTTTGGCATGTATACTTTTAAAATGACTGGGCAAACATCATTTAGTCAAACACTTTTGTCATCACTGAGAGAGCACAGTTTTTTTGCTTTGTTAATCATTAACAATGCCTCGGGTAGTTTTTGTCTCTCTTACCCCTCTTTCTCTCAGGAGCCAGGGATGAGAGCTGATTACTGGCAGCTGGCAAATTACCTACACCTGCAGATGCCTGGTCCCCAGCTATTTAAGAGCCAGTGTTGGACCAGAACCCTGTGGGATCGTTACACCGGTAACTTGGATCAAGCCGTGTGATCACCACCGCTTTTTGAAAGCACCTCATTCTCACTGGAGTTCAACTGTAGTTTTTGAGATTAACCACCTTGTTCCCAGGAACTGTTTCCAACTCAGCTGCCAGCCTCGCTCCTCCTGGCTCCTGCCTGTGCTCACCACCCTGCCTGCCTGCTCGTTCAACCCCGGACCCCGACTCCTCCACTCCTTAGCCCTACCTTTGACACTGGAGCTGCCTAAAATCGGGAGTGGTCTTCCCCTCTGGGCCAGGTCAATTCTCTGGGAAAGAACCACAAGAGGACTCGCTTCACTGCTCCCTCTGCTGCAAAGACAAGCAAGCTCCCACAATCTCAGTCGCCTCATAATCCCCCAATTGCTACCGCCATAAGCTCTAGTCTCCCCACTCACCTCTGCCTCTCCTGTTCCCTCCAGGCACACTTCCTCATCCATGAGCAGCAGGACCACCTGTGTTTTTCAAAGCAGAAAAAGAAAAATAAGTATACTCACCTGTTACAATTCACAGTTGTGTTCTGGTGTCATGCGTGCTCCTGGGTCCTCCCCTGTTCAGAACGTAACAACTTTGTTCACTTATCCCCCCAATGTCTGTAATACGTAGCCTAACATGAGCACAGCCACTCGCTCCTATTGTGATCAAAGGTTTTGCTTTGTTTTTTGCTTCAACATAAACAATTCTGAGTATATAGATAATATAGCCAAGGCTACAAAATTTATATCATGGTTGCATAAATGTAAATTATAACATTCAGCTGGAGTTCACACCCAGCTGTTGCGCATCACGGATCTTGTTCTAGCCTTGCTTTCTCTGCTTTTAATACCACTTCTGAGGTTGCCAAGCAACACTACTTTATTTTTCACTTCTCATATAATATTGTCAATTTCCACCACGGAGAAGTTTTTCTTATTGCCGTTTTACATTCTGCCATATTGTAAATACTGGGGGCAAAGCAGGAACATGGTATTCAAATCATTTCCAGCCGCCAGATTTATCAATGATTGACTGATCGTACCATGACACTGACCTCATACGCACAGTTTAATAAATGCTATGCGGACCTTGTTGTGCAATAATTTCTGCACCCGAATGCGTGCCGATTTCTACACTTTTTATAAATGAGAGCCACTGATTCTATGCATGTCAAATGAAACATGCTATACAAAGAAATTTGATTTGACTTGTGAGCACAGTAATCACCTTATTTGTTAGTGTCTGACAGCTGTCGGCTGTCAAACTAAGACAGGCTAGACTTGCCAAATAAGGATTGTGATGCATCCCAGCATGATACGATGCCGTTCATACCCGTTCTTCATGTCTGATGTTTGTATTCAGAACCAATAAGGTCGACGGCGACAAAAATCAGGTCAATATCTGGCTGAATTCATGAACTGAGCCTACCTCACAGTGGAAATTTCTTTTGACCTACAGACTGACCTCGGTTACTGATATGTTTAACTGTAACAGTGATATGGACGGAGCCAAAAAATAAACCAGCCAAGTCATCAAAGACACTCAAATCTTTCATCTCCTCCTTTCTCTAAAAGCATTCATACAAGGACCATAAGCAAAAAAGAACCAAAGAACACAAAGCTAACAGAAACATCACAGACTAAATAGTTGCTTTGCCAACAACCGAGTGTGAGACATCCAAGATTCATGAAGATCTCCCACATTTGACTGCATTATTCACTATCCGCCTACATAGAGATTAGTGCCGCTCCTTTATTTAGGTCACGCTATTGGATAATAAAATGACATTTAGTGCTTGTGAGCGGGTGTCACTACATAATGAATGCTCATGGTCGAGTTCTTTACATCATGTATTAGTCTAGAACACTGTTAAAAAGTGGAGACTTTATATGATCATTCAGACGTTAATTATTGCCTCTGGCTGCATCTGTGGTGCTGGTATTGATGAAGTCATCACAGCCCTCTCCTGGAGCAATGGCTGTCATTAATTAGACTGTGGCACTGCTGTTCAGTCTGTGTTCCCATGGCAACGATGTGTAGAGTCTACTCTCTCCAATCCAAGGCAGCTATGTCCATCAAGCTGCCAGTTTCTATTTCCTTCAGGACAGAGACATTTTTCACACACAGCTTAGAAACCTATTTGTTATTCTCTTCAGTAGTGATGAAGTGCTAGCTTTACGCCAACATTCCTGCTAGTAAGAATTTTACCTCGTTCTTCATATTTTACAGCAGCCAAAAGATATGTTTTACTAGTGGACATAATGTGAGATAGTCAAAACTCTAAGGCTCTCCATTACTTTAATTCATTCAATATATAACATGGCTAATGCTACCAATAATCCAGTAGTCAACACTTCAAATTCAGCATCTGTAAGCCAGATGTTCAGACTTCACCTAACAATTATTTATTAACACTTTTATTTTCTGGTATGGTTTGGTTTTCTGCAGTAGAAAAGTGAACCAAAGTTCTTCCTATCAAGCTATGACTTTTTCCTCAAATACTTAGAACCATTTTCTCATAAACTGGCAATTCTTCCTGTAAATTTGTAAGGTTGTTCTCTTCAATTTGTAAATTTTCTTGGAAAATTGCAACTTCTTTGTGTAAATTTGGGAAATTTGTGACCAGTGCTGGCAAAATGAGTCACTTTGAGTAAATTATCAAAACTGAGGTAACACTTTTTCCATATTCTGTATTGAAAGACCTTCAAAATTATATTTAATTTATAGGAAGTGTGCAAAAACGGCGCTGGAAAAAGATGATTTGTTTTTATTTTGACTAGGTTTAAAACGCACAGTCGACCGGTCAGGAGTTACCATCCATCCATCCATCCATCTTCTACCGCTTTTCCGAAGGTCCGGGTCGCAAAGGCAGCAGTTCAAGCAGAGAAGCCCAGACTTCCCTCTCCCCAGCCACCTGCTCCAGCTCTTCAGAGAGGATACCAAGGCGTTCCCAGACCAGCTGGGAGACATAGTCTCTCCACCGAGTCCTGGGTCTGCCCCGAGGTCTCCTCCCAGTGGGACGTGCCTGAAACACCTCAAGTGGGAGGCGTCCAGGAGGCATCCTGATCAGATACCCATATCACCTCAACTGACCCCTTTCAATGTGGAGGAGCAGCGGTTCTATTCTGAGCCTCTCCCGGATGACTGAGCTCCTCACCCTATCTCTGAGGGTGAGTCTAGCAATCCTACGGAGAAAAAAAGCTCATTTCAGCCGCGTGTATCCGCGATCTCGTTCTTTCGGTCATTACCCAAAGCTCGAGAGAATAGGTGAGAGTAGGAACGTAGATTGACTGGTAAATCGACAGCTTTGCTTTAGAACTCAGCTCCCTCTTCACCACAACAGACCGGTACAACGTCCGCATCACTGCAGATGCTGCTCTGATCTGTCTGTCAATCTTTCGTTCCATTCTCCCCTCACTCGTGAATAAGACTCCAAGATACTTAAACTCCTCCACTTGGGGCCCAACCCGGAGAGGACAATCCACCTTTTTCCAGCTGAGGACCATGGACTCGAAGGTGCCGATTCTCATCCCAGCCACTTCACACTCAGTGGCAAACTGTCCCGGCAAGAACTGTAGGTCATTGCTGGATGAAGCCAGCAGGACAACATCATCTGCAAACAATAGAGATGAGATCCTGTGGTCACCAAGCATGACACCCTCCCTTCCCTGGCTGCGCCTAGAAATCCTGTCCATAAAAATTATGAACAGGATAGGTGACAAAGGGCAGCGCTGGCGGAGTCCAACTCTCACTGGGAATGAGTCCGAGCGAATGTTGGCAATACAAACCAAACTCTCACAACGGTCGTACAGAGACCGAATAGCTTGTAACAACAAGCCCGATACCCCGTACTCCCGAAGCACCCCCCACAAAAAACCACGAGGGACGCGGTTGAATGCCTTCTCCAAGTCCACAAAACACATGTAAACTGGTTGGGCAAACTCCCACGAACCCTCGAGGATTCTTGAGAGGGTAAAGAGCTGGTCCGGTGTGCCACGGCCAGGACGAAAACCACATTGCTCCTCCTGAATCCGAGGTTCGACCAACGGCTGGACTCTCCTCTCCAGTACCTTGGCACAGACCTTCCCAGGGAGGCTGAGGAGTGTGATCCCTCGAAAGCTGGAGCACACCCTCAGGTCCCCTTTTTTGAAGAGAGGAACCACCACCCCCATTTGCCATGCCAAAGGCACTGCCCCAGACCTCCACGCAATGTTGCAGAGGCGTGTCAACCATGACAGCCCTACAACATCCAGGGCCATGAGGTACTCAGGGCGAATCTCGTCCACCCCTGGGGCCTGGCCACCAAAGAGATTTTTAACCAACTTGGCGACCTTAGCCCCTGTGATAGGCGAGTCGTCCCCCTCGTCCACAAGCCCTGCTTCCTCTGTGGAAGGCGTATCAGTGAGATTGAGAAGATCCTCGAAGTATTCCTTCCACCGCCCGACGATATCCCCAGGCAAAGTCAACAGCACCCCATCCGCACCATACACAGTGCGGACAGGGAGCTGCTTCCCCCTCCTGAGCCGCCGGACAGTTTGCCAGAATCTCTGAGGCCGACCGAAAGTCTTGTTATCATGGCCTCACCGAACTCCTCCCATAACCGGGTTTTTGCTTCAGCAACCACCCAAGCTGCACTCCACTTGGCCTGCCAGTACACCTCAGCTGCTTCGGGAGTCCCACAAGCCAACCAAGCTTGATAGGACTCCTTCTTCAGCTTAATGGCCCCCCTCACCACTGGTGTCCACCACTTGGTTCGGGGGTTGCCACCACAAGATGCCCCGATAACCTTGCAGCCACAGCTCTGGGCCACTGCTTCAACAATAGAGGTGGAGAACATGGCCTATTCAGACTCCATGTCTCCAGACTCCCTAGGAATGTGGTTGAAGTTCCGCCGGAGGTGGGAGTTGAAGACCTCCCAGATAGGGGCCTCAGCCAGGCGTTCCCAGCACACCCTCACTATACGTTTGGGTCTACCAGGTCTGAATGGTATCCTCCCCTGCCATCGGATCCAACTCACCACCAGGTGGTGATCAATTGACAGCCCTGCACCTCTCTTTACCCGAGTGTCCAAGACATACGGTCACAGCTCTGATGACAAGATAACAAAATCGATCATCGACCTGCGACCTAGGGTGTCCTGGTGCCAGGTGCACATATGGACACCCTTATGCTTGAACATGGTGCTCGTTATGGACAAACTGTGGTTAGCACAGAAGTCCAATAACTGAACACCACTTGGGTTCATATCGGGCAGGCCATTCCTCCCAATCACCCCCTTCCAGGTTTCACTGTCATTGCCCACGTGCGCATTGAAGTCTCCCAGTAGGACAATGGAATCTCCAAGAGGAGCACCCTCCAGCACCCCAGTCAGAGACTCTAAAAAGAGTGGGTACTCTGAAACATCATTTGGTGCATAGGCACAAATGATGGTCAGGACCCGTTTCCCAACCAGAAGGCGCAGGGAAGCAACTCTTTCGTCCACCGGGGAAAACTCCAATATAGAGGCAGAAAGGTGGGGGGATACAAGAATACCCACCCCTGCTCGTCGCCTCTCGCCCGGGGCAACTCCAGAGTAGGCCAAGCTCCAGCCCCTCTCCAGGAGACTGGTTCAGGAACTGGAGCTGTGTGTTGAGGTGAGGCCGACTATATCTAGCCGGTATCTCTCAACCTCATGCACCAGCTCAGGCTCCTTCCCCACCAGAGAGGTGACATTCCACGTACCAAAAGCCAGCTTAGGAAGCTTGGGATCAGTCCGCCAAGGTCTCTGCCTTTGACCGCCACCTGATCCACATAGCACCGGACCCCCATGATCCCTCCTGCAGGTGGTGAGCCCACTGGAGGGTGGACCCATGTAACTCCTTCGGACTGAGCCCGGCCTGGTCCCATGGGCAGAAACCCGGCCACCAGACGCTAGCCATCGAGCCCCTCCCCCAGGCCTGGCTCCAGGGTGGGGCCCCGGTAACCCCATACCGGGCGGGGTACACTGAATCCTTGTTCTAGTATTTATCATGAGAGTCTGTTGGATTGTTCTTAGTCTGACCCTTCACCCAGGACCAGTTTGTCTTGGGTGACCCTATCAGAGGCAAATTCCCCCAGACAACATAGCTCCTGGGATCACTGAGGCACGCAAACCCTTCACCACGATAAAGTAATAATCCATGAGGGGCGGTCGGGAGTTATGTCTTCCGCAAAAATGTATTTTTAGAAAGTATGTTTTCTAAGCTTTCCAATGATACACCAATGAATCACCAATTTCCAATGAATTTCCAATGAATCACCACTGCTGATTCCTTCCGCTTCCTAGGCACTACCATCACCAGGGACCTCAAATGGGAGCCGACCATCAGCTCACTCATCAAAAAAGCCCAGCAGAGGATGTTCTTCCTGCGGCAGCTGAGGAAGCTCAAGCTACCCACCAAGATGTTAGTGCAGTTCTACACAGCCATCATCGAGTCCATCCTCACCACCTCCATAACCGTGTGGTACGCAGGAGCCACTGCCAGGGACAGACTAAGGCTGCAGCGCGTCGTGCGCACTGCTGAGAAGGTGATCGGCTGCAAGCTCCCATCTCTCCAGGATCTGTACATCTCCAGGACCCGGAGGCGTGCTGGCCGGATCATAGCCGATCCCTCACACCCTGGTCACGTACTGTTTGCCCCCCTCCCCTCTGGTAGAAGACTTCGGTCCATCCAGACTAAAACCTCCCGTCACATGAACAGCTTCTTCCCCTCTGCCATCAGACTGCTGAACACTAAGTGACTTATTGACTCTCGTGCACTATGTACAGCAGCTCAACCAGACTCATGTCAATCATTACTGTTTTCTTCCTGCATTACCGACTGCACTATATAGTTCTCCACAGTATCTGCTGCTCGCTAATATATTTTAACTGCTGACCAGTATCACTTACTCTTATTCTACACTTTATTGCATGTATAGTTTTATTTCTTTTATCTTATCATGTTTAATGTTGCAGCATTGCACCGAGACAAATTCCTAGTTTGTGTACTACATGAACAATGGCAATAAACCTGATTCTGATTCTGATTCTGATACCAGGCACTCATGGGTTTTTTTTCCCGGGACTTGCCGCTAGCAAATAAAGAAAGAGTCATGATTTATGACTTCTCCTGCCTGCAGCTCATAATGACGCGGTGTGCTTTCCGACTCGTTTTGCCAGCATGGGTCACATTTATAGAAATTTTAATCAAATACAGAGGTCCTAGTATATTTTTTGCTGCTGATGATCTGAATGATGGCTCTGATCACTTTTAGAACACATTTGGGCTTGATAGATTTGAGAAATTGCCATTTCCAGGCCTTATTTTCTGTTCGCACCTCTGCACCACAAACAGAGGAAACTGCCCACCAGCAGCAACTTCTGTTGAACTGTGACTCACATAAAACTACTCCAGCAGACTCCAAAAATAAAACCATGAGTTGAAATGAGAATAATAGGTTGGGTTTAATGCTTTAAGCCTGTGGTTTCCACCACCCCCACCGAGAAACTCTTTCTGTATCAATGAATACCTAAGCCTTACTTCCACTGCTCTATGTGACGAATTACAAATGAAAGACACTATCCTCCCACAGAAAACAGACTGACTGTATGAACATTTTTTACCAGCTGGCGACTGGTTTTAAATATACATTTTGACGTTAAGTGGATATTAGGCAACCTGTAGTGGTTGTCGAAATTATGGCATGGTGGAGGATTACAGCTGCAGTGTGTGTAAAATAGTTCTTTTTCCCCCAGTGCTGCTTCTAACATTTTCTCTAAACTTAACAAAAATATTTTTAGTGCCTACACCGACTCATCACCCTAAATTTATTCACGTAAAGCTAAGCATTTAATGCTTAAAGGTGATAGAGGTAACATTGGTCACGCTTAAGGCCTTTACATACTCCACAAGAACAGAAAAAAATTCTTCTTTTTCTTGAGGTGACAAGAACAAGAACAAAGTTCTTTCTGGCCAGGACATTTCATACTTCACAAGAAACTCAAGTGCAGAACTCCTGGGAAATTCAATAGTTCTCAGACACCAAGCAAGAAAAAAGTTCTGCCACAATGATGTGTCAAGAACAAGCTGCAAGAACTCCCAAACCAGGGCTGCAAGAACAAAATTATTCCTCCAAAATTATTCCTCCAACGGTGCAAGGAAGGAAGATGCTGTTGCTGTGACGTTGTTGACTCACACGTTGGAGCGGGGGGGGGGGGGGGGGCCAGAGAGCCGGGAGAGGAGATGGTCTTCTGCCATGGAAAGCGCCTTTGCTTCAGCCTCGCTAGGAACGCCCCCTTCGACGGGTCCGGGAATGATTGCTGGAGCGCACAGACCATGGACAGCAACTCCGTGAACTGTGGGTAACTCCACAAGCCAGGATGCGCTTCCAGAATCCCCACTGCTCCATCCAAACACTCCCAAGTCTTCTTGGGTCCCCGGGCCTCAAGTACCTCATCCATGAAGTCCTGGATGAACACCACCGCCCATTCCTCCTCCACGCAGGGAGTCCCCGCTGCCGCTCCTCCCTTGCTACAGCGAGGTCGGCGAGCCTGGGGCATTGTGGACTCCAATGAACAGGTGAGTCAAAAACACAAAAAGTGAAAAAAATGCCACATTGCAGAAGCTGGGTTTTCTCTGGTGGCACTCAACTGTCATGAACGCCCCTCCGGGGCAAAAACAAACCCACACACTTGACTGCAGTGAGACAATTTATTCACAGAGGGAAAAAAAGCATAACAGTCCAAAATAACTGTGCAGAAGATATGAGAAGGCAACAAGAACAACTTACACAGTAGAGCTTCTCCAGGGCTGAGAAATCCCTGGAGGAAAGGAGGGGGTGACTGTCCAAAGAACAGGAGTTCAGTCAAAACACAATTGTGACTGCCGCACTGATGGAGGGGGATGGCAGTCTATAAATGATGGAGAGGATGATGAGCCGCAGGTGCGCATGGGCAGGTGGCCTAATTCTAACAAATCACTCACAGCTGAAATGAACTGGGGAAACAGGCTGAGAGGTGGGTGTGTCTGGAATGGAGGAAAGGGGCTCAAATAACCCAAACAACATAACAGAACTAACAGGAGAATAATAATGAACAGAAAAACACTCAAAACTACAAAGGGAGTCTGAGCACTGAGGACAGACGCTCAGACATATGACACTTTTCTTCTCCTTCTCTATCCCCTCACCCCCCAGCCAGTCGCAGCAGATGACTGCCTCCCTGAGCCTGGTTCTGCTGGAGGTTTCTTCCTGTTAAAAGGGAAGTTTTTCCACTCCACTGTCGCCAAGCACTTGCTCACAGGGGATCGCCTGATTGCTGAGGTATTTCTGCAATTGTGGGAGTTTCCCCTATAGTTGAAAGTGCTATGAGATGACTGTTGTTGTGAAATGGCGCTATATAAATAAAGTTGAATTGAATTGACTTATATAGCAACCCCTGAGCTTGTTGACAAATGATGACATGATATAAACAGGTGTTCTATTGGCTTTGAGATGCTCACACTGCCAACAAAGTTCTCATCAGCCAACTGGTCAAACGTAAATGTTAAAATCATTCTGGACTCTTAATCTTTTGAATAATTACTTCATTTAATTATTTGCTTTCTTTGGTGTCGTCACCATTAATGTGTTAATGAGTTGATGTAGTTCCCCACTTACGGTACTACTTTGTGACACATGATTAACGCCTGCATGTTTTGCGCCAACTGGCCACAGAAAGCGTACACGCACCCCATCCAATCCACACCAGCCCTCTTCACTACGCAACAAATTCGGACAGTACATATCTAGGAGGAAAAAAACAGTCTGACGAGGTGGAGAGCGTGTAAAGAACTGCTGCTGCCCACATCGATTAAGCCCAGAACGATGGAGTCAATTTAATGTCAAAAATACGTTACACTCATAAATTAATATTCAAGTGATTCCAGTGTTTGTAGTTGCAAATTAAGTTTTTAACCCTATAAAATAAATCTGTGTGAGAAATTCAGGCTTGAGTATGCATAAAAATGTTCGTATTTGCAATGCAAATTTGTGAAGTGTTTTTGTGGACATTTGAGTGCAAAGCAGAAAACTGCATGTGAACCTCTGTTGCCTTCTCTTTTTAAAATGCATTCCAGCTTAACCCCTTGCACTCCGGTCAATTTTCCTAAAAACGCCAAAAAATAATGTGCCCAAAGTAAATCGAAAGCTGTTATTCAACCCTTTGCAGCATCTTCATGGGGTTGGTCTCATTTAAAAGAAAACACTTTGAATTTTTTGGCAAAAAAAACATGCTCTCTCCAAGTGCTCCAGCCACTGAGTTACAGTCATCTAAACATAGTGAACTTGAAGAAAATAAATTTGGCCTGGGTGTTTTTTTGGATACAAATGCTTGCAAATAACATACAGCTTCAGATCCGGGCTGGAAAATACAACAGAAATGTAGAACCAAGTGTTATCCAGCTGAGGTCCAAATTTTTTAACAATACCACAAAAAATGAATATATTACACAGCTTTTTCCTCAGGTAGTTCCCAGGCGTTTTGGAACTGTGCCAAATTGTGCCAAATGGCACAGTTTGGAAAAATGTCTGTAACTTTTGAATGATTCAGTGTAGAACCTTCATTTTAGGCTCTAATGAAAGGTCACACTCAGGGCTGTTTGTGTGTGACCTATGTGTCTGTTTTGGGTTTGTCCCCCCCGCTACAGAGGATGGACTTCGGCCATCACTACACAACGGATTAGCCTCATGTGGCGATGTGGGACAGCAGCGCAATCACCGCGACCCCCCCCCCCGCTACAAAAGAATAGCGGGGGGGGGGGGGGCCTTCACAGTCTGAACGCGGCGAACAACCCCTTGTACAGCGGCGCACAAACTGCGCCGCACCGCACAGTTGTAATTTACCGATCGGTCAAAAGTCATTTTGGATTACAATTTTCAGGGATAAATAATAATTTAGCTTATAACACCTTACCTCTTCACAGCAGCAGAGTCTTGGCCAACTTCTCTTCCTCACTGTCAGACGAAGGCGACGCTGGTCCGCTCGTGGTTCTGGTCTCGCGACCCAATCAAAACAGAATTCCATTATTGCGGTTTTGTGCTTCCATGATTGTGGATTTTGGCGAACGATTTTTCAAAACAAATAACAGTAGTAATTAAAAAAAGACTGGCGAAGGCGTGTGTGTCACTCAGCCTTCGTGGTCAGCCTCCGTCGGTCTATGACCATGGAAGAAATCATAACGTCTACTCTGCTGGAACCAATACAAAATAAGCACCGCCTGTGGCCGAACATGCCGATCCACGAATGGCACTCCCTGTCACACAGGTTGCATTTGTGGATGGTCTCCGTGCTGCTGGGTCTGTGGGGCTCTTCCTGCGTCCTTTTTTGATCTGCTCCAGCAGCCAGTCTTCACCCAGCCTTAAAAAAAAAAAAACAGCTCGCGAACTTCTCTGCTTCAATTGGCTCACTGCATTCAAAGCGTTGGGAGGCGGGTCCTTCTGGCTAGGTTTTCATTCATTGGTTCTTCAAGGTTTCAGAAACCCAATTCAAAGCTCTTATTAGTCGAATGAGAGGCCAATCAGATGAACTAATCTGTTCGCGGCTGTGTCTGCAGCTTTTATTTTCAGTGCGCGCTTGGACGCCACTACATCACCATCACCACCTACATCACCATCTACACCATGCGTCCTAGAGCGCACGAGAGCACACGAGAGCGCCCTCGTGCGCTCTCGTGTGCTCTAGGACGCAGAGACTTGCCCGTCCGCGGTACAACGGAGCGCAAGAGGTTAAAGCACCACTATGTAGCTTTGTCGTTCTGGGCAGGAACAATAAAAACACTACAACTATGGTGACTACTACCTCAGTCCCAACAGCCAGTCACAGGGTGCTTTGCTGTTGGTGGCTAAAGTTGTGCCCTGTGATTGGCTATTGGGACTGAGGTCGTAGTCAGCATAGATGTAGCCCTTGCAGTGTTCCTACCACACTGTAAAACCTGATGCGTTAGTTCAACTCAAAGTGCTTGAGGAAACCAAATGCTTTGAATCATTTAAGTTTGTTAACTCAGACCATTCGTGCGCATCTATTTTTTTCAGCTGAGTAAACTGAGTTATATAAAAAGCGTTAACTTCACACTAAACTACCATTCAAGTTATACTTACTCTATTATTTCTATTAAGGTTCATCACCATATTGTAGTTATGACAACTTACATAACAACAAAACACACCTGGTATAGTCGTTTCCTCCATAGGACAGTGTACGCAAATGCTATGGGCCCCCGGTGACTGAGAGGCACCACAAGCTACAAATGTAGCCACAGTGTTAAGGCCTATTACATGCACTGCAAGAACAGAGACATTTGTTCTCTCTCCCAGGGCTGCAAGAACAAAATGATGTCATTTTGTTCTTGCAGCCCTGGTTTGGGAGTTCTTGTAGCTTGTTCTTGACTGGTCAGAAATTTGAATTTCCCAGGAATTCTGCACTTGAGTTTCTTGTGAATTATGAAATGTCCTGGCCAGAAAGAACTTTGCTATTGCCACCTCAAGAAAAAGAAAAATGCTCTCTGTTCCTGTGGAGTACGTAAAGGCCTTTAGAGCCACTGTAGTACAACGGGGGACTGCTATGGGAGTTTGCTTCACTGCCATAGCAGTTATGCTCATGGTATAACTATACTGTATATTAACTACATTAAACTGAGAACTCTGGAATCCTAGAATGGTAAACAGCCATTTCTATTTTAAAAACCCTAACCTTTGATAACAAAGTCTTTTCAAAAGTGCTAAACAGTTAAAACATTTGAAAATGTGAAAGGTAAAATGTGTTTTGCAGGTCCTTGCAGAATTGCTTTGGCCAAAAATTGCCCAAATGGCCCTTTATGACAAAGAAGTTGTAATTCAGTATACATTATATGGAGAAACACTGTATGAAACTCACATACCCAGCACTAAACAAGATTTAAATTAAAAAAAAATTTTTTTTAAAAATCAGAGAAAGGCCAGTTTCCTCTGGTGAGGAACGGTTATAAAAGGGGCACCAGGAAGGAAAGAAACAAGCCATCCTCTGCCCGCCTGCACAGCTTCACAGTAATCCTCTGCTGGGCACCAGCTGAACCCTCTCTGTGAACTCTACTCACCTGACAATCCTGTTACACTGGAGTTTAACACGTCCTCACCTGCTGTGCACCAAGACAAGCCACAAAACATGCTCCTGTTTTTATACCTCCACTCATTGAATAAAGGGCTGTATTGGAAAATTAGCACTCTTACCCAATTCATTTCTAATAACTGATTAGTTAAAGGTAATTTTAGTGGACGATGAGCTCACTCCTGTTTGGGTTATAAGCACATTTCAGTTCTATGTCTACCTTCTCTGATGAGTCTTTACCCAGATGTGCCTTGTAATTACACATTCACCACACAGTGCTGACTCACTGTGGGTGGTCGCATCCTTTCAAAGAGTAAGCGGGCCTATAAAGCAAACATCCTTTCACCAGGTAGATCCACTCTCAAATTTTCTCATAATTATATTCCTTCACCAATTTCAAATGAATCACAGCATAATTCCAGGCCTGTTATTGTCTGCTGTCGCTCAGAAAAAAGATGCAATTACCTAAGGCAGTGTGTGAGCAAATATGTGGGCCACAATTCTAGGGCACGGGTGGAAAGGGCAGCGCAAGTCTCTTTTCTCCTGCTGTCTCAATCTCAGATCACGGGCTAGATCTCTATAGAAAGGTTGTGATTCTTTCACTGTGCCTCAAAAAAGAAGTTCTGAGCTGTTAAGAGTAATATCCTCCTCGTGAATTCACCGCTGAGTGTTTGTGAAAGTGGAAGCAGCCGCTCAGTCATGCACAGACTCTGACGTGAACTCAAACAGTCTTTCATAACGAGTCCATGGAAAAAATGACCTTATGTCTCCATTCCTATCTATTGCCGTTTCATTTTCCCGGTTATGAAAGGCTTGCCTTCCATATCTCAAAAGCTTCCTTCATGAAAGCACACAGATCTCTCTCCTTAGACTTGGGTTTCTCTAAACAGAAGGCTGCAGCCTTTAATGGAAAATTAAATTCATCTCTTTGAAGAAGCAGGTAAACAAACACTGAATGTTGGCTTGCACTAGAGCCAGACATCCATTCCTGAATATTTCCAGTGCTCTTCAGATTTTTTCCCCAACATTTCCACATGAAAGAACATTTGCTGGGATTATCGAGCTGCACATTAATGTTTCATACGTTTGAAAGTAATTAACAATTAAGTTGAACTAATAACAAGACATAATTGTATTTTTTATTTGCCTGAGGGCTAGTTTTGTGAGAAGAAAATACACATACACTTAATCAATCAATCAATATAAGCCAGACAAAGAAAGTGGGTTAATAACATATGCATTTTTAATGACTAGAGGCAGCATCATTAGTACAATGGAAAAAATAATGATCCTCATTTTTACATTTTTATGCTTTAAAACTGATTAAAGGAAATTGCAGAAGAGCAAATCTAGATGCTTAAAGGGGATACATAGGGCTCATTTCCAAATCCATGCATTTATTCTCACACTAATTGTGATTATTTTGTTTTGTGCAAAAAACAGTTTATTTTAGCTGCTTTCTTCTTACTGACAGCCACAGACACACAGAAAGCCTGAACACCAGGCTGGTGTGTTTACAGCCACAGGTGTGTTTTCCAGATGACCATTTAAGGATATTTGCTCTCTTTGACACCATTGTAGAGAAAGGATGCAGGCAAGGCAACGAGCTAGACGACACACACTTTATTCTTTCTCTAACAACATATAAGCAAACGGCTATAAGCCTCCAGCGCCGCAGCGCGGAGGCTGAAAAGCCTCTCAGGTCCCTGTGCACTCTCCTTTTATAACTTTATTACCATGCACGGAAACCCGGGATTTTCCAACCCTCATACATTATGTATAGGACAAAGAGAAGTGTGGCACATTACATTCAGACTGCAAGACATGCACACCATTAACATGATACTGAAACACACGTCACAGAGCCTGTCTTGCTACAATACATTCACTCCCCTGCGTCCTCAGCTGCCAGTCTGGCACGGCAGGAGGCGAAAGGCACATTTTTTGTTTGGTTGGCTCCAATCAGCTTTCCCCAGGGCGTGCATAGTCCTTACTGTCCAGTGGGGGCGCTTAGTCCTTACTGTCCAGTCTGAACCCCCTGGTGACACCTCCTCACTCAGTCCGTTGTTCTTCTGTTTCCTCCTGCCTTTCTTTGGGTGTGAGAAAACGCTCACACACTGTGCCCCCACACAGCCCCCCACCCAAACACCCAGATGGGGCACTAACCCCCCCCCACCACCACCACCACCACCACCACCACCACCACCATCCTTTGGGCTTGAGCTGTGGCCCATAGTGGCTGTGGCAGGGGTCACCGGTCCAGTCAAACCACCCTGCTGGTAAAGTGTACCAGAGGGCACGTCAGTCTGTGGATGGAAAGAGGGAGGGGGGGAAACACCTTATGCTTCACCCCAGGTTCCAGCACGTTGAACGGTCCGTAGCACGGTAGGCGCAGCGGGGTCCGGTGTGCATCGTGCTTGACGGAAACAAAACCAGCATTCTGCAGGCTTTTAGGGACAAAGGTGTGGGGAAAACAATAGCGGGCAGGACCGGGTTGCTCCCAGCCTCCGCCTGTGTAAAAATTGCACGGGCAGATTGGCCTCAGCACGGGGTTTTCCAGAGAAAACTCTCTGGTGATCAGCAGCGGCTGAGAAAAAAACGAGTTCTGCTGGGGAGGCTGCAGAATCCTCTTTAGGTGCGGAGCGCAGCCCTAAAATGACCCAGGGAAGGCGGTCGGCCCGATTCCCCAAACAAATGTCCTGATGGTGGATCCGTTCCCTGCGCCACTGCGCGGTAATCCCTAGTCACTCACAACAGCGAGTTGGCCAGGTTCGCTCTCACTGCGGCCGGTTGGTTCCTTAAGCAGGCTTGTCACTTGTTGCGTGGTGCACGCATCCGGCGCAGTGACCACTTAGTAGCTTATTGTGTCATCCATGGTTCTCCCACGGAGTGCGCACTGGGCTTCTATGCGCTGAAAACCCCACTGTCGGGTCGTGAAGCCAAAGCCCAGGAGCTTGACTGAAACAGCACACACAGCGCTGATGCTCTTTTTCCTGGCCGTCTCCGGGGTTGTGCTCGGCTCTCTTTCCATGGCACACCTTGGGTCACCGACGTGGCTCGCTCTCTATGGCACGTCTTCGGTCACCAGTGTGGAGAAAAGGAATTTGCAACTCTTGGCTCGCTCTCCATTGCATGTCAGGGTCTTCAGTGCGGAGAAAAGGATGAAGGTGAGCTTGCTCACCATGGCACATCTTCGGTCACCATTGTGGAGAAAGGATGCAGGTGAGGCAACGAGCTAGACAACACACACTTTATTCTTTCTCTAACAACATATAAGCAAACAGCTATAAGCCTCCAGCACCGCAGCGCGGAGGCTGAAAAGCCTCTCAGGTCCCTGTGCACTCTCCTTTTATAACTTTATTACCATGCACAGAGACCCGGGATTTTCCAACCCTCATACATTATGTATAGGACAAAGAGAAGTGTGGCACATTACATTCAGACTGCAAGACATGCACACCATAAACATGATACCGAAACATGTCACAGAGCCTGTCTTGCTACAATATATTCACACCCCTGCGTCCTCAGGTGCCAGTCTGGCGCGGCAGGGGGCGAAAGGCACATTTTTGTTTGGTTAGCTCCAATCAGCTTTCCCCGGGGGGCGCATAGTCCTTACTTTTCAGTCTGAACCCCCTCGGTGACACCTCCTCACTCGGTCCATTGTTCTCCTGTTTCCTCCTGCCTTTCTTTGGGTGTGAGAAAACACTCACACACTGTGCCCCCACACCATACAGATAAAAAAAAAAAAAAAAAAGGCAGAAAAAATGCTGGAAACGAAACAAACTGAGCAGTCTGACTCCTCACCTTTTGGCTAATATGGATGAGCTGTACTTCAGATGACCTCACCAGTGTGCTGAATATGCATCCCCTCCATCATAACACTGTATCTGCAAAATAGCTTTACTAAAGCAAGGTGTGTTTCCAGGTTTTATTAACTCAGACAGAAGACAGCATAGCTCTTCCAGGTTACATTTCACTACACCACTAGAAGAAACAACAAAAGAGTCACAACCCATCACTGTGCTGTTGGCTATGATATTGATCCAGTCCATGCTGAGTGTTCCACTCAGCCCGAGGCCTGTTAGCTTTAGAGCTAACAACACCACCACCACCACCACCTGGGCTCACCAAGAAATAAATAATGAACTAGCTCTGATGGGGACAGAGTGGCTCTTTATCCACCTTATTTATGTATCACTGCCATGTACAGAGATCCTGTACATGCCTCCACAGTGTTAAGCCTTGCTTCAGATACACAGTCCCTAGGTAAAATATTGTAACGTCGGGGCCATGTTAAGGGGGGCAGGGGTTTCCCAGCATGCTTGGACAATTGAAACGTTACTGTGTGTGTGTAGTAAATGTTATTACTGAGCTATTCTACTGCTGTGCAATTATAACTGCGTTATAATTACCCAACAGTATTTTATAGGCAAGATTTATTATGTGTGTGTAACCGTGATTTAAACGGAGGTCTGGGAGAATGACCTCCCCTCCTGCCTGTGCTCAGAGTGTGTGTAAAATAAATCCCATTGATCACAACCATCTTGCTCCATTTTCTTTGTGTGAACCCTGCATATGTCACACTGGTGTCAGGAGTGGGATGGAGCAAATGGAAGCCAGGATCAGAATGGAGATCCAGCAGCTGGAGCAGTTCATTGCTCAGCTGATGATGGACGATGGGACCGAGACACCACCCCCGGGAGCCGGGAGCCGGGACGAACAAAGCGGCGGACCTGACGGGGCCAGCGCACCCGGCCTTCTGTCTTTTTCAAGACAGAGCGGGCAGAGCAGAGCAAACCAGCCCCACATTCCGCCCTTTTCAGGACAGGACGGGCTGGCGATCCCACGGCGATCAAGAGTGACGATCGATCAGGAGGCGGCCATCCCATCTGTTAGGCAGCGGGCCAAGATTCCCCGCTTCAACGGCGAGACTACGTTGGATGACTACCTGACCCAGGTCGAGCTGGCCGCTGCGCTGAACGGCTGGTCACCAGAGGAAACCGCCGTGCAAGTTGCGCTGGCCTTGGAAGGGAGAGCTCTCTGCACGCTCTCTGATCTCCTGCCTGAGGAGCGCTACAGCTGGCCAGCGCTACAAGGGGCGCTCCAGAGACGATTTGGGAGAACGGCGGACACTGAGCACGCCCAGGAACAGCTGACCCGCCGCCGTCGAAGCAACCAGGAAAGCCTAGGAGCCTATGCTGCAGACATACGGCTGCTAACCCGGCGCAGCTACCCGGATTTCGCACCGGAGGCGGTAGAGAAGCTCGCCCTCCGGAGCTTCATCCAAGGTCTCCGCCCGGCCCAGCTCCAGAGCCACGTACGGATCCACACCGCGAGCGACTGGGAGACTGCAGTGGCAGAAGCAGAGCGGGTGGAGCCGCTGATGAATCGCACAGTTGAAGCGCCAACGCACAGTCAAAGAACCTTCCAGGCCACGATGGAGAGCGAGGAGGAAGAGGAGGAATTACGGCAGACCACGGCGGTGCGTCCCCGGAGAAGAACGCCCCTCGCCGGCGTTAAACTAGAGCGAGGTGGCGTGAACGGGGACAGGCCGCCTCCCGCAGATGTTTCCCCCGAGGAGCCGGCACCACGCGTGGGCCGAATTGGACACTCTCCAGGGATGTATCTACAGTGCAGCTTGGAGAAGACGTCGATCCGGGCCCTGATTGATGCCGGCTCTACAATCTCCCTGGTTCGACCCGGTGTGCTGCCGGGCACGAACAAGACGGCCCCACGGGGGTGGGAACCCACCAAGCGCTGCGTCACCACGGCTACCGGTGAGCGCGCCAGACTGAGGGGGCGGAGAGTTCTGGTGGTGGGGGTGGCCGGTCAGAACATAAGACACCCGTTCTGGCTGGCTGACATCCAAGACCCCTGTATTATTGGACTAGACCTGCTCACAGCCTGGAACGCCAAGATCGACACCGCGGGACCGTCCCTCCAGCTGGGAAACCGGACCATCACGCTCCACAGCAGAACCCAGGGAAGGAACACGGGGGCCCGCGCAATCGAGGGATCACCAAGACAGACCGGACCAGGCAGGCCACCGCGAGGACTGGACACGATGACGTCACCAGCGCGGACAGAGGGAGCATGAACGCACACAAGGACAGCAAGGGGAGGGGTCAACGTGTCAGCAGAGACGCAGCAGGCGGTGGAGGAATTATTTCAACAGAGCTGCAGCGGGCTGGACCCGGAACAGGGACGCCAGCTGCGGGAGCTATTGGACTATTACATGGGTGTTTTTGCCGCGAAGGATGAGGAATGCGGCCGGACCGGTTTGGTGCAGCACGAGATCGACACCGGTGAGGCCAGGCCGATTCGACTCCACCCACGCCGGCTGCCCTTTTCAAGGCGGGCAGTGGCGGAACAAAAAGTGCGAGAAATGCTGGAGGCAGATGTTATTGAGCCCTCCAGCAGCCCCTGGGCGGCGCCTGTGGTGCTGGTCAAGAAGAAGGACGGGTCGTGGCGGTTCTGTGTGGATTACCGACGCCTGAACGACGCCACCAGGAAGGATTCCTACCCCCTGCCCCGCATCGATGACGCACTGGACCACATCGTCGGCTCCAGCTGGTTCAGCTCGCTGGATCTACGCAGCGGCTATTGGCAGGTAGAGCTGTCACCTGAGGCCCGCCAAAAAACAGCCTTCTCCATCGGGCAGGGACTGTTCCAGTTTAAAGTGATGCCGTTTGGACTCTGCAACGCTCCGGCCACCTTTGAGCGCTTGATGGAGCGAGTGCTGGCTCACGTGCCCAGGAGCCGCTGCGTTGTTTACCTGGATGACCTGCTGGTGCATGCAGCTGATTTTGACAGCACCCTGTCAAATCTCCGAGAGGTGCTGGGAGCCATCCAGCAGGCGGGGCTACGGTTACACCCTAAGAAATGCCACCTGTTCCGGCGGGAGACCACCTTTTTGGGCCACGTCGTCAGCGCAGCGGGGGTCGCCACCGACCCGGAAAAAGTGGCAACAGTGAGAGACTGGCCAGTGCTGCGGAACGTGGGAGAACTGAGAAGTTTTCTTGGATTGGCCTCCTATTATAGGAGGTTTGTGAAAGACTTCGCCACCATCGCCAGCCCACTGCATCAGCTGACGCAGAAAGGATGCACGTTTCAGTGGAGTGAGAACTGTGCTGCTGCTTTCTCCCAGCTTCGCGCAGCGCTCATCAGAGCCCCCGTCCTGCAGTATCCTGACCCGAACCGCCCTTTCATCATGGACACGGACGCCAGCAACCAGGGCATCGGAGCGGTGCTATCCCAGGAGGGAGAACACGGAGAGCAGGCAGTCGCTTTCTTCAGCCGCACTCTCAGCAGAGCCGAGAGAAATTACTGTGCGACTCGCAGAGAGCTGCTGGCTGTCATCCAAGGACTGCGTCATTTCCGCCCGTATGTGTATGGGGGGAGGTTCCAGCTCAGGACGGACCACGCTTCCCTGACCTGGTTGTTAAACTTCAAAGAACCGGATGGACAGTTGGCGAGATGGCTGGAGGCACTGCAGGATTATAATTTCCAGATTGTGCATCGGGCAGGCTGCCTCCATGCCAACGCTGACGCGCTGTCTCGGCGCCCCTGTGCGACAGAGGAGTGTCGGCACTGCCAACGGGCTGAAGATCGGGACCAAACCGCCCCACGGGCTGCCGCTCTCCGAGCCGCTGCGAGAAGGAATCACGCAGCGACGCGCAGCCCCTCAGATGATCAGGCAGTTCTCCCCAGCCATGACGTCACAGAGGTTCTTGGCACGCAGCAGCTGCAGAGCGAGCAGGACAGAGACCCGGTCATTTCGCGGGTTTGGCAGTGGCTGGACGCAGGACAGCGGCCCGCCTGGGAGGTTGTGTCACCACTGGACCCAGAGACTAAGGCCCTGCACTCCCAGTCGGCCAACCTCCGCTGCCACGAGGGCGTGGTGTATCGACAGTGGCAGACTCCAGCTGGGCAGCGGCACGTCTGGCAGCTGCTGGTTCCTCGTCGACTCCGGCCCAAAGTACTCCAGCTGGTTCATGGGGCGGTAGGAGCGGGCCACTTCGGAGTGACAAAGACGCTGCAGCGCCTTCGGGCCCGGTTCTACTGGCCCGGTTGTCATCAGGACGTGGAGCTCCACGTTCACCGCTGCGACACATGCACAGCTCAGAAGGGACCAACTCAGCGATCCCACGCTCCCCTGCAGCAGTACCGGGTGGGAGCGCCGATGGAGCGAGTGGGAGTGGACATCCTGGGCCCTTTCCCGACCACGGACCGGGGGAACCGCTACGTGCTGGTCGCGATGGATTATTTCACTAAGTGGCCAGAGGCGTACGCGGTCCCGGACCAAAGCGCCACGACGACGGCATCAAAGCTGGTGGACGTTCTGTCGGTTCGGCGCACCGGAGGAGCTGCACAGCGATCAGGGTCGGAACTTCGAGGCGGAGGTCTTCGGGGAGGTCTGCAAGAGGCTGGGCATCCGGAAGACCCGGACCACCCCGCTGCATCCACACAGCGACGGCCTGGTTGAACGATTCAACCGGACCCTCACCACCCAGCTCGCTATCCTAGTGGACCAGCAACAGCGAGACTGGGACCTGCACCTGCCTTTTGTTTTGTGGGCGTACCGGACGGCAGCTCAGGAATCTACTCGGTGCACCCCTGCGGCGCTCATGTTTGGACGCAAGCTGCGCACACCGGTGGATTTGGTATTCGGTTCCCCCCCTGAGCCGGAGGTGGAGGGAAAACCCGGATTGGATTATTTTTTTTGTTTGAAAGAACGTCTCCACACGGTGCACGAGCTGGCTCGAGAGGCCCTGGCTTAGGCAGGGGGTCGGCAGAAGCGAGCGTACGACTCCCGCTGCCAGGGGAGGGACTTTGCACCGGGAGATCGAGTCTGGGTTTTCTGCCCTGAGAGGAAGAGAGGACAATCACCGAAGCTGGCGAGCCAGTGGTCGGGGCCATGCGTGGTCCTGGAGAGACTGTCAGATGTGGTGTACAGGGTGAGGCTTAGAAAAAGGGACCGGGTTGTGGTCCTTCATCGTGACCGTCTCGCCCCGTATCGGCCATCTGCACCGCTGGTGGACGAACCGGAGCTTCCATCCCGGCCCGATACCCCGACTGAGACCCAGATGGACACTAGGGGGCCTGTACGTGTTGGCTGCCGGCGCCGAAGACTGCCCCGACACCTGGATGAGTTTGTATTGGACTTTTAAATTGGACTTTAATTTTTCTGGGGACAGAAACCAGTCCAGGAAGGGGGGGCAGTGTAACGTCGGGGCCATGTTAAGGGGGGCAGGGGTTTCCCAGCATGCTTGGACAATTGAAACGTTACTGTGTGTGTGTAGTAAATGTTATTACTGAGCTATTCTACTGCTGTGTAATTATAACTGCGTTATAATTACCCAACAGTATTTCATAGGCAAGATTTATTATGTGTGTGTAACCGTGATTTAAACGGAGGTCTGGGAGAATGACCTCCCCTCCTGCCTGTGCTCAGAGTGTGTGTAAAATAAATCCCGTTGATCACAACCATCTTGCTCCATTTTCTTTGTGTGAACCCTGCATACGTCACAATATGTGAAAACTTTATATATTTTATCAGCAAGAGTGAATAACCAGAGGTTGTTGCTACTGAAGTTGTTAGCCTATATATGCTGTTGAAATAAGGGAAGACACCTACCGAGCTGGTGGTGTTTCTCATTTTATTGTTGCCGTCCTGCTTTTTGTACAAATCTCAGCTGGGGTGAGGCAGAGTATAAGTTAGCTAGCACTGCAACAATTACTCAAATAATTCGGTTACAAAAAATTCTCGATTCAAAATTTATGTGTCGTTTAATGTAGCACTTCTGGGCTATATGACCTTCCAGTGTGACCTTCTTCCGGTCACACTACCTAAACAAAATGCAGATTTGTTTAATGGCGCCATGTCACAGCAGCATACTGACAGGCTGGCAAAGAAAGAATTTTTTTTTTTTTTTTTTTTTTTTTTTTAAATGGCAAAAGTATCTCAAGTCTGGAATCATTTCAAGCTCAAATTGAAGGAAAACATTATACAGTGTGTACATGGTAAAGCTGAGTGGTGAGCTAGCATGCTACAACGTCGGATGTTACAGTGTCTCGGCAGAAAGCATCCCACATCATGCAGACCCAGCGCACCCGAGACAAGGTACATGATTGAGATTTAAAATTAAGATAAATAGAATGTAGTCAGCTATGTTAATTATGCTTATATAACCAAAGAACATACAGCCACCGCTGTTAGTATCTGGAAACTAGCGAATGCTAACTGCTAGCAAAAGGAACTTTATGGTGTAACGTACTGTTTAAAGTTACGCTCTATGCAATAAACATTGCAATAAATGTGTACCTGTGTTATTGAGTGTTTGGTACAATTACTACTGCTCTTTAGAAAGGAAAGTTATGCAAACGTTGGTCAACGCAAGTTTCTTTAAAAAAAAAAAAAAGTATCAGATTACTCGAGTAATCTTCGATTAGAGTGGGTGATTACCTGAGCCATAAAATAGTCATTAGCTGCAGGCCTAAAGTTAGCAGATAGTGATAGTCGTTATTTTCAGTAATTCTGCAGCATTTGATTGGTCTTCACTGCAATGTGCCATTCAAAAATATGCCCAATAAGGTAAGGGGCTCATGAATGAGCAGGCAAAAAAGACTGACTTTTTGAAAATGATGGACACAAAAGCAGTATTTAATGAGCAGTAAAACAACACAGCAATGGTTTGGGGACTTAAAACTACATTAATAGGTCACTGATGTCAAAACTTAAAATTAGGCTGCGTATCCACCAAATACGTTTTTTGTCACCTGACTGCCCTGAACGTCTTTTTTTCAGCGCTTGTGCGCTGCGCTCAGGGGAAAAAAAGTCTGTGCCCTGTATCACAGCAACAGCTTGTCACTCACACTTTAGCACTTCCGCTTTTCCTATGGTCAGACTTTCTACTTATTTTTTAATAGCAGTCTCTAAATAACAATGGACAGGAAACATATGTATTCTAGCACTGGTAGCAGCTCTGGATGTAAAATATGATGACAAGGACAACGGGAGTCTGAGTACAGACTGTACTGGCGTCCTACAGTGATTGTATCTGATTGTATCTATTGTCTGCTAATGCATGAGGGGTTTTTTCTGTGTAGTCAAAATTTGGCTCATATACGAGCGTTTATTCTGATTACTATGTTTTTTCTCTCTCCTATTGTGTTTTCCTCCCCCTCCCCTCCCCTCTTTACCTCCACTGTTGACAGGCGCCTTGTATGGCGACGCGTCATTGGATGCGCCTAACGTGCGCGTCCAATGTCAAGTCAAATTCCTCGTGTGTTTACTTGTAAATATACTTGGCAATAAAGCTGATTCTGATTCTGATTCTATGTCCCACCCTTCCTTATTCTGATTGGCTGCTTAGAAAGGTCTGACATTGACGAGCTCAGCTGCTGTCTGAAAAGCTGAAATTTTTTCAACTTTGAGCGCCATGACAAAAGTGGCCACCACTGAGAGCGTTTCAGCGCTCAGTGCTGTAAACGCTGGACTATATAGCGAATGAATAGAAAACAGTTGTTTGGTGGACATGTAGCCTTAATCCTTAAAATGAAACAAGCGCACCACACACACACACACACCGTACAGTATACATCCATCCATAGCCATTATGGATAGTGGATAGCTAGCACACCAACAACCAAAAAAAAAATCAATTACAAGATTCAACATACAACAGATCTGTAATAAACCTAATAAGCAGGTAACTGCAAGAAGTTTAAGCAAACAATCTACAATCTAAAGGGGAGCAAATGTAATACATACAGTATGCAAACAGTGTGAAATAAAAAACGTTGTAGCTTGAAAACTATGGGAGGAGTTCGCCGAAGAACTCGCACAGAGGGATGGACGGACATTAGGATACCATAATACGTCCCGTCTTTTGAGACAGGCGTATAATAAACAATTAGACCTTGAAAGGCACCTCAGTATCTGGGTTTAACTGTGCACACACATTATTCAGGACAGCAGGTCACAGTATTACATTACTGATGTGGTACTATAATCATAAGTCATAATTTATTTACTAAACAGAGCGGCCGCCAAGCAAACACTAAATCACGTCCAAGTGCAATAAAAAAACACCCTGTCCTTTGAACTCCCAGCTGACAAAGTGGCATGTCTTTATTGGAGATTTCTAAACAGTCTCACATGCAAGACGTTCAATGTCATTCACAGTGTGGAAGTGAGAATATGTGCACTGCATACCTAAATACCCAAGTTAGACAATAAAAATGTATACAGGCTTCTGTACCACATGGGAGGAAGAGGATGAAGTAAATAAAGTTGAAAATGTCCTGAACAAATGTAAAAACCCAACCAGATAATAGAGCTCAAGTACGACAGAGTTAAGGAAATTCTAAAGTTCAGCACCACTGCTCATAATCAGGTTTTGCCTCTTGGCATTACAGACCGCAGACTGTTCCCTCAACATTGAAGAGTTTTCTAATCCATGTGGGAGTGCTCTTTACATTTCAGCATTGGACAGGAGATGATCTTATTGTGACTCCACAAAAAACAAACAACACTGTAAATGCACATGCAGCCAACACCCTGAAGTAAAGAGCTGAATCACATCTAGGTCAAACACATAGGGGCCGGCCCACACTGGTTGTGAAGCCATTTTTTCTCTCATCTGACACACAAAGTATAGCCATACCCGATTCTTAGAAGCAGCCTTTCACCGTGGAAAAAAGAAATACATCGCTTTGCTCTGTAACATTTAAAGGGGTCATTGACTGCACTTTTTCCACATTTTAACAGCTCACTTATGTCTTAATGAAGTGTTTGTGACATATTTTATTCACATTTTCTTAATTTTTTTAATTATTGAAGCAAATTTCTTTTGCATTTTTCCTGGCTTTCTTGAAACGCTCTGATTTAAAGCCTATCGCTTTAAGAAACATCCTTCACCTGTTCAATTCCACCCTCCCTCTTACGTCAATTAGCCATTAGCTGACTAGCTTCTAGCCTTTAGCCTCCTTCTAGCTCAGATGAGTGGCGCTGGTTCACTGATCCACAGTCGGTGATGTATCTTGCGTTACTCTGGCCCATCTCCCAATAATTTTGATTCCACAACAAATCACTAGACCCGCGTGCCGGACAGCCCCCCAATCACCGTAACCGACCTGGCTCGGGAACCGGGGCTGCTGCCCAAGCTGAGCTGCCGAGCCATGGGATCTCAAAGGGCAGTGTCTTACTCTGTGGGACGCCGCTCCACTCCCATGACCAGTGGCCCCCCTAGGCTGCCTGCAAGAGCAGAGCAGAGTTGCGCGGCGCTCTGGAGGACAGTGGGGGAGCTGGCCGTGAGAGTCAGCAGCCTTGAGTCCCAGTGTCGGTACCACTTACTCTGGGCCAGGTTGGTTCTGTGACTGGTGCGCCGGTGCTGGCAATATGCTATGGAATCATGGCAAAATTATTGGAAGATGCACCAGAGTGACCCAAGGTACAGTGGTGTGAAAAAGTGTTTGCCCCTTCCTGATTTCTCATTTTTTGTATGTTTTGTCACACTTAAATGTTTCAGATCATCAAACAAATTTAAATATTAGACAAAGATAACACAAGTAAACACAAAACGCAGTTTTTAAATGAAGGTGTTTATTATTAAGGGGAAAAAAAGCCAAACCTTCATGGCCCTGTGTGAAAAAGTGATTGCCCCCTAAACCTAATAACTGGTTGGGCCACCCTTAGCAGCAACAACTGCAATCAAGAGTTTGCGATAACTGGCAATGAGTCTTTTACAGTGCTGTGGAGGAATTTTGGCCCACTCATCTTCGCAGAATTGTTGTAATTCAGCCACATTGGAGGGGTTTCGAGCATGAACCACCTTTTTAAGGTCATGCCACAGCATCTCAATTGGATTCAGGTCAGAACTTTGACTAGACCACTCCAAAGTCTTCATTTTGTTTTTCTTAAGCCATTCAGAAGTGGACTTGCTGGTGTGTTTTGGATCATTGTCCTGCTGCAGAATCCAAGTGCCCTTCAGCTTGAGGTCATGAACAGATGGCCGGACATTCTCCTTCAGGATTTTTTGGTAGATAGCAGAATTCATGGTTCCATTTAATCCAGCAAGTCTTCCAGGTCCTGAAGCAGCAAAACGGCCCCAGACCGTCACACTACCACCACCATATTTTACTGTTGGTATGATGTTCCTTTTCTGAAATGCTGTGTTATTTTTACGCCGGATGTAATGGGACACACACCTTCCAAAATGTTCAACTTTTGTCTTGCCGGTCCACAGAGTATTTTCCCAAAAGTCTTGGGAATCATCAAGATGTTTTCTGGCAAAACTGAGACGAGCCTTTATGTTCTTTTTGCTCAGCAGTGGTTTTCATTTTCGAACTCTCCCATGCAGGCCATTTTTGCCCAGTCTCTTTCTTATGGTGGAGTCATGAACACTGACCTTAATTGAGGCAAGTGAGGCCTGCAGTTCTTTGGATGTTGTTGTGGGGTCTTTTGTGACCTCTCGGATGAGTCATCGCTGCGCTCGTGGGGTAATTTTGGTTGGCCGGCCATTCCTGAGAAGGTTCACCACTGTTCCATGCTTTCACCATCTGTGGATAATGGCTCTCACTGTGGTTTGCTTGAGTCCCAAAGCTTTAGAAATGGCATAAAAACCTTTTCCAGACTGATAGATCTCAATTACGTTGTTTCTCATTTATTCCTGAATTTCTTTGGATCGCAGCATAATCTCTAGCTTTTGAGGATCTTTTGGTCTACTTCATTTTGTCAGGCAGGTCCTATTTAAGTGATTTCTTGATTGAGAACAGGTGTGGCAGTAATCAGGCCTGGGTGTGGCTAGAGAAATTGAACTTAGCTTTCCAAAGATGTGATAAACTATAGTTAATGTACAGTATGTTTAACAGGGGGTGCAATCACTTTTTCACACAGGGCCATGTAGGTTTGGATTTTTTTTTTACCTTCATTTAAAAACTGCATTTTGTGTTTACTTGTGTTATCTTTGTCTAATATTTAAATTTGTTTGATGATCTGAAACATTTAAGTCTGACAAACATACAAAAAAATGAGGAATCAGGAAGACGGCAAACACTTTTTCACACCACTGTATAATGTGGACTGTGGACTGGTGAAGCAGGTGGTAAAAGGGAGGGCTATTAGGGTGACTAAGATCTGAGGAAAATAACAATATAAGCCGCACTTGGTGCGAGCCTCCTGGTACCATTGTTAGCTGGTGGGCTAATAGCGCAGGGGCTAACAGGCCATCTCGAACACCCCTTCTATCTACATGACAAACAGCTAGGCAGGCTAGTAAGAGCAGTGGGTGGGTGTGAAGGACGGCAGTGGGTTGGCTTTGTCAAATCATGACGCATAAGATTTACCCAGAAGAGTCTAAAACGTTTCTGGGAGAGAAAAATAAGATAAAGGCTGTGTTTTTTTTTTAAGAGAATTAACTGTTGTGATATTCTTTCAATAATTACATGACCAATACACACATTTCAGACAGTTAAAACCTACAAACAAACCATTTTTCAGTCAATGACCTCTATAATACAGATACAAAAAACCTCAACGAAAAATAAACAATATGTGGATACAAAATGAAGGTGCCTAAATTAATTTACGCTTATAAAAGGACCTCATTTACAGTGCATCCGGAAAGTATTCACAGCGCTTCACTTTTTCCACATTTTGTTATGTTACAGCCTTATTCCAAAATGGATTAAATTAATTTTTCCCTCAAAATTCTACACACAATACCCCATAATGACAACATGAAAAAAGTTTTTTCAGATTTTTGCAAATTTATTAGAAATAAAAAACTAAGAAATCACATGTACATAAGTATTCACAGGCTTTGAGCAATACTTTGTTGATGCACCTTTGGCAGCAATTACAGCCTCAAGTCTTTTTGAATACGATGCTACAAGCTTGGCACACTTATCTGTGGGCAGGTTGGCCCATTCTTCTTTGCAGCACCTCTCAAGCTCCATCAGGCTGGATAGGAAGTGTTGGTGTACAGCCATTTTCAAATCTCTCCAGAGATGTTCAATTGGATTCAAGTCTAGGCTCTGGCTGGGCCACTCAAGGACATTCACAGAGTTGTCCTGAAGCCACTCCTTTGATATCTTGGCTGTGTACTTAGGGTCGTTGTCCTGCTGAAAGATGAACCGTCACCCCAGCCTGAGGTCAAGAGTGCTCTGGAGCAGATTTTCATCCAGGATGTCTCTGTACATTGCTGCATTCATCTTTCCCTCTATCCTGACTAGTCTCCCAGTTCCTGCTGCTGAAAAACATCCCCACAGCATGGTGCTGCTACCACCATGCTTCACTGTAGGGATGGTATTGGCCTGGTAATGAGCAGTGCCTGGTTTCCTCCAAACATGACACCTGGCATTCACGCCAAACAGTTCAATCTTTGTCTCATCAGACCAGAGAATTTTGTTTCTCATGGTCCGAAAGCCCTTCAGGTGCCTTTTGGCAAACTCCAGGTGGGCTGCCATGTGCTTTTTACTAAGGAGTGGCTTCCATCTGGCCACTCTACCATACATACCTGATTGGTGGATTGCTGCAGAAATGGCTGTCCTTCTGGAAAGTTCTCCTCTCTCCACAGAGGAATGCTGAAGCTCTGACAGAAGGCACTTTCGCACTGTAGGAATCTTTTGCAGTACCATACATAGGGCCAGTTTTACAGTCTTCGGACAGCATAGGAACTGGGCACTACAGACGTCGATTCCGGAATCATTTTAGCTCTTGCTCTGAGGCAAGGTCTTTTCTGGTGAACCGGGAACTCATATGACGTAGGTGTTTGCTGACTGGCAGAACTCGTAAGCTACGCCCATTGCCAGATCCTTCTGCTTCTCGGGGTGCCGCCATGTTCAAAAAGAAACTTTGCTGTGTTTTTTTCCTGCAAACGATAATGGACATAGAAGTTTAAATATGAACAAAACACTGACAAATGGACCGATGAGGTCAAAGCTCTTCTGGCCTTGTATGCCACCGAGGAGGATCCATGAAAATTTGAGGGCTCACAGCGGAGCGTAATAATTTTCGGAAAATAAGCTCACAGTTAGTGGGGATTTTTCACAATGCAAAGCAGTGAGGAAGGAGAAGCAATCCCAAGATTGCTGGACTCACCCTCAGAGACAGGGTGAGGAGCTCAGTCATCCGGGAGAGGCTCAGAGTAGAACCGCTGCTCCTCCACATTGAAAGGAGTCAGTTGAGATGGTATAAGATAAGATAAGATAAGATAAGCCTTTATTAGTCCCACAACGGGGAAATTCCAGGATTGCAACAGCACAGGGATAGCAACACTCAGAGCAACAATCAGAAGGCAAGAAAAAAAACAAGCAAGCAAGAGCAGCTAATAAACATATGTACGTATTACTATAAAATATATATATATACACACACACACAGACACACAGTGCAGAGCATCGTAGCTGGATGGAATAAATATATGAATATATGAACACACAGTGCAGAGCATTGTAGCTAGATGGAATAAATATGTAAATATATAAACACCCACAGTACGGAGCATTGCAGCTAGGTGGAATAAATATGCAAGTATATAAACACACACAGTGCGGAGCAATGTAGCTAGATGGAATAATATGTAGATATATAAATATATAAACACACCCAGTGCTGAGCATTGTAGCTAGATGGAATAAATATGCAAATATATAAACACACACAGTGCAGAGCATTGTTGCTAGATGGAATGAAACAGCATAACCGTCTACTTAGTTATCCTACATGGTATGATTATGTGCCCATACATATTCTCACCCTCCATAGCGACCGGTATGTTCCTAGTTGTATGCCGGAGGGGACCATTGTGTAAGTCTATTGCATCTTTTGCATTCAAAAAACTATTAGTTTGTTACGTCTTTTTGCTATCTCTGCGAGCAGCCCTGCTTAGGTTGTACAGTCTGACAGCCGTTGGTAGGAAGGACCTACGAAACCTCTCGGTTGTGCACCTGGGATGATGTAGTCTGCTGCTAAATGAGCTCCTCAGTGCATTCAGTATGTCCTGCATAGGGTGGAACTCGGACTCCAGCAGAGATGACAGTTTAGCCACCGTCCTTCTCTCTCCTATCTCCTCCATCGGATCAAGGCGCTGCCCCAGGACAGAGCTAGCTTTCTTAATCAGTTTGTTCAGTCTCTTCCTATCGGCTGCAGTAATGCCACTGCCCCAGCAGACCACTCCAAAAGTGATGGCTGATGCCACCACCGTGTCATAGAATGACTTCAGCAGCGCCCCTTGTACACCAAAAGACCTGAGTCTCCTCAGCAGGAACAGCCTGCGCTGTCCCTTCTTGTAGAGTGCATCAGTATTGTGTGACCAGTCTAGTTTATTGTTCAGATGAATACCCAGGTACTTATAGGATGTCACCATCTCGATGTCTGTTCCCTGTATATTTACTGGTACTGTGAGGGGCTGCCCATGCCTGCGGCAGTCCACCACCAGCTCCTTAGTTTTCCTCGCGTTGATCTGGAGGCAGTTCCGATGGCACCAGTCCACGAAGTCCTGGATAAGCCCTCTGTACTCAGCTTCATCTCCATTGGAGATGAGGCCAACGATCGCAGAGTCATCAGAGAACTTCTGTAGATGGCAGTGTGTTGTGTTGTGTGAGAAGTCCGCAGTATAAAGAGTGAACAGGAAGGGAGCCAGCACCGTTCCCTGGGGGGCCCCCGTGCTACTGATGATCGTGTCGGACACACAGTCCCGGGTTCTCACAAACTGAGGCCGGTTCGTGAGGTAGTCCAGGATCCATGATGACAGGTGCTGGTCCACCCCTGCGCGCAGCAGCTTGTCCTTCAGGATCATCGGTTGGATGGTGTTGAAAGCACTGGAGAAGTCAAAGAACATGATCCTCACCATATTCCCGGGCTTCTCCAGGTGGGACAGAGAACGGTGAAGGAGGAAGATCACCGCATCCTCCACCCCAATGCCATGCTGGTAGGCGAACTGGAGTGGATCCATCGCTGGTTCCACCAGGGGGCGGAGGTGAGCAAGGAGCAGTCTCTCCAGGGTCTTCATCAAGTGGGACGTCAAGGCCACCGGTCTGTAGCTGTTCAGGTCTTTGGGGTGGGAAGTTTTTGGTACAGGTACCACACAAGATGTTTTCCACAGCTGTGGTACCCTCCCCAGTTTCAGGCTCATGTTGAAGATATACGTCACAATCCCACACAGCTGGTCTGCACAGGACTTGAGGAGCTTTGCGCTGATGCCGTCCGGTCCCGGCGCCTTCCTCGCCTTGATCTTCCTCAGCTCCGTCCTCACCTGGGTCCTGGTCAGGGTCAGGATGGGGGGCTGTGTGTTGGGAGTGGGGGGGTGTTGGTGGAGTGGGGAGTGGGCAGCAGGACTTGATTTCTTTAGAGGCAGCAGTGGTTGTTGTGCAGTCAGGGGGGAGGGCGGTTGGTCAAATCTATTGAAAAACAGATTCAGGTTGTTCGCCCACTCCCTGCCCCCTGTGGCCTGGGGGGAGGTATTCTGGAGCCCCGAGATGGTTTTGAGGTTTCTCCAGACCCCGCTGATGTCGCTCTGTTGCAGCTTGTCCTCCATCTTCTTCCTGAAGCTGTCCTTGCCTTCTCTGATCTTTCTCCTCAGCTCCCTCTGTACGGACTTCAGCATCTCCCTGTTCCCTGACCTGAAGATCCTCTTCTTCTCTCTCAGAAGTGTTTTTATCTCAGGGTTGATCCAGGGTTTGTTGTTTGAGTGACGCCGTATGGTCTTGGTGGGAACAGATTTGTCCACACAGAAGCTGAGGTAGCCCGTGAAGGTGTGAATGAGGCCATCGATGTCCTCACCATGTGGATCGCAGAGCTGCTTCCAGGCGGTGGCTTCAAAACAGCCCTTTAGGGTGTCCATTGTCTCCTCAGACCATAACTCCACAGTGTGCATGGCCGGAGGTTGTCTGTGCACTAGGGGTTTGTACACCGGCCGGAGATGAACCAAGTTGTGATCCGATCTCCCGAGTGGGGGGAGTTGTGATGAGGTGTACGCCTCCTTAGTGTTTGCGTAGAATAAATCCAGTGTTTTATTGTCTCTAGTGTGGCATGTGACATACTGGGTGAACGTGGGTAGAATGGGAGACAGTGAAACATGGTTGAAATCGCCTGAGATGAGGAGAAGAGCATCTGGGTGTTCTGTCTGCAGCCTGCTGGTTACTGAATGGATGACGTCACGTGCTGTCCCAGCGTTCGCCGTCGGATTTGCATAAACAACAATGCAGATCACGTGTGAGTGTTCTCTCGGGAGATATGTAGGCCTCATGCTAACAGCTAGCAACTCAATGTCTTTGCTGCAGTGTCGTTGTTTAACAGTGATATGTCCCGGTCTGCACCAGTTGTTGTTAACATACATTATCACTCCACCGCCCCTAGCCTTGCCACTGTCTGGTGTTCGGTCAGCTCGTATCATGTGAAAACCCTCCAGCTCAATGTTAGCATCTGCTGCTAGTTCAGTTAGCCACGTCTCAGTAAACAAAAGGAGAGAGCACTCCCGGTATGTGCTATCATAACGGGAGATAGCCGCTAGCTCATCTAACTTTCCCAGTATCGACCGTACATTTCCCATGACAACAGATGGAAGGGAGGGTCTGTACCTTATATTTTTTGTCCTCCGCCTTACTCCAGCCCGGCAGCCGCGGCGTTTTCGCCTCAGTTCTCTCGGTATGTCGAGTTTTTCCAATGGGACCGGGTGGCGGTTGAATGCTAGCAGCTGTTCTCTGCTGTATCGTATCCTGCTATAGACAGTGGCTCCGTCCACCGGCTCAGGAGACATTTAGGACGATCTGTGTGTCCGTGATATAAGTGGGGTGAAAAAAAAAAGACGGATCAAAAGAGAGAGGAAGGGAAAAAGACTCGGAATCGAGCCGCTGTTGCAAAAGGCAGCCGACTCGTGTGGCGCCGAGAGGAAAAAAAAAAAAAAAAAAAAAAAAAAAAAAAATGGGCATCTGATTAGGATGCCTCCTGGACGCCTCCCACTTGAGGTGTTTCGAGCACGTCCCACTGGGAGGAGACCTCAGGGCAGACCCAGGACTCGGTGGAGAGACTATGTCTCCCAGCTGGTCTGGGAACGCCTTGGTATCCTCTCTGAAGAGCTGGAGCAGGTGGCTGAGGAGAGGGAATTCTGGGCTTCTCTGCTTGAACTGCTGCCTCCGCGACCCGGACCTCCGGAAAAGCGGTAGAAGATGGATGGATGGACGGATGGTCTAATAAATAAACAACATATTCTTGTAGATTATACTTATTTTTCTCTCATATTGCAGAGGTTTTCCCTCTTTGATTTGCATGTTGTTCTTGTATATCAGTGAATTTATTCTGTCATACATTTGACAGTTTCTGTCCACTGAATATGAGAGGAAGAGCCACAAGTTTCAGACCTCTGGCCTCACTGATCTAGCTTGCCAATTTTGCCATCTTCGTTTTTTATAATACTAGTGCATACCCGTGCATGCCCGTAGAAACAAAAAGTGTAAGCAAGTATTTCTGCTGCATGCCTGCCTTTGATCTTTGACAAGGTTACCATGGAAACAGGAACCACGGTGATGCATGGCCATAGAAAATTACTGTTACCATGGCAACAGTAACCATAGTGATGCCTGCCTTTGATCTTTGACATGGTTACATGTGAACAACTCCTTTTATAGTCATGCATACCCGAGCATACCCGTAGAAACCACTATAAGCAAGTATTTCTGCATGCCTGTAGAAAGCAAGTGTAAGCAAGCATTTCTACATGCCCATAGAAAGTTACTGTTACCATGGCAACAGTGACCATGGTGAAACCTGCCTTTACTCTTTGACGTCACCATTTGTTCAGTGATGCCTGCCTTTGATCTTTGACCCGTGCATGCCCGAAGAAACCAAGGGTAAGCAAGTATTTCTGCATGCCCGTAGAAAACAAGTGTAAGCAAGCATTTCTGCATGCCTGCCTTTGATCTTTGACATGGTTACCACGGCAACAGTAACCATGGTGAAACCTGCCTTTGATTTTTGACGTCACCACTTGCTTTGACATGGTTACCATGGCAACAGTAACCATGGTGATGCCTGCCTTTGATCTTTGACATGGTTACCATGGCAACAGTAACCATGGTGAAACCTGCCTTTGATCTTTGATGCCACCAGTTGTTCAATGATGCCTGCCTTTGATCTTTGACATTATAATATGGTTCTGATCAGAAATGTGTCTTTATTCACAGACTGCCATTTGCCTGACATCTGCTGCTGCCAGCACCCTCTGTCATTGCCCATGCATGTTGTTGAGTCTCACAGAACTGTATTATTACCTCCGCCAAGGAGGTAATGTTTTTACCGGGGTTTGTTTGTTTATCTGTCTGTTACCAACATAACTCAAAAAGTTATGAACGGATTTTGATGAAATTTTCAGGAAAGGTGTGTAATGACACGGGGAACAGATAATTAGATTTTGGTGATGATCTGAGAGTGCATACCTCCACAAAGTGATTTGTTTGTATTTGTGCAGCAGGATTACACAAAAACTACTCGATGGATTTGAATGAAATTTTCACCAGAGGTGGTTCTTGGGCTAGAGAGGAACCCATTATATTTTGGTGATGATCTGAGAATGCATACCTCAGCCAAGGCTCTTATCTTCTCACAGTGTGTTAGCAACAATACTCCAAAACTGATGGACAGACTTTGATGCAAGTGGCTATAGGCCTACACACAAACCCATTACATTTTGGAGGTGATCCATGAGAAATGGAAGGAGCCTTGGCAGAGGTATGCGCTCTATGAGTGCTTTTCTAGTTGTTGTCTGTTAATATTTGTCTCCATCCTCCCTGTGTTTTTTTCCAGGATAGAGAAAGTGGAGTGAAACTCTTCTGGCTGCTGTGCACGACATGCTGGAGTCAGAAGCTGAAGCAAGAAGAAACCATCCAGCTATCCATTTTCTACTGCTTTTTCAGAGGTCCAGGTCACGGAGGCAGCAGCTCAAGCAGAGAAGCCCAGACTTCCCTCTCCCCGGCCACCTGCTCCAGCACTTCAGAGAGGATACCAAAACGCTCCCAGGCCAGCTGGGAGATGTAGAAACACCAGAGCGAATTAGTTTTCAGTAAATTTATGGTGTGTCTGTTGTATGTTTGAAGTTTTTGAAGTATTTTACTGGAAAATAAATACAGTAAATGAACATTTGAAGAGTCAGAACTTTGTTTTTGTTGTTAACAACAGTGATGTTAGATGTGATTGGGTCAGAGCTATGAAATATTAAATCATCCATCTTTGCTCACTGCATCTTAAGCCTTTCTGATCCTCAGGTGTGCTGCTACAGGTTATAAACTTTTTAAAATGCACCACGTTTATCATGTTTAACAAAGGCCTGGCATTCACATACATTCAGGTGATACAATTTGGACACCCTATTAAATATTCAGTTAATTATTAAATGTTCACGCTGATGACCAATGTACTTTTTTTTTATTTTAGCCATTTTAAGTGGGAATAAAGGTGGGGATGTCCTAATTTATTCCTCACTGTTTCTTTAATTACATTTTAAAGACTCCTGTTTTGTTTAATTGTATAAAGTGAATCTCCCAGTATTAACATTAATATTAAATATCCATATATCTAAATACGTTTAAAAACACAGGCTTATACAGGGTGACCTGATTTTGTCACATGATGCACTTCTGGCCACTTATAAAAGTAAAGCAGACATTTCACCATAGTCCTTCCACATTTTAACACTCACATACTGGTCATATATTGTGACAGTATCCCCACATAATTAAACATTTTTAAACCACAAATAACCCCTTCAGTCAATGATTAATTCGTAACCTTTAAAGTCTACTACCGACGTACTACTGACAGGTTCCATAATGCACAGAGCTGAAAGGCAGGAAATCTTTATTTCACACAACATAAAAAAAAATGCTCACAACGCTTACTGTGAAAATGTGTGTTGTGATTAGTTGGAAGGCACCAGCTAACACATCAGGCTGCACACACTCCATCTCCTATCTGCAGCAGGTGGCTGGACAGCCAGATGATAAGTTGTGTCCATTCTCTTCAGTGCAGGCTTCAGGCAGTGACATACGTCTTGAAGTGTCCCTCTGGACATACAGAAATTCTTTGTCCACTGTTCAACCTTTTTTCTACTCTGCTCTGGAAATGGATGGTGAGGAGCATTGCGCAGTGAGCCACAACGTCTGAAATGCACACAGTACATGTTACAATACCATCTGAAATATTCAATTGTTATAATCAGCTCAACGACAAGCGTAAAATACCGTTGGAAATATTTACCCATATGACAGGCATACAATCGGCGTATGTTTAATAAGTTAGACTTTTGTCTGCAGCGCTGCTCTTTCTTCCTCCATGGAACGAAGAAGGGCCACCAGCCACTGGATTCTTCATCACGTTTCCAGACTCTGTGAACTTCTCCAGCCTTGACATTAGACGCCCTATTTGGCAGTCCAAAATAATACTGCGATGAAGAACATGAACGCTGTAGCCTCCTCACTCTCCATGCTGGCTTCTTTGCCGAGTGTGGCACTTAAGTACACGTCACTCGCAGATCCTTGCATCGCACCAGTCCCTACCATGCCCCCTCACTGCCTGTGCGAATGCAAAATGAAGAGGTTCCCCCAGGGAAGGGTAGTTCCTACAACTAAACAGTTCTAGAACTGAGTTCTTGAACTTCTGTCTGAAAGCGCCTAGAGTGATCCTCAGATTCTTTGTCACCTCCCTGACTAAGGCCCTTCTCCCCCGATCGCTCAGTTAAACAGCCGGCCAGCTCTAGGAAGAGTCCTGCGGATTCCGAAGTTCTTCCATTTATGGATGATGGAGGCCGCTGTACTCATTGGGACCTTCAAAGCATAACTTTTTTTGTACCTTTCCCCAGATTTATGCCTTGAGACAATCCTGTCTCGGAGGTCTACAGACAATTCCTTTGACTTCATGCTTGGTTTGTACTCTGACATGCACTGTCAACTGTGGGACCTTATATAGACAGGTATGTGCCTTTCCAAATCATGTCCAATCAACTGAATTTACCACAGGTGGACTCCAATTATGTTGTAGAAACATCTCAAGGATGATCAGTGGAAACAGGAGGCACCTGAGCTCAATTTTGAGCCTCATGGCAAATGCTGTGAATACTTATGTACATGTGATTTCTTAGTTTTTTCATTTTTAATAAATTTGCAAACGACTCAAAAACAAACTTTTTTCATGTTGTCATTATGGGGTATTGTGTGTAGAATTTTGAGGGAAAAAAATAATTTAATCCATTTTGGAATAAGGCTTTAACATAACAAAATGTGGAAAAAGTGAAGCGCTGTGAATACTTTCTGGATGCACTGTATGTAGCGCTTCACTTTTCAGAATAAGAGTTAAAGTGAAGTCCATTCAGAAAGGTCAGTAGTGTAACTTTTGCTCAAAGGGATCCTCTTATATCACTCCGACATAACTAAGAAGGTCTCACATTATGCAGATCATTTCATAACACAGATAAAAAGGGAGCAACTCCACATGACAGGATTACTTTGTAAAATAAATAAAGTAAACTAAATATCTTAATGATGATGTAATGGGCCCAGGCCCAAGGCTATCGAAGACAATCACTATGTGCTTTAATGAGTGAGATCAGCTATAGCAGCAAGGACAATGACGTCTGTGGAGGCAATTATATAACTGCAACTGAACATTACGTCTGTCATAGTTGCAAGGCTAAACAGGGTGACATGAATACCAGTCATAGTCTCAGGAGTCATGTGCAACATAGTTCCACTGGCCAAACCGAGAAGAAAAGGCAGGGAGGTTATCTGTATAACAGTGTAGCGTAAACAGGAATGTCCTTGACCAACATTAATGTAGTCAGCGTGTCTGTCTTGTGCTTCTCTCGTGGTTTTTGATGCTCTATCAACTCAAACAAGACAGGTGACCTCAACAAGGCACAAAAGTCTCAGATTTTCATGCAGCAATAAAGATGATAGAGAGCTCAACAGTAACAGCCCCTTTACACAGCATGGAGATCTATGAGAGATTGGGACAACTTTTGATCTTTGGGATTGATTGGGAGATCCTAGTGTGTTTTGGACTGGGTCAAATCTTTGAGGAGACTGTGGTGACTGTAGAGAAAACTGAAAATCAATGATAGATCAAAAATTGTCCAGATCTCTCAACGATCTGTGTAAAGGGATATAAGGGGTTTTTCGCTTTGTGAGTTGCACAGTTTTGAACAAACATCACTGATTAACATAAAGCAGGGGGATAACAAATGAGGAGTACCTGATTTTTCATTCAGTCTGTTGTGAAACCTATCATGTATTCAGAAAGTATCTCTGTAAGCTGATTAAACACTGGCAATACCAAATACTATCCAGACTGGCAGCAGCCGGTGCTACCCCACAGCTACTCCTGCTGGCAGTAACAACCTAGGTAGCTGACCAACCGCTACAGAACTCGACAGGGTAGTGAAGATACACAGACAGAAAGTATACTTAACCTTTTGAGGGTGAAATGGAACTAAATGGTTACAAGCAGCATAAGGGAGTGGTTTGGGGGAGTGGTGGCCTAATGGTTAGGGATGTGGACTGGTGACTGGAGGGTTGCCCGTTCAATCTCTGGATTGGCAGAACCAGTTCTGGGTGGGACAGATAACAGTGTTTTCCCCACACTCATTAACCCCACTGTGGCGCCCTTGAGCAAGGCCCATATCCCCAGCTGCTCCAGTGGAGCTGCTCAGCGGCCACAGGTCAGTCTGTGGTTGTACTGGGCAGCTTCCAGGTGTGAATGTGTAACTGTGAGTGTGAACAGGATATCCTTAAAAAAGAGAGTTCACTTCTCACTGGACCTCCCCTGTATAAACAAATGTTAAATAAGAAAAAATAAGGCTGACAGATAGACCAACCTACCATGAGTTATTATGTTCACAAGGTTTATGGACAAGTTAATACCTGACCATAGCCTTATGATCAAGATCACCAAAACTACACCTGATCAAAGACTTTTAGTAGCTACACTTATAGTATTCATTTGAAAATTCTGATCTCTGACCATGAAACCAAGGCCACTGGAATTCAAACTTCTGAGATTTTTAGTAGATGCTCCTACATTATGAATTTGAAAATACCACATACTGTATGTTTCTTCTTCGGTAGTTGGACTCACAAGGTTTACCAAAAAAAAAATGTCCTTTGACCTTCGCCTCTGAAATTTAAATGCATCTAAGATTTTCAGAAACATCTAAAGCAGTGGTCCCCAATCTTTTTTGGTTCACAGACTGGTAACAAGTGAAAAAAAAAAATCTGTGGACTGGTGGGAGGGTGGGGGCAGGATAAATAAAAAACTCACTCCGTCAACTCCGTTCCTCCATCCCCCCCAGCCTGCCCCTGACCGCGTGCGCTGCAGGGGCGCTTGCTCCAGTGGGGAACAGTCAGGGGGAGGCCACTGCCGGGGCATCCCTGCTCCCGACACTCCACCCAGGACGACCCTGAGACCATAAGCCACGAGTCCCGATCTGGAGCCAGGCATGCTCCGCCGGCTAACCCCCAGGGTGCAACTTCTCCTGAAATGACTCAAACTCCTTTGAAGCAAAGATTACTTGTGGGTTTAATTTTTGAGCATCATGCTAATTAGGCTACTGATGAGACAGGTGTGTGTCAAGATGCACAAACAGACATGACAGACAGGAAGTCAGCCACAGGCAGGAAGAGAATGATTTTTCAAAATAAATGTAAAATTTAAATAAATTAATATAAATAAATTGAATTTAAATTGTAAATTAACAACTTTTATCATATTTTTGCACTTTTATTCTTGCAAATTGGTAATGAAATTACATTTACACTGTATGCTAAATGTATGAATATCCCCCACAACCATCACCCCTTTGTTAAAAAAATAAATCACACACTGCTTGTACTATTACATCAGTAGCACAAAATGCCGAAGCTTGAGGCAATTAAAACACGGAAGTGTCTACAGATACAGAGTACCTGTCGTCACTAACTTAAAACACTAACCAGAAACTCTGCTTAATGGAGAGGAAATACAGGCTGCAGCTGCCGTGGTGAGGTCTGTGCACAGTGAAGCGGGGGGGGGGGGGCATTCAGGGCTCACACAGAAGGTCACGTGGAATTATTTGGACATCAAAATATAGTTATCGGACATCAAAACACATTTGATCGGCAACTGGTGTCTCCATGGGGGAAAATCTATAATACCTTAAAAAAAAAAAAAAAAAAAAAACCTTTCCAATAGAGCACTTCAGGGGGCAAAGGGCTTCACTTCACGTCACTCTGTGCCTGTTCAAATGCATTTTACATGAGCAATATTTGACCTTTCATTCATCCCTGAAGCTGTGAGTGACTTAAAGCGAAGGAGAATAAGTTTAAAGTAAATCCTGAAACAAAGGCTTTGCCATTGATCGAATTACTGCACACAAAGAATGGGGTGAATATTGATCTGTTTTATTGACACCGATGCCATTATCAATTCTTTTTGTAGTTCTGATTCTCTATTGATGCCTATATTGATTCCCTGTAAATTCAGCATTAATGCAAAAGTTCACCAAATGTAAAAGCAGAACTAAAACAGAGCAGTAAGGAGTATATGACTCAGGTATGCAGAAGCTTCACTGCTGTGACTGTGATATCATTGTTCTGCAATGTCCATCTGTCAACATGTCTGCATTGATAATGAGAATTGAAACGCATTGAGGTATGCATTTCTGATAAGTCTATGCTTGATAGATGACTGTTTTTAACCAGTTCTACATTTCCCACAGCAAAACGTTTCCTCATATATTTTGTGTCAGAATTAAAATTGATAGCCACAGCATACGAAAGAGGAGGCAGCATCAGCGACTGCACCAAAATATCCAACAACCCAGATATCAATTCAGTTTATTAAAATTTCACTCAGATAATTGCCTTTTCCTGATTTCTTGATTTTGATAAAGGTAAACTGTCAATGTCAAATGCATTGTATATTATTTGAATGGATAGATGTGTGGGACAAAAATTGCTGCTCACTCAGCAGCGCTGTTGAACACAGCGCATCATCAGCTTGTTCATTAGGAGCAGAAAAACAATAATATTCATATACAGCCGCGGACAAAATTGTTGGTATCCCTCTGTTAATGAAAGAAAAACCCACAATGGTCACAGAAATAACTTGAATCTGACAAAAGTGGTAATAAATAAAAATTCTATGAAAATTAACCAATGAAAATCAAATAATGCTTTTGAATTGTGGTTCAACAGAATTATTTTTTAAAAAAACAAACTCATGAAACAGGCCTGGACAAAAATGATGGTACCCCTAGAAAAGGATTGAAAATAATGTGACCATAGGGACATGTTCCACCAAGATGTGTCCTTTAATTAACATCACAGGTGTCTACAAACTTGTAATCAGTCAGCCGGCCTATTTAAAGGGTGACAAGTAGTCACTGTGCCGTTTGGTGACATGGTGTGTACCACACTAAACATGGACCAGAGGAAGCAAAGGAGAGAGTTGTCTCAGGAGATTAGAAAGAAAATTATAGACAAGCATGTTAAAGGTAAAGGCTATAAGACCATCTCCAAGCAGCTTGATGTTCCTGTGACTAAAGTTGCACATATTATTCATCATTGTCATGATGATGGCGGCGCACATGGATGCTGCGGCCCCTCTAGGCATCAGCGAATGTGAGAGTTTTGAGTGTTTTGATCTTCCCAGACGTACATTCTGTAAAACTTACAACCGTGAGACCTTATTAAACATCAAGGTACTGCACGCTGCAAGAATCGCGGCGCTCGGTTGAGACTTCGACATTCTACGCCAGCATGGAATTCTGGCGGAGTTCCCGCTGAAGGCTACCCAGGAGAGGAGGAAGCGTAAACGGAGCGAACATAAGCAAAAGCAAGGAAAAAGGGCCGGGATTCATGCTAGGCTAAAGGCTAACCCCTCCAGACCAGCAGCACCGTCGCTCCTTCTCTCTAATGTCCACTCCCTCGACAACAAGCTGGACGAGCTGCGTCTGCTGAGAGAAACCCGGAGAGAGTGGAGGGACTGCTGTGTGCTTGCGTTCACGGAGACATGGCTCCACGACAACATCCCTGACGAGGCCATTCAACTGGAAGGTACAACAGCGTTCCAGGCGGAGAGAGAAACTGCGAGCTCCGGTAAGAGCCATGGGGGGGGGGCCTATGCATCTATGTTAACAAGAACTGGTGCGTTAACGCCACATTAGTATCTAAACACTGCTCTCCGTTGGTGGAGTTCCTTATTGTAAATTGTCGGCCATATTATCTGCCGAGGGAATTCAGCAACGTGTTTGTAGCTGCTGTTTACATAGCGCCGAGCGCTAATGCTAATGCTAAAGAGGCACTCGGAGAGCTGCACGATGCTATTAGTGAAATCCAAACTTCACACCCGGACAGTTTTGTGGTGGTTGCGGGGGACTTTAACCACACCAGTTTAAAGACTGTGCTCCCCAAGTTTAAACAATGTGTAGACTTTAAGACCAGAGGAGAGAGTATGTTGGACTTGGTGTACACAAACACAGATGCATATAAGGCAACACCTCGGCCTTTCTGACCACATATCCCTGATGCTGGTGCCTGCCTACAAACCTTTACCGAAGTGCAGCAGGCCAGTAGTGAAACAAATCAGGATTTGGCCAGAGAGTGCAACCTCTGCACTGAAAGACTGTTTTCTGCACACAGACTGGGAGGTCTTCAAAATAGCAGCCTCCCAGGAAGACAAGACAGATGTGGAGGAGTACGCTGAAACGGTCACCAGCTACATCGCGAAGTGCACAGAGGATGTCACTATAGTGAAGACCATCACTGTACGGGGAAACCATAAGCCCTGGATGACTGCAGAGGTGCGCTCGCTGCTCACAGCCAGAGATGCAGCCTTCAGAGCGAAGGACAGGATCGCCCTCTGCTCAGCCAGGTCTGCACTCTCAATGGGAATTAAGACAGCGAAGCGTGCCTATGCGGAGAAAATCCAGAGACACCTCTGTGACATTAGGAACACCAAGCGGATGTGGCAGGGAGTTTGGACACTGACGGGCTATAAGTCTAGGCAGGGGGTCGATGATGACGACGCTTCGCTTCCAGACAGGCTCAGCGACTTCTTTGCACGTTTTGAAGCATCAAACCTGACAATCAGAGAGAGGGCTGGCCCATCCACACCATCGGTTGGTCCAGCTATCACCATCAACACAACGGACACACGGAGGACCCTAACCAGGGTCAACCCACGTAAAGCTGCAGGTCCGGACAACATCCTGGGACGGGTGCTCCGAGACTGCGCGAGCGAGTTGGCGGATGTCCTTACTGACATTTATAACATCTCCCTGAGTCAGGCCATCGTGCCCAGATGCTTTAAGACCTCTACCATAGTACCGGTGGCAAAGAAAACAGTTGCGTCCTGTCTGAATGACTATCGTCCTGTTGCACTGACACCAATTGTGATGAAGTGTTTTGAACGGCTTGTCAAACCACACATCACAGCCTGCCTCCCTGCATCACATGACCCGCTCCAGTTTGCATATCGTTCAAACCACTCCACGGAGGATGCTATAGTCACCACCCTGCACTCTGTCATCACCCACCTGGATCAGAAAGACACCTACGCCAGACTCCTGCACATTGATTTCAGTTCAGCATTCAACACCATTATCCCCCAGAGACTGATAGAGAAATTACTCCTTCTTGGTCTGAACACCACCACATGTCTCTGGATCCTGGATTTCCTGACTGAGAGACCTCAGTCTGTCTGGGTTGGAAATAACATCTCCAACTCTATCACACTGAGCACCGGATCCCCTCAAGGCTGCGTACTCAGTCCACTGTTGTTTACACTTCTAACACATGACTGTGTATCCAGACACGAGGGGAACCAGATTATTAAGTTTGCAGACGACACCATGGTGGTGGGACTTATTCAGAGGGATGAGGAATCAATGTACAGGGAAGAAGTGAGAGACCTGGAGGGCTGGTGCAGGGAGAACAATCTGGTGCTCAACGTGGACAAAACGAAGGAGATGATTATCAACTTCCGGCGGTCACAGCCTGAACACGTCCCTATCAGCATCAGCGGCCGTTCAGTGGAGAGAGTGGAGAACATCAAGTTCCTCGGAGTGCAGATCTCACAGGACCTGACCTGAAGCAAGAATTCCTTGGGGATCAGGGAGCGGGCCCAGCAGAGACTGCACTTCTTGAGGAAACTCAAACAGGCCTCTCTCCCCATCTGCATCCTCAGGACCTTCTACAGAGGTGTGGTGGAGAGTGTTCTGATGTACTGCATTGCTACATGGTACTCCAGCTGCAGTATGTCAGACAAAAAAGCCCTGCAGAGGATAGTTAAGGGAGCTGAGAGGGTAAATGAGTCTCCCTCCCCTCTGTCCAAGAACTTTTTCAGAACCGCTGTAGGAGCGGGGCACTGAACATTGTCAAGGAATATTCTCACCCTCTGAATAAACACTTTGAACTTCTGCCATCTGGCAAACAATTCCAGAGCATCAGAGGCAGAACCACCAGAGAGATTAACAGCTTCCTTCCACAAGCTGTTAGGATGCTGAACAGTTGAGCCGGAATCTCTCATACATACTACTGCACCTACGGACATTATGTATATTATTTGTATATTATAGTCCTGGTTAGTTTCCAAGTATGTCTCAGGGAAGTGTGAATGGCTGTGGTGGGGTGGGGGGTGAGGGTATGTGTGAGTGTGTCTTAAATCATGTTCTTTTACTTATATGGATGCCGAGAGAAACACAATTTTATCTTGCCTGCACTACAGTTGTATGTACAGCAACATGACAATAAAGGTTGATTTGATTTGATTTGATTATTCAGAAATTTAAGATCCACAGGACTGTACCCAACCTCCCTGGACGTGGCCGCAGGAGGAGACGGATAATACGAATGGTAACAAAAGAGCCCAGAACAATCTCTAAACACATTCAAGGTGAACTCCAAGGTCAAGGTACATCAGTGTCAGATCGCACCATCCGTCGTTGTTTGAGCCAAAGTGGACTTCATGGGAGACGACCAAGGAGGACACCACTGTTGAAAACAAATCATAAAAAAGCCAGACTGGAATTTGCCAAACTGCATGTTGACAAGCCACAAAGCTTCTGGGAGAGTGTCTTTTGGACAAACGAGACAAAACTGGAACTTTTTGGCAAGGCACATCAGCTCTATGTTCACAGACGCAAAAATGAAGCATACCAAGAAAAGAACACTGTCCCTACTGTGAAACATGGAGGAGGTTCTGTTATGTTCTGGGGCTGCTTTGCTGCATCTGGCACAGGGTGTCTTGAATCTGTGCAGGGTACAATGAAATCTCAACACTATCAAGGTATTCTAGAGAGAAATATGCTGCCCAGTGTCAGACAGCTTGGTCTCAGTCGCAGGTCATGGGTCTTGCAACAGGAAAATAACCCAAAACACACAGCTAAAAACACCCAAGAATGGCTAAGAGCGAAACATTGGACTATTCTACAGTGGCCTTCTATGATCCCTGATCTAAATCCTATTGAACATCTGTGGAAGGAGCTGAAACATGCCGTCTGGAGAAGGCACCCTTCAAACCTGAGACAACTGGAGCAGTTTGCTCATGAGGAGTGGGCCAAAATACCTGCTGAGGGGTGCAGAAGTGTCATTGACAGTTACAGAAATCGTTTGATTGCAGTGATTACCTCAAAAGGTTGTGCAACAAAATATTAAGTTAAGGGTACCATCATTTTTGCCCAGGCCTGTTTCATGAGTTTGTTTTTTAAAAATAATTCTGTTGAACCACAATTCAAAAGCATTGTCTGATTTTCATTGGTTAATTTTCATAGAATTTTTATTTATTACCACTTTTGTCAGATTCAAGTCATTTCTGTGACCATTGTGGGTTTTTCTTTCATTAACAGAGGGGTACCAACAATTTTGTCCACGTGTGTAATCACTTTGGATTGTTCCAAATATTCTGAGCAAAAAACTGGTGTTTGAGGCAGTCCTAACAACAGAATATAGCATACACCCGTAGCCAGATATTTCATTTCACTTTTGTGTGTGTGTGTGTGTGTGGGGGGGGGGGGGGGGGGGGGGGTTAATAATAAACAAAGGTGCCAAGTCCTGTCATTTAGAAATCAAGGTCCCAGAGTCTGGAGGAAGAGTGGAGAGGCATAGAATCCACGTTGCTTGAGGTCCAGTGTGAAGTTTCCACAGTCAGTGATGATTTGGAGAGCCATGCCATTTGCTGGTGTCGGTCCACTGTATTTTAACAAGTCCAAGGTCAGTGCAGCCCTCCACCAGGAAATTTTAGAGCACTTCATGCTTCCCTGTGCGGAAAAGCTTTATGGAGTTGCTGATTTCATTTTTCAGCAGGACTTGGCACCTGCCCACACTGCCAAAAGCACCAAAACACGGTTTAATGACCATGGTATCACTGTGCTTGATTGGCCAGCAAACTCTCCTGACCTAAACCCCATAAAGAATTTATGGAGCATTGTCAAGAGGAAGATGAGAGACACCAGACCCAACAATGCAGATGAGCTGAAGGCCGCTATCAAAGCAACCTGGGCCTCCATAACACCTCAGCAGTAGCACAGGCTGATCACCTCCATGTCACACCTCACTGCTGCCAGAATTCATGCAAAAGGAGCCCTGACCAAGTATTGAGTGTTTATATGGGTTTTCAGTCAGCCAACATTTCTATTAAACATCCAATTTTTTTTAAATTAATTTTATGTAATATTCTTTTTTTTTGTCTTATGCCTGCTCCCTTTCAGGGTCACCACAGCATATCATCACCTTGTATCACAATGATCCGCATGTTGATTTGGCAAGGATTTTTACGCCGGATGCCCTTCCTGACACAACCGTGTCCACTTATCCGAGCTTGGGACCCACACAGGGAGTACAGTGGCTCATGCACCCCCTGTGGCTGGATAACCAATATTCCTTCCTCCATTCCATTTTTCCAAGCTTTTTTTATTTAAACTGAATTTTGGGTTTTCATTAGCTGTAAGTCATAATCATCAAAATTAAAAGAAATAAACACTTGAAATATATCACTTTGTGTGTAATAAATCCACATGAGTTTCACTTTTTGAACTGAATTACTGAAATAAATCAACTTTTCGATGACACTGTAATTTATTGAGAGCCACCTGTATATACAGAGTACAAATTATTTAATTATTTCATACACTACCGTTCAAAAGTTTGGGGTCACTTAGAAATTTCCTTGTTTTTGAAAGAAAAGCACTTTTTTTCCAATGAAGATAACTTTAAACTAATCAGAAATACACTCTATACATGAACCGTGAACCGTTGTTTTCACCACCAACTTGTATCAACTCTCCTATCATCAATATAAGATCGAGCCTAAACTTAGTGCAACTCTGAATGGAAATAAATGCTGTAATGTTGGTTAAGCTTAACAAAAAATAGTACAGCAAATACCTGTTGTAATCAAAACTAAAGATTAAAGCCAAATAGTGTCTGACTTTTTGGGCCAAGCAATGTACGCACTGTATGCTGATATGGACAACCCAACGTAACCAAGTGAGCAAGTGAGATCTTGTCTGACAAGTGAAGTTCAATGAGTATGGGCCTTAAATACTACTCATGTACCACTCATAGTTACAGCTGTTCTAATAATGCTGCTTACAGGTGCTTCAATTTTGCCCTCTACAACACAGGACAGTAATAGCTGTGTCAGACAGAATCTGGAAAATGACCTTTTTCCTGGGAGTAGACCAGCTGTCATAGATGTTACCCAGGATGTGGAAAAGAGTCCGGGACAAGTACCTCTTACACTAACCATGCCCTAGGAGCCACTATTACACACAAACTTCTTACACGAGAAAGTAAAGCGATAAGTCAAAAGACTTATAAATCTGTACTACTGATTGATAGAGGACACAGTGGCTAAGTGTGATATCTAAACAAGATGCCATTGTCTACATTCATTTATCATCCATCTCCCATCATAACGGGAGGGTTGTGCCGCCTCCCTGTAACAAGTCCCACCCACATTAAGTGGTACTCTCGGTGTAATGGAAACACAAGCGTACCAAATTGAACTGTACTGTACCGGGCCAAATTGACACTAGTGGAAAAGGGTCAATACCTTTCATACCTGGCAGGCATGAAGACGAGCTGTAGTTCTACCTAAGCATCAGAATGGAGAAGAAAGGTGAATCAAAGGACTTTGAATGCAGCACGGTTGTTGGTGGGGTGGCCTGAACATTTCGGAAACTACGTAACTGCTGGGATTTTCATACACAACCAGCATTAGGGTTTACAGAGACTGGTCTGAAAAAGAGAAAATATCCCATGAGCAGCAGCTCTCTGGACCCAAATACCTTGTTGATGTCAGAGAATGGTCACAGCTGACAGAAAGGCAATAGTAACTCAACTAGCCACTCATTACAACTGAGGTACACAGAACAGCATGTCTAAGGGGACATGACCATTGACACTTTAGGCAGATGGGCTACAGTGGCAGAAGACCTTAACTGGTGCCACACCTGTCGATGAAGAACAGGAAACTGAGGCTACAATTCACACAGGTTCACCAAAACTGGACAACAGAAAATTGGAAATATGTTGCCTGGTCTGAGTCTCAATTTCTGCTGCAACATTAGGATGGTAGGGTCAGCAGTGTTTCCCCTACCTTTATAATGGCACCCCCCCCAATCCCATCCCCCCTTGAAGGTCAGGTTATTTTTATTTAATATTATTTTCTATATAAATCACAACAGAAGTCATTTAAGGTTACCTTTCCTATAGAAAAGTTCTATACCTTGGTCATTTAATAAACAAACTAAATAGCCTTATATTGTTTATCTTATTTACATAACTGCATGTCACTTCTGTCTCTACATGGCTGTGCATTTACAATTCTGCTCTGTTCCCTGTATTGCACATGGCGGAGTTCTGCCCCAATGTGTGCACGGACACTCATAGATGAACACATTCCCACCAGCAGACAGAGAGCACACGTTGAAAAATATGTCATGTCAACCACCTGAAAAGCAGACAAAAATATCTACATTTTTTATAATGCTCCCGGAGTGATGAAGATGACAATACTCACTCTCCTACGAGTAGCATTCGGAGTCCCTCTCCTGCTCCGGGTCCAAGTGTGGCATTTTGTGTCTAGTGCCACACAAAGCAATAGGACTGTCGCGGTAGAGGAATTTCCCCTGCGGTGACGGTGGACAGCTCAGTACTGTGGTATGCGGTATTATAGCAAATGTTTTTAGGACCCTGTGGATTCATAATTTAAACAGGGTTTATAACTTATGTGGCAAATGAGGGAAGCTGTGAGAGTCTCGCTGCAGCTCACTCTCAGCTTTATGCATGTGTGTTACAACTGTGCGGAGCTCCGCTCTTTATACAGGCATGAACTGCTGATTCTGTTAAAAAAAAAGATCATTTTCATAAAGCAGTGGCGGTAACTAAGGGGTGTGTGGACTGGAGACTGCAGCGACATTCAGCTTATAAGCAGGACAGTCTCCGTACAGGACCCTGTGAGGCTCTTGTCTCCATGATTTTTGCCGCTGTCCAAAAAATCTCGTTCAAACAAGCTGCTCTCGGAGCTCATACACGGAGCATACACAGTCAGGATCATACACACTCCGCTCAGAAGGAAATAACACGCTTTGTGCCATTTCAGTGCTCACTGTTACAGCTGTATTTAACAAGGAGTCCAAACGCTTTCGCTTGGGGGCGGCTGTGGCACAGGTGTAGTGTGACTGACTACTGATCGGAGGGTCATGGGTTCGATTCCCACTCTATCTGCAGTCTGCATGTCGAAGTGTCCTTGAGCAAGACACTGAACCCCCAGTTGCTCCTGGTGGCCAGGCTAGCGCTTGTGTGTGTATGGCAGCTCTGCCGCCATCAGTGTGTGAATGGGTGGATAGCAGGATCTGTAAAGCGCTTTGGTCATCCAGAGAGGAGAAAAAGCACTATATAAGTAAGTGAACGCCATTTCACCACTAACTGCCTGCTGGACTCCGTCTGGAGAGAGTGCCTCACATGCGGCAGCACTGTGTGCTGTGGAAGCTTCTAGAGCACCGGGTACAAACATGTAGTTGGTAATAAAAATACACTTCATTTAGCAATTTATTTAATAATCAATAGGGGCACATAAGTGAACAACAAGATATAGCCACACACACACCCACACACAAAAAGTGAACACCGCAGTTGTTGCGGTTGGTCGTTTTCCTCTGCGGTAGGCATGTCCATACCGCGGTATTACATAATTGCAGTTATTGCGACAGCCCTACAAAGCGAGATACTCCCCCCCCCCCCCCCCAGAGGGGGTTGTCACAGAAAAGAGGGGCAGAGCATCATTGGGTTAAAGTTAGTGCAGGGCCGGGATATATGAACGAGCACAGAGCGAAGCTGAACAGGGAGACTGCCCGGTGCTGAACCACCTCCACAGCAGCCAGAGACAGTCACGCTACATGTCCACCTAGGCGTTTGTTAATACAAAGGATCTTCTGCATCAGGGATCCATCGGGAATGTGAATGGGGCGTAACTAGGTGAGAGTCATGGAGCTCTGCTGGCCCATCTGTCCATCCACCCCCGGTAAGTCTCATTTCCAAACTAATTTATTCTCTGGTAATGGCAGAATATCAATGTTGATTTGTATGTAACTGTGCTGTGTTTCACACTGAGCAGAAACAAATTACAACATGAGCCCAGCAGGACCACTCAAGGCTGAATTTCCTGACAGCTGCACAATTCCAGAAAGTTTGGAAGAATAAATAGAAAACTAAATTCAAAAACTCCAGTGTGGGATCATTTTGGACTGAAGCCAAATGAGCGAGGATAGGTTGGTGGGGTGCCATGGGATTTTTCTAATGTAAGAAGAGGGCCATGGCTCAAAAAAAGTTACAAAACAATGGATCAGACAGACAATACAGTATATTGAGAATGGTTTTAGGAATGTTCAATTGAATACGTAGACATCATAAACAGACAGCTGTGAGAGGAAACCAGACCAGGCCATTTATAGAGTCACATTTGCCTGCACACAAAGCAGAAACTCACAACTAGCCACCAAGATAGTGCAAAGGGTACACCAATCCTCTTCCAGTCTAAATGTTCAACTATTTCAAAGGTTTATATGTGATTAAATAAACAAGCATGTCATAATCTATTGTAACTATGTGCCGTTATCGGATGGTGCATGTAGAATGCTGTATTAAAGCAATTTCACACTCTAGGTCATAGTGTTGTGTGGCTGTGATTAATCATACTCAGCTGGCAACCTTGTTCTAATCCCAGCTGTCCTGATTTTCAGTACAGTACATCTCTCTTTTCTGACATTTCTCAAGTCTTAGACCAAAGCTTTTGCCTAGTATTTTGATAATCTAATAATCACTTATTTTTCATAATGCAATAGTATGAAAATTATTTAGTGACTACAGCTAACCTAAAAAGAACATGCTTTTTCAGCTTTAATCACAATTTTCATTTTCAGGAGCTTCATCCTACTTTTTACTATATTCTGGGAATACTTATTTAATACTTATTCAAATTGCAACCTTAACTTAAGAGTAAATGTTATTTAAATGTCAAAAGACAGTTTTACAGAAGCATTTTATCTTACTTGAATTCAAGGATTATACTTGTGCACCATCTGAGGGTCTAAACACAGAGCACAGATTAACACGCAGTACTAGTTGCAAATTCAGATCAAGGCTGCACAATATATCAAAATTTTATCGTTAATGCGACAGGGTGTGCACTATGCATATCACAAAAGATGGCTTAACCAGCATTTTGGAACTGCATCTACATGGCATCTGTATTGTTACACTCCAGCAAAGTAGGTGGCAGTAATGCAAATCGCATATTTTCCCAATATTGTGCAGCCCTAATTCAGACCCAACTACTTTCCTTTTGAAATAGTTTTATTTTTATTTTTCTATTCTCTGCAGTATAGACTTCAAAATTTCTAATAATCCAAACATTATGTGAAAGTTTGGACAAATAAAATGTATATTTGAGATTATTCTCAAAGTAGCAACTATTTGCCTTGATGATTGCTCAGCACATACTGTATAGTTGGTAACTGCCATCTGAAATCAATTTTAATTAAGCCTCTGAGGTCTAACTGAATCATGATTACAGACAATGGTCAGATCAACATTTAAAACATGGGGTTAGATTTAAACCAAAGAAAGAAAAAGAAAAAGGATGACCAATTTCCTGATGTATGTATTAAGTATACTATAAAGTCCCTCTACGCTTACTGTTGTGATCCATTTTGCAGCAAAAGTAAGAATAAAAACATTCATGTTTACTTAGGGATCAAAGCAGGTCACTTTGGAAAATGTCCCCAACTTTGAAGGTGCCTTTCCTAAAAATAAACCATAATGAAATTTGTTGTAATTAGGAGAAAGGGTGTAGACAGAGGGCTACATGTGCTGTAGAGGATAAATTCATTAGAGTGACCATTCTCTCAGATTAAAGCCCAGATCAATGCTGCCCAGAGTTCAGGAAATGGGCACATCTCAGCATCAACTGCTGTGAGGAGACTGTGAATCAAATCTTGAGAAGCCCTAGGGCCAAGAAACACATAGCATGGATATTAAACCAGTGGAAATCCTGACTCTGATTTGATGAGTCTAAACTTTACATCTGTGGTTCCAATCACAGCATAGTGTGGCACTGATGGTGCAAAGGGAGGTTTAATTATTTGCCATGGAAACGCTTTATCCAGCATTCTTCATCATCCCATCTGGTCTGATCTGAGCAGGGCCATCATTTGTTTTCATGGGGGGAATGAACCAAAACACATCTCTACTCAATGCAAGGACTCCTGGAGTGATGGACTGCTGCATGGAGTCCCTACAATCAACCTACAGACCTGATTTAGCTGATGAGGTGAACTGCAAAGTGAAGGAAAAACAGCCAACAAGTGTCCAGCACATGTGGAACTGTCTTCAAGACTCCTGGAAAACCATTTTACGAAGCCTCAAGATGCAGGTGGGAAAACAATAACTGATTAAAGCAGCACTATGTCAATAAATCCCCCAGCATGCTCTGGGACAGTCTTTAAGTGTTTTTACTTAAAATTTTTATGTGTTGTAAAACTGATCTTGTTCTTCTATTAAGACAAAGCAAAGAGCAAAGAGATGTCTCATACCTTTGGCGTGTTTCAACTGTCACCGACCTGACAGATCTGCCAGGTCGGTCACACCTATGGAAATGATGAAACAGCTCATGTGACATGTCAGACATCAAACGATGCTTTCTGAAGAAGACTGCAGATGGACACTCACGCACCTGTGTGACCCGAGAGCAGCAGCTTGTGTTTGTGTGCGGTCTTGTCAATTTTAACTTCATCAGTTTTAACTTTTGTCACCACCAGGACTATTTAACACATAGTTTCCACCATGAGAGAAGTGTATTTGGGGGTTCTTGCCACTTTGTGGACTTTTTTTATGCCATTTTACCAGGGGACATCTCAGCAATGTCGCTGTTCCCGTCAACAGGATTACCTACAGTCGGGAGACACTTCTCTCCCTCTGTCCTAGTGTGAGTGTAAATCCTCATCTACTTCACCTGAATGATCAACAAATTTCGGCAAATGGATTATCACTGCCGATGAGTCGTGGTAGGAAAAGAGGGAGAAGAGGGGGAAATACAGCGCAGAAAAAGTAAGTATGGCCTGTGTGACAGACGCCGACTCCCCCCGCTCCCCACCGCCCTGCTGTGAAATGTCCAGTCCATCCGAAACACGCTGGATGAGCTGGAGACCAACGTTCGGTGTAACCGGGATTTTAAGGAGACATGCATCCTGGCATTTACGGAAACATGGCTTAAGGACACGGATCATGATGAAGACCTCTGTCTAAGTGGCTTTGGATGTCCGGTGTGCTCGGACCGGTCGCTTCTCATCACAAATAAGTCCTCCGGAGAAGGAGTTTGTTTGTATATCAACCAGAGGTATTGTAACACTGTGATGGTTCGGGAAAAAACAAGCACCCCAGATCTGGAGCTCCTGTCTGACTCATTTCAGCCCTTTTATTTACCGAGGGAGTTTCCACAGATTTTCTTTACACTGGTCTATATTCATCCATGGGCTAACGTCACATCGGCCATCCAGGTGATAGAGGAGGTGACCAACAGGCTGGACTCTGTCTGGCCGGATGCGCCAAAGTTCATTTTAGGGGATTTTAATCACTGCCAGCTACATAAGACTCTTAAAAACGTACGATCAGTATGTGACATGTGGCACAACGATGAGGAATTCCACTATTGACTTGTGTTATGACACAGTGCCTGGTGCTTATAGATCCTTGCCTCTGCCCCCTTTTGGAGCATCCTATCACAATAGTGTTCAACTCATTCCTATTTACAAGCCCAGGCGTAAGCAACAAAAGCAAACTGTGAAAACAGTGAAGTGCTGGTCAGAAAACCGCATCAGCAGCTTACAGGCTTGTTTGGACTGTACTGACTGGGATGTGTTTTACAGCTCATCCACAGACTTCGGTGAACTAGGAGAGAATGTCTCATGTTATATCTCGTTCTGTGTGGATACAAACATTCCATGTAAAACCATTACAGCCTTCCCCAATAACAAGCCATGGGTGACAAAAAAGCTAAAAACTGTGATAAATAAGAAAAAACGTGTTTTTTTCACTGGTAACACTGAGGAAAGGAAAGAAATTAACAGAGGTTAGGAATGAGATAAGGGAAGCAAAAAGACTGTATAAGGAAAAGGTGGAGTTGAAATACAGCAGTGGTGATTTGAGAGCAGCCTGGAAAGGAATTAAGTCCATGTCCACTATAAACCAGAAAGTAAATGAAGGCAACAGAAAACTTGTAAGAATTGAGGGTGTGGATGATGTGAATCTTGCTAATGTTTTTAATGACTTCTTTTGTTGTTTTGAAAAGCACGATTTTTCTGTGAAAATGTCCCATCTTAAACAGTCTCTTTCTTCAAATAACAATATTATTATTAAAGAGGAAAGTGTTAGGGATTACCTTAAAAAGGTTACTATTAGAAAGGCTCCAGGTCCAGATCTTATCTGTGGCCGTACACTCCGGTATTGTGCTGATCAGCTTAGTAGTGTCCTTCACTATATGTCTGGATGTCTTTGAACTGCAGTCATATTCCTGCCATCTGGAAATCGTGTACAGTAGTGCCTATTGCTAAGTCCACTTCTCCTAAAGAACTCAAAGATTAAAGACCTGTGGCTCTAATATCATTAATGAAAATCTTTGAGAAAATTGTAAGAGATCTTGTTCTACAGTCTGTTCAAGATAAACTTGAGCCACTTCAGTTTGCATACCAAACAAAAAAGGGTGTTGAGGATGCTAAGCTTTTCATTTTAAATTGTGTATATAAACATCTAGAAAAACCACAGGCCCATGCCAGGCTTCTATTTGCTGATTTTTCATCAGCTTTTAACACCATGCAGCCTCATCTTTTAACAGAAAGATTAATTTATGATTTTAATTTATCTCACCAACTCGTGCTTTGGATTATGGACTTTTTAACTGGTCGGACTCAAAGGGTGCTTGTAAATGATCACCTTTCGGACTGTCTGAGTACTTCTACAGGGTCACCACAAGGGTGTGTCCTTTCACCCCTTCTTTTTATTATGTACACAGATCAATGTAGAAGCAATTATGAGGGCAGCTATATTATCAAATTTTCTGATGACACAGCTTTGCTGTCCCTTCTTCAAGGGCCACAATCAGAGTATGGCTTGGTTCGTAATGATTTTATCTCCTGGCGTGACAACAGGTTTTTGGATTTAAATATGTCTAAAACCGGACTTCCGGTTATGGCTGCCACGTAGGACGGACGTGTCTCGCTCTGCTCTGCTCCTGGAGAAAAAAATCGGCAAATAACTCTCTCATTTGGGACAGAACGTATCCCAGCATTTGGGCGAGGATATGTCGGCGAAGCCTAAGGCTGGAAAACCAGGAAAAGGAAAAAGCGAGCCGCCGAAACAGTCCAAATTAACGGACTTTCAGGTCTGTGACGCAGCAAACAAAACTCCATATATGGCGGAGGAGGCTGGCAACGGTGCGATTTCTGCGGGGAATGGCGCAGATGCGCTGATGGCTGCCATGAGTTCAATGAGAGCGGACTTTTCCTCTAGATTTGATGGGATTATGACAGCGCTGGAAGGAATAAGAAAGGAATTGGGTGACTGTGTAGAACGAACGGCGCAGATGGAGCTCCGTCTCGCTAGTGCTGAAGATGACGTCACCCGTCTTCAATTAAAGGTGCGCACTTTGGAAAAAAAAAAATAAATCTCTGGAAGATAATATTTTGGATTTGGAATCTCGGTCGAGACAGAATAATTTGAGGCTGGTGGGTCTTCCAGAGGAATCAGAAGGTCGGGACGTATGTTCCTTTCTGGAAAAGTGGATTCCGGAGGTGCTGGGCAGCGAGGAGTTGCAATCAGCAGTGGTTCTGGAAAAAGCACATCGTATTGGCCCACGGAGAGATAAGGGACCGCCGAGGACCTTAATTATGAAGTTTCTTAGCAACAGAGACAGGATGAAGATCTTCAACGCTGCACGTGCTAAAGGAGAGATTAAACACCAGGACCAGCAGGTGCGGTTCTACCCAGATTTGGCCACAGGAATCCAGCAATTGAGGAAGCAGTTTGATCCTGTACGTAAGGAGCTGCGCAACCTTGGGATTCGTCATGGTGTAATCTATCCTGCGAGACTGCTGACCACGTATGAGGGCAGAACCCACATCTTCAAGACCCCAGAGGAGGCGCAGGAGTTCATCAAGAAGATCAAAGAAGAAGAAGAGACTGGTGGGAGCTAAGCATGAACAAAATATAAGGTAGAATAATTAAGCATTTGCACAGGCACCTGACTGACTTGAAGTAAATAGTAAGTTTACAAAATATAGATTGTATTATATATTAAAAAAACAAAACAAAACAAACAAACAAACAAAAAAAAAACTATGATGTACAAAGTTGTTAAAAATTTTGGAGTTAAGTTGGAAAACTACAGAGGAGAGTTAATGTTACGTCATTAAAAGCAGTAGAGTTAGGGTGATTGGGAGGATGAAGAAGGAGTGGCTTAGGCTGTTCCCCATGGGTGTGGAACGGTCGATGGCTATATCGGGAGACAGAATTTTTCTTTTGATTTTGGGGGGTTTGCCACAAGTGTGGGAAGGGGAAATTTGTTTGTGTGTAGTTTGTAGGATGAATGTTCAACCACTCATGTTTTTGCTTCTCTGTATGAGCATGTTTACACTGCAAGGTAATCCCAAACTCTCTATTGATCATGGACCAAAGTGTTAATCTTAATTTAACTTCATGGAATTGCAGAGGGCTACAAAATTTAAAAAAACTTAAACAAGTTATGAATAAAATAAAGGACATGGGTTCAAGAATTGTGTTTTTACAAGAAACTCATCTGATAGAGGAGGATGTTAAAAGAATTAGGAGTAGATGGCAGGGAAGTGTATTCACCTCTTCATTTTCATCCCGAGCCAGGGGAGTTATGACTCTCATACATAAATCAGTTCCTTTTCAAGTGAAAAATGTAATTGGAGACAAATTTGGAAGATATGTAATCATTCAAGGTTCTTTGCTATTAGAAAATATAAATCTTGTGAACTTATATGGTCCCAATATAGATGATCAGAAGTTCTTTGCTAATTTATTTCTCATCTTATCATCACTTACAGGGCAACATATAATAGCAGGGGATTTTAATTGTACATTGAATCCAGGTGTGGATAGATCAACAGGACTGGATTGTACGCACATTGGATGTAGGATGACTATTAATCATTTTATGAAAGAATTGAGATTGTTAGATATATGGAGAGAAATGAAACCACAAGTTAAAGCCTATTCTTGTTATTCCAGTACCTACAAGACATTCTCACGTATTGATTATTTTTTGATTTCCACAGAATTAAGGTCCAAGATTCAAAACTGCTTTTATGATAACATCGTGATCTCTGATCATGCACCCTGTTGTCTAATATATGTAGATAAAAAATTGACAAAGGAATCAGGTAGATGGCAATTTCAGCATAAATGGCTTCAGGATGAGGAATTTGTCAAGTATATAGAAAAACAGATAGACGAGTTCTTTGACATCAATACTACACAAACATCAGCATGTGTAAAGTGGGAGGCTTTCAAAGCTTTTATTAGGGGACATATTATTAGTTATACAGGATCAAAATCTAAGAAGACTCGAGAGGAGAGAGCTAAATTGGAACATAAAATAAAAAATCTTCAGGAAAAAGTGTATGCAGGAAGTGACCCAAGGTTGGAGAATGAATTACTGATTTTGAGAGCTGAATACGACAAAAAATCAGCGAATAGAGCTGCCTCGAGTCTTCTAAGATTGAAACAATCTTTTTATGAACAAGGTGAAAAATCAGGAAAATTATTAGCATGGCAGATTAAACAATTGGAAATTAAAACACCAATTACCAGTATTATAAGTAATGGACAGGTAGTTATAGATCCTTTAGAAATTAATAGAGCCTTTAGAGATTACTATGAAAAATTATATGATACCAAAAATGAACCTGATTTAACAAAACTAAATGGGTTTTTGAACGAACTATCTATACCGTGTATTCCAAATGAAAACAGGGAGATATTGGAGTCTAAAATTAGTCAAGAAGAAGTTGGGCTAGCCATTGATAATATGAAAAAGTGCAGGACCAGATGGTCTTCCAGTTGACCTTTATAAAAAATTTAAGAATAAATTAATAAAACCTTTTTTGGAAATGGTTTTAGAAGCATTTCAAAATAATAATTTACCATCATACATAAATAATGCCTTAATTATACTGCTGCCAAAACCAGGTAAGCCCTCTAATAAATGTGAAAATATGAGACCAATAAGCCTATTAAACGCCGACCTTAAGATAATCTGTAAAATTTTAGCAAGACGAATACAAGAAATTTTACCAAATATTATTAATCGAGATCAGAATGGCTTTATAAAGGGTAGACAAGGCTTCCATAATGTAAGAAGACTATTTAATATTTTAATAAAGAAGCACCGGATACAGCTCTCCTATCATTGGACGCCGAAAAGGCCTTTGATAGAGTTGAATGGCCCTTTCTTTTTGAAGTCCTACAAAGGTTTGGACTTGGAAATAATTTCATAAAATGGGTTCAAATAATATACAATAATGCTACAGCAGAAATCCTAACAAATAACAATATTTCAAAACCAATAAAAATCAATAGAGGATGTCGACAAGGCTGTCCACTTTCACCTTTACTGTTTACTATGGCAATTGAACCTTTAGCGATAGCGATACGTTTACATTCACAAATATATGGAATTAAAGTTGGACCAACAGAACATAAAATCTCCCTGTACGCCGATGACATAATTTTGTTTATGTCGAATCTAAAAAAATCAATTCCAACCTTGTTGAATTTAATAAAGAATTTTGGGGAAATATCAGGATATAAAATAAATAAAACTAAATCTTCAATATTAATGCTAAATGAGACCCAGAGAAATTACCCAGCCCCTGAGGTAAATCAATTCAATGTTGTAAATCAGTTTAAATATTTAGGAATCCAAATTTCCGGTTCCGGCTCTGCCGGACCGGCGGCGCCACACGAGTCGGCTGCCTGTTGCAACAGCCTCTTTTTTTTTTTTTTATCTTCCTTCTTCTTTCTACACCTTTCACTCTGTATATATATCATGGACGCACGGATCGCCCCGGGGGTCTCCCGGGTCGGCGGACGGAGCCACGGTTTGCAGCGGGAGACGTTACAGCGGGGAGGAGCTAGTGCTAGCTAGCACTTGGCCGCCGCCCAGTGCTAATGGGAAACTCGACATACCGGGAGCTGTAGCGAAAACGAAGCGGGTGCCGGGCTGGAGTTTAGGCGGCGTGAAAGAAATATAAGACAGAATAATAAAGAGCGATGGCAAGAACCAAGCAGACCGCCCGTAAAATCTACTGGAGGAAGAAGCCCCCCAGGAGACAGCTAGCCACCAGGGCTGCTCGGAGAGGCGCTCTGGCCACCGGCAGAGTGAAGAGGCCTCGCCGTCACAGGTCCGTGGCTCTGAGAGAGATCCGTCGCTACCAGAAATCCACGGAGCTGCTCATCCGTAAGCTGCCCGTCCAGCGCCTGGTGAGGGAGATCGCTCAGGACTTCAAGACCGTCCTGCGTTTCCTGAGTTTCGCCGTCATGGCTCTGCAGGAGACCAGCGAGACCCACCTGGTGGTCTCTTCTTCGCTAAGGGGGTCACCATCATGCCCAAAGACTTCCAGCTGGCCCGCTGCATCCGCGGAGAGAGAGCTTAGACTTTCTGCTGCACATCCACCAGCCATAATGCTCTGCACTGTGTGTCTATATATATACATTTATAGTAATATGGACATATGTTTGCTAGATGTTGTTTTTTCTTGCCTTCTGATTGTTGCTCTGAGTGTTGCTGTCCCTGTGCTGTTGCAATCCTGGAATTTCCCCATTGTGGGACTAATAAAGGCTTATCTTATCTTATCTTATCTTATCTTATCTTATGCCTAAGCTAGAATCAGTCGCCAGTGTCAACTATGAAGCCTTAATGTCAGATATCAATGAGTTAACTCAGAGATGGATGTCACTACCAATGTCGATGATCGGGAGAATCAATATACTTAAAAGTAATATTTTACCTAAAATACTTTATTTATTTCAATACATTCCCTTATCACCACCTTTAGATCTATTCTCAAGAATAAAAAAAAAGTTAGTGGAATTTATATGGAACAACAGGAGGGCTAGATTACGTTTGTCTTTATTATATTTACCATTTGATCGTGGAGGTCTGAAATGTCCAAATTTTATGTTGTATTATTGGTCGGCACAACTGAGGTCTATGACATATTATTTTTCATCAAATGATCTCCCTCACTGGACTGAAATGGAATCATACAATTTACCTTTACCTCTTCCCATATTCATATACTCAGATTCGGCAAAAAAATTACAAAAACAAGTTAAAAATCCATTTGTAAAGCATATGATCAAAATATGGTGTGAAGCTGAAAACTATTTAAAAGAACCACAGTTATTGTCACAATTTAGTCCAATATGGGGTAATCAATATTTTAAACCAGGGAGAGCGGACGCTGTATTTAAAGTATGGAATTTAAAAGGGATACAAAAGATTCAGGATTTATATTTGCCATGTGCAGACAACATAATGTCTTTTGAAGAGCTGAGGATCAAATTTAATCTCAATAGAACACATTTTTTTAAATATCTTCAACTTAGAAACTTTATTCGATCAAATCAAAATAAAGCTCTCACTCGACCTATTTATTCATCCTTGGAAAAAATGATGATGAAAGATAGTAAAAGAAAGGGTATTATTTCAGAGTTTTATAACTCATTGACACTATCTTCAAGTGAAAATTCACTGAAAAGATTAAACTACTGGAAAGAAGATCTGCAAATTGAAATTTCAGAGGAACAATGGGAATTGGCTTGTACAGAAGCTCAAACCAAATCAATAAATGCACGCCTTAAATTGATACATTTCAAATGGTTAATGCGGATGTATGTTACACCGGAGGAGTTAAATAGATATAACAAAAATATACCAGATACATGCACAAAATGCATGGAAAGTAAAGGAACCCTATTTCATTGTTTATGGGAATGTAGATTAATAAGAATGTTTTGGGAAGAGGTGAGGGTAACAATTGAAAAAATAATCTCAAAACAAATCATATTGAATCCTAAACTGTTTTTGTTGGGTCTGTACCCAGAAAAGCATAATTTTAATAAAAGTGAAAGAACATTCATAGACCTCAGTTTGCTTAATGCCAAAAAATGTATTGCACTATTATGGAAAAAGACTCATAGACCAGATGTGACTCAGTGGTTAAGACAGATGTTAACAAACCTTCCATTAGAAAGAATAACATATATACTAAAATCAAAGGAAATTGTGTTTGAGAATATATGGAGACCTTTTATTGATTATGTAAAAAATTTAAACATAACTCTTGAAGAAGAAGGTGAATGATGTGTGTGGATCTTGTAAATTCCAAACTGGTGAACATAATATGTATACTTATGTATTGGATTGTCTAGACTAAACAGAGGAGCATTGTTGAAGACTTGATTTTGTTGGTGGTTGTTGGTGTTTTTAGTGCATTTTTTTTTTTTGTAGTACTTTAGTGTTAGTGTTTGATTGTTTGTATCATGTTTGTTAAAAAAAAAAAGGTTCAATAAAGATATTGTGGAAAAAAAAAAAAAATATGTCTAAAACCAAGGAATTAATTATTTTTTAGAAAGAAAAAAGAAGCTGTTCAGGAGACTAGAATTCACAATGCTAAAGTCGAAACAGCAAGGTCATACAAATACCTTGGTACGTATTTTGATGATCAACTGAAGTTCAGTGTAAATACTGAGGTCATTGCAAAGAAAAGGCAAACAGAGAATCTACCTTTTAAGGAAACAGAACTCCTTTTCAGTGAGTCAAATGATTCTCTGGCATTTTTATCAGTCTTTTATTGAGAGTTTGCTTTGTTTATCTTTTATCTGCTGGTTTAATGGTCTCACAGTTAAAGATAGGAATAGTCTGAACAATACTGTGAAGGTGTGAGACAGAGATCTGAATTCCTTTTGTAACCAGCAGATCATTCGCAAAGCAGAATGCATTTTATCTTCTCCTGATCATGTCCTCTCAAATGAATTCTCTCTTTTGCCATCGGGACGCCGTTATATTTTATTTGCTAGCAAAACTAATCGGTATGCCAAGTCCTTTATTCCCTTAGCAATAAAGCTACTAAATGCTTCTTAAGGTTGTTAAATGTCAAACAGTTTTTTTTTTTTTAAACATATATTATTTATCATACAGGTTTTAGGTTTTTGTTTTTATCATGACCGTTCTTTTATTCTTTTAGTCGTCGTCGGCCTCCGTCGGTCTATGATGACCATGGAAGAGAATCCTAAACGTCTACTCTGCTGGAACAGCACCGCCTGTGGCTGAACAGGCCGATGCGCGAATGGCAGTCCCTGTCACATAGGTCGCATTTGTGGGTGGTCTCCATGCTGCTGGGTCTGTGGCGGTTCTTCCTGCGGGTCCTTTTTTCATCTGCTGCAGCAGTCAGTCTCTCTTCGCCCGCCTTGAGCTGTCTGGTCAGGGTGCCTCTCCATTTGGAGCGGTCCATTGCAAGGTCCTCCCAGCGCTCTGTGTTGATCTCCAGGGCCTTCATGTCTCTTTTGCAGACGTCTCTAAAGCGCAGCTGTGGGTGGCCAACGTCTCTCCTGCCAGTCGCTAGTTCTCCGTAGAGGACGTCTTTGGGGATTCTGCCATCCTCCATACGGTGAACGTGGCCTAGCCAGCGGAGCCTGCACTGCCTGAGTAGAGTGAACATGGAGGGAAGGCCGGCGCGGGACAGAACTTCTGTGTTGGGCACTTTGTCCTGCCAGGATATGTCCAGGATGTGGCGAATGCAGCGCAAGTGGAAGGAGTTCAGTCTCTTTTCCTGCCGGGCGTATGTTGTCCATGTCTCACTCCCATAGAGCAGTGTGCTGATGACGCAGGTGTTGTACACTGCCATCTTCGTCTTGACAGAGAGTCTGGGATTCTCCCACACTCGTGTGGTGAGGCGAGTGAGTGTGAAGGCTGATTTTCCAATCCTCTTGTCGATCTCTGTATCAAGGGAGAGGTTGTTGCTGATCGTGGACCCCAGGTACGTAAACTGATTCACGACCTCCAGCTCGTAGTCGTCGATGGTGATGGTTGGTGGTGCTTCCGTGCCTTGCGCCAAGACGTTAGTCTTCTTCAGGCTGATAGTAAGCCCGAAGTCCTTGCATGCCTGGGAGAAGCGGTCCATCAGGGTCTGAAGCTCCTGCTGTGTGTGGGTTGCGACTGCAGCGTCGTCTGCGAACAGCATGTCTCTGATTAGAGCCTCATGTACTTTGGTTCTGGCTTTCAGGCGGGCGAGGTTGAAAAGCCTGCCGTCAGATCTTGTGTGCAGGTAGATTCCCTCTGTTGCTGTGCTGAAAGCATGTCTCAGGAGCATAGCAAAGAAAATCCCAAAGAGGGTTGGCGCAAGTACACAGCCCTGTTTCACTCCACTGCGTATGTTGAATGGCTCTGAGACGTTGCCGTCGTGCTGCACTATCCCCTGCATGTTGGTGTGAAATGATTCGATGAGGCTTTGCAACTTTGGTGGGCATCCTATCTTTGGCAGGATCTTGAAGAGGCCCTCTCTGCTGACCAGATCGAACGCTTTGGTGAGGTCGATGAAGGCGACGTACAGGGGCATGTTCTGTTCTCTGCATTTCTCCTGGAGTTGGCGGATGGAGAATATCATGTCTACCGTTGATCGCTCAGCACGGAAGCCACACTGAGACTCGGGGTAGACACGTTCGGCAAGCTTCTGTAAACGAACGAGAACAACTCGTGCGTAGACTTTGCCAACAACGCTGAGGAGGGAGATGCCCCTGTAGTTGTTGCAGTCGCTTCTCTCCCCTTTGTTTTTGTAGAGGGTGATGATCTTGGCGTCCCTCATGTCCTGTGGTACGGCACCTTCCTTCCAGCACTGGCAGAGGACGTCATGCAATGGCAGCAGTAACCCCAATCTTTTAGTAACCTCAATCTTATTGTTGTATTTTTTATAGCTCTATTTATTATAGCACTCTCTCTAACGGTTGGTTAGATGTGACTTTTAGTTTCTTCCTGTATTGTCTATTGTCTCTTGTGTTTGCACAACTTGGTGCATCAATGTACAAGTTGCTTTTTAAATCAGTTGCCCCCTGAGGGATAAATAAAGTTGTTTGAATTGAATTGACAGTCGAAACATGTCAAAGGTACGAGATATCTCTTAGCTCTTTGCTTTGTTTAACATTAAGAAGACAAAATGAAGCTGTTTGAGATATTTTATATGTTGTGCTACATGACAATTTTACTGGTTTTCATAGTTCTATTAAGTTTGCAGTTTTCTTACTGTATATACATAGTGAATGAGCTTACCTGTTACCTTGGAAACATAATGACAATGCTCTGTCACTCACAGAAATATTATACAAGTCTATAACAGGGAGGATGTGGTGAGAAATACAAATTAGCTATCATTCTGTAAAAATTAAGTCAACTTATTTTTCCAAGTGTACTTTACTTAAAACCTTCAGTTGTTATCTAGGGGTTGAATAAATTCTACCTGATTTGGTAAAGTAAGTTGTAATAACTATTACTGCATAAAATTTATTTAAAAGCTGCTTGTGCAAATTCCTTCATAATTTCAATTAAATATTAATAGTTATTTTTTCAGTGAATGCAGGAAATCTGCTATTTATATTCATCTGTTGCTTATGAAAAAAATCTGATCCAATATCACAAACAAAAACAATGCTTCAATAAACTTTTTTTTCCAGATAGATTTACATGAACTTTATGTTAACAGATTTTATGACCTTAGCGCTTATTGTTGAGGACATGTCACACGGGTATAATAATTTTGTCCTCTTTAGAATGGTCAACAGTAATAAAATTTTAATGACAATAATAAACTTTACACTAAACAACCCACAGTAACCCAACTTGTGAAAAACTAACATCACTCCACATAAACCACAGTGTGTTTATATTGTTGTAGATAAGGGGTCATGAACTACATTTGTCCAAGGGCCAGAATTTTTCTTGGTAGACACTGTGAGGGCCAGATGCTCTCGTGAAATAAATTTAATACTGTTTCCTAAGTAATATATTATTATTTGATATAGCAATTTTCCTTCCATCACTACCTTATCGTGGTAGAGGGGTTTGGCTGAATAGAAGAGAATACAATACAACAGAACAGGCTTTATTGTCATTGTACAGTTATACAGTACAATGAAATTGTGGGTGCTCCACCAAGCTACTGCGCAATAAAGTAAGACAGAAGGACTAGACAAAACGTGGTTACATAACACACGACTGAAATAAAAATAGCCCAGGATTCTGGAAATATACACAGATACGGTAGTGGCTTCACGGATGGAACAATGCACATAACAGTGCGAAGTTCAGAACACACAATTGAGTAAAATGGCACAAGGATTATGGAAAATATACAGTACATAGTAGTGGTTTCACGGATGGGTCAATATACATGAAAGTGCGGAATGCAAAGACAGGTGTGTCGTGATAATTAAAAAGGTCCTCAGTTCTGTGCATGTGAGCGTTCGGAGGGAGGGGGTTGGGGCCTCTCACTGTTTCTCACTGTTCGGATGGCCCAGGGGAAGAAACTGTCAGTCTGGAGGTATGGGATCTGATTGATCTGAACTGTCATCCAGAGGGAAGCAGGTCAAACAGGTGGTGGGCAGGATGTGAGGGGTCTCCTGTGATGGCCTTGATCCTTCTGAGACAGGAGACTCTGGAGATGTCCTCCAGGGAGGGCAGAGGGCCGCGATGATTTTTTGGGTGGTGTTGATGACTCTCTGCACAGCCTTCCTGTTCTCGGCCGTGGAGCCGGCGTACCACACACAGACAGTAGGTGAGCACGCTCTCCACTGAGCAGCAGTAGAAGGCCAGCAGCAGCTTCTGGTCCAGGTTGTTCTTCCTCAGGATACGGAGGAAGTGCAACCACTGCTGGGCTTTCTTCACCAGGGCCTTGGTGTTGACAGTCCAGGAGAGGTCAGAGAAGATGTGGGTGCCCAGGAACCTGAAGGTGGGGACGGTTTCTACGTGGTCACCATTTATGAAGGGGTGGTCCTGTCTGTTCTTTCTGAAGTCCAGTATGAGTTCTTTTTTTGTTGTTGTTGTTGTCTGTTTTGTTGTTTTTTGGGACATTCAGTTTCAGGTTGTTTGCTTGGCACCACAGCAGTAGATTCTCAACCTCCACCCTGTATGCCTCATCATTGTCAGTGATGAGTCCAACCAAGGTGGTATTGTCCACATACTTCACGATGACGGTGGTTGGGTGGGTTGGAATACAGTCAAAGGTGTACAGGGAGTACAGTAGAGGGCTCAGCATGCAACCCTGGGAGAAGCCAGTGCTGACAGTGTGGAGGAGTGGTGGGGGCCAAGTCTGACCGTTTGTGGGTGGATGGTGAGAAAGTTTTGTATCCAGGAGCAGGTGTGTGTGCGTGGGGGGGGGGGGGGTCTGGAGGAGGTGCAGTTTACTGATCAGGATGTCTGGAATGATGGTGTTGAGTCGGTGATGATCACAGTCAGTGATGATTTGAGGAACCATGTCTTCTGCTGGTGTTGGTCAATGGTGTTTTATCAAGACCAAAGTCAGCGCAGTCGTCTACCAGGAAATTTTAGAGCACTTCATGCTTCCCTCTGCTGACAAGTTTTAGGGAGAAGCTGATTTCATTTTCCAGCAGGACTTGGCACCCCCCCCCCCCACACACACACACACTGCCAAAAGTATCAAAACCTGGTTTAATGACCATGGCATCACTGTGTTTGATTGGCCAGCAAACTCTCCTGACCCCCATAGAGAATCTATGGAGTATTGTCAAGAGGAAGAGGAGAGACACCAGACCCAACAATGCAGACGAGATGAAGGTCACTATCAAAGCAACCTGGACCTTCAGAACACCTCAGCAATGCCACAGGCTGCTCACCTCCATGCCACGGTACATTCATACAGTAATTATTGAGTGTGTACATGGACATACTTTTCAGTCGGCCAACATTTCTATTTAAAAACTATTTTTTTTAATTAATTTTTTGTAATACTCTAATTTTTGAGAAACTGAATTTGGGGTTTTCATGGGCTGTAAGCCAAAATCATCAAAATTAAAAGAAATAAACACTTGAAATATATCACTCTCTGTGTAATGAGTCTATATATGGGTTTCACTTTCTGAAATGAGTGACAAAGAATATTGAACTTTTTCATGATATTCTAATTTTTTGAGATGTGCCTGTAATATAAAAGTTTTTATACCTAAACTCCACATCACCCTGGTGAAAACCTCTCCTTTTTTAAAACCTAAATATTGGCAGGTATGCATTCTCTACTATCCTAAACAATTTCAGAAAGACCCCAACTTATTCAGCATTTTGCATAGTAATAATAATTAAAGCCAAGGTTGGCATCATAATGTGAATTAATAATGTAGTTTACCTGTAGAGGACCTACACCTGCCTGTCTCACACTCTCTGTCTGGGAATGGAGGGGCCAATAATCTGACACTGCATTCACTTAAACTCACAAAATTTATCTAGCAGAGCTTTTCATTAACAGAAACTACTGAAACCAAGTCTGAACTAAAACAGTAATTCAGTAATATTTCAGGGCCGGATGGAAAGCTCTGGTGGGCTGGATGTGGCCCGTGGGCCACCAGTTGACATCCGCTGTTGTAGATGAAGCCTACTGTATTTCTGGCTGCAAAATATGAGTTTTCAAACAACAAAGCAGATCATTTCTGCCATAATGACAAGCTTGTCAGGTCAGTAATGGTTAATACTAACAGCTGTTTCTTTCGTGTTCCAGCCGTTTTCTTCTTCTTACTGTCTGTGTTCAATAAGGCAACCCAGGGCCCTACTGAAGGCAGAATGGAGCACAGTATCTTGCTTTAAATGTTAGCTGACTCACTTCGGACGGAGAGCATTCCAAACACTTGAAACACCAACTGTTGCTACAGATGAAGGAGGGACGGAGATTACACGTGTTTTAAATGTCTCTTTAATGTCTCTTTAAACCTGGGTAAATAAAGGCGTCACATAATTTTCCTTTAGGTGTACAGTTGTGTAAGAGCTAGAAAGTGACTGTAAGCGCAATAAAAATGAAAATATGCCACTTTTACAAAAAAAAAAAAAGGATGAATCCATGGACGCTTCAGGTAAACGGGGCATAGAAATTCACAGCATGCAACATTAATCAACCTTTTTATGATGAATCATCGTGGGCTGAACGTTCAACAGTCATTCTATGAGGAGCAGCCGCTCTGTGTTCTTAAAGAGACAGAAGGCAACAGTGATCCTTTTCGCTGCTGCGCAGACCGACGCCATTTCTGCATGCCCGGTCACACTAAGCAGCTCTAGCAATATTCAGACTAGCTTTCAGTTTAAGCTTGCAGGACATGGCCCAGTAACCTACTTTCCCCCACGACGTGCTCTGTAACATCAGAGGCGAGGCTGTGTGTCATCAGTTAACCAACCTTTGCCACAGCAGCGTTTCAGCACAGAGATGCACAAATCAAAGCACTGCTCACAGATAAAGGTTTCAGAAAAGACTAAATCTCAGCACTGTGAACTAATCACCTTTCGCTTTAAAAGTGCTGCCCAGTAGAGAACTAAATTGAAATTATGATCATAATTTGATACTGAATGTGAGGGTTTTTTTTTTTAAAGGGCATATAATTAGCCACAATCATGTGATTTTTGGCAATTTTTTTTCAACATTTTTACATTTGGGGATTACTCTTTAAACTGCAAATATGGTACAAGAACCTGTATATTTTGCAGTGGGTAGGATTGTTCCCTTTTCTGTGGGCATACCTTGTGTTAGGTAAAGGGTACTGTAAAAGGGTTAAAGCCTGCAACTCAACACCTTCCAATCATTCTTCTAGGTTTCTGGGTTAACAAGCCAAGCCGAACCCTACACGGTCTGACTGTACAGGCTAATGTAGTGCATCAATAGTGCATTAAGAGACACAGTATGTCCATACTATAAAACTGTTAATCACCCGTCGCCCTGATGGGAAACTGTTGCAGACAGACTTGTGAAGAGTAGCTGGAATAAAACAAAAAGGTCACAAATTACAGTGTGTGGCGGACAGCCACAGGATTCGGACGCACCTCGGACACAGTCCAAGGACGGATAATTTTTTCACCCATAAGGATTGTTCAGAACTCCTTATACAAAGATATAGAGTGATGATAATCAAGTCAGTGGTGGTGATGCACCTGTAAGCTGGTTGCCAATTGCCAATCAAATCTAAAAGAAGAAGATTCCTCACCTCATTTTGTGTAGACCTTATATCAAGGTGTAAAGTTATCCAGCCTGCAATGTAAATCTGGATCGTCCCATTTAGTGTCAGGATTAGAATTAGCTTCAGGAAGAGCAAGACAGCACGACTCATGAGGCAGGCCCAAGTGTTTGGTCGAATGATATAAAAAGGAGCATATGGTGCTGTGAACAGCCCATCCAGGCCCACTCGGATGTCAGCACACATACTCATCAATGTTCATGGCTGCCGGGCCAGCCTCGGCTTCACAAAAACAACTGGAACCTTCACCACCTGAGTGCAAAATATAACTAGAATGCAGGCGCATAGAAGAGTTGCATGGACAGGGTGTCATTTATTCAGATGTGCGTAAAAAAAAAAAAAGATTTAAGAGAGAAGAGCTCACCCCATAAACATTGATGATGTTTTTGCACTTTTTTTTTAAAGGACTCTCATGCATACCGGAGTGGTGGCCTAGAGGTAGAGCATCCGCCCCACAACCAGGAGGTTGGAGTTCAAGTCCTGGCTGGGTCTTTCCAAAGACCATATTAAAAAAAATGGAACTTCCTGCCGTCCAGCTTGGTGCTCAGCATGACGTGTAAAGCACCATATAAATCTAATCAATTATTATTCTATTTTGTGCCATAACAAATTATGACACTTGTCTTTTCTGGTCTTATTTCAATCATTAAATATTCTAACATCTAATACTGTATCTATGCATACATCATAGCAACAGCAACACCTATATTTCATTATACAGAAGCATCTGGCTTCATTGTCTTGTCAACCACCGTGGGACAACAGTAAGACCGGAAGAAAAGTTGTCCTTTGGAAATATAACCAAAGGCTTTTTTTTTTTTCTTGAAATATCACGGGTGCTATTACAGGCTAAGAAATCTCATTATAGCAATAACAATAAAGAAGCATATTGATGTTGAACAGAACCATAGAAAGCCTGCTGTAAGTAACCTGCCGCATAGCAAGTTACCCGAATATAGTCGACTTGAGCAAAAAGAAAGCTATATGGAGCAGCTTATTTTTCTAAGTCTGTCAGTAACGACATGTCACCTCCCAAACAAGTATCAAGCAGTCAACAACGCAATGCCGAGCCCTTACCTTAATTTGTAGAATGGGGTCAGTCAAGCTGATCCAAACTTCAGCATATGGGGAAAAGTGCGCTTTAACAGGCAAAACCCACGACGTCCTACATTCCCAAAAAGTCACTCAAATATTCAGAAAAAAACACGCAGTCTACAAACGAGTATCTCCTGTATGTTTAAGAGACAATCTTTTAAACGCTGGAGGTCGTCACAGTTTATAGCTTCATCACACTGACCAGCAAGCTCCCAACAGTCTTCAGCTGCCCAGGAGTGCCCGCCCACCGGACCGCGTACGAAATAAAGGTATGTGAGCGCGGGGAGGTATGTCTGACGCTGGGAGGGAGGGGAGACAAGCCTCGCCTACTACAACATCTGAGATCTGATTGGAGGATGGCGCCACCCGGCTCCGCCCATCACCAATAGGAGTTTGCGTTATGGGAAGGGGGCGGGGTAGAGAAAATGTCACACAACCAGGGGCAGTGTACATTTAACCCCAGAAGTCCTCGGGCCTGAGGTACTCTCTCCATACCGCTGCCGACTCCATACGTACCATAACCGGACTGAAGACTAACCTGAAGCTCAACACTGGAGCTACACCCACCTGAAGAGAAATTGCAACCACGCTGCTCACCGCATCCATAAGTATAACTCACAGTAAGAAAAATCTAAAAAGTACGTCCCTTATTGTCTTTGTTATCGTACTTGCCATATTTTCTCCTGCTTCTCCACAGGTTTGCCAGGTTCTCTTCCTTCACGTTCATTCGTGCAAATAATAAAGTCTTGTTAAACCTTTGTGTCTCTGTGCAGTGTTTGCATCTGGATCTATCAAGCAGATTTTTTTAATCCAACTTTATTTGTATAGCGCCTAGTCACAACAAAAGTGAATGAATGAATGAATGAATCTTTATTTTGGATAGATTAAAAGTAAAGATTAAAAGAAAGGAACAGAATAATATAACAAAGGGGAAAGGAAAAAAAAAACATCTTACATGGTCAAATTAAACAATAACTCCTCTGATTATACAGTTCAACATAAGTTATCCGAAATGGGTGATGGCTGAAGCCGCAGCTTATATTTCCTACCCATATTCCATGCCAAAAATTCAAAAGAAAAACAAGAGCGATTACAATTCAGAACAAAGCTAAGACAAAACGTGACAAAAATATAAGCAACACAACACAGACTGAATATGATAATTATTATGTGATTTTACATGTCATCTTGTATATATGTTTGGAGTATTTCTTCCTTTAGTTTTTGTTTAAATTGTCCAAGCGTTGTACATGATTTTAATTCAGGTCCAAAAGCGTTCCACAATCAAACTCCTTGCACTGAAACAGTGTTGCTTGGTGGTAGTTCTCACTGAAGGTTTTTGAAATATACATGTTCCTCTGAAATGATATTGTTTCTCCCTTATTTGGAACAACTTTTGGATATTTGCAGGCAGTGATAGATTCTTCACTTTAAACATTATTACTGCAGTTTTAAAGTAGAACTGAACCCACCTTTTGGCGCAAAAAGTAGAATAGCAGATTAATTCCTTATTACCTATTGTATTTTTCAACACATAAAAGAAATTTTTAGGCCGTGCGATGGCCAAGCTATAAGCCGATAAACTTTTGCCTCTGGCTGGCAGTGCCAAACAAACCGGAAGTAGTGCAGACGACGCTGCGTGACGTCACGAGTGTGATCCCTAAACAAAACAACAATGGCAGATGATAGCAGTTCCAGCAGTCAAGAAAACCAGAGTTTTCAGAGTGAAGAGGCATTCAGGATCGGTGACGAGACAGAGGAGGATGCAGGAGTGTGGCAGGTGGCAGGCGTGCACAAGGGCGAGCCCGGGAGACAGAGACCTAATGCACCTGTGACAGCAGCTGGCAGACGGCGATGCAGAGGTGAGGTCTGCCGCTGGGGAATACACCTGTGCACAGGGGAGAGACTGAAAAGGCAAAGGTAGGTATGCTTACGCTGTAGATCTTGCTGGGAGATGAGGGGGTTCCTCTGCAGCAAGAGGGCTGAAGGAATCAGACAGCTTCATGCCGAAGCCCAGGGCAGAGTGGCTTATATCCCACGCTGCTGACGAGGCGCAAGTGTGCGCGCAGCTGGCGCCGCTAATGAGCGGCGAGTTGTAACATATCCAGCCTGTGTTGTGTTGTAGCTTAGTTTTCTTTTTTTTCTGTCACATTTTGTCTTAGTTTTGTTTTGAATTGTAATCGCTCTTGCCTGTTTTCTCTTTTGAATTCTTGGATGGAATATGGGTGGGCAATATAAGCTGCGGCTTCAGCCATCACCCATTTCGGATAACTTAAGTTGAATTGTATAATCAGATGAGTCATTGTTCAATTTGACCTTGTTGTTATATCATTCAGTTTCTTTCAACCTGTACTGTACTATCCGAAATAAATAAATTCATTCATTCATTCAAAAAATTGGGCTATGTATTACAATACTTCTACAGACTATAGTGGCAATACACATGAACAGAACTGGCCTCTGCATTTGACTGTGCTATTTATAAATACGTGATCCCTCACTTATCGCGTTTAATGGGGACCAGAACCGACCGCGAAAAGTGAAAAACCGCGAAGTAGCGTCACCCCTCCCCCCCAAGGGCGTCACAAGCACTATTTTGCACAAAAAGGCACAAGAGAACAGCGAAAAGTGCCACTAAGCAACATGAGCGATAAAGAACAATGAATGTGGTCTTCCTTCGCTGGGTATGGGCGCTCTGCAGGGAGAGAAGCTGGGTAAAACGTCTCGGCCAATCAGCTTGCGAGGTAAAACGTCTCGGCCAATCAGCTTGCGAGATTCCCGAGCGGTGACGAGGTGGGCGGAGAGGAGTGGAGCGGTGGTCAGAGAGGTAGATTTTGAGTTGTGCGGGCTCTCCGTGTTGATACCTGATGTTCTAATATAGTCTCCCTGCCTTCTGCTAGCGCCCGGGCAACTTTCGTGCCATTTTTTCTCAATTTTGAATTTTTGATGAATATTTTTGAAAAATCCGCGATGCACTGAGGGCGCGAAAGGTGAAACGCGAAGTAGCGAGGGATCACTGTAATATCTATATCTAGAAACGCATCGCTTCCCGGTCGCTTTTCCTCCCCCTTTCTTTTCTTTCGTCGCCATGACAGCTTTCCTTGGCCACTGAACAGATCTTCCCAGGTGTTGGAAGTGTTTTGTAGTCGACTATCACGACAAAATGCACCAAAAACAACCAGTGTCGACGTGCTCGCAATGGTAAACATGGAGGACTGTGTCACACTCGTGACGTCACGCGGAACTCCGGCTGCACTTCCGGTTAATCGGCGGATTTGTCTGATTTTTCAGGGCGGGAAATTCAAAATCGTGATTTTCTCCAAGGTTCCAGGATTTGTGGAGGGGGTGCCAATGATAAATTATCTTTATAATTGTATGTACTATCACCCAGTGCCGTTCAATGCCGTTCAGTTCAGTTCTACTTTAAAGTCAACCAGATCTTTCAGCTTGAGAGCTTTTAATTTAAGAAAAAGTGGGTTTGTTGACTTCCTGTAAGCAGCTTTGTTTATTATTCTAATAGCGCTCTTCTGAAGCATAAAGATTGGATATATGTTTGTTTTATATGTATTTCCCCATACTTCAGTACAATATGTCATGTATGGGAGTATTAATGAATGATACAAAGTATATAATGTGGGTTGGTTCAGCAAATATTTCACTCTGTGTAGTATTGCAATTGATTTAGATATTTTACTTTTAATGTAATTGATATGTGACTTCCAACACAGTTTATTATCAATTATTGCTCTAAGAAATTTAGTTTCGGATACCCTTTCAATCTCTACACCATTTACACTGAGTTTAGATACTGAGTTGTTGTGATGGTTGTTAAAAACTATAAATTTTGTCTTACTTAAATTGAGCGTTAATTTGTTTGAATCAAACCACAGTTTAAGCTTTCCTAATTCCTTTCCAAGTGTATCCAAAAGTTGTTCCAAATTGCTTCCACTGCATAATAAATTAGTGTCATCGGCAAACAATATTAAATCCATTTTTTCCAAAACTTTACATATATCATTTATATACATATTGAATAACAATGGCCCCAAAACTGAACCCTGTGGGACTCCACAAGTAACCTTCAGTAACTGTGAGTTTTTGCTACCAACACATACATACTGATATCTGTATGTAACTACATAACCAAGACAGTGCTACCCCCCAATACCATAATTTTGTAGTTTCTTTAATAATAAATTATGATCCACTGTATCAAATGCTTTTTTAAGATCCAGGAATACCCCAACTGAATACTCTTTATTTTCAACGGCAGTTGATATTTTTTCTATAAATTCCATTAGAGCAAATGCAGTTGTCCTCTTGTGTCTGAACCCATATTGCTGCTCACACAATAAATTATTCTTCATTATGAAGTTGTCAGTTCTCTCACAGAATATTTTTTCAAGTATCTTGGAAAATTGTGGCAATAGTGAAATTGGTCTATAGTTTGAAAATTCCTCTCTGTCACCCGTCTTGTATATCGGAATTATTTTAGCTGTTTTCATTGCATTGGGAAATATACCTGTTTGGAGAGACAGGTTACAGACAGGAAACATTTTCTAGCAGCTCTGGATGTAAGATATGATGACACAGAAAGCAGGAGTCTGAGTACAGTCTAGTACCGCGTCTTATGTCCTGCCTACGCAGCAGTTCTGATTGGCTGCTTGGTCTGACATTGATGAGCTCAGCTGCAGTCTCTGAAAAGTTTAACTTTTTTCAGCTCTGAGCACCCTGAGCACCGCGACAAAAAAACGGCAACCGCCGAGAGCATTTCAGCACCAAGGGCGCTCAGCGCTGTAAACGCTGGACCACATAGAGAATGAATGGAAAATAGCCGCCCAGAACCGAAAAAACGCATTTGGTGGACACGCAGCCTAACAACATACAGGTAGAACAACGTTGGTACAGATATGACGTGTAATGTTCATTTTAATTCAAATTTATTTATATAGTGCCAAATCATAGCACAGGTCATCTCAGGGCACTTTACAAAAAAGGGTGGGTTTAGGCCACACTCTCAAATTTCTAGAACCCAGCAGAGACCCCTAAGAGCAAGCACTATGGCGACACAGGTGAGGAAAAACTTCCCTTTAATGGGCAGAAACCTTGAGCAGAACGATAGCTCATAGAGGGCAGCCATCCGCCTCGACTGGCTGGGTTGAAAAAAGAGGTAAAAAGTAGGAGGCCTGGCAGTAGCTACATTCAAAACAAACATAACAAATACAATTCAACATTAATATTAACAGCCAAACCTTCCAGTATCAAGCCGAGTTAGGCTCCACATGCGGGTGAAGGCCTGGCAGCGGCAAAATTTTTAACTATAGGCTTTATCAAAGAGAAAAGATTTCAACTTACTCTTGAATAAAGAGAGAGTGTCTACCTCCCAAAATGAACTGGGAAGATGGTTCCACGGGAGGATAGCTTGATAACTGAATGCTTTACCTCCCAATCTACTTTTGGGGACCACCAGTAGTTTGGATTTTTGGGAGCGTAGAGCTCTGGTTGGATGATAGGGAATTATGAGTTCTTGCAGGTAAGAAGGAGCCAGACCATTAATGGCTTTATAAGTTAGGAGTAAAATCTTGAATTCAATTCTATATTTTATTGGGAGCATGTAAAGAAGCTAAAACTGGGGTAATGTGGTCTCTTCTCCCTGTTCTGTCAGGATACGTGCAGCTGCATTCTGAATGAGTTGGAGAAACTTTATGGACTTATTAGGACAACCTGATAAAAGTGAATTACAGTAGTCTAGTCTAGAGGTGATAAAGGTGTGGACAAGTTTCTCTGTGTAGGGAGTTAGAAATGAAGAAGCGATGTGACTTTATAAATCAAAGTTTAATATCAGCTTCACCTCCCTAACATCTCATCTCGGTGCAGAAGCAGAATAAGAGGTCGAACGCAGTCAGACCTTCATACTTATGCCCACACTCAACAAAAGACATTGCATATCAAAGCTGACATCTCGCATTAACATAATCCCCCCTCCATTGCCCTCCGTCTCCTCCACCTGACCCTGGGTGGTCAGGGAGATCGATCCGGTCTCCACCGCTGCGACTCCGTCTGCTCTTTGATCCTCGCTGGCGGTTGAGACCTCTTGTCCTGTTCATAGGCGTTAAGTCATTCCACATATGTAATCACTAAACATTCTAATATGTCTATACATATGTAGCTATGGAATCTATGATTAATATAAGCCACACTCTGCATCTTTATGAGACATGATGGACCTAATTTTAGAAATATTACGCAGATGGAAGAAGGCAGTCTTAATAGTTTGCTGTATATGACAGTTAAAAGACGTATCTTGGTCAAAGACAACTCCAAGATTCCTAACAGAAGGCTTAGAAGCCAGCACTGTCACAACTCACTCTCGCCTGTCATATGTTTCAGCGGTGCGCACACCTGTGTCTCATCAGCCTCTGACTATTTAACCTGCTCTGCCTGGAGCCTCAGTCTGGAGCCGTCTGCTCGTCTACACTCCCAACTCCAGCGCACGACCGTTTCTTCCCGGCCTGCGCCTTCGTTCATCACGCACGTAAGCGGCATATTTCCTTACCTGCTCTCCAGTATTCTCCCCTGTGCACAGGTGGATCCTCCAGGCGGCGGATTCCCCTCTTCCTCGCCTCATCCTTGATAATCCTTTCCTCACATCGCCGAGCGCGCATCTGGGTGCTGTCCTCCAGGCAGGAGACCTGCGACTAGCCAACGCCAGCCACCTTGACACCTGCAAGTAAGCAGCACACTGAGTGTTAACCCTGCGGGGTGGAAATCCATCACTAACCCTTGTCTTTGCTCTGCTCTTAGGGTTGCCTGGCTGCACGGCGCACTGTTCCACCCTCGGCGCTCCCCGTCCTCCTACAATCCATCCACATCTCACATTCACGCATCCAAACACCTGTTACTGTTCAATAAAGCTGTTGAATCACACTCGAGCCTGTGTGCGTGTTCCCTGGGCCGACATTATGTCAGTACGGCTCCAGCAAAGCGGCCCAGCGGACAGTGGGCTTGCATGCCGCTTTTCCACCCTCGAGGCTCGAGTGGCTTTAATAGCTCATCAGCAACAGGTAATCCTCAACCAACTCACCCAAATCACTCACCGGTTGGACCGCCTAGATCCTCAGTAGGCGTTCCCTCCGGCTCAGCATAGCGGTTCAGCTCCTATTGCTCCCCCAGCTAGCCAGGCTAGCCCGGGGCCGCCAACCCGGCTCACCCCTATTCCGACACCCACACGCTTCAGCGGGAAACTCGGCGAAGTGCGCGGGTTCCTCCTCCAGTGTGAGTCGGTATTCCAGCGCGTCCCCGGGGACTTTCCGACTGATCATAGCCGGATTGGGTATGTTGCTAACCTCCTGGAAGGGCGAGCATTAGCTTGGGCTTACGCCGTAATGGCGAGGCCCAGCTACACGAACCTAACCTATGCCCAGTTCGTGCGCGAATTTCACGAAGTCTTTGATCATTCGGATCGTGACAGCGTGCTAGCCACTCTTCGCCAGGGTAGTCGGTTGGCAGCCGATTATGCTGTCGACTTCCGGGTGGTAGCGGCAGAAGTTGGGTGGGGCGATGCTGCCCTCTGCAGCATCTTCACCCGTAGTCTGAATTCCAGTCTGCGGGATGAGATGGCCTGCCGGGATAAGTGGGAACGGCTGTCCAAATTAATTTCTTTAGTTATTAGTCTTGACAACAGACTGAGGGAGCGGGCCGCCGAGCGGAAGACTTACAGCCGCTCGAGCGGAGCTTCCGCCCGTGCCCCTCAGTCTTGCCCCCTGGCGTTACCCGCTCTGGAGTCTGCCGACAAATCCAAGGCTATGCTAATCGGGCGGACCAAGCTTCCACTGGCGGAGAAACAGCACCGCAGGGAGCTGGGTCTCTGCATGTATTGCGGAGATGACCAGCACTCCGTGGAGGCCTGCCCGATTAAGCCAAAAGGGGGAGTCCGCGAGTCGCTGTAGGGGGCCTCGCGGATGCAACCCAGTCTAAGGACAGCTTCAGGAAGAAGATGGAGGATAAGCGGCAACAGAGCGACATTGGTGGGGTCTGGAGAAACCTTAAAACCATCTCTGGGCTCCAGAATACCTCCCCCCAGGCTACGGGGGGCAGTGGGGGGAGTGGGCGAACAATCTGAATCTGTTTTTCAATAGATTTGACCAACTGCCCTCCCCCCCGACTGCACAACAACCACTGCTGCCTCTGAAGACATCAAGTCCTGCTGCCCACTCCCCACTCCACCATCACCCCCCCCACTCCCAACACACAGCCCCCCAACCTGACCCTCACTAAGACCCAGGTGAGGACGGAGCTGAAGACAGATCAAGGCAAAGAAGGCGTCGGGACCGGACGGCATCAGTGCAAAGCTCCTCAAGTCCTGTGCAGACCAGCTGTGTGGGATTGTGGAGTACATCTTCAACCTGAGCCTGAAGCTGGGGAGGGTACCACAGCTGTGGAAAACATCTTGTGTGGTACCTGAACCAAAGACTTCCCACCCCAAAGATCTGAACAGCTACGGACCAGTGGCCCTGACGTCCCACATGATGAAGACCCTGGAGAGACTGCTCCTTGCTCACCTCCGCCCCCTGGTGGGACCAGCGATGGATCCACTCCAGTTCGCCTACCAGCATGGCATTGGAGTGGAGGATGCGGTCATCTTCCTCCTTCACCGTTCTCTGTTCCACCTGGAGAAGCCCGGGAATGCGGTGAGGATCATGTTCTTTGACTTCTCCAGTGCTTTCAACACCATCCAACCGATGATCCTGAAGGACAAGCTGCTGTGCGCAGGGGTGGACCAGCACCTGTCATCATGGATCCTAGACTACCTCACAAACCGGCCACAGTTTGTGAGAACCCGGGACTGTGTGTCCGTCACGATCATCGGTAGCACGGGGGCCCCCCAGGGAACGGTTTTGGCTCCCTTCCTGTTCACCCTTTATACTGCGGACTTCTCACACAACACAACACACTGCCATCTACAGAAGTTCTCTGATGACTCTGTGATCGTTGGCCTCATCTCCAACGGAGATGAAGCTGAGTACAGAGGACTTATCCAGGACTTTGTGGACTGGTGCCATCGGAACTGCCTCCAGATCAGTGCGAGGAAAACTAAGGAGCTGGTGGTGGACTGCCGCAGGCAAGGACAACCCCTCACAGCACCAGTAAATATACAGGGAACAGACATCGAGATGGTGACATCCTACAAGTACCTGGGTGTTCATCTGAACAATAAACTAGACTGGTCACACAATACTGACGCACTCTACAAGAAGGGACAGCACAGGCTGTTCCTACTGAGGAGACTCAGGTCTTTTGGTGTACAAGGGGCGCTGCTGAAGATATTCTACGACACGGTGGTGGCATCAGCCATCACTTTTGAAGTGGTCTGCTGGGGCAGTGGCATTACAGCAGCCGATAGGAAGAGACTGAACAAACTGATCAAGAAAGCTAGCTCTGTCCTGGGGCAGCGCCTTGACCCAGTGGAGGAGATGGGAGAGAGAAGGATGGTGGCTAAACTGTCATCTCTGCTGGAGTCCGAGTTCCACCCTATGCAGGACACACTGAATGTACTAAGGAGCTCATTTAGCAGCAGACTACATCATCCTAGGTGCACAACCGAGAGGTTTCGCAGGTCCTTCCTACCTACGGCTGTCAGACTGTACAACCTAAGCAGGGCTGCTCGCAGAGATAGCAAAAAGACATGACAACCTAATAGTATTGAATGCAAAAGACGCAATAGACTTACACAATGGTCCCCTCCAGTATACAACTAGGAAAAGACCGGTAGCTATGGAGGGTGACAATATGTATGGGTACATAATCATACCATGTAGGATAACTAAGTAGACGGTTATGCTGCTGTTTCATTCCATCTAGCTACAATGTTCCGCACTGTGTGTGTTTATATATTTATATATTTATTCCATCTAGCGGCAATGCTCCACACTGTGTGTTTATATATTTACATTGTGGAGTGTGTGAAATCACAGGCAGATTCATTTCAAATGATTTATTGCACACTCACATCTCTCGAGCACAGAACAGAATGAACTTTTTATCAGAGACTGTCCTCTTAAGTTTCATGACTTACATCACACACAACAGGACATTTGCATCACACTGCATTCAACCCCCTACATCCTTGACTCCTTCCTGCTATCTCACCAGGAGCCTCCTGCTCTTTGATCTCCCATGCTTATCCACTGTCTCCTGTCTGAGATGCTAGAAATCTGGCTCTCCCAAGGTGCTACAAATACCCCCCCCCCCAGCATCTTAGATAGGACAACAGAATAACAGTCCACATGCTGTGATAGAACAACAGAACATCAGTCCACATGCTGTTTGGGCTTCCGTCTCCTCCCGTATCTGCTGTAACTGGGTTTTACCGCCTCCGCGGCGCTGTTGTGCCGGTGGCAGGCTGCTGGGAGGGGGGCCACTTCGGTCTGTCCGTGTGGCTGCTCTGGCGAATCGTTTCCCTGGGGAGCTCTCCGTGGGGGTCTTCCACGCCGAGGGGCCCTAGCCAACAGCACTTGCTCGTCCGCCACAACGAAAGCGGGTTTGAGTCTGTCTATGCCAATTTTTTCCCTCCTACCCCCCAAGTCTAGCAAAAAATGCTTATCCCTTGTTTCCAACACTCTGAACGGTCCATCATAGGGTGGGCGCAATGGAGGGTGGTGGGCATCGTGTCTGACAAACATGACCTCCGCGCTCTTCAAAGTTTTAGGCACAAAAACACGTGGAAAACTGTGGTGGGCAGGGCCCGGCAGCGTGCCTGAGTTTGCGCTACGCTGCAAAAGCTGAGACGAGGAGCTGCCTGGAGCGGGATTATCTGGTAGAAATTCCCCGGGCAGCCGTAGTGGCTGCGTAAAAACGAGCTCTGCCGGGGAAGCTTCTAGATCCTCTTTCGGCGCGGAGCACTTTCAGTGATCTATGAAAACACTCGCATAACCCGTTGGCCTGTGGGTTGTACGCAGTTGTGTGGTGAATTGTAACACCCAGGCTGCGGGCCATTGCAGACCAGAGTTCGGAAACAAATTGAGGGCCAGGCTGCGGGCCATCGCAAACCAGAGTTCGGAAACAAATTGAGGGCCCCTGTCGGACATAATGTCCAACGGGACTCCAGAACGCGCCACCCATGCTGTTCAAAAAGCGCGTGCTACGTCTGCGGACGTAGTTGCCGCCAGCGGAACCGCTTCTGGCCAGCGCGTGGTGCGGTTCACCATTGTCACGAGGTGCGTGCACCCCTGTGATGGCGGGAGGGGACCCACAAGGTCCACGTGAACATGGTCGAACCTCTTAGCCGGAATATGAAAAGGCTGCAAGGGAGCCTTCGTGTGTCTGTGTACCTTGGCTTGTTGGCACGCCACGCAGGCTGCAGCCCACTCTTTCACTTGTTTGTGTAGGCTCAGCCACACAAACTTCTCTCCCACCATTTTGACCGATGCGCGCACTCCTGAGTGCGCCAGAGTGTGAACCGACTCAAACACGCGGCGGCGCCACGCGGCCGGGACCACGGGACACGGGCGACCCGTGGAGACATCGCAGATGCCGTCTTGCAGCACCCTGCTCTCCAGCCTTAACCCTGTTGGTCCAGACTGGAGCGCGCGCACGTCTGCATCACTAATCTGCTTCGCGGCCATGGCTGTGTAATCTATCCCCACGCAGACCGGGGCCACCACAGCGCGCGAGAGGCAGTCCGCCACTACATTCAGTTTACCCGACACATGCTGAATATCGGTAGTAAACTGTGAGATCGTGGCCAGCTGTCTCTGCTGCCGGCCTGACCACGGTTCTGAAACCTTGGCCATCGCGAATGTTAGCGGCTTGTGGTCCACAAACGCGGTGAAGCTGCGCCCTTCCAGCCAGAACTGGAAGTGGCGAATGGCCAGGTGGCGAGCCAGCAACTCTCTGTCGAACGTGCTGTATTTACATTCGCTGTCGCGCAAAGTTCTGCTGAAAAAGGCGAGCCACTGACAAGCCCCGGCGATGCGCTGCTCCACGACAGCCCCTATGGCCACGTCTGAAGCGTCGGTGGTGAGCGCTATGCGGGCCGTCGGGTCTGGATGTGCCAGCAGTGCGGCGTTTGCCAGGGCTGCTTTAACTTCCGAGAACGCCCGCTCTCGCGCCGGGGTCCATTCGACCCTATCCGCGGGTTTCTGTTTTTTGAGCGCGGTATACAATGGTTGCATGAGCTGCGCCGCGCAGGGAAGGAAACGGTTATAAAAGTTCACCATTCCCAAAAATTCTTGCAGCGCCCTGACCGTCTGAGGCCGGGGAAAATTCGCCACGGCGCGCACTTTGTCGGGCAGCGGGATCGCTCCTTCTGGAGAGACGCGGTGCCCCAAAAAATCAACCTCCATCACGCCGAACTGGCATTTCGCCGGGTTGATTATTAACTCGTGCTCCTCCAACCTCCGGAAAACCGTCGTGAGGTGGGTTTCGTGTTCGTCTTCAGATGTGCTGGCTACCAGGATATTGTCCAGGTAGATGAACACGAACGGGAGATCGCGCAGCACTGCATCCATCATGCGCTGGAACGTCTGTGCCGCTCCTTTTAACCCGAATGGCATGCACAGGAACTCGAATAGACCGAACAGAGTTATTACCGCTGTTTTGGGTACGTCCTCAGTGCGCACTGGGACTTGGTGGTAACCGCGGACCAGGTCTATTTTGGAAAAAATGTGTGCTCTGGTGAGGTGAACAGAAAAATCCTGTATGTGGGGAATCGGGTAGCGGTCGTGCGCCGTGGCGTTGTTCAACCTGCGGAAATCACCGCACGGTCGCCACGATCCCTCAGCCTTAAGGACCATGTGTAGCGGGGATGCCCATGGGCTGTTCGAGCGCCTGATGATGCCCAACCTTTCCAGGCTGGCGAACTCCTCGCGCGCTATGGCCAGTTTAGCTGCGTCCAAGTTACGAGGTCTTGCAAAAACAGGCGGCCCGGTGGTGGTGATAAAGTGCTCCACCCCGTGTTTAGCGACGGCCGCGGAAAACATCGGGACCGTGAGTGCTGGGAACTGAGTGAGCAGTGTGTGGAACTTACCGCCTGTAGCTGTGACGTTGGCTTGTGCTGTTGGCTGGGTCACTTGAGCTATACAGGGGAGAGAATCAAAGGACAGTGCATTAACCAGGCGCCTGTTAGCAACATCAACCAGTGAAACATGTGCACACAGAAAATCAGCCCCCAGTATGTGGTAATTCAGTGCTGCTATGACAAAAGTCCACTCATATGTACGGCCGTGTAGAGATAAGAGCAGAGTCCTCTCACCAAAGGTCTTAATATCCGAGCCGTTTGCTGCCAACATCCCGGGGCCGCTAGATCCTGCCAGCCGGTCAGCGTAGGTCGGCCGGATGAAACTCTTCTGGGCTCCGGTGTCCACGAGGAAACGCCTCCCCGATCGTGCATACGTTAGGTAGAGCAGCTTGTTCTCTTCATCGAGGGTCGCTGCTGCTACCGACCCCCGGCCTTGGTGTTTTCCCGAGCGCTTGAATTGGCACGGTGGCGCACATCTGCGTGCCTTCTCTCCAAAGCGGCGGTGGTAGGAACAGAGCGTGTCTCTCTGGCGCTCCTTGGCCCCCGCTGCTGCTACCGTCGGTGGCTCCTCACCTCCTCTGGTCGTCTCGCTGGGCTCCGCCGCTGCCGCATTGACTGTGATCGCTCTGGTGGTGCTGATGATCCGGTCTGCCTCCTGGGCTAGCACACAGTAGTCTCGTGCGGCCAGCCACGGCAAATTGGCCAGAACTGCTCTCGCTACTGTCGGAAGGTTCCGGAGGAAGAGGTGGGCAAACAGAAAGTGCCCGTCGTCCGTGCCCATTACCGCCAGCATCTTCTCCATCAGGTCTACGGCTGAACCATCTCCTAGCTCGGTCCGCGTCAGGAGCCTCTCCGCTCTCTCACAGTCCGAGAGCGTGTAGCGCTCGATGAGCGCAGCCTTGAGCGCCTCGTATCTGTTGCTGGCTGGTGGCTGACCGAGCAGGTTCGCTACCTGTTGAGCTGTGCGGGCGTCAAGCGCTGCGACCACATGGTAGAATCTGGTGTCATCTGGCGTTACTCCCCGGAGGGCGAACTGGGCCTTGGTGAGGTGGAACCAAGAGCGCGGGTTGTGCTGCCAGAAATCCGGTAGCTTGACTGCAGCCGCACACGCGTGGCTGGAGGTTCCAGTCCGGGCTGTCTGTGGGATGGCTGCCGCCTCGCTGTAGCTTCCTGACCGGGCCGGCTCCGGGGATCTTGCCTCGTGTTACATAATACGTCTTGGGTCACCAGTGTGGAGTGTGTGAAATCACAGGCAGATTCATTTCAAATGATTTATTGCACACTCACATCTCTCGAGCACAGAACAGAATGAACTTTTTATCAGAGACTCTCCTCTTAAGTTTCATGGCTTACATCACACGCAACAGGACATTTGCATCACACTGCATTCAACCCCCTACATCCTTGACTCCTTCCTGCTATCTCACCAGGAGCCTCCTGCTCTTTGATCTCCCATGCTTATCCACTGTCTCCTGTCTGAGATGCTAGAAATCTGGCTCTCCCAAGGTGCTACAACATATTTATTCCATCTAGCTACAATGCTCCGCACTGTGTGTGTTTATATATTTACATATTTATTCCATCTAGCTACAATGCTCCGCACTGTGTTTATATATTTACATATTTATTCCATCTAGCTACAATGCTCCGCACTGTGTGTGTTTATATATTCATGTATTTATTCCATCTAGCTTCAACGCTCCACACTGTATGTGTGTTTATATATTCACATATTTATTCCAACTAGCTACTATGCTCCGCACTGGGTGTTTATATATTTATATATTTATTCCATCTAGCTATTATGTGTACATACTGTATGTATATTCACTGCTCTTATTTTCTTATCTTCTAAATCATGGGTGTCAAACTCATTCCATGGAGGGCCAAGACCCTGCAGGTTTTACCTCCACCCAGTGTCTTCAACAGGTGATTTCACTGAATTTCTCCCCACTGATTGCTGATCAGTGAAAACACCTGCTGAAGACACTGGGTGGAAGTAAAACATGCAGGGTCTTGGCCCTCCATGGAATGAGTTTGACACCCATGTTCTAAATTATTGCGTGTTGCTGTCCCTGTGCTGTTGCAATCCTGGAATTTCCCTATTGTGGGACTAATAAAGGCTTATCTTATTTTATCTTATCTTAATCCCTTCTCCAAATGCCTCCTCCCAATTAGGTTCTGTCATAACCCCATTGGGCATGTCACTCACACACTGGTGGACTCAGGGGCGGAACAGAACTTCATTTCCAAGAGCCTGGCAACCCGCCTGGGCATCCCATGCCAAGCGCTGCCAGCCCCCCTTAACCTTGTCACTCTCTCCCGTACACTTCTGGAAAGGGTCACCCATCGAACCAAACCCATCTCCGTCATCATCTCTGGCAATCACAGAGAGGACTTAAGCCTGTTCATCCTGCCCACCTCGGCTGCTCCCGTCATCCTGGGCTACCCATGGCTGTGTCTCCACAACCCAGATTTCGATTGGCAGTCTGGCAGCGTCCTCTCCTGGAGCACCTTCTGCTTGGGTGCCTGCCTCCAGGCCGCTGCCTGTGCCCCGTCAGTGCTTCTCCCTGCCTCCGACTCGCCCCCGCCGGACCTCTCCTCGGTGCCCCCGGAGTTCCACGATCTGGGCCTCGTCTTCAGCAAATCCAATGCGCTGTCTCTCCCCCCCCCACCGCCCGTATGACTGCGCCATAAATCTCTGCCCAGGGGCGCCCTTGCCATCGGGTCGTCTTTACAGCCTGTCAGCCCCAGAGCGGGAATCCATGGATGCCTATATTAAAGAGTCGCTCAGCGCAGGCATCATCCGCCCCTCCTCATCCCCAGTCGGAGCCGGATTCTTCTTCGTTTCCAAGAAGGATGGGTCCCTGCGGCCGTGTATTGACTTTCGGGCCTTAAACGACATCACTGTGAAAGATAAATACACGCTGCCCCTCATGGACTCGGCTTTCAGTTCCCTCCAGGGGGCCTCCTGGTTTACCAAGCTGGACCTCCGCAGTGCGTACCACCTCGTTCGGATCCAGGAGGGCAACGAATGGAAGACGGGGTTCCTGACACCCAGCGGCCATTTCGAGTACTTGGTCATGCCGTTTGGGCTCACCAACACACCGGCCATCTTCCAGTGGCTCATAAACGACGTTCTTCGTGACTTCCTGGAGATCTTTGTCTTCGTCTACCTGGACGACATCCTGATCTTCTCCCAGTCTCGGGAGGAGCATCAGGCTCACCTGAGGCAGGTCCTCCAGCGGCTCCTTGAGAACAGGTTGTACGTGAAAGCGGAGAAATGCGAATTCTACACCAACAAGACCTCCTTCTTGGGTTTTGTCATGTCCCACAACCAGCTTCTCCCCGATCCTGCCAAGATCAAAGCGGTGGTTGAGTGGCCCACTCCCTCGTCCAGGAAACAGGTGCAACCAATTCCTAGGATTTGCCAACTTCTACCGCCCGTTTTGTACCGAAGTATAGCTCCATCGCCTCTCCCAGACCCACCTCTCCTCCCCCAAGGTGCCGTTCCGGTGGACGGAGGAAGTGGCGTCGGCCTTCAAGACACTGAAGATGGAGTTCTCCTCCTCCCGGGTCCTGACCCAGGTAGACCCAACACTACAATGCCTGGTCGAGCATTGGTGGGGGCAGTTTTGTCTCAGCGCTCTCTGGTGGATGGGGTGGTGCGCCCCTGCGCCTTCTTCTCCCGGCGCTTGTCTGCAATGGAACGGAATTATGACGTCGGCGACAGAGAACTCCTGGCAGTGAAGCTCGCGCTGCAGGAGTGGCGTCATTAGCTGGAGGGGACAGCGCAGCCTTTTGTGGTCTGGACAAACCACAAACATCTGGAGTACCTAAGGACGACCAAGTGTCTGAATGCCCGCCAGGCGCGTTGGTCTCTGTTCTTCGGCCGCTTCAGATTCACGATCACCTATCGCCCTGGCTCCAAGAACGCCAAACTGGACGCGCTGTCCAGGCAGTTTGCCCCAGAGGACCCAGAGGAACAAGACCACACCATCCTGCCGGCCTTGTGCGTCGTGGGGGCCGTTTCATGGTCTATCAGGGACAAGGTCCGGAGAGCACAGGAGGCCGAACCTGATCCTGGCGGCAGCCCAGCTGGGAAGCTGTTCGTGCCATCATCCGTCCGAGGTGATGTCATCCACTGGGCACACACTTCAAAGCTCGCCTGTCACCCTGGAATTTCCCGGCTGGTGGAGCTCCTCCAACGATCCTTCTGGTGGCCCGGACTCCGGAATGATGTTGCCAACTACGTCCATGCCTGCCCCCAGTGCGAACGAACAAGACCTCGACCTCCCCCCCAGCGGGGCTCCTCCATCCCCTGCCAGTCCCCGGAAGGCCCTGGTCTCATGTAGCCCTGGATTTCATCACCGGTCTCCCCACATCTAACTCCTACAACACCATCCTGACCATCATGGACCGGTTTTCGAAGGCAGCCCACTTCGTGCCGCTCCACGGCCTCCCCACGGCACGGGAAACAGCTGATCTATTGGTCCAGCATGTTGTCAGGCTACATGGGATCCCGAATGATGTCATCTCTGACCGGGGGCCTCAGTTCGTGTCTAAGGTCTGGAAGTGTTTTTGCAACGCCCTGGGGGCCATGGTGAGTTTGTCTTCCGGTCACCACCCACAGTCCAATGGGCAGTTCGAGCGCACTAATCAGGAGCTGGAGGCTGCCTTGCGCTGTGTCACCTCCTCGAGTCCCTCTTCCTGGAGCACCCATCTGCCCTGGGTGGAGTACGCCCATAACTCCACCTTATCATCTGCCATTGGGATGTCTCCTTTCCGGGTGTCCCTGGGGTATGACCCCCGTTGTTCCCCGAAGAGGGGGGTGAGGTGGCAGTCCCCTCCATCCAGACACATCTTAGATGCTGCCAGCGCCTGTGGACCAAGAAGCGCCAAGCGCTATTACGCACGGCGGCGCGCAACTCCAACGCAGCAAATCGCCACAGGAGAGCCGCTCCTCGTTACCAGTGGGCCAGCAGGTATGGTTATCCGCCCAAGACATCAACCTGAAGGCGGAGAAGAAGAAGCTGGCTCAGTGCTTTATTGGACCTTTCCCCGTGACTAAGGTAATTAATCCGGTGGCTGTGCGTTTGGCTCTCCCCCCCCTCCCTCCGTGTCTGTCCAACATTCCACGTCTCCCAAATCAAGCCTGTGATTTCTGACCCACTCTGTCCTCCTCCTAGGGCTCCTCCCCCTCCCATGATGATCGACGGCGACCCGGCGTGGAGGGTCACCTCCATCCTGGACTCCCGCCGCCGGGGTCGCGGGCTACAATATCTGGTGGACTGGGAGGGGTATGGCCCTGAGTGGAGATCCTGGGTGCACCCCTCCTTTGTGCTGAATAAGCAACTCATCACGGAGTTCCACCGGGTGCATCCAGGTAAGCCAGCGCCGGGAGGCGCTGCTCGGGGGGGAGTACTGTCACAACTCTCTCTCGCCTGTCATCTGTTTCAGCGGCGCGCACACCTGCGTCTCATCAGCCTCTGACTATTTAACCCGCTCTGCCTGGAGCCTCGGTCTGGAGCCGTCTGCTCGTCTACGCTCCCAACTCCAGCGCACGACCGTTTCTTCCCAGCCTGCGCCTTCGTTCATCATGCATGTAAGCGGCATATTTCCGTATCTGCTCTCCAGTATTCTCCCCTGTGCACAGGTGGATCCTCCAGGTGGAGGATTCCCCTCTTCCTCGCCTCATCCTCAATAATCCTTTCCTCACATCGCTGAGCATGCATCTGGGAGCTGTCCTCCAGGCAGGAGACCTGCGACTAGCCAACGCCAGCCACCTCGACACCTGCAAGTAAGCAGCACACTGAGTGTTAACCCTGCGGGGTGGAAATCCATCACTAACCCTTGTCTTTGCTCTGCCCTTAGGGTTGCCTGGCTGCACAGCGCACTGTTCCGCCCTCAGCGCTGCCTGTCCTCCTGCAATCCATCCACATCTCACATTCACGCATCCAAACACCTGTTACTGTTCAATAAAGCTGTTGAATCACACTCGAGCCTGTGTGCGTGTTCCCTGGGCCCGACATTACAGTATGTCAAGCACAATGCCATCTAGTGTTTGCTATCTTACTAGAAAGAGTACTTCTAGCTTATTTGGGGCCAAGAACAATGACCAGTTTTATCTGTATTCAGCAATAGAAAGTTGTAGTTCATCCAGGTTGTAATATCCTTAAGACACTTCTGGAGTGAACCCAAATGGCTGGGATCATTTGGATTGATGGATAAATATAATCGAGTGTCATCAGCATAACAATGAAAATGAATAGAATGCGTCCTCATAATGTCTCCCAAAGGCAGCATGTACAGTGGGGCAAAAAAGTATTTAGTCAGCCACCAATTGTGCAAGTTCTCCCACTTAAAAGATCAGAGAGGTCTCCAATTTTCATCATAGGTATACCTCAACTATGAGAGACAAAATGAGGGGAAAAAAATCCAGAAAATCACATTGAAGGATTTTTAATGAATTAATTGGTAAATTTCTCAGTAAAATAAGTATTTGGGACACTTCCGGTTATGGCTGCCACGTAGGACGGACGTGTCTCGCTCTGCTCTGCTCCTGGAGAAAAAAAATCGGCAAATAACTCTCTCATTTGGGACAGAACGTATCCCAGCATTTGGGCGAGGATATGTCGGCGAAGCCTAAGGCTGAAAACCAGGAAAAGGAAAACGCGAGCCGCCGAAACAGTCCAAATTAACGGACTTTCAGGTCTAGTGACGCAGCAAACAAAACTCCATATATGGCGGAGGAGGCTGGCGGCGGTGCGATGTCTGCGGGGGGAGGCGCAGATGCGCTGATGGCTGCCATGAGTTCAATGAGAGCGGACTTTTCCTCTAGATTTGATGGGATTATGACAGCGTTGGAAGGAATAAGAAAGGAATTGGGTGACTGTGTTAGAACGAACGGCGCAGATTGAGCTCCGTCCGCTAGTGCTGAAGATGACGTCACCCGTCTTCAATTAAAGGTGCACACTTTGGAAAAAAAAAATAAAATCTCTGGAAGTAATATTTTGGATTTGGAATCTCGGTCGAGACAGAATAATTTTGAGGCTGGTGGGTCTTCCAGAGGAATCAGAAGGTCGGACGTATGTTCCTTTCTGGAAAAGTGGATTCCGGAGGTGCTGGCAGCGAGGAGTTGCAATCAGCAGTGGTTCTGGAAAAGCACATCGTATTGGCCCACGGAGAGATAAGGGACCGCTGAGGACCTTAATTATGAAGTTTCTTAGCAACAGAGACAGGATGAAGATCTTCAACGCTGCACGTGCTAAAGGAGAGATTAAACACCAGGACCAGCAGGTGCGGTTCAACCAGATTTGGCACAGGAATCCAGCAATTGAGGAAGCAGTTTGATCCCATACGTAAGGAGCTGCGCAACCTTGGGATTCGTCATGGTGTAATCTATCCTGCGAGACTGCTGACCACGTATGAGGCAGAACCCCACATCTTCAAGACCCCAGAGGGAGGCGCAGGAGTTCATCAAGAAGATCAAGAAGAAGAAGAGACTGGTGGGAGCTAAGCATGAACAAAATATAAGGTAGAATACTTAAGCATTTGCACAGGCATCTGACTGACTTGAAGTAAATAGTAAGTTTACAAAATATAGATTGTATTATATATTAAAAAAACAAAACCAAACCAAAACAAACAAAAAAAAAAACTATGATGTACAAAGTTGTTAAAAATTTTGGAGTTAAGTTTGGAAAACTACAGAGGAGAGTTAATGTTACGTCATTAAAAGCAGTAGAGTTAGGGTGATTGGAGGATGAAGAAGGAGTGGCCTTAGGCTGTTCCCCGTGGGTGTGGAACGGTCGATGGCTATATCGGGAGACAGAATTTTTCTTTTGATTTTGGGGGGTTTGCCACAAGTGTGGAAGGGGAAATTTGTTTTGTGTGTAGTTTGTAGGATGAATGTTCAACCACTCATGTTTTTGCTTCTCTGTATGAGCATGTTTACACTGCAAGGTAATCCTAAACTCTCTATTGATTCATGGACCAAAGTGTTAATCTTAATTTAACTTCATGAATTGCAGAGGTCTACAAAATTTAAAAAAACTTAAACAAGTTATGAATAAAATAAAGGACATGGGTTCAAGAATTGTGGTTTTTACAAGAACTCATCTGATAGAGGAGGATGTTAAAAGAATTAGGAGTAGATGGCAGGGAAGTGTATTCACCTCTCATTTTCCATCCCGAGCCAGGGGAGTATGACTCTCATACATAAATCAGTTCCTTTTCAGGTGAAAAATGTAATTGGAGACAAATTGGAAGATATGTAATCATTCAAGGTTCTTTGCTATTAGAAAATATAAATCTTGTGAACTTATATGGTCCCAATATAGATGATCAGAAGTTCTTTGCTAATTTATTTCTCATTCTATCATCACTTACAGGGCAAACATATAATAGCAGGGATTTTATTGTACATTGAATCCAGGTGTGGACTAGATCAACAGGACTGGATTGTACGCACATTGATGTAGGATGACTATTAATCATGTTATGAAAGAATTGAGATTGTTAGATATATGGAGAGAAATGAAACCACAAGATAAAGCCTATTACTGTTATTCCAGTACCTACAAGACATTCTCACGTATTGATTATTTTTTTGATTTCCACAGAATTAAGGTCCAAGATTCAAAACTGCTTTTATGATAACATTGTGATATCTGATCATGCACCCTGTTGTCTAATATATGTAGATAAAAAATTGACAAAGGAATCAGGTAGATGGCAATTTCAGCATAATTGGCTTCAGGATGAGGAAATTTGTCAAGTATATAGAAAACAGATAGACGAGTTCTTTGACATCAATACTACACAAACATCAGCATGTGTAAAGTGGGAGGCTTTCAAAGCTTTATTAGGGGACAAATTATAGCTTATACAGATCAAAATCTAAGAAGACCTCGAGAGGAGAGAGCTATATTGGAACATAAAATAAAAAGTCTTCAGGAAAAAGTGTATGCAGGAAGTGACCCCAAGGTTGGAGAATGAATTACTGATTTTGAGAGCTGAATACGACAAAAAATCAGCGAATAGAGCTGCCTCGAGTCTTCTAAGATTGAAACAATTCTTTTTATGAACAAGGTGAAAAATCAGGAAAATTATTAGCATGGCAGATTAAACAATTGGAAATTAAAACACCAATTAACAGTATTATAAGTAACGGACAGGTAGTTATAGATCCTTTAGAAATTAATAGAGCCTTTAGAGATTACTATGAAAAATTATATGATACCAAAAATGAACCTGATTAACAAAACTAAATGGGTTTTTGAACGAACTATCTATACCGTGGTATTCCAAATGAAAACAGGGAGATATTGGAGTCTAAAATTAGTCAAGAAGAAGTTGGGCTAGCCATTGATAATATGAAATCAGGAAAAAGTGCAGGACCAGATGGTCTTCCAGTTGACCTTTATAAAAAATTTAAGAATAAATTAATAAAACCTTTTTTGGAAATGGTTTTAGAAGCATTTCAAAATAATAATTTACCATCATACATAAATAATGCCTTAATTATACTGCTGCCAAAACCAGGTAAGCCCTCTAATAAATGTGAAAATATGAGACCAATAAGCCTATTAAACGCCGACCTTAAGATAATCTGTAAAATTTTAGCAAGACGAATACAAGAAATTTTACCAAATATTATTAATCGAGATCAGAATGGCTTTATAAAGGGTAGACAAGGCTTCCATAATGTAAGAAGACTATTTAATATTATTTATTTTAATAAAGAAGCACCGGATACAGCTCTCCTATCATTGGACGCCGAAAAGGCCTTTGATAGAGTTGAATGGCCCTTTCTTTTTGAAGTCCTAAAAGGTTTGGACTTGGAAATAATTTCATAAAATGGGTTCAAATAATATACAATAATGCTACAGCAAAAATCCTAACAAATAACAATATTTCAAAACCAATAAAAATCAATAGAGGATGTCGACAAGGCTGTCCACTTTCACCTTTACTGTTTACTATGGCAATTGAACCTTTAGCGATAGCGATACGTTTACATTCACAAATATATGGAATTAAAGTTGGACCAAAAGAACATAAAATCTCCCTGTACGCCGATGATATAATTTTGTTTATGTCGAATCTAAAAAAATCAATTCCAACCTTGTTGAATTTAATAAAGAATTTTGGGGAAATATCAGGATATAAAATAAATAAAAACTAAATCTTCAATATAATGCTAAATGAGAACCCAGAGAAATTACCCAGCCCTGAGGTAAATCATTCAATGTTGTAAATCAGTTTAAATATTTAGGAATCCCAAATTATGCCTAAGCTAGAATCAGGTCGCCAGTGTCAACTATGAAGCCTTAATGTCAGATATCAATGAGTTAACTCAGAGATGGATGTCACTACCCAATGTCGATGATCGAGGGAGATCAATATACTTAAAAGTTAATTATTTACCTAAAAATACTTTATTTATTTCAATACATTCCCTTATCACCACCTTTAGATCTATTCTCGAAGAATAAAAAAAAAGTTAGTGGAATTTATATGGAACAACAGGAGGGCTAGATTACGTTGTCTTTATTATATTTACCATTTGATCGTGGAGGTCTGAAATGTCCAAATTTATGTTGTATTATTGGTCGGCACAACTGAGGTCTATGACATATTATTTTTCATCAAATGATCTCCCTCACTGGACTGAAATGGAATCATACAATTTTACCTTTACCTACTTCCCCATATTCATATACTCAGATTCGGCAAAAAAAATTACAAAAAACAAGTTAAAAATCCATTTGTAAAGCATATGATCAAAATTATGGTGTGAAGCTTAAAAACTATTTAAAAGAACCACAGTTATTGTCACAATTTAGTTCCAATATGGGGTAATCAATATTTTAAACCAGGGAGACGGGACGCGTGTATTTAAAGTATGGAATTTAAAAGGGATATCAAAAGATTAAGGATTTATATTTGCCATGTGCAGACAACATAATGTCTTTTGAAGAGCTGAGGATCAAATTTAATCTCAATAGAACACATTTTTTTAAATATCTACAACTTAGAAACTATATTCGATCAAATCAAAATAAAGCTCTCACTCGACCTATTTATTCATCCTGGGAAAAATAGATGATGAAAGATAGTAAAAGAAAGGGTATTATTTCAGAGTTTTATAACTCATTGACCACTATCTCTACAAGTGAAAATTCACTGAAAAGATTAAACTACTGGAAAGAAGATCTGCAAATTGAAATTTCAGAGGAACAATGGGATTGGCCTTGTACAGAAGCTCAAACAAATCAATAAATGCACGCCTTAAATTGATACATTTCAAATGGTTAATGCGGATGTATGTTACTCCGGAGGAGTTAAATAGATAAAAATATACCAGATACATGCACAAAATGCATGGAAAGTAAAGGAACCCTATTTCATTGTTTATGGGAATGTAGATTAATAAGAATGTTTTGGGAGGAGGTGAGGGTAACAATTGAAAAAATAATCTCAAAAACAAATCATATTGAATCCTAAACTGTTTTTGTTGGGTCTGTACCCAGAAAAGCATAATTTCAATAAAAGTGAAAGAACATTCATAGACCTCAGTTTGCTTAATGCCAAAAAATGTATTGCACTATTATGGAAAAAGACTCATAGACCAGATGTGACTCAGTGGTTAAGACAGATGTTAACAAACCTTCCATTAGAAAGAATAACATATATACTGAAATCAAAGGAAATTGTGTTTGAGAATATATGGAGACCTTTTATTGATTATGTAAAAAATTTAAACATAACTCTTGAAGAAGAAGGTGAATGATGTGTGTGGACCTTGTAAATTCCAAACTGGTGAACATAATATGTATACTAATGTATTGGATTGTCTAGACTAAACAGAGGAGCATTGTTGAAGACTTGATTTTGTTGGTGGTTGTTGGTGTTTTTAGGGCATTTTTTTTTTTTTGTAGTACTTTAGTGTTAGTGTTTGATTGTTTGTATCATGTTTGTTTAAAAAAAAAAAAAAGGTTCAATAAAGATATTGTGGAAAAAAAAAATAAGTATTTGGTCAATAACAAAAGTTCATCTCAGTACTTTGTTATATACCCTTTGTTGACAATGACAGAGGTCAAACGTTTTCTGTAAGTCTTCACAAGGTTTTCACACACTGTTGCTGGTATTTTGGCCCCTTCCTCCATGCAGATCTCCTCTAGAGCAATGATGTTTTGGGGCTGTCGCTGGGTAACATGGACTTTCAACTCCCTCCAAAGATTTTCTATGGGCTTGAGATCTGGAGACTGGCTAAGCCACTCCAGGACCTTGAAATGCTTCTTACGAAGCCACTCCTTCGTTGCCCGTGCGGTGTGTTTAGGATAATTGTCATGCTGAAAGACCCAGCCACGTTTCATCTTCAATGCCCTTGCTGATGGAAGGAGGTTTTCACTCAAAATCTCACGATGCATGGCCCCATTCATTCTTTCCTTTACACGGATCAGCCGTCCTGGTCCCTTTGCAGAAAAACAGCCCCAAAGCATGATGTTTCCATCCCCATGCTTCACAGTAGGTATGGTTGTCACGCCTCGCCGCCCATCTGCGGCGCCAGCTGCACGCACACCTGCACCTCGTCAGCGGCGAGGGATTTAAGCCGCCTCGCCCTGGGCTTCGGCCTGAAGCCGTCAGTCTTCATTCGCTTCCCTTGCTGCAAGGAATCCCAACCGCTCAGCAAGCATTCAAGTAAGAATCTCTTACCTCCTTCTTCTCCTAGTCTGCTCCCCTGTGCACAGGCAGATTTCCCGGCGGCGGACCACTCCTCTCCATCACCGTTCCCTCGCTGCTGCACCGGGCGCTCCAGGTCGCTGTCTTCCGGGCTTCACCCTTGCTGTGCCAGCCACCTGCCATTTCCAAGTAAGCCAGTCATCATTATCATATCTCCTGTGTTGGTGTGGTGCCCGTTACCCTTCTCCCTTTGCTTCTCCCATAGGGTTGTCCGGCTGTACGGCCTCCTGCCTCCGTGCCCGACGCAGACACCACCACCAACACATTTACATCTCGCAGACACACACTCATACACACTTGTTGTTAATAAAGCTATTAGATCTACCCTGAGCCTGCGTGTGTGTCTCCTGGGCCGTGCATTATGTCAGTACGGCTCAGCAGAGCGGCTCGGCAGACGGCGGGCTGACACGCCGACTTTCCACCCTCGAGGCTAGGTGGACCTAATAGCCCTCCAGCAACAGGTGATTTAAATCAATCATCCATTATCAATAACCGATTGGACCGCCTGGACCCCCAACAAGCCGTTCCCCCCTGGCTCGTCAGGGCGGCGCGGCTCCTGCTGCTCCAGCGGCCGTCCAGGTCTTCTCCGGCGGCAACCCGGTTCGGCTCACACCCATTCCGACCCCCACCCGCTTTAGCGGTAAGCTCGGCGGAGCACGGGGGTTTATATGCCAATGTGAGTCTGTGTTCCACCGTGTGCCCGGAGATTTTCTCTCAGACCATAGCCGAATTGGCTACATAGGGAACCTCCTGGAGGGGCGAGCGCTTACTTGGGCTTACGCCGTAATGGCGAAGCCCAGTTACGCCACCTTCACCTATGGCCAATTCGTGAGACTGATTCCTGGAGGTCTTTGATCATTCTCGTACAGAGAGCGTTCAGGTCGATCGGCTTCTCAGCCTCCAGCTGGGAAGCCGGTCGGCAGCTGATTACGCGATCGACTTTCCGGGTAGCGCCAGAGGAGGTTGGCTGGGGAGAACGTTCTCTCTGCGCATCTTCCTCCGCAGTCTCAGTGATGGTCTGAGGGACGAACTGGCTGGGACGGGGACATCCCGGAGACTTTAGGCGAAGCTGACGTCCCTAGCCATCAGCCTGGATAACAGGTTGCGCGGAGCGCACCTCGAGCGGAAGTCGTCTTCTTCTCGCCCTCGTGGTGCCTCGTCGCGCCTGTCCCAAGCTTGCCCCCTGGCGTTGTCCGTCACCATCGCGCTCCCTCCTGCGGAGAAACAACGCCGCCGTGAGTTGGGTCTCTGCATGTTATTGCGGAGACAGCCAACACACGGTGGAGCTTTGTCCACAGAAGCCAAACGGGGAGGTCCGCGAGTCACGTGTAGGGGGCCTCGCGGACGTCAAATCGGTTAAATCCCCTCTCCCAATTGAAGCGACCCGTCCGATTTTTGTCACAACCCCACTGGGCACCTCACCCACGCACTGGTGGATTCGGGCGCGGAGGGCTTTATTTCACAAAGCCTGGCAACCCGACTGGGCATCCGTTGCCAAGTCCTCAAATCTCCTCTCGCCCTGGTCAACCTCTCCCATGTCTCCCTGGGGAGAGTTAACACACCAGACCGTCCCTGTCCCTGTGATCATCTCTGGGAAACCACCGGAGGAAATCATTTTCTACATCCTCCCAACTCTCTGTGTCGCCCGTCATCCTGGGTGTGCCCCTGGCTTCGCCTCCATAACCCCGTCCTGGATTGGAAGTCTGCCAGGGGTATCGGCATGGAGTCCTTCGGCATGAGCACCTGCCTGCAATCCGCTGCCTGCTCCCCGTCCTCTTCTCCAACTCTTAAGGACGCTGCGCCTCCGGATCTCTCCCTGGTGCCATCAGAATTTCATGACCTGGGTATGGTATTCAGCAAGTCCAAGGCGATGTCTCTTCCTCCACACAGGCCCTACGACTGTGCAATAAACATCCGCCAGGGGGCACCCTTACCCTCTGGGCGACTCTACAGCCTGTCGGCACCCGGAGAAGGAGGCCATGAATTCCTACCTCAAGGAATCGCTGAGTGCTGGAATTATCTGTCCCTCGTCATCACCATTAGGCGCTGGATTCTTCTTCGTGGGCAAGAAGGACGGTTCCCTCCGTCCTTGTATCGACTACCGCGCCCTGAATGATATCACGGAGAAGGATCGCTACACCCTGCCACTAATGGACACCGCCTTCCACTCCTTCCAGGGGGCGACTTGGTTCACCAAGCTGGATCTTCACAGCGCATACCACCTCGTCCGATCCGGGAGGAAGATGAGTGGAAGACAGCCTTCCGTACCCCGAACGGCCATTTCGAGTACCTGGTGATGCCGTTCGGGGTTGACCAATGCTCCAGCCGTCTTTCAGCACCTTATAAATGACGTCCTCCGGGACTTCATCAGCCTGTTTGTGTTCGTCTACCTGGATGGCATCCTCATCTTCTCCAAATCCAGGGACGAGCACCGGGTCCATGTGAGGCGGGTCCTCCAAAGACTGCTGGAGAACCGGTTATATGTGAAGGCAGAAAAGTGTGAATTCTAACGCTAAAACCACATCCTTCCTCAGGTCGTCATCTCCCACGACCAGGTGCTTCCGGACCCAGTGAAGGTGAAAGCGGTGGTGGAATGGCCCACACCTACATCAAGGAAACAGGGCAACAATTTATTGGGTTTGCAAACTTCTACCGCCGCTTCGTCCCGAATTTTGGCACCGTCGTCGGCCCTCTGACCCCGCCTCACATCCCCTAAGGTCCCGTTCCGGTGGACCGAAGAGGCCGCAGCTGCTTTCCAGTGCTGAAGGCGGAGTTCTCCTCCTCCCGGGTCCTCAGCCAAGTTGATCCCTCGCTGCAATGCATCGTGGAGGTGGACGCTTCGGACATGCGGGTGGGGGCGGTTCTATCTCAGCGGTCACCTGATGATGGAGTCAAACGGCCCTGCACCTTCTTCTCCCGGCGCTTGTCCCCGGCGGAACGGAACTACGACGTGGGGGACAGAGAGCTCCTCGCCATCAAGCTCGCGCTGCAGGAGTGGCGTCACTGGCTAGAGGGGGCGGACTTGCCGTTCGTGGTCCTGACTGACCACAAGAACTTGAGTACTTAAGATCTGCCAAGCGTCTGAACGCCCGCCAGGCGTGTTGGTCCTTGTTCTTTGCCAGGTTCCGCTTTAACATCACCTTCAGGCCTGGCTCCAAGAACGGCCTGCCTGACGCCCTCTCTAGGCAATTTGCCCCTGAGGCATCTGAGGACGCGGTCCACACCATCTTGCCCAGGTCGTGCATCGTGGGAGCCGTCACTTGGGACATTGAAAGTAAGATCCGAAGGCGCAGGAATCGGAACCTGACCCTGGCGGCGGACCGGAGGGGAGGCTTTTTTGTGCCGTCCACGGTCCGGGGGGAGGTCATCCACTGGCTGCACACATCTAAGCTCACCTGCCACCCTGGTTCCTCCCGGATGATCGACCTTCTTCAACGGTCCTTCTGGTGGCCGGGCCTGCGAAGGACGCTGCCCTACGCCCGGGCCTGCCCCGTATGTGCCACCAGTAAATCAAGTAATGCCCCTCCAGCGAGTTTGCTCCAGCCTCTGCCCGTCCCTGGCAGGCCCTGGTCGCATATCGCCCTGGATTTCGTCATCGGACTCCCAGTCTCTAACACCTTCGACACTGTCCTGACCATCGTAGACCGTTTCTCCAAGGCGACGCACTTCATCCCGTTACGAGGTCTTCCATCTGCCCTGGAGACGGCGGACCTCCTAATCCAACATGTGGTCAGGCTGCACGGATTCCGGTGGACGTGGTCTCGGACCGGGGGCCCCAATTTTCCTCAGAGGTTTGGAGGTCCTTTTGCAACGCCCTGGGAGCCAAGGTAAGCCTCTCCTCCGGCCATCACCCCCAAACCAATGGGCAGTGTGAGCGGACTAATCAGGAGCTGGAGGCTGCGCTCCGCTGCGTCACTGCGTCCAAGCCTGCGTCCTGGAGTAACCATCTGGCCTGGGTTGAGTACGTCCACAACACCGCCCACTCTTCTGCCACTGGATGTCTCCCTTTAAGGCGTCCCTGGCTACGACCCCCCTCTTTCCCAGCGCAGGAGAGTGAGGTAACTGTCCCCTCAGTTCGGGTGCACCTCAGGCAGTGCCGTTCCATCTGGATGTCGGCGCGCAATGCGCTTTTACGCACGGCAGAGCGCAACAAATCTACGGCGGACTGGCACTGAAGACCTGCCCCAGCGTACCAGGTGGGCCAGTGTGTCTATGTGTCAACCCAGGACATCATTTTAAAGGGTGAGAGGAGGAAGCTGTCGCAGCGTTTTATGGGCCCATACCCCATCACCAGGATTATCAACCCCGTGGCTGTGCGTGTAGCTATTCCCCCCTCCCTCCGCATCCATCCCACCTTCCACGTTTCCAAGGTGAAGCTGGCAGTGGTCCGATCCCCTTTGCCCTCCTCCTGCTGCGCAGCCCGCGCCCCGAATGATTGATGGTCATCTGGCCTGGCCTGTCTCTTCTATCCTGGACTCCCGGCGCCGGGGTCGCGGGTTGCAGTACTTGGTGGACTGGGAGGGTTATGGGCCTGAACATCGGCAATGGGTACCCTCGTCATTTGTGTTGGACCCGTCCCTCATTACTGAGGTTCCACCGAGCGCACCCGGAGAAACCATCGCCAGGAGGCGCTGCTAGAGGGGGGAGTACTGTCACGCCTCGCCGCCCATCTGCGGCGCCAGCTGCACGCACACCTGCACCTCGTCAGCGGCGAGGGATTTAAGCTACCTCGCCCTGGGCTTCGGCCTGAAGCCGTCAGTTTTCATTCGCTTCCCTTGCTGCAAGGAATCCCAACCGCTCAGCAAGCATTCAAGTAAGAATCTCTTACCTCCTTCTTCTCCTAGTCTGCTCCCCTGTGCACAGGTGGATTTCACGGCGGCGGGACCACTCCTCTCCGTCTCCGTTCCCCTCGCTGGCTGCACGGGTGCCGATCCAGGTCGCTGTCTTCCGGCTTCACCCTTGCTGTGCCAGCCAACTTCCAGTTCCAAGTAAGCCCAGTCATTATACATATCGCCTGTGTGGAGTGTGGTGCCCGTGTACCCTTCTCCCTTTGCTTCTCCCATAGGGTTGTCCGCTGTACGGCTCCTGCTCCAGTGCCCCGACGCAGACGCCACCACCAACACATTGACATCTCGCAGACACACACTCATACACACTGTTGTTAATAAGCCTATTAGATCTACCCTGAGCCTGCGATGTGTGTCTCCTGGCCGTGCATTATGGTCAATGGTGTTCTTTCACCTCTCCAAACACAACAAGTTGAGTTTTGACAATAAAGTATCTATTTTGGTTTCATCTGACCCATATAACATTCCTCCCAATCCTCTTCTGGATCATTCAAGATGCTCTCTAGCAAACTTCAGATGGGCCTGGACATGTACTGCTTAAGCAGGGGACCACGTCTGGCACTGCAGGATTTGAGTCCATGGCGGCGTAGTGTGTTACTGATGGTAGCCTTTGTTACTTTGGTCCAGCTCTCTGCAGGTCATCACTAGGTGCCCCTGTGTGGTTTCTGGGATTTTTGCTCACTGTTCTCGTGATCATTTTGACCCCACAGGGTGAGATCTTGCGTGGCGCCCCACATCGAGGGAGATTATCAGTGGTCTTGTATGTCTTCCATTTTCTAATAATTGCTCCCACAGTTGATTTCTTCACACCAAGCTGCTTACCTATTGCAGATTCAGACTTTCCAGCCTGGTGCAGGTCTACAATTTTGCCTTCTGGTGTCCTTTGACAGCTCTTGTGGTCTTGGCCATAGTGAGTTGGAGTCCTGGACTGTTTGAGGTTGTGGACAGGTGTCTTTTATACTGATAACGAGTTCAAACAGGTGCCATTAATACAGGTGTAACGAGTGGAGGACAGAGGAGGCCTCTTAAAGAAGAAGTTACAGGTCTGTGAGAGCCAGAAATCTTCCTTGTTTGTAGGTGACCAAATACTTATTTTACTGAGGAATTTACCAATTAATTCATTAAAAATCCTTCAATGTGATTTTCTGGATTTTTTTTTTTCTCATTTTGTCTCTCATAGTTGAGGTATACCTATGATGAAAATTGGAGACCTCTCTGATCTTTTAAGTGGGAGAACTTGCACAATTGGTGGCTGACTAAATACTTTTTTTCCCCACTGTATAATGTAAACAATATTGGTCCAAGTACTGATCCCTGCGGAACTCCATAGCTAACTGTGGTCTGGATAGAGGACTTGTTATGGACATAGACAAACTGGGAACAGTCTGATAAATAAGACTGGAACCATCTTAGCGTTGTTCCTTTCAAACCAGTTTGCTGCTCAAGTCTCTCTAGCAGAATATGGTGGTCTGGGACTTCCGGTCTGGACGCCATGGCGACTGCAGCTTAACACTGAAGCTCTCAGACCCAATCCAAGATAACACCTTGAAAATCAAACTTAACGGATTTTTGGAGGAGTGAAAATCAAAAGACAAATTCATCATGTCTAAAGGAAAACAGAAGAAACTGAAATTCTCCAGGCCAGGACACGTATCGGCCGGAGAATCTGAACTGGAAGATCTCCGTTCAGAAGACGAGGAACTGGTGATAGCTAACAAAAAGGTTAGCCTGAAATCACTATTTGAAGAGCTACGACGATTTCGCCGAGAAGTTACGGCCGAATTTCGGGAATTCAGAGAAGAATTGAAAAGGACAAACAGCAGAGTGGACCAGGCCGAGAACCGAATCTTGGAAACAGAGGAACGAATAAAAGTGCTCAAAGATTCTGTGCTGGACCTACGCAAAAGACAAGCATCTATAGAGGCTAAGCTAGCCAACCAAGAAGGAAGACAAAGAAGAGACAACATAAGAATTCATGGTCTGATAGAAGGAGCCGAAAACGGTTTTAACTCAATGGCAGAATGCGTGGAATCCTTACTAAGAGAGAAATTGGATATTCCACAAACCACCGACTTGAAGATAGAAAAGGCACATCGTTCATTAGCCGCTAGGCCGGCGGCGGAAGCGCCCCCACGTTCGGTGTTGGTAAGATTTTCCAATTTCAAAATAAAACAAGAGGTTGTAAGATTGGCCTGGCAGAAAAAAGGATTTATGCACCAGGAGAGAAAAGTCTTCGTGGAACACGATTACGCCCCGGAGGTCCTTAAAAAGCGCAGGGAATACAATGACGCGAAAAAGGTGTTAAGAGAGAAGAAATTGCGCTTTCAAACTCCATTTCCTGCGAAGTTAAGGGTCTTCTACGGCGAAGAAACATGTCTCTATAATTCAGCGGAAGAAGCAACAGCTGACATGGCGAGAAGAGGCCTCCCGGTAACGGTATTTAAACCCGCAGCAGACCCGAGTGAGAAGATCAAAGCGCAAACATGGACAACACAAAGACCTTCAAAATCCACGGACCAGCAGCGGGAAACCCAGCGCCAGAGCGTCGCAGATAAACTGTCCGTTTTCAGGTTGGAATAGCGACCTTTTTTTTTTTTTTTTTTTCTCTTGAATCAATCTGCACATCCAACCCCCCTCATACAAGGTAACAAACATTAAAGGAGATGCGTATTCAGCATGTGGTAAAACATTTCATGGAACAGTCATAATATTTGAAACAAATAAGTCTTTTTAATAATAAAAAAAAAAAAAACTTGTTAAAATAGAAATGTGACAATAATCCACATGTTCTCCTCATACTAACAAATACTGTTTTTGCATGAATGTTTGATGTGATGGGGGTGGGAGGGTGCACACAATTTCACAGGGTTTAGGCATAAAAGGAAAAAAAAATCATTACAAGTTTGGATTGGGTTCTGAAACTCACGTTAAAAGCATGGGACAACTTACAGGGGTAAGAGAGGGCCCTCAACACGTAACAGAGTTTGAGGAATTTCCCTCAGGGCCTTCACTCCATCAAGGCTCTTCCAGGGTCTTTACAAAGACCTCAGCTCAGGAAGTTCTTCTGACAGCTTTTTGTTTTAAAGTTTTATACACTATGTTCTTAATGTTTTTCTTGTTTTTAATGTTCTTTCAGTTTCTGAGTAGCACAAAAGACGGCCACCACACAGTTATACTAAACAAAACAACACAATGGAGAAACAGGGTGTAACCAAAATAATTTCATATAATGTAAAAGGAATCCTGAATCCAGTTAAAAGATCCAAGATTCTAGGCAAAATGAAAAAAGACAAAGCAGGAATAATATTTACAAGAAACCCACCTAACAGACGTGGAACACAATAAACTCAGTAGACAAGGGTTTAAAATGATCTCTTCATCTTCATATAAGTCAGGGAGGAGGAGGGGAGTAGCGACATTGATATCAACCAAAATTACATTTGAAAAAAAATCAGAACACAAAGATAAAGAAGGGAGATACAGTTTGGTAACTGGGCGGCTAGAGGGAGAAGATATCACCCTGCTGAATGTGTATGCTCCCCCAGGGGCTAACTGGAAATTTTATAAAAATGTATTCGACCTAATGATAACTAAAGCTCAAGGTTTAGTGATATGTGGTGGGGACTTCAATCTTAGACTGAATCCATACTGGGATGCTTCTGGTAATTCTCCACATCAAAATAACACCCAAAACAGGAAGACTCGGATGCTACTAAAAGAAATGGGAATCTGTGACGTGTGGAGGGAACTCAACCCCAGTGTAAAAGACTATACATTTTACTCAACTCCACATTCATCTTACTCAAGGATTGACTATTTTTTTATGTTTAATAGAGACATTGGAAGAGTAAAAACATGTAAAATAGGACTGATGGATCTCTCTGACCACAGTCCGATCTACATGGACTTAAATATCCAAAAATACACAAATAATACATTTTCTTGGAGGTTAAATTCAAATGTCCTGAAAGGACCATTGAAAGATGAATTGAAATCAGATATTCTCAGATATTTGGAAGAAAACGATAATGGAGAAGTATCCCCTTTAATACTGTGGGATGCATGCAAAGCTGTAATAAGAGGAAAGATTATTGCAAAACTGGCAACCCAAAAGAAACTAAGACAAGAAAAACTATCCACATTAGAGTCAGAACTTAGGAACCTAGAAAAAGAACACAAAGGCAACACTCATTCTACTGACTCGCTCAAGATTAAGGAAATTAAAAACCAAATAAATGAGATCTACACAATAGAAATCCAGAAGAAACTTACATTTTTGAAACAAAAATACTATGAAGCAGGCAGTAAATCGGCAAAATTGCTAGCCTATAAATTGAGGAAACATCAAACAGAAAGAGCAATCTACAAAATCAGAGACCCAGTATCAAAGGAAATAAAATTCAGAATTCAGGATATTCTTAAAAGCTTTGAGAATTACTATAAGAACTTATACTCCCACAAAAAACATAAAAACGCATCCGAGGCATTCCTAAACACATTAAACCTTCCCCAACTTACGGAGTCACAAAATAAAACACTACTGTCAGAAATACATCCTAAAGAACTGGAAAAAGCAATTATGAAACTTAAAGCTAACAAATCCCCAGGAGCTGATGGCTATACAGCAGAGTGGTACAAAACCTTTAAACAGCAACTATCTCCTCTCCTCCTGAAAACATTTAATTATGTCCTCCACACAGGGGAAATCCCCCCCTCCTGGAGAGAAGGGGTCATTGCAGTTATACCTAAACCTGAAAAGGATAAACTAGAGTGCTCCAACTACAGACCAATCAGTGTACTAAATCAGGATTATAAGCTTTTTACCATTATCCTTGCCAAAAGGTTAGAAAATATACTGACAGACCTAATTCATTTAGACCAAACAGGTTTTATAAGACAAAGACAGACACAAGACAACATTCGACGCACTTTACACATAATTCATCATATAAAAAAATATAAGTTAAATGCAGTCATATTGGGATTAGATGCTGAAAAAGCATTCGATTCGGTTGACTGGTCTTTTCTATATAGAATCTTATCCAGTTTCAATTTTCATAACAACTTCATTAGAACTATACAGGCATTATATAAAAAACCAACAGCTAAAATAAGGATTAACGGTAATTTATCATCATCTTTTGAACTGGAAAGAGGATGTTGTCAGGGCTGCCCCCTGTCTCCACTGCTCTTTGCAATCTTCATAGAACCTCTGAGCCAATGGATAAGACAAAATCAAAAAATTCAAGGTATTACACTTGGTCAGAAGGAACATAAAATAGCACTCTTTGCTGATGACATTTTAATATACCTAGGGCAGCCGGACACTTCTTTACCAGAACTAACCTCAATTTTTTCAAAGTATGGAGATTTATCGGGGTACAAATTAAACATGCATAAAACCCAAATTTTAACATTCAACTATGACCCAAATCATTATTCACTAAGCAAACTCAAAACTAACTGGGAGTCGGAATCTATGAAATATCTGGGGGTCAATATCCCGAAACAACTCAACAAAATTATATCACTAAACTATGATCCACTGGTGACAAAAATAAAATCTGACCTAACAAGATGGAATATGATACCATTCTTGGGTACTGCACAAAGAATTGAAGCAGTCAAAATGAATATACTTCCACGTCTTCTATACCTTTTCCAAACAATACCGGTAGAACCTCCCAAAAAAACATGGCAGGAACTGGACAGAAGGACCTCTAGATTCATATGGCAGGGCAAGAGACCTAGAATCAGATATAGAACCCTACAGCTAAACAAAGACAAAGGTGGGCTCGCGCTGCCAAATATCAGGGACTACTTTAAAGCCGCACAAATTAAAACTTTAGTAGAGATATGTAACCCAGTCTACACTGCACAATGGAAGGAGATCGAATGCCAAATAACAAGTGACATCCCCCTACAGGCGATAATAGGGAACAATGCCTTACCTAAGCTTTTGAATAACACTAACCCGTGGATAGAGACCCCGCTAAAAATTTGGTTTAAGATAGTCAAAGAGAATCAAACTAAAGAGTCCTGTCGACTTCTGCAATGGATTGCCTATGATCAAGACTTTACTCCTAATAAAACAGACTCCAGATTTAAAAAGTGGAAGGAGAAAGGGCTGATAAAATATTACGATTTTTTTAAAGGGCAAATCTTAAGAAGTTTTGAAGATTTGAAAAAACAAGGCCTAATAAATCAAGACCTTTACAGGTTCTTCCAGCTTAGACACCACATAAACAATATACTTAAAAAGGAGGATTTGGAAAGGGCCCAGTCAGGTGTTCTGAAGGTCTTCTTAATGGCATATAAAGGGATCCCAGGGATCAGATACATTTCTAAAATATACCAAGGTCTTCAAGACTTAAAAGGAGACAACACATCTTATATAAAAGAGAGATGGGAAAAAGAGGGGAATTTCACTTTACAACTGGAAATATGGGAAAAGCTAAATAAACAGCAATGGAAAAGTACCTCATCCCTGCAGTGGAGAGAATTTGGATGGAAAAACTTGGTAAGATTTTTCAGAACACCTGCACAAAACAAATTTACCCATAAGGGGTTGAACTGTTGGCGCTTGTGTGGTGAAAAGACTGCAAATCATTTTCATGTGTTTTGGTCATGCCCAGTTATCCACCAATATTGGACCAATGTACAGACAATATTGGGGAAAATATTCAAAATAACAGTTCCCTTTTCTTTTGTAACTTTGTATTTGGGTTTACTACCGGACTCACTGGAAAGACGAGGAGAAAAATACCTATTCAATGTTTTAATATTGGTAAGCAAAAAAGCTCTAACTAAAAAATGGATGTTGAAGGACTGTCCCACACCTGAAGATTGGATTAACGTGATCCAAGACATTTACTCGATGGAAAAGTTGACATTCGCACTGAGACAGGACATGGATGGGTTCATGAACTTTTGGCAACCCTGGATCGCATATGTGTCTTCCATTAGATCTAATCTTTGACAAATACCATTTCAATAATGGTTCCGCTCTTTGTTCCAATGCTACTCAGATGCTCTTTTACCTTTATTTACTTACTTTTTCTTTTTGTTTGTTTTTTGCTGGTTTTTTTTTTTGTTTTTGTTTTTTTTTTGTTTTTTTGTTTCTTTTTTTTTCTCTTTAATTTCACTTTTTCTTTCACTTTAAAAAAAAAGGGGGTGTTGTAAGAATTAATCTTCCAATGTTGTCAGATATCAGAAAATAAGGGAACATGTGATGAAAATGTAAACAATGCACTGCTGTAACGACCTGTATACCCTTTACAAAAACTTAAAAAAAAAAAAAAAAAAAAGAATATGGTAGTCAGTGGTGTCAAAGGCAGCACTAAGGTCCAATAAGACAAGGGCAGAGACAAGTCCTTTGTCAAATGCCATAAGGATGTCATCAGTAACTTTCACTAAGGCTATCTCTGTGCTGTGGTGTTTCCTAAAACCTGACTGAAATTTCTCAAATATAGAATTATTTTCTAAAAAAGTGCACAGTTGATTGGCGACTACTTTTTTGAGGATCTTGGAAAGGTAGAGGAGGTTAGATACTGGTCTATAATTGGCCAAAATCCCAGAATCTGTCAATGATGGCCCTCACAAGCCACCAATAAGATGCTGAAAGCCAGCCGATGAGTTTGCATATTTTATTAACAAAAAGACATGAATGACAAAATAACAGCCACGAGGGGCGAAAACATGACTATGACTAAAACTATGGACACAGGATAACAGACTCTGAAGGCATTCACTTACAAATACGATGAAGAATACGAATGTAAGCCCAGTCTTAGACACAAGTTAGACGGAGGTTTGACGAGGTCACAGCGAGCAGTAACCCTCAGCTGCTTCCTTAAATACTAATGACACCCCAATCATTAAAGGAGAAATTAATCAGTGAGATATGATCCAGCTGTCACGACGCAGCTCAGCTCTGACAGCCAGAAGTCCCGCCGTGACGCTGTCACAATAAGAGCCCAGGATGGCCATATGGAACACAACACAGAAGAACGGGGAAAATACTGGATGATCCAAGCACGGACAATATCAGCGCTCAGACCATGACAGAATCAAGCGAAGGCTTTTTAAGCAGAGGTTTAATTACTGCCACTTTAATAGACTGCGGTACATGTCCTGTCAATAGGGACATATTATGTTCAAAAATGGTGGACTAATCAGAGGTAGCAACTCCTTCAGGGGTCTAGCAGGGATTGGGTCTAAGGTAGTTGGTTTAGAGGCTGAGACAATTAAGGCTAGATCAGAATGACTAATAAGAAAAAATTCAGAAAAGCGGAGTTCTGAGCCTGTGGACACAGCAATTTTAGGCAGAGGCTTGGTATTTTTAAAGAGGCTATTTTTTGGAATATTATTCCTGATACTGATAATTTTATAATTAAAAAATTGAAAAAGTCATCAGCACTAAGAGTTGGAGGAATGTAGGGATCTATGGCATTGTGGCTCTTGGTTAGCTGAGCCACAGTGTTAAAAAGAAATCTATGGTTATTTTCTTCTATCAAGTATGAATAGTACTGTCACCTAGCATTACGGAGAGATTTCTTGTAGGTGATAAGGCTGGCATTCCAGGCTGAACATGATTCTTCTGTGTTATTTGCACACCAAAGCCTTTCACAGGATCTGACTTTCTGTTTTAACTCACAAGTGTGGGAGTTGTACCATGGAGCTAATCTCCTATTTTTAACAATTTTCTTTTTAAGAGGGGCTATGGAGTCAAGTGTTGTCCACGGTGAGGCTGCAGTACTATCAACTAAAAGGTCTAATTCTGATGGATTCAAGCAGTCAGTGCTATCTGCTATACTGAGACATGGTAAGTGCTGAAGGGATTAATTCTTTAAAGCAAGCCACAGCACTATCAGGTATGAATCTGGTAACTATGTTTCTGCTTGATGCTGCAAAATCAGATAACATAAATTTGAAAGTTATCAAATAATGGCCAGTCATTGTAGGATTTTGAGGAATGACTAGCAGCTCATCAATTTCTACACCATAGGCCAAGACCAGTTTAGAAAGCTTGGGATCAGTACGCCAAGGTCTCCGCCTTTGACCGCCACCTAATCCACATAGCACCGGACCCCCCATGATCCCTCCTGCAGGTGGTGAGCCCACTGGAGGGTGGACCCATGTAACTCCTTCGGGCTGAGCCCGGCCGGGTCCCAATGGGTGGAAACCCGGCCACCAGAGTGCTAGCTTCAAAAGCCCCTCCCCCAGGCCTGGCTCCAGGGTGGGGCCCCGGTAACCCCATTACGCGGCGGGGGTACACTGAATCCTTGATATACAGTTTATCATGAGAGTCTGGTGGATCGTCGCTAGTCTGCCCCTCACCTCCAGACCAGTTTGTCTTGGGAGACCCTATCAGAGGCAAATTGCCCTGGACAACATAGCTCCTGGGGTCCCTGTGGCACGCAAAACCCCCACCTCAGACGATAAGGTGACGATCCATGAGGGATTTTTGTCGGGGGTGCTTCGGATGTATGGGGTATCAGGCTTGTTGTTACGAGCTATTTGGTCTCTGTAGCGACGCGTTGTAGAGTTGGTCGTATTGCCAACACTCGGTCGGATTCAGTTCCAGTGAGAGTTGGACGCCCCAGGGCTGCCCTTTGTCACCGGATCCTGTTCATAATTTTTATGGACAGGATTTCTAGCAGCAGCCAGGGAATGGGTCATGCTTGGTGACCACAGGATCTCATCTCTGTTGTTTGCAGATGATGTTGTCCTGTTGGCTTCATCCAGCAATGACCTACAGCTCTTGCTGGGACGTTTTCTGCTGAGTGTGAAGCGGCTGGATGAGAATCAACACCTCCAAGTCCGAGTCCATGGTCCTCAGCCGGAAAAGGTGATTGTCCTCTGCTGGGGTTGGGGACAGGCTCCTGCCCCAAGTGGGGTAGGAGTTTAAGTAATCCTTGGGGTCTTGTTTCATCGAGTGTAGGAAAATGGAATGAAAGATCGACGAGAACGGATTGGAGCAGCATCCTGCAGTGATCGGACGTTGTACCGGGTCTGTTGAGGTGAAGGAATGCTGAGTCCTAAGGCAAAGCTGTCGATTTACCAGTCAATCTACGTTCCTACTCTCACCTATGGTCACGAGCTTTGGGTAATGACCGAAAGAACGAGATTGCGGATACAAGTGGCTGAAATGAGCTTTCTCCGTAGGATTGCTGGACTCACCCTCAGAGATAGGGTGAGGAGCTCAGTCATCCGGGAGAGGCTCAGAGTAGAACCGCTGCTCCTCCACATTGAAAGGAGCCAGTTGAGGTGGTATGGGCATCTGATTAGGATGCCTCCTGGACGCCTCCCACTTGAGGTGTTTTGGGCACGTCCCACTGGGAGGAGACCCCGGGGCAGACCCAGGACACGGTGGAGAGACTATGTCTCCCAGCTGGTCTGGGAACGCCTTGGTATCGTCTCTGAAGAGCTGGAGCAGGTGGCGGGGGAGAGGGAAGTCTGGGCTTCTCTGCTTAAACTGCTGCCTCCGCGACCCGGACCTCCAGAAAAGCGGTAGAAGATGGATGGATGGATGGAAGCCAAGACCAGGTCAAGGGTGTGATTATGATGATGAGTTGGTTTACTAACACCCTGAGAAAAACCAGTTGAATTTAAGAGGGAGAGAAATGCTACACTATGACTATCATTATCAACGTCTGTATGAATATTAAAATCACCAGCTATGATAATCTTGTCTGAACTGAGAACTAAGGTTGCTAAGAACTCAAAGAATTCAGACATAAATTCAATAAAAGAGGCACTGGGAGGGCGATATACTGTGGTAAATAAAAGAGGCTGTTCTGACCTCCAGGATGGGTGTGCTAAGCTAAAAATTAAGCATTCAAAAGAGTTATAATTTGAGTTTAGCTTAGGCTGAGGGTTCACTGGTAATGTGGATTCATATATTACCCCAACACCACCACCTTGGCCAATGTTTCTAGGAATATGAATATTACCATAGCTGTGTGTGTGTGGGGGGGGGCCTCATTGATACTAACAAAGTCATCGGGGCATCGCCATGTTTCTGTGAGACAGAGTATATTTATATTGTGATCCATAATCATATCATTAATTAAGGTCGCTTTATCGGACAGAGATCCTATATTCAGCAGTCTAAAGCGGCATGATAAAATAAAGGCAGCGATGGAGTTTTAAGTTGGTTTATTGAATCATACCGCCTTCATTGGAACACCTCCCCAGCCCTCGTGCTGCAGGCTGAGGTGATGTCCTCAGGCTCTCAGAGAAGAGGAGACACACGGTGTGTGTGTCCAGCAGTAGCAGTTGCAGAATCAGAATGCGAGAGTGAACATGAAAATCAGACAGCTTATATACTCAGCTCAGACAATACATCAAAGACATTCACAGCAGTCAATCTGGGCATTTGCATATCAGAGGTACAGACAGGATGCATGAACACAATGCATGGATGACACTTTAACCTCACAGCTGTAAACGCAGCATGCAGTGGAAAAAACCCAGGAGTGCGAGCTGACTGTCTCTGTGTGTTGTGGGGGGGTTGAATCAACCCGCTACACCGCTCCCCCCCCAGAGGGCACGGCAGGGGGCCGAGACCTCGATGTTGCAGTATGGGCAGCGAGCAGGGAAAAGCTCTGTGCAGGTGGAGGGGCAGGGGGAAGGGGGGTAGTACGTGCTGACCGGGCGCGAAATCGTTCGGGCCGCGCCAAAAATTGTTTGCTGCTCCGCGATGTCGAGGGGCTGTCCCGTTGAACTTGTGGAGATCACCAGAAGAAAAATTAGTCTCTGACTCCTCTCGTGGCCATGAAGAAAAACAGGAGCGGCGAGGTTGCGTAAACAAACGCAGAGGAACTTGGCGTGTTGACTTTAGGTGCGTGCGCAGCCTTAAAGCCCTCGGGAAAAGCAGACGGCTGAATCCTTTGTGCGCCGTGGCTGAAACCATCAGTGAATCCTGTGAGCGCGCTGCGTGCGTGCTTGCTTCAGGTGAGCGCGCAGCCCTGAAGGTTCTGCGTGCAGCTGCGCAGGACGATGGCGGTCTCTGGAGCCATTCTTGTTCCGTGCGTGTTGCGCCGTCCTCGTCACCCCGGTGCGTTGTGCCGGGGGCTCCTCTTGCGTGGGTGGGCCCCGCTGAGAGGGGAAACCAGGGGTCCGGAAACTTGGTTGGAGATCGGTTGCAGGTCGGTGCCGGAAAAAACTCTATGACGGAGCCGTGGCTGCAGATTAGTCCATGGTAGGTTGGAGCGTTGAGGGGGAGATAGGCGATCTTAGTCCCTCAGGGCTGTCCCGCATGGGACAGCCTCCTGGATCTCGGCGAGGGTCGCGCATTGACGTTTACAGCCGTTTACCAACCCGCCGTCTTGGGCGATGTCCGGGAGGAGTAGCTCGTCTGCCGTGAGCTCTGCGTTTGAGGTCTCTCCTGAAGCCTGCAGGGGGGCAGATCCAGTCAAGGCTGCTGCAGTTCACTCGTCGGCGGAGCATCTCTGGCCGGGTGCTGGTGTTCGCTGCAGCTCGTTTTCTCAGCGTCGGGTCGCCAGCATGGCCGTCCAGACCAGAAGGTTGCGTTTGCACAAAACGTGTGCGTTCTTGGGGTCACCAGTAAAGCGGCATGATAAAATAAAGGCAGTGATGGAGTTTAAGTTGGTTTATTGAATCTTACCGCCTTCATCGGAACACCTCCCCCAGCCCTCATGCTGCAGGCTGAGGTGATGTCCTCAGGCTCTCAGAGAAGAGGAGACACACGGTGTGTGTGGTCCAGCAGTAGCAATTGCAGAATCAGAATGAGAGAGTGAACATGAAATCAGACAGCTTATATACTCAGCTCAGACAATACATCAAAGACATTCACAGCAGTCAGTCTGGGCATTTGCACTATCAAGGTACAGACAGGATGCATGAACACAATGCATGGATGACACTTTAACCTCACGCTGTAAACGCAGCATGCAGCGAAAAAACCCAGGAGTGCGAGCTGACTGTCTCTGTGTGTTTGTGGGGGGTGAATCAACCCGCTACAAGTCCACTTTTAATATTTTATTTTTCTGCGGTAAATTAATGGTTTTAATCTTTATCAAGTTATGTTGCATTTGTCTTGGGTTATAATGGTTTGAGTATCGGGGGACAGACACAATCTCTGTGGGGTTGTGAATTAAAGACTGATCTAAACAGAGAGAATTATTTGGATTAATAGGAAAAATATGGAGAAGTGGAAAGAAAAAAGCTGGTTGGCAGACCAGGCTGGTTGGTATTTATACAAGAGACACATGATATGACTGTACAGATATGGGATATGAAAACCCCTTTTACTTGTTGAACCATGTGTCTACAAACATTCTAATCTGCATCACTGGGGCCCGCTGCACATGTGTTTGATTATGTTTGTATGAGCTATGTGACAGCTGGTTAGTTAGTATGGTGATATTGTGGAAATGTGAAATGACGAGGCAGAGTTTATCTCACGAGTCAGGTTTATTCACATCTTCCAACATCAGCAAAGCAGAAAGAGGAAAAACACAGAAGCATTCGTCCTTTATATACCAGGACTCTCCCAGTTCACAGTCACATTGCATTTCAATCACAAGTCACAATGCATCTACTCTTTGATCCTATAACCTCCTTTTCATAGTCTTCGGCCACCCAGAAATCCCCCAAGGCTGTCTCTTGCATACCAAAGGCTAAACTTTCACATCCTCCTGTTATCTCCAAGGAGACTCAGTTCTTTGTTCTAATCTGAGATGTGAGGCCTAAAGCGATACATATGTGTCCCACAATACGTGTTTTGTTGAGGTTACAAGGATGTGCATCCTCAAGTATGGAGTTCAGACAAAATGTCATTATCAAAAGTTTAGCTCTCTGTCTCCTCATGCCTGGGCAATACTAATAAAACAACTTACTACTAAAAAGAAACAAATATTAAACTAGAAAAGCACTCAGAGAGTGCATACCTCTACCAAGGCTCCTTCCATCCCTCATGGATCACCTCCAAAATGTAATGGGTTTGTGTGTAGACCCAGAGCCACTTCTGGTAAAAGTCTGTCCATTAGTTTTGGAGTATTGTTGCTAACACACTGTGAGAAGATAAGAACCTTGGCAGAGGTATGCATTCAGATTCATCACCAAAATGTAATAGGTTCTTCTCTAGCCCAAGAGCCACCTCTGGTGAAAATTTCATCCAAATCCACCCAGTAGTTTTTGTGTAATCCTGCTGCACAAATACAAACAAAGCCCTTGGTGGAGGTATGCACTCTCAGATCATCACCAAAATCTAATCATCTGTTTCCCCTGCCATTACACACCTTTCCTGAAAATTTCATCAAAATCCGTTCATAATTTTCTGAGTAATGTTGCTAACAGAAAGACAGACAAACTAACACCGGCAAAAACATAACCTCCTTGGCGGAGGTAATAAATAATTACATGCTGAGAATGAGAACAGTTCTTCACTTAGGTGTGCTCCTTGTTTTGTACCCACATCAGAACAGTCAAGTAACCAGTGTGGTATTAACATCTAACACCGGAGTGGTGGCCTAGCTGATGGAGCATCTGCCCCACAACCGGGAGGTTAGGGGCTCAAGTCCCAGCCAGATCATACCAAAGACCATGTAAAAATGGTACTTCCCACCATCTAGCTTGGTGCTCAGCATAACAGAAGGCAGGAAAGAAGTTGTTTGTGTGGTGCCTTGCATGGCAGCAGCCCCTCTGATTCTACATGTGATTAACATTGTAGACAGGAGAACATAATTTTGTTCTACTGTACACGATTGGCTGTATGGACTGAATGACAATAGAGATGACTGCTGCTTTTCTTCTAAATGCAAAGAATCTCTGTCTCTGTCTGTCTGTCTGTGTGTTCCTTGCATATCTCTCAAACCATTCGTCAGACTGACCCTAGCAAGATTTTATAAGAGCTGTGCTGAGGTTACAAGGGTGTGCATCCCTGAGTATGGACTTGCTCAGTCAAATATGTAATTTTTATCAAAAGTTTTAAGCCATTTGGTTATCTCTCATAGCCAGGCTTCTAGAAGTGTGGGCGGGGTTTTGGATTGACTCCTACTGACTGGATAATATGCGCATTACGGCATCAGTAACCACAGCCCTCCGTGAGCAAACAAGGAAGCGAAAAGTGACAAATTTGATTAGAAAAAGATAATACTGTAACGTCGGGGCCATGTTAAGGGGGAAGGGATTTTCCCAGCTGCTTTGCCAGTTGAAAACGTTACTGTGTGGTGTATTAAATGTGTTTATTACTGAGTTATACTGCTTGTGTCCCTTTATAACTGCGTTATAATGACCCAGCAGTGTTTAGCAGGATTAGGCAAGATGTATCATGTGTGTGTAACCATGACTGAAACGGAGGTCTGGGGAGAATGACCTCCCCTCCTGTCTGTGCTCAGAACTAGATTGGGGGTCGGTGGTGTGTAAATAAAGCCTGTTCATCACATACATCTTGCCCTCTTTCTTTGTGTGAATCCCGCAAACGTCACCCTGGTGTCAGAGTGGGATGGAGCAAGATGAGGATCCAGGCGAGGTCCAACGCCGAGTGGTTCATCGCTCGGCTGGGAATGGAGCGTAGAGCTGAGGACGCCCGGCACCCCCGGAGGAGGCTCGCCGCGATGGACGGAGCAGCAGACCTGACGGGACTGAAGTCAAAGCAAACCAGCCCCGTGTTTCCCGTGCCCTTTTCAGGGCAGGGACGGGCTGGGCATTCCAGAGCAATTCAGGAGCAGCGATTGACCGGGAGATGACTGTCCCATCCGTCCAGCAGTGGGCCAGATTCCCGCTACAAAACGGCGAGAAACCTAGTTGGATGACCATCCTGGCCCAGGTCGAGTTGGCTGCCGCGCTAGAACGACTGGTCATCGGAGGAAACCACCGTGCTGAGAGCGAGTGGGAGGAGGAGCTACGGCAGCAGGTGCATGAAGGAGACAGCGGCGGCGATGCGAGGAAGGGGGGCTTCCGCTGCACAGAGCCAGGGTAACATCGCATGGTACTGCCCGCACACAGCGCACGACAAACTGGCCCCTCGCCGACGTTAAATTAGAGCGAGGTGGCATGGACGGAGAAAAAGCCGCCTCCTGCAGATGCTCCCCCCGGTGGTGACGTCACAGAGGCCTTTGGAGCGCAGCAGCAGCGGAGCGAGCAGGACAGATCTGGTCTTTTCCCGGGCTCGGCAGGGGCTGGACGCCTGGACCGCGGGCCAGCGAACGCCTGGGAGGTCCTGGCAGCGGTGGGGAGTCGTGACTCCACTGCCAGAGGAAGAACTGCGTAGTCCCTACCGCCACCCGCAGATGCTTTTCCCTTTCGGTGACGTCACGGAGGCCCTCGGCGCAGCGACGCGCAGCAGCGGAGCAAGCAGGACGAAGATCTGGCCATTTTCCAGGCGCGGCAAGGGGCTGGACGCATGGAACGCGGGGCCAACGGCCCGCCTGGGAGACCTGCAGCGGTGGGAGTCGGCCGGAGCGGGCATGGGACTCCCACTGCCAGGGAAGGGACTGTGCGTAGTCCTACAGAGGCTGTCAGATGTGTCCATCCGCCCGCTGGTGGCCAAACCGGAACCCTACCCCAACCAGATACTCCGACCGAGACTCAGATGGACACTGGATGGCCCGTGCATGCCGCCCCGACACCGGGCTGACTCGCGTTGGATTTCTGAAAGTGGACTTTGAATTTTCTGGGGACAGAAACCAGTCCAGGGGAGGGCAGTGTAACGTCGGGGCCATGTTAATGGGGGCAGGGATTTCCCAGCATGCTGTGCCTGTTGAAAACGTTACTGTGTGTGTGTATTAAACGTGTTATTACTGAGTTATACTGCTGTGTCATTATAACTGCGTTATAATGACCCAGCAGTGTTTAGCAGGATTAGGGCAAGATGTATCATGTGTGTGTAACCATGATTGAAACGGAGGTCTGGGAGAATGACCTCCCCTCCTCTCTGTGCTCAGAAGTAAGTTGGGGGTCGGTGGTGTGTAAATAAAGCCTGTTCATCACAACCATCTTGCTCCTCTTTCTTTGTGTGAATCCCGCAAACGTCACAATACCAAAGATTTAATGCTTAAAAAATTATACCATAAAGTTGCCGTGATTGTGTAGGTCTAATGGATAACTCGGCATGGAGAACACGAGGTGTGGGGGAAGGGGGTGCTGGTGGGGACCTGTGGTGTTGCAAAGCACAGTGGTGGCACACAGGTAAAGCAGCACCCGAGACTCCCATTAAACGGGCAGGCTGGGCTTGACTCCCTGTGAAGGACTGAGATCCACCAGTTCAGCTGCTGCTTCTCCAACACCGGTGTCCGACTGGGTGGACCACGATCCTTTGCAGGGAGGCATGCCCAGCCTGCCCGGTCAGTGGCAGACGGGAGTCCCGACTGCTGCTTCACCTATGTGGTACCACTGTCCTTTGCAGGACCGCGAGTCCCCCCTCCTGCGCGAGTATCTAAAAATTAAAAACTTAATAATAATACCGCTGTGGCGGAACGGGTGGGGGATTCTCCACCCAGAGAAGGCAGCTGGGATAAGGGGGAACAATGGACCGGAGGAAGAAGTGCCACCGGGGGGTCTCAAACGGGACAGTATGGACTATGCACCCCCCAGGGAGAGGAGGAATTGCCAGAGCCACTGAAAGAGAGAAGGGTGTGAGAGTGGCGCTGGCGTTATGTCATGTTAATGTGCCACACAGGTCTTTGTTCTAAATAATAATGTATTACAGTTGGAAGTTCCAGGTCTCAATGCATGGCATTAAAGATATAAAAGAAGAATGCACAGAGACCCAGGAGCGCTTTTGCTGTACTGTATGTTGGAAAAAGAATAAATTTCATGTGTTGTCCAGCTCGTTGCCTTGCCTGCTTCCTTTCTCCACACTGATAGCCCTAAGATGTGCCATGGAAAGCAAGCTGAGCACCGCCCCGGAGACTACCTGGAGGGAGAGCACCAGCGTCGCGTGCACTGTCTCAGTCAAGCTCCCAGACTTCTGGCTTCACAACCTGACCACATGGTTCTTGCACATGGAAGCCCAGTTCGCACTCCGCAGGATAACAATGGACGATACCAAGTATTACCATGTGGTCGCTGCGCTGGATGCGCACACCATGCAACAGGTGATGAGTCTGCTTCAGGAGCTTGCCAGCCCAAGAAAAAATATGAAGTGCTCAAGAGTGCTTCTCCAGTGCTACACCCTTCTGACAGAGACAGGCAGAGAAACTCCTAACGCGTTCGGAGTTAGGGGGCAGATCAGCAGTGGAGCTCATGAAGAGCATGTTGGTCTGAGAGGGAAGGATGATGAATCTTTTCCTGTTCACCCACTTGTTTCCTCAGGAACATACTGGCTACAGCGAGGGCGATCCTGGCCAACTTGGTGCAGCTGGTTGTTAAGGACTACCACGCCCTGGCATAAGAAGTGGACCACATCATTTTGGCGATCAGAACTCCTCAGCGTGCAGGCAGTGGCATCGGCATCCATGAGGGACTCCAGCGAGGTCGAGGAGCCATTGGTGGTAGCCGGGACGGACACCAGGAGACGAAGGAATGGGGCAATCTGTTTTTATCATTGCCGTTTCGGCTCAAATGCCCAATGCTGCCTGTCGCCATGTCAATTCAAGAAGCCGGGAAGACAGCACATTCGGAATTCAGTTGCAGCTGTAACCAATGGCAATGGGAACAGGCTGCTTTATGTCACAGACACATGTTCGGGGAGACGGTTTTTGGTGGACTCTGGCTCCCAGAAGAGCTTCATCCTGCTGGTCAACGCAGACAGGGTGGCAGACACAGCAGTCCAGAGCTCACGTCCGCAAATGGATCCACCATCAGGACATTTGCGAGCAGACACTGATGATATCTTACACAGATGCAACTTTCAGTGGACTTTGTGGTAGCTCATGTTTCCGGCCCCATTTTAGGCACAGATTTTTTTATGTGCGTATGGGTTGTTTAGTCGATGTTGCTAATAGGAGATTAGTGGATGCTGTCTCTTTTACCTCACTGCCCCTGTACAGCTCGGGAAGGTGGGTCAACAACACTGACTAACGTTGTAGCTCCAGGAGGTAAGTACCAACATTTGCTCACAGTTCTCAGCACTCGCGGCCCCAACTTTTTCGGCTACGATAACGAAACACGGGGTCAAACACTTCATAATGACAAAAGGCCCGCCGGTGTTCACGTGACCTCTGCTCATGGATGCAGCTAAACTGGCCAGCGCGTGAGAGAAGTTTGCCAACTTAGAGCAGTTGGGCATTGTCGGCGCTCCAACAGCCCTGGGCATCCCGCTACACATGGTGCCTAAAGCCACGGTCGTGGTGACCATGCGGCGATTTCTAGCGCTTGAATAAACCACGGAACACAATTGTTATCCCTATTCCGCACATCCAGATTTTCCATGCACCTGGCTGGGGCACATAGTTTTTTCGAAGTGGATCTGGTCCGTGATACCAGTCAGGTTTCCGGTTGCACACAGAAGACGTTCCAAAAACAATGGTAATAACTCCTTTCGCCTTTTTGAGTTTTTATGTTCAGATTAAAAGGCGTGGTGCAGACTTTCCAGATGATGATGACACAGTGCTTCGCGACTTGTCCTTCGTTTTTGTCTACTTAGACATATTCTGGTAGCTAGCGCATCCGAGGAGGAGCACATCACCCACTGAAGACAGTTTCAGAGGTTGGAGGCGCATGGGCTCATAGCAACCTGGCGAAGTGTCAGTTCAGTGTGCCAGAGATTGATTTTTTGGGCCACTGCATTTTCGCCGGAGGGCGCGATTCCATTACCGAAAAGGTGCGCACTGTGTCGGATTTTCTGCATCCGCAACCGTGAGAACTACAAGAGTTTTTGGGAATGGTTAATTTTCTATAACCGTTTCCTTCCCGGCAGCACAGCTGATGCAGCCGTTGTATGCCGTGCTTAAAAAAAAGAAGCCTGCAGAAGCCAGTGACAGGACTCCCGAGCGATCCAGACTTCTACATGCCAAAACAGCACTTGCAGATGTCGTGTTGAAGCCCACCCAGAGCCGTCTGTACAGATAGCGCTCACTACGGACACGTCTGATGTTGCATAGGGGCAGTGTGAGCAGTAGTCTCAGGTTCATGGCAGCCACTTGCATTTTTCAGCCAGACTTTGCATGACAATGAATGCAAGTACAGCACGTTCGATAGAGAATTGCTGCTCTCCACCTGGTGACATGCCATTTCCAGTTTTGGTTAGAGGAAGCGAGTACACCGAGTTTGTGGACCATAAGCCGCTGACGTATGCAATGGCCAAGGTCCTTGGAACCGCGGTCGTCCGGCAGCAGTGGCATTTTGGCCATGATTTTGGAGTTTACTACCAACATTCAACATGTTGCCGGTAAACTCACGTCATGGCCAATTGTCTGTCGTGTGCGTTAGTCTCCCCCGATCTACATGGAATAGATTTCACCGCAATGGCTGCAGAGCAAGCCGGGACGCGGACATTTGCGTGCTCCAGTCTGCGCCAACTGGGTTAGGCTGGAGCAGGGTGGTGCAAGAAGGTGCCTCCCTTGCTCTGCAATGTCTCCACCGGGCACGGTTCCAAGCTCTGGGCGCCATCACATTTTAAGTCGGTACCACTCCCTTTCGCATCCAGGAGTGCGTGCTCAGTGAAGCTAGTGGGGGCAAATTCGTCTGCCGTGCTTGCGCAAGGACTAAAGAGTGGGCTGCAGCTTGTGTCGTGTGCCAGCGAGCCAAAGTGCACAAGCATACCAGAGCCCCCTCGAGCCATTCCAAATCCTGGCCAGGAGGTTCGACCATGTCCACATGGAAATTTTGAGACCCCTCCCACCATCGCGAGGCTTACGCACACTTAAACAATCATGGACCGCACCACGCGCTGCCTGTTTCTATATGTCACGCGCTGCAGACTTCTATCATGTCTGCAGAAGTGGCTCATGCTTTTTTGTCGGCTTGGATGGCATGGTTCAGATCCCCGTCGGACATCACTTCTGACAGGGGTCCACGATTTGTTTTGGAACTCTGGTCCACAATGGCCCAGAGCCTGGGGTCAAAATTCACCGCACTACCGCATAAACCCCCAGGCTAATGGGTTATGCAAGCGTTTTCATAGGTCACTGAAAGCAGCGCTCAGGCCTTCGCTCACGGATGCAAAATTAGGTTGACCGCCTGCCCCTGGTTCTTTAGGGTTGCACTCCGCACCTAAGAAGGATTTGGCAGCCTTCCCAGCAGAAACTCGTTTTTTCTCAGCCGCTACAGATTCCTGTAGAGTTTTTGCCGAAACCCCGCACCCGAGGCTGATCCGCCTGTGCAATTCTTGCACAGTAAGAGGCTTTTAACATTTAAACGCTTAAACGTTATAAACGCTTTAACTTAACCCGGGAGCTCTTTTACTGTACTGTATGTTGGAGATGGAATAGTTTCTGTGTTTTCAGCTCGTTGCCTCGCCTCTTCCTTTCTCCACTATATATATATGTATGTATGTATGTATGTATGTATATATATATATATATATATATATATACACACACACACACACACAGAGTGGTGTGAAAAATTGTTTGCCCCCTTCCTGATTTCTCTTTTTTTTGTATGCTTGTCACACTTAACTGTTTCAGATCATCAAACAAATTTATATATTAGACAAAGATAACAAGTAAACACAAACTGCAGTTTTTAAATGAAGGTGTTTATTATAAAGGGGGAAAAAATCCAAACCTGCATGGCCCTGTGTGAAAAAGTGATTGCCCCCTAAACCTAATAACTGGTTGGGCCACCCTTAGCAGCAACAACTGCAATCAGGCATTTGTGATAACTGGCAATGAGTCTTTTACAGCACTGAGGAGGAATTTTGGCCCACTCATCTTTGCAGAATTGTTGTAATTCAGCCACATTGGAGGGTTTAAGAACATGAACCACCTTTTTAAGGTCATGCCACAGCATCTCAATGACATGGTTTAGTGACCCAGTGACAAAACACAGACTCCGAATAGATACAGTTAGGTTTATTAACAACAAATGGTGTGTTGGTGTGTGTAAGTGCAAGCAGGAACTGCAGGGAACAGAGCGGAACACCGTACGGCCTGGCAACCCTAGGAACACACAGAGAGGATTGGTTAATGAGAGCCACTGCTGGAGGTAGACAGTTACACTGTAGCTTTCTGTGGGAGCAGATGGTGAGAGGCTCAGGTTCAGCACGACAGCTATGGCCAGGAAGACAGTGCACTTCTGTAGGGAGTGCAGCTCCTGCGGGTGAGTGTCTAGGGAGTGTTGGCATAGTGGAAGAGAGGAAGGAATCTGCCGCCAAGGAGGAACAGACAGCTTGGTCTCAGTCGCAGGTCATGGGTCTTGCAACAGGATAACGACCCAAAACACACAGCTAAAAACACCCAAGAATGGCTAAGAGCGAAACATTGGACTATTCTAAAGTGGCCTTCTGTGAACCCTGATCTAAATCCTATTGAACATATCAGAATCAGATTTATTGCCATTGTTCATGTAGTACACAAACTAGGAATTTGTCTCGGTGCAATGCTACAACATTAAAACATGATAAGATAAAGAGATAAACTAAAAAAAAATTAAAGACTAAAACCATGCAATAAGTGTAGAATAATAATAATAATAATAATAATAATAATAATGAGTAATACTAGTCACAGCAGTTTTAAATAAATTAGCAAGTAGCAGATGATGTGCAGTCGATAATGCAACAGAAAAACAGTGATGAATGACATGAGTCTGGTTGAGCTGCTGTATATAGTGCACGAGAGTCAATAAGTCACTTAATGTTCAGTAGTCTGATGCAGAGGGGAAAAAGCTGTTCATGTGCCGGGAGGTTTTAGTCTGAATGGACTGGAAGTCTTCTACCTGAGGGGAGGGTGGCAAACAGTACGTGACCAGGGTGTGAAGGATCGGCCATGATCCGGCCTGCACGTCTCCGGGTCCTGGAGATGTACAGATCCTGGAGAGATGGGAGCTTGCAGCCGATCACCTTCTCAGCAGTGCGCACGACGCGCTGCAGCCTTAGTCTGTCCCTCGCAGTAGCTCCTGCGTACCACACGATTATGGAGGAGGTGAGGATGGACTCGATGATGGCCGTGTAGAACTGCACTACATCTGGTGGGTAGCTTGAGCTTCCTCAGCTGCCGCAGAAGAACATCCTCTGCTGGGCCTTTTTGATGAGGGAGCTGATGGTGGCTCCCACTGAGGTCCCGGGTGATGGTGGTGCCCAAGAAGTGGAAGGAATCTGCAATGGTGATGGGAGAGCCTGTGATGGTGAGGGGGGCAGGGGGGGTTGTGACTTTCCTGAAGTCCACAATCATCTCCGCTGTCTTCAGAGCGTTCAGCTGCAGGTTGTTGTGCTGCACCAGGACACCAGCTGGGCCACCTCTCTCCTGTAGACGGACTCATCGCCATTGGAGATGAGCCCGATGAGGGTGGTGTCGTCCGCAAACTTGATCAGCTTAACAGACTGGTGGGTGGAGGTGCAGGAGTTGGTATAAAGGGAGAAGAGTAGGGGGGAAAGTACACAGCCCTGGGGTGATCCGATGCTGATGCTAACAGAGTCTGAGACAGACTTCCCCAGCCGCACATGCTGCCTCCGGTCCGTCAGGAAGTCGGTGATCCACCTGCAGAGGGAGTCAGGCACGCCGAGCAGGGACAGCTTGTCCTGGAGCAGAGCGGGGCGGATGGTGTTGAATGCAGAGCTGAAGTCCATAAACAGGATCCTGGCATAGGTTCCCAGGGAGTCCAGGTGCTGCAAGATGGAGTGGAGGGCCAGGTTGACTGCGTCGTCCACAGACCTGTTGGCTCGGTAGGCAAACTGCAGCGGGTCCAGGAGGGGAGTGGTGATGGACTTGAGTGGGACAGGACCAGGCGCTCAAAGGACTTCATGACTACAGAGGTGAGCGCTACAGGTCTGTAGTCGTTAAGTCCAGTAATCCGTGGCTTCTTGGGGACAGGGATGATGGTGGAGGATTTGAGGCAGGTCGGCACGTGGCATTGCTTAAGGGAGGTGTTAAAAATGTCTGTGAAGACAGGAGCCAGCTCTTTCGCACAGTGTCTCAGGGTGGAGGGAGACACGCCGTCTGGACCGGGGGCCTTGCGTGGGTTCAGTCTGGAGAATGTCTGTGCACGTCCTGCACACTGATGACAAGGGCAGGGGGGGAGGAGGAGGAGGGGGGACCGCTTTTGATGGAATTAGCGGCCAAGGAGGCAGTGGTAGCTGGGTGAGGGGGGGGAGTTGGACACAGTTGACGAGGTGTCTAAACGGGCGAATGTTGGGACGTTTTTGACAAAGGGCTTTGTCATCCTGACCTTTAGAAGCCTGAGGCCGATAGTTGGTGATTTGCCTCAGTCCTCTCCACACAGAAGCCGAGTCATTAGCAGTGAACTGCTGCTGGAGTCTCTCAGAATACACAGATTTAGCTCTCCTCAGCTCTCTGTTAAACCGATATTTAACCTCCCTGTAGCAGTCCCTGTCTCCACTTTTCAACGCTGCTTCCTTCTCCTTCCTGATCTGTCTGAGCTTGGCAGTGAACCAGGGCTTATCATTAGAGTATCTCACCCTGGTGCGCGATGGAAGAATGTTCTCCTCACAAAAGTTGATGTATGAGTTCACAGTGTATGTGTACTCGTTAAGGAGTATCTGTGGAAGGAGCTGAAACATGCATCTGGAGAAGGCACCCTTCAACCTGAGACAACTGGAGCAGTTTGCTCATGAGGAGTGGGCCAAAATACCTGCTGAGAGGTGCAGAAGTCTCATTGACAGTTACAGAAAACGTTTGATTGCAGTGATTGCCTCAAAAGGTTGTGCAACAAATATTAAGTTAAGGGTACCATCATTTTTGTCCAGGCCTGTTTCATGAGTTTGTTTTTTTAAAGTAATTCTGTTGAACCACAATTCAAAAGCATTGTCTGATTTTCATTGGTTAATTTTCATAGAATTTTTATTTATTACCACTTTTGTCAGATTCAGGTTATTTCTGTGACCATTGTGGGTTTTTCTTTCATTAACAGAGGGGTACCAATAATTTTGTCCATGTGTGTGTTGCACCTGAGTGGCTTTGGGACGTATTTTCTGACACTGAAATATATGTATCCTATTAGGACTGATTTAGGAAGTGTTTCCTTAAACTGAATCATGACAGACTATGTGTCCTTCAGCGAACCTTCTTTTTTACTCTGAAGCCTTTTCACATCCTTCACCTTTCCTTCTTGGATCTCGTTTTTCACTTCTTCTATAGACATGCACAAAGGGACACCTGATAAAACTCCCCTCAATTTAGCTGTCTCGCCAGGAACATGTGCCTTCATTTGTTCTCCGTTTAGACATGTCATTGTCAGTATTTTCTGTTCCTGTTGTTTACTTGTGGCATGAATTAACAGCCAGTTATTCTTAAAGAACTTTGCAAACTTAACTCTCCCAATTTCTTTCTCAATTGCTTTTGTTAGCTTAACCGGGTGATAGTGCCCCCCACCCTGTTTGAACTCAATGACAACCTTGCAGTCATTCCCTACATCCTCAAACTGCCATCCATTTTGGCCAGGTCGTGTTTTCTTCGCATTGTTACTTCCTCCCACATCACTGTCATCTGACCCGCTTCTAAGTCTTAGTGCCCCCCTAGCTGCTCTTTTCCGGCCCCCAGGCCTGGATAGTGTCCAGCCCACCTCATCGTTATCGTACCCATCAGAGCTAGATGTCATAATGTTACAGACAGCGTACAGTTTTTGCTATCCGCCACAAACAAAGCAATCCTACCGCTAGCCGAACACAGATGTAAATGCGGTCCCAATCTTCTTCTTCTTCTCTTCAACGCCTTCCAGTCCTCCCGTTAGTCTTGTGTGTGAAGAAAATCAGGTGTTGCTTGTTTAACAAAGTACTCAGTGCTGAGTCCTATTGTGTATATTTCCAGAGTGCCGGTGGATGTCTGCTGTGGGGTCACTGTCATTGCTTCAGATAGTTGCGCAGCTTTAGAGTGTTCAGTCACTGCAATTGTGTAGGCAGGACCTAATTGTAGAACTCCACTCCTTAATTTACAACCTCTACAGTAAAGGTCAGTCAGTACACTTTCTTTGGGTTCCATCCCATGTTGGAATAGAGGGTAATGAGGATGTGGACTTATTAGCGAAACAATCATTAAAGTTCGAGGCAGCGGATCTGTAGATCTCACTCAGTAAGGCAAAAAGCAAATCAATAATTAAAAAGTATATAGTGGAAAAGTGGCATGAATATTGGGACTCAATAGATACAGGAAGATATCTTTATGACATTCAAAAGCAGGTGGACTCTGGAATGGGAATTGGCAGAAACAGGAAAGAGAAGATACTCATCACCCGATTAAGAATAGGACACACTACTTTGAATCAAACGCTACCCCCCGCCCGCCTGTCCCGCCCTGGCAGGGGTCTCAAACTCATTCCATGGAGGGCAAGACCCTGCAGGTTTTACCTCCACCCAGTGTCTTCAGCAGGTGTTTTCACTGATCAGCAATCAGTAGGAAGAAATTCAGTGAAATCACCTGTTGAAGACACTGGGTGGAGGTAAAACCTACAGGGTCTTGGCCCTCCATGGAATGAGTTTGAGACCCCTCGGCTACATAGAATAGAAGAAGAAGAGTGATGTAAACAGTGACGCGGGTGACGACAACAAAACCTGGAATACTGCTGACTGTTCTTCTTCTTCTCTCGGTTACTGGCGGATAGCAAACAACTGAAAGGTGCATACTGCCACCTACTGTACAAGAGTGTGTAACATTATGTCATCTGAGCCCACCCCTAAATTCTATGACTTAATCCTGTGTTCAGTCCACATCCTCATTACCCTCTATTCCAGGGGTGTCCAACCATGTGCCATGGAGAGCCAAGACCCTGCAGGTTTTACCTCCAACCAGTGTCTTCAACAGCAGATTTCAGTGAACTTCTTCCCACTGATTGCTGATAAGTGAAAACACCTGCTGAAGAGACTGGGTAGAAGAGAAAACCTGCAGGGTCTTGGCTCTCCATGGCACATGGTTGGACACCCCTGCTCTATTCCAACATGGGCTGAACCTAAAGAAAGTGTGCCGACTGACCTTTACTATAGAGGTTGTAAATTAAGGAGTGGAGTTCTACAATTAAGTCCTGCCTACACGACTGCAGTGACTAAACACTCTTGAGAGCTGCCCAACTATCTGAAGCATTAACAGCATTATTCCTATAATTTGTCTGCAACCACTGTAGAGCTAATATAATGGCAACTAGCTCAACTGTGTATACTGGTAAGTGATTACTGATTCTTTTATTGATAGATATTTTATACTGAGGAATGTATACTGCAGCTCCACTACGACCAGTTGTAGGGTCCTTGGAACCATCAGTAAACGCTATCAGCATGTTTCTGAAGTTCTGTTTAATATATTTATGCACTATATAATCTGTTGCTGATTGCTTATGTTGCCTCCTCAGTTGTTGTATTTCAAAATCTACTAGTGGCATCTTAAACAGCCATGGAGGAGTAACAGACCACAGGACTGTTGGGCTAAAATCTATGTGTTTTAATCCTGCCTGCTCAACAATGGCATCACTTATCCATCCAAAGCTACTAATGTTGGACTCATTGTGTTCTTCTTCTTCTCTCAGTTACTGATGGATAGCAAACAACTGAAAGGTGCATACTGCCACCTACTGTACAAGAGTGTGTAACATTGTCATCTGAACCCGACCCCTAAATTCTATGACTTAATCCTGTGTTATTTAAAAAAGAGAGGCATTAATTTTCATTTACAGAGCACTAATGAGATCGACAATAGACTATGGATGCATGATTTATGGAGCAGCAGCAAAGACGACTCTGGAAAAAATAGAATGCAGCATAGAGCGCTTCGCCTGTGCATTGGAGCCATCAAAACAACACCAAACAATGCAGTTTTAATAGAAGCAGGAGAAATGCCAATGGATTTGAGAAGAGATAAACTTGCATTATCATACTGGGTCAAGCTGAAAGGAAGTGAGGAAGCGAATATTTCAAAAACAACACTACAAGACTGCTGGGAATATTCTAACTTCCAGGGACACAGGTTTGGGTGGAAAAAAGAAAGAAATGCCAGATTGTCTGGACTAGACACTATTGCTATAGCTAACACAAGTCCGGTGAGTAATGTTCCCCCTTGGCTGTTTCCAGGAAAAGAAGTAGACATCACTCTGCTAATGAGGAAAAAGGATTGGCATATTTACCTCAGGAATAATTACTATAACTATTTACAGCTCTGTACTGATGGTTCAAAGTACAAAGGAGCTCTGTTGGAGTTGGAGTATACATTCCAGAATTTAAGTGACCATCGCACGCCAAAGAGACCGCACTAAAGGGTGTTCGGATTGGTGAGGAGGAATATAAATTGAGCCTGTATGCGGATGGTGTATTGATCACAATCTCAGATCCGGTCTCTGGTTTACCAGTGTTGATGAAAATCTTAGAAATGTACGGTTCATTCTCTGGGTACGCTCTTAATATCCATAAAACTCAGGTTATGACTTTCAATTTTCACCCTGGACAAGAATTAATATCTAAATATAATTTTAATTGGTATTCTGACCATATAAAATACTTAGGAGTGTACCTACCCAAAGATTTGTCACAATTGTATGATATGAATTACAACCTACTAAATAAAGAAATAATGAGTAATTTTGATAGCTGGAGTCTGCTCCCCCTTGACTTTGGCAGCAGAATACAGGCAATCAAGATGAACATCCTCCCTAAATTGCTATATCTCTTTTCATCTCTTCCAGTATCAATTCCTGACAAACAATTTAGGAAATGGAATAAATACATTTCAAGGTTCATTTGGCTTAAAAAGAGACCAAGAGTTAAGTATTCTACCTTACAGTTGCCGAAGGAGAGGGGGGGGGGCAGGCTCTGCCCTCTTTACGAGACTACTATATATCAGCCCAACTGAGACCACTGGTTTGTTTGTGTGACCCATCTTATTATGCAAAATGGAAAACAATTGAGATGTCTTTATCTGAGGTCCCAATTCAGTCTGAACTAGGTACCCTTGAAAGCGAAATTACTCCAACAACTAGTCAGTGGGCTAATCTGACATTTTAAAATCTGGAAATCAGAGATAAGAAAACTAAAACTCCAGGAAGAAATTAAATTGCTCAGATAGCCAGCATATGATCCTGACTCTCTGCCCGCCTCACATGATTTTAGATTTAGACAGTGGACATTCAGGGGCCTTACCGCAGCGTGTACAATGTATGAGAAATCAAACCTAATATCATTCGATACTCTACGCAGGAAGTACAATCTGGAGAAGCAAGATTTTTTTAGATTCTTGCAGCTTCGTGACTTCATTAATAAAAGGGTACAAAGCAGTAATATCAAAGAGTCTTCATTATTTCTTAATATTTTTATTAATGCATATAAGTCAACAAGTCTTAAAAATCTTATTAGTAAGTTATACTGCAGTTTAATGACACTTAAAACAGACTCAACAATATATATAAAACAAAAGTGGGAAAAGGAAATGAACATTGTAATAACTGATGACATGTGGTCAAGGGTTTGGAGGTGCAATCCTCATCCACCAACTCCGGCACCTGGAGGGACTTTTGCTGGAAGACTAATTCGTTTTTTCATAACACCCAATCAGAAATCCAAGTACAGTGGAGTTCCTGCACACTGCTGGAGAGAATGTGGGGAAACAACAGCAGACCATGGGCACGTATTCGGGTCTTGCCCACACATTCAGCCTTTCTGGACAGACGTAGCAAATGCCATTTCTAAGGCACTGGACTTTAATATCAGCTGCTCTTTTATTTTGTTATTCCTTGGATGTTTCCCTGACAAGCTGACTGTAGATGATACTTATCTCCTGAAAGTCTTTTTGGCATCAGCCAAAAAGGCTATAACAAAGTGCTGGTTACAAAAACAGCCCCCCACACTGAACCTTTTCATCTCTAAAATAGACAATATAAGGTCCATGGAATGCATGACCTATACCCTGCGACTCCAAGAGGAGCTAGGAAAAAGACGTTGGAAAAAATGGTTGGACTTCACAGGATGTGACAGTACTTATTAATATGCTGATTCGGAATTGTATATTTTTATTGTATCTGATTTGTACCATATTAATCATCCCATGACCTCATGTGTTTGTGTTTTTATAATTGAAAAACGCTCATAAATAAAAAGTTTCAAAAAAAAAAAAGTGACCATCGCAAAAAGGATCTCCAACAATACATCCGTGTTTACAGCAGAGGTGGTGGCAATAATTATTGCTTTGCAGTGGGTGGAGGAGGTCAGAACGGACTGGGTGGTGGTGTGCACAGACTCACTTGCAGCTGTAAAAACCATACAGACGCTAAAGGCTACAAGGGAAGACTTGGTGACAGCTATATCCATCCATCCATCCATCCATCTTCTACCGCTTTTCCGGAGGTCCGGGTCGCGGAGGCAGCAGTTCAAGCAGAGAAGCCCAGACTTCCCTCTCCCCAGCCACCTGCTCCAGCTCTTCAGAGGGGATACCAAGGCGTTCCCAGACCAGCTGGGAGACATAGTCTCTCCACCGAGTCCTGGGTCTGCCCCGGGGTCTCCTCCCAGTGGGACGTGCCTGAAACACCTCAAGTGGGAGGCGTCCAGGAGGCATCCTAATCAGATGCCCATACCACCTCAACTGACTCCTTTCAATGTGGAGGAGCAGCGGTTCTACTCTGAGCCTCTCCCGGATGACTGAGCTCCTCACCCTATCTCTGAGGGTGAGTCCAGCAATCCTACGGAGAAAGCTCATTTCAGCCGCTTGTATCCGCGATCTCGTTCTTTCGGTCATTACCCAAAGCTCGTGACCATAGGTGAGAGTAGGAACGTAGATTGACTGGTAAATCGACAGCTTTGCCTTAGAACTAAGCTCCCTCTTCACCACAACAGACCGGTACAACGTCCGCATCACTGCAGATGCTGCTCCAATCCGTCTGTCGATCTCTCGCTCCATTTTCCCCTCACTCGTGAACAAGACCCCAAGATACTTAAACTCCTCCACTTGGGGCAGGAGCTTGTCCCCAACCCGGAGAGGACAATCCACCTTTTTCCGGCTGAGGACCATGGACTCGGACTTGGAGGTGCTGATTCTCATCCCAGCCGCTTCACACTCAGCGGCAAACCGTCCCAGCAAGAGCTGTAGGTCATTGCTGGATGAAGCCAACAGGACAACATCATCTGCAAACAAGAGAGATGAGATCCTGTGGTCACCAAGCATGACACCCTCCATTCCCTGGCTGCGCCTAGAAATCCTGTCCATAAAAATTATGAACAGGATCGGTGACAAAGGGCAGCCCTGGCGGAGTCCAACTCTCACTGGGAATGACTCCGACCGAGTGTTGGCAATACGAACCAAACTCTCACAACGGTCGTACAGAGACCGAATAGCTCGTAATAACAAGCCCGATACCCCATACTCCCGAAGCACCCCCCACAAAAATCCACGAGGGACGCGGTCAAATGCCTTCTCCAAGTCCACAAAACACATGTAAACTGGTTGGGCAAACTCCCACGAACCCTCAAGAATTCTCGAGAGGGTAAAGAGCTGGTCCGATGTCCCACGGCCAGGACGAAAACCACATTGCTCCTCCTGAATCCGAGGTTCGACCAACGGCCGGACTCTCCTCTCCAGTACCTTGGCATAGACCTTCCCAGGGAGGCTGAGGAGTGTGATCCCTCTAAAGTTGGAGCACACCCTCCGGTCCCCTTTTTTGAAGAGAGGAACCACCACCCCGGTTTGCCATGCCAAAGGCACTGCCCCCGACCTCCACGCAATGTTGCAGAGGCGTGTCAACCATGACAACCCAACAACATCCAGGGCCTTGAGGTACTCAGGGCGAATCTCGTCCACCCCTGGGGCCCGGCCACCAAGGAGATTTTTAAGCACCTTGGCGACCTCAGCCCCTGTGATAGGCGAGTCATCCCCCTCGTCCCCAAACCCTGCTTCCTCTGTGGAAGGCGTATCAGTGGGATTGAGGAGATCCTCGAAGTATTCCTTCCACCGCCCGACGATATCCCTAGTTGAAGTCAACAGTGTCCCATCCGCACCATACACAGTGTAGACGGGGAGCTGCTTTCCCCTCCTGAGCCGCCGAACAGTTTGCCAGAATCTCTTTGAAGCCGACCGAAAGTCTTGTTCCATGGCCTCACCGAACTCCTCCCATACCCGCGTTTTTGCTTCAGCAACCACCCGAGCTGCACTCCGCTTGGCCTGCCGGTACACCTCAGCTGCTTCGGGAGTCTCGCAAGCCAACCAAGCTTGATAGGACTCCTTCTTCAGCTTAATGGCCCCCCTCACCACTGGTGTCCACCACTTGGTTCGGGGGTTGCCACCACGAGATGCACCGACCACCTTGCGGCCGCAGCTCTGGGCCGCCGCTTCAACAACAGAGGTGGAGAACATGGCCCATTCAGACTCCATGTCTCCAGACTCCCTCGGAATGTGGTTGAAGTTCTTCCGGAGGTGGGAGTTGAAGACCTCCCGGACAGGGGCCTCAGCCAGACGCTCCCAGCACACTCTCACTACACGTTTGGGTCTACCAGGTCTGAATGGCTTCCTCCCCTGCCATCGGATCCAGCTCACCACCAGGTGGTGATCAGTTGACAGCTCTGCACCTCTCTTTACTCGGGTGTCCAAGACATACGGTCGCAGGTCTGATGATACGATAACAAAATCGATCATCGACCTGCGACCTAGGGTGTCCTGGTGCCAGGTGCACATATGGACACCCTTATGCTTGAACATGGTGTTCGTTATGGACAGACTGTGGTTAGCACAGAAGTCCAATAACTGAACACCACTCGGGTTCAGATCGGGCAGGCCGTTCCTCCCAATCACCCCTCTCCAGGTTTCACTGTCGTTGCCCACATGCGCATTGAAGTCCCCCAGTAGGACAATGGAGTCTCCAGGAGGAGTACCCTCCAGCACCCCAGTCACAGACTCCAAAAAGGGTGGGTACTCTGAAACATCATTTGGTGCATAGGCACAAATGATGGTCAGGACCCGTTTCCCAACCCGAAGGCGTAGGGAAGCAACCCTTTCGTCCACCGGGGAAAACTCCAATATAGAGGCAGCAAGGTGGGGCGATACAAGAATACCCACCCCTGCTCGTCGCCTCTCGCCCGGGGCAACTCCAGAAAAGGCCAAGCTCCAGCCCCTCTCCAGGAGACTGGTTCCGGAACCGGAGCTGTGTGTTGAGGTGAGGCCGACTATATCTAGCCGGTATCGCTCAACCTCGTACACCAGCTCAGGCTCCTTCCCCACCAGAGAGGTGACATTCCACGTACCAAACACCAGTTTAGAAAGCTTGGGATCAGTCCGCCAAGGTCTCCGCCTTTGACCGCCACCTAATCCACATAGCACCGGACCCCCATGATCCCTCCTGCAGGTGGTGAACCCACTGGAGGGCGGACCCATGTAACTCCTTCGGGCTGAGCCCGGCCGGGTCCCATGGGTGGAAACCCGGCCACCAGACGCTAGCCTTCGAGCCCCTCCCCCAGGCCTGGCTCCAGGGTGGGGCCCCGGTAACCCCATACCGGGCGGGGTACACTGAATCCTTGATATACAATTTATCATGAGAGTCTGTTGGATCGTTCTTAGTCTGGCCCTTCACCCAGAACCAGTTTGTCTTGGGAGACCCTATCAGAGGCAAATTGCCCCCGGACAACATAGCTCCTGGGATCACTGGGGCACGCAAACCCCCCCACCACGATAAGGTGACGATCCATGAGGAGGGTGACAGCTATATCACAGTTTATTTAGGGTACACAGGGGTGGTGGAGATGTTCAGTTTTGCTGGGTTCCTGCACGTGAAGGGTTGAAATGGAATGACTGTGCGGACAAATTAGCAAAAAGTGCACTTGGGAAAGAAATAGCTATACCATTGTCTCTTGGAAAAGGCGAAGGGAAAACAGTAATCAAGAAAAAAAGACTTGAGCTATGGCAAAAAAGATGGGATGAAGATCATAAAGGTAGATTGAATTACAAAACACAAAAATCTATTGCAATAAAGAATTATAAAACAACAAACAGGAGGGAAGACATCATTATGGCAAGACTCAGACTAGATCATACGGGTTTAAACGGCATTTTATTCATCATGGGGAAAAGTGAAAGTGACAAATGTAGAGAATGTGGAGTAAAAGAAAATGTCAAGCACATCTTATTACACTGTCACAAGTATGGAAATGAAAGAGAGAGAATGAAAAATGAAGTTTGAGAGGCTGGTAGGGAATGGGATTTAACTGGGATTCTGGGAACAGATGGAGATGGAGAGGCACTAAGGATCATGAGAAGGGCTGTTTTCTCTTTTTTAAGTAACACAGGAATAAGTCATAGAATTTAGGGGTCGGGCTCAAATGACATAATGTTACACACTGTTGTGCAGTAGGTGGCGGTATGCACCTTTCAGTTGTTTGCTATCCGCCAGTAATCGAGAGAAGAAAAAGAAGTGCCAGGATATAGATGATGACAGAAGGACTACAGCTTCTGACCAGATAGAGTGATGATATAGAGTGAAGTATGTGGCGGAAATGCACCTGTAAGATGGTTGCCAACCGCCAATCAAATCTAAAAAAAAAGTATAGTACATGGCGGTAATGCACCTATAAGCTGGTTGCCAAGCGCCAATCAAATCTAGAAGAAGAATATACTGGCCTGTTGTGGAGTGTGTAAATGAAGAGGCAGATTCATTTCAGACGATTTATTACACACTCACATCTCTCAAGCAAAGAACAGCTCCGGGGTCCATTCGACCCTATCCGCGGGTTTCTGTTTCTTGAGTGCGGCGTACAATGGTTGCATGAGCTGCGCCGCGCGGGGAAGGAAACGGTTATAAAAGTTCACCATCCCCAAAAATTCCTGCAGTGCCCTGACCGTCTGAGGCCGGGGAAAATCCGCCACGGTGCGCACCTTGTCGGGCAGCGGGATTGCTCCTTCCGGAGAGACGCGGTGCCCCAAAAAATCAATCTCCGTCACACCGAACTGGCATTTCACCGGGTTGATTATTAACCCGTGCTCCTCCAACCTCCAGAAAACCGTCGTGAGGTGGGTTTCGTGTTCGTCTTCGGACGCACTGGCTACCAGGATATCGTCCAGGTAGACGAACACGAACGGGAGATCACGCAGCACTGCATCCATCATGCGCTGGAACGTTTGTGCCACTCCTTTTAACCCGAATGGCATGCGCAGGAACTTGAATAGACCAAACGGAGTTATTACCGCTGTTTTGGGTATGTCCTCAGTGCGCACTGGGACTTGGTGGTAACCGTGGACCAGGTCTATTTTGGAAAAAATGCGTGCTCCAGCGAGGTGAACGGAAAAATCCTGTATGTGGGGAATCGGGTAGCGGTCGTGCGCTGTGGCGTGGTTCAACCTGCGGAAATCCCCGCAGGGTCGCCACGATCCCTCAGCCTTAGGGACCATGTGTAGCGGGGATGCCCATGGGCTGTTCGAGCGCCTGATGATGCCCAACCTTTCCAGGTTGGCGAACTCCTCGCGCGCTATGGCCAGTTTAGCTGCGTCCAAGCGCCGAGGTCTTGCAAAAACGGGCGGCCCGGTGGTGGTGATAAAGTGCTCCACCCCGTGTTTAGCGATGGCTGCGGAAAACGTCGGGACCGTGAGTGCTGGGAACTGAGTGAGCAGTGTGTGGAACTTACCGTCTGTAGCTGTGACGGTGGCTTGTGCTGTTGGCTGGGTCACTTGAGCTAAACAGGGGAGAGAGTCAAAGGACAGTGCATTAACCAGGCGCCTGTTAGCAACATCAACCAGTAAACCATGTGCACACAGAAAATCAGCCCCCAGGATATGGTAATTCAGTGCTGCTACAACAAAAGTCCACTCATATGTACGGCCGTGTAGAGATAAGAGTAGAGTCCTCTCCCCAAAGGTCTTAATATCCGAGCCGTTTGCCGCCAAGATCTCGGGGCCGCTAGATCCTGCCAGCCGGTCAGCGTAGGTCAGCAGGATGAAACTCTTCTGGGCTCCGGTGTCCACGAGGAAACGCCTCCCCGAGCGTGCGTCCATCAAGTAGAGCAGCTTGTTCTCTTCACCGAGGGTCGCAGCTGCTACCGACCCCCGGCCTTGGCGTTTCCCGAGCGCTTGAATTGGCACGGGGGCGCACATCTGCGTGCCTTCTCTCCGAAGCGGCGGTGGTAGAAACAGGGCGTGTCTCTCTGGCGCTCCTTGGCCCCCGCTGTTGCTACCGTCGGTGGCTCCTCGCCTCCTCTGGTCGTCTTGCTGGGCTCCGCCGCTGCCGCGTTGACTGTGATTGCCCTGGTGGTGATGATGATCCGGCCTGCCTCCTGGGCTAGCGCATGGTAGTCGCGCGCGGCCAGCCATGGCGAATTGGCCAGAACCGCTCTCGCCACTGTCGGAGGGTTCCGGAGGAAGAGGTGGGCAAACAGAAAGTGCCCGTCGTCCGTGCCCATTAACGCCAGCTTCTTCTCCATCAGGTCTACGGCCGAATCATCTCCTAATCATCTCCTAATCATCTCCCATCGCTGTTTCATTCCATCTAGCAACAATGCTCTGCACTGTGTGTGTTTATATATTTGCATATTTATTCCATCTAGCTACAATGCTCCGTACTGTGGGTGTTTATATATTTATATATCTACATATTATTCCATCTAGCTACATTGCTCCGCACTGTGTGTGTTTATATACTTGCATATTTATTCCACCTAGCTGCAATGCTCCGTACTGTGGGTGTTTATATATTTACATATTTATTCCATCTAGCTACAATGCTCTGCACTGTGTGTTCATATATTCATATATTTATTCCATCCAGCTACAATGCTCTGCACTGTGTGTCTGTGTGTGTGTGTATATATATATATTTTATAGTAATACGTACATATGTTTATTAGCTGCTCTTGCTTGCTTGTTTTTTTTCTTGCCTTCTGATTGTTGCTCTGAGTGTTGCTATCCCTGTGCTGTTGCAATCCTGGAATTTCCCCGTTGTGGGACTAATAAAGGCTTATCTTATCTTATCTTATCTTATCTTAACTCGGTCCGCGTCAGGAGCCTCTCCGCTCTCTCACAGTCCGAGAGCGTGTAGTGCTGGATGAGCGCAGCCTTGAGCGCCTCATATTTGCTGCCGGCTGGTGGCTGATCGAGCAGGCTCGCTACCTGCTGAGCTGTGCGGGCGTCCAGCGCTGCGACCACATGGTAGAATCTGGTGTTGTCTGCCGTTACTCCCTGGAGGGCGAACTGGGCCTCGGTGAGGTGGAACCAAGAGCGCGGGTTGTGCTGCCAGAAATCCGGTAGCTTGACTGAAACCGCACACGCGTGGCTGTAGGTTCCAGTCCGGGCTGTCTGTGGGATGGCTGCCGCCTCGCTGTAGCTTCCTGACCAGGCCGGCTCCGGCGATCTTGCCTCGTGTTCCATAATACGTCTTGGGTCACCAGTGTGGAGTGTGTAAATGAAGAGGCAGATTCATTTCAGACGATTTATTACACACTCACATCTCTCAAGCAAAGAACAGACTGAACATTTCAGCAGGCACTCTCCTCTTAAGTTTCATGGCATTTCTCCACACACAACATGACATTTGCATCACACTGCATTCAACCCCCTACGTCCTTGACTCCTTCCTGCTATCTCACCAGGAATTTCCTGAGTATTGTTCTCCCATGTTTATCCACTGTCTCTTGTCTGAGATGCTAAATAATCTGGCTCCCCCAAGGTGCTAAACAGTCAACATTCTTAAAGTTTTACCTTTTAAAAGACAAGGAGTGACAAGTAGCAAATTTGACCAAAAAAGATATAGAGAGGTGTTGTTCAGTCATAGAATTCTGGTCACATGCTCCTGCTGAACTGAACAACACCTTATAAGGAGTTGTTCAGAAGTCCTTCTTCTTCTTCTTCTTCTTTTAGATTTGATTGGCGGTTGGCAAACAACTTACAGGTGCATTACCGCCACATCACTTTATATTGTGGAAATGTGAAAGGACGAGGCAGAGTTTATCTCACGAGTCAGGTTTATTCACATTCTCCAACATCAACAATACAGAAAAGAGAGAGAAACCAGACCTTCATCCCTTTTTTATACCCCAGGAGCTTCAAAGCTCCAGTCACAATGCATTTAATCCCCAGTAACAATGCATCCCTTTCAGATCTTATCACCCCCACCCCAAAGTCACTGGCAGCCAGGAAATCCCCCACGGCCATCTCTTTGCATACCATAGACCACATTTCACATCCTCCTGTTATCTCCGAGGAGGCTCAGTCCTTTGTTCATCTGAGACGTGGAGTATACAGTAAGCATACAGTGATATACACATGAAGCAAAAGGTGATATACATTTGTGCATATGAAACCCACATATGTGTCCCACATGACCCCCCCCAAAAAAACGTCTAAGATGTAACAACGGAATAACAGTCAGCCTGTCATGATAAAATCATTACACATCAGCCCACGTGTTGCTTGGGCCTCAGTCTCCTCCCGTACCTGCTGTAAGCCGGCTTCAACACTTCCGTGGCGCCATCCTGCTGCGGGGCTGCTGTCTGAGGGTGAGAATTGTTAGTCAATCCCTGTGGGTGTTCTGGGGGACGTTTCCTAGGGGGTCTGCCGCGCCGAGGAGCCCTAGCCAACAGCACATCGTCGTCTGCCACCACAAAGGCGGGTTTGAGCCTGTTAATGCCAATCTTCTCCTTCCTGCCCCCCAAATCTAGCAAAAAATGCTTATCCCCTGTTTCCAGCACTCTAAAGGGCCCATCATAAGGTGGTCGTAGCGGCGGGCGATGGGCATCGTGTCTGACAAAAACAAACTCCGCGTTTTTTAAAGCCTTAGGTATAAAAACGCGCGGAAAACTGTGGTGAACGGGGCCAGGCAGTGCGCCCAATTCCGTGCCACGCTGCAACCGCTGAGTCGGGGAACATTCTGGCGCAGGATTATCTGGGAGAAACTCCCCGGGCAGCCGAAGTGGCTGCGCAAAAACTAGCTCTGCCAGGGAGGCTTCTAAATCCTCTTTAGGTGCAGAACGCAACCCCAATAAAACCCATGGTAGCCTGTCCACCCAATTTGCATCCGTAAGCGACGCTCTGAGAGCTGCTCTCAATGACCTGTGAAAACGCTCGCATAACCCGTTAGCCTGCGGATTGTACGCGGTTGTGCGGTGGATCGTTACCCCCAGGCTGTGGGCCATTGCTGACCAAAGTTCTGAAACAAATTGAGGGCCTCTGTCGGACGTAATGTCCGACGGGACTCCAAAACGCGCTACCCATGCTGTTAAAAACGCGTGCGCCACCTCCTCGGCTGTGGTTGACTCAAGTGGGACCACTTCTGGCCAGCGCGTGGTGCGGTCTACCATTGTCAGAAGGTGTGTGCACCCCTGTGACGGCGGAAGGGGGCCTACGAGGTCCACGTGAACATGATCGAACCTCTTAGCCGGGATGTGAAACGGCTGCAAAGGAGCTCTCGTGTGCCTGTGTACCTTGGCTCGTTGACAGGCCATGCAGGCTGCTGCCCACTCCCTAACTTGTTTGCGCAGGCTCGGCCATACAAATTTCTCTCCCATTTTGACCGACGCGCGCACTCCCGGGTGCGCCAGAGAATGAGTCGAGTCAAAAACGCGGCGGCGCCACGCGGCGGGTACCAGCGGACGCGGTCGCCCAGTGGAGACATCACAGATTAAGGGGGGGCATACCGTCTTGCAGCACCCTGTTCTCCAGTCTTAACCCTGTTGGTCCAGACTGGAGCGCGCGCACGTCCGCGTCGCTAACCTGATCCACGGCCATGGCTGCATAATCTACCCCCACGCGGACTGGAGCCGCCACGGCGTGCGAGAGGCAGTCTGCCACTACATTAAGTTTACCCGCCACATGCTGGATATTGGTAGTAAACTCTGAGATCGCAGCCAGCTGTCTCTGCTGCCGGCCTGACCACGGTTCTGAAACCTTGGCCATCGCGAAAGTCAGCGGCTTGTGATCAACGAACGCGGTGAAACGGCGTCCCTCCAGCCAGAACTGGAAGTGGCGAATGGCCAAGTGGAGAGCTAACAACTCCCTGTCGAATGCGCTGTATTTTCGTTCACTATCGCGCAAGGTCCTGCTGAAAAAGGCGAGCGGTTGCCAAGCCCTGGCTACATGCTGCTCCACGACCGCCCCTATGGCCACATCTGACGCGTCAGTAGTGAGCGCTATGCGGGCCGTTGGGTCTGGATGTGCTAACAACGCAGCGTTTGCCAGGGCTGTTTTGACTTCCGAGAATGCTCGCTCTCGCTCCGGAGACCATTCAATTTTATTTGTGGGTTTTTGTTTTTTTAGTGCGGCGTATAATGGTTGCATGAGCTGTGCTGCGCGGGGGAGGAAACGGTTATAAAAATTCACCATTCCCAAAAACTCCTGTAACGCTTTGACCGTTTGTAGCTGGGGAAAATTTGTTACCGCGCGCACTTTGTCAGGCAGAGGAACCGCTCCTTCTGGAGAGACGCGATGCCCCCAAAAAATCAATCTGCATCACCCCGAACTGGCACTTCGCTAGGTTGATTATTAACCCGTGCTCTCCCAACCTCCGGAAAACTGCCGTGAGGTGGTTTTCGTGTTCGTCTTCGGACGCACTGGCTACCAAAATATCGTCCAGGTAGACGAACACGAAGGGGAGATCGCGCAACATCGCGTCCATCATGCGTTGGAATGTCTGCGCCGCGCCTTTAAGCCCAAACGGCATGCGCAAAAACTCGAATAGACCGAACGGAGTTATTACCGCTGTTTTGGGTATGTCCTCAGCGCGTACTGGGACCTGGTGGTAACCGCGTACCAAGTCTATTTTAGAAAAAACGCGCGCCCCAGCCAAATGAACTGAAAAATCTTGGATATGCGGGATTGGGTAGCGGTCGTGCGTTGTAGCGTTGTTCAACCTGCGGAAATCTCCGCAAGGTCGCCACGACCATATATGTGTCCCACAATATCACTCTTCTTCTTCTAGATCTTGATTGCCAGCTGGCAACCAGTTCACCACTCTATGTCTGTTTTTCTTTATAGCTTTGTGACGTTTCGGCTGTCTTCTTCTTTTAGATTTGATTGGCGGTTGGCAACCAGCTTACAGGTGCATTACCGTCATATACTTCACTCTATCTGGTCAGGAGCTGTAGTCCTTACAAATTCCACCGTTGTTCCTTTAAGCTGGATTCATGCTGCACCTCTGCTGTCCGTCCTCCAACATCATTCCTTCTTCTTGTAGACTTGATTGACGGTTGGCAACCAGCTTACAGGTGCATCACTACCACGTACTTCTCGTACTTCACTCTATATCATCACTCTATCTGGTCAGGAGCTGTAGTCCTTCTATCATCATTGCTGTGTCCAATCAAACCTCAACTCTATCTTCAGACATCGCTCTTGTTCAGAAGTCCTTATAAGAACTCCTTATAAGGAGTTGAAAACACAAACATGTTCAGTTCCTTTAAATTTAGTTCTTTGATCTCTCAATGACATCATAGACACTAGACTAGTATCTATGACTATGTTCCGATATGAGGTCATAGAATTCTGGTCATGTGCCAACCCCCAATCAAATCTAAAAGAAGAAGAAGAAGAAATTCCTTATATAACTGCACTAGTTAATACTAAGTATATGGCGCACATTTAGGGCGCATATATGGTATGCATTTTCCCTCACATATACTTAGTAGGCATGACGGTGCATACTCTGGAGGCTTCACTTCTAAACGGCCAAGAGGACCTGACCCGGCAGAGACCTCGGGAGGTGTGAAGTGGTTTCTTGAGAGACTGGAAGTCAGAGAGAATGTCCCAGCAGGAGCCCCCGAGGCTGAAGAGTTGAGAGACAATGGAGATGCCAAGGAGCCTAGGAGGCTATATGTTTACTGAAGGACTGTGGGTTGGGGATGTGATATTTGATGTTCAATTCAATTCAATTCAATTCAATTCAATTCAACTTTATTTATATAGCGCCATTTCACAACAACAGTCATCTCATAGCACTATCAACTGTAGGGAGGACCCCCACAGTTGCAGAAAGACCCCAGCAATCAGGCGATCCCCTGTGAGCAAGCACTTGGCGACGGTGGAGAGGAAAAACTCCCTTTTAACAGGAAGAAACCTCCAGCAGAACCAGGCTCAGGGAGGGGCAGTCATCTGCTGCGACTGGCTGGGGGGTGAGGGGACAGAGAAGAAGAAAAGAACAGACATGTAGAGAGCAAACAGCACGATGGGGACTCAATCTATGGGAGAGAACAAACAAATGTTAATGACCAGCAAAAAAAAAAAAAAAAATTTCATAGAGAGTGAGGAAAGGAGTGAGGCCCAGTGCATTACTGAAGGTCCCCCGGCTGACTAAACCTATTAGCAGCATAACTAAGGGAGGGTTCAGAAACACATGATCCCTCCCTAATTGTAGGCTATATCAAAAAGGTAGGTTTTAGCCCTATTCTTAAAAACAGAGATCGAGTCTGACTCCCGAATCCAGATTGGCAGCTGATTCCACAGGAGAGGAGCTTGATAACTAAAGGCTCTGCCTCCCATTGTACTTTTGGAGATTCTAGGTATTACAAGTAAACCTGCATTTTGGGAGCGTAGTGCTCTGTTAGGATGATACGGTAGTATCAGATCTTTTAAATAAAAAGGAGCCTGATTGTTTAGAGCTTTGTAAGTAAGAAGAAGGATTTTAAACTTAATTCTAAACTCTATGGGAAGCCAATGAAGAGAGGCCAGAACCGGAGAGATATGATCTCTCTTTCTAGTACCTGTTAAAACTCTTGCTGCAGCATTTTGGATCAGCTGAAGACTTTTTAAAGATGTTTTAGGACAGCCTGATAATAAAGAATTACAATAATCTAATCTCGAGCTAACAAAAGCGTGGATCAGCTTCTCAGCATCACTCTGAGACAAGATGCTCCTAATCTTGGCAATATTACGCAAATGATAGAAGGCAGTCTTAGAAACAAATTTAATATGTGAATTGAAGGACAAATCCTGATCAAAAATAACTCCAAGGTTCCTCACAGAGCTATTAAGAGAAAGAGTAACTGCATCCAAACTGAAAGTTTGATTTGGAAAGGAATTTCTAAGGTTTTTTGGACCAACAAGAATGACTTCAGTCTTATCTGAATTTAATAGCAGGAAATTACAAGTCATCCAAACTTTGATTTCCTTAAGACAGGCTTCTAACTTGGCTAATTGATTAGTATCATCTGGCTTCATTGACAGGTATAATTGTGTGTCATCTGCATAACAGTGAAAATGTATACAGTGCTTTCTAATAATGTTGCCTAACGGAAGCATATATAAACTAAAAAGAGTAGGGCCAAGCACAGATCCCTGTGGAACTCCATGACTAAGCTTTGAGCTGAGAGAAAACTCATCATTTACATGAACAAACTGGAACCTATCAGATAAATAAGATCTAAACCACTGCAACGAAGTTCCATTAAGTCCAACATAATGGACATAATCTATCAAGTAGAATATTATGATCAATAGTATCAAAAGCTGCACTAAGATCTAAAAGGACAAGTACAGAAACTAGTCCATTATCAGATGCAATGAGGAGGTCGTTAGTGACCTTCGCTAAGGCTGTTTCAGTGCTATGATGGATTCTAAACCCAGATTGAAACTCCTCAAATAAACCATTTCCCTGCAGGTGGTCAAATAATTGCGTAGCAACAACTCTTTGTTGGGGGTTTTGTGTCTCTGGAGAGTATAAGAGCTGTGAAGAATGATTGTTCTGCCTCTTTGCTGAGATACTTTGCTTGATAGAGGATGTAGCCTCACAATAAACCTTTCCTGAGAAATAAACTCAGTCTCGTTTCTGAAAGTCATCCTCTACAAGTAGAGCTTTTAAAGCTTGGCTCAACAGCAGGAGTAGCCAGAAAATGTATTCAAGCAAAAGCAGTCATCAAAAAAATTTACTTGAGTAAAAAGGTACTTCAGTAACTTTTTTTTGTAAATCGTTGACATTTTTCTTTGACCTAAGACGTTTTTGTCATACATTGGCTTTTTCCCATAAATTTGTAACTTTTTCTCTTAACTTCACTTTTATGATAATTGTGCAACATGTTTTTATAACTGCAACTTGTACTACTTTACTGTATTACTGTACAGTACATTATTACTTTATAACCTATATTTGTACACTTGTACATTTTTAATTGCAGATTTGGAACTCCTATTTTGTAAATCTGGAATTTAGCAATTTGCAAGGTTTTTCCTATTAGATGTGTTAAGAGTAAAATGTACATGTCCTTTCTAATGTAATAAATATATTTATACAGATACAGTAATAAATCCAATATTAACTGAGCCAGAATATAAACCAAATCTGGAAGACTGATGGGAAAAACTTGACACTCGTTTCAAATTAGAGAAATTAAAAATTACTGAGTATGACCACATATAAAAGTACTTCTTCAAAAATATACTCATGTGGAGATGAAATAACCAGACCGACTTTCCGAGCAGACAAACTTTATTTCCATGTCACATCTTCCAAAATCAGAACATTAAACATTTGTAGCAGGGACTCTCTTTTATATGATTCATGTGTTTATACGGGTCATCATATATTAAGCTATGATGTATATAGATTCTATACTCGTGTTAGTTTTTACTTTCATGGGTAATCCCTTTGTCTGTCATGTGTGTGTTTCTGTTGTTTGGCTGTCAACTGTCATGCTGCTGTTACACTGTAATTTCCCAGTTTGGGATCAATAAAGTACATCTATCTATCTCCCGAAACACACACCTCCCTGCTACCTGAGGTCCTGCGAATATTCCCCTCACCCCCCAGCCCTTTGATCTCCACGCTCTCAGTCTGAGAGGAAAACTGCTGAACTCTACAGCATGGGTCCCTCACAATGTAAGTGAAAAGTATCCTGCAATAAAACTAAATTACTTGAGTACATGTACTTGAGTAAATGTAACTAGGGCATGGGGATATATTCGGGTTGGTTTAAGTGGAAACATTTTCCTCTGTTTTAGTTTGTAATTGTTAGAATGGCTGTTACAAATTTGCATATTTAAATATTTGTCATTATCATTCCAGTCCAGCATAGACAATGGTTTCACTGGAGGGCGCTAGTACGGAGACCAGCTGGAACAACCCGAGAGAAGAGGCCATTCTCCAGCCTGAGTTAGCTACACACCTAGCTACTGCTAGCTAGCCGGCGGCTAACGGGCCAGCTAAAACAATCGTTTGTCTTAATGTCTCCCATCTTATCAAGTGATGGCAAGAGAACAGTGTTCACAAATCGAAGCTGGTGAGTCCCCAGAGCCTATTTAATTCGCGAAAAATATTTTTTTTCAGATTATATTTCAGCAAGAGAGCTGGAATAAAGGAGAGCTCCCCGAAGCTTGCTAAGGCTATCAGCGAGGCTAGCTTGCGCCGAGCTCACTCATTATTTTTCTTTTCAGAGCTGTATTACCTCATTGCCAGATTCCTACAGTCTGGACCTTGTAAAAAAGCAGCACAGGTAACACACTGCGTAACAACGATAATAAGTCGAACGGAATATTTGTATAACTAAATAGTCATGCTAGCATCTGAGGCTAACCGTGTGTTGTGTTGTTAGATCCTGATTGAGGAGCTGGAGGAGTATGAGGTAGGTCCAGCGACTCCTTTCTCTCTTTATTCACACTGTGGTTTCCGTTATACTGCCTACATGACCGCCTTAAGGGGGAAACATTTCAATATTTTGGCCGGTGTTTGGATAAAGGAGCACGGCTCCTTATCGGGACTAAAGAGGCAGTTTGTTGTCCGACCTGATCATGCTCTCTTTTAACTTCAGCTGGTCCCGCAGAGATGGAGCTGGGATGGAGAGAAATACAAACGGACCTTTCAAGACTGGGTGAGTTATGAATTTCCATAGTTCAATTCATATTAAATGGATTAAAATAAATTGTGTTTTTATTGACAGTCTTTTGTTTGTATCGGTCTGCCGCTTAGTTCAGTTATACTTTTAGGAAAAATGCGGTGGAAATGCATTTTTGTTATTTAGAGTTGATTTAAACATCTATTTTAACGTGGGTCTGTGTAAAACAACTTTTTAGGCTATTGTGTCGGGTAGTAGGCGGTGTTTAGAGATGTGAGAGGCCCTGGATAGGCTGAGCTAGGTCCACAGACCTGTCCATCTTCCTCTGTAGCCAATGAAATCGCGATTACGTTACTGCGCAAACCGGAAGATTGGTAAAAGTGTCTTTTGATTTGCTTTAACCTTCTTTGCTCCTCCCCCTTGTTTTTCCCTCTTGCTTCTCAGCAAAGGTTGTAAGCATACAAAAGCATGCTACAAAAACTATAAGAACCTGTTGTATAAATAGTGAGGCATATGAACAAAAGCTGACTACTTTTTGACTGCATCGCTGTCTAGTAAAGATTATTATTATTTGCTCTTGAGAGTTGCTTTGTTCACACATGTATGGAACAGGAGCAGTGCTGGCTGGGGGGGATAACAGGAACAATCATGGAAAAAATTGTTAGTCCACTATGTTTAATGAAGTCCCTGTACATTTCACTGGCTGTTCCTACAAAAAGGTACATTTCTGTGAGATAAATCTGTTCTTAACTACAAAATTACAATTAGTTTCTTTGTAAATGATGGCCTGGTTGGCATTACATAAGCTTGTTTCACTTTCAAGGCACTTTAATCCATGCGGTTTCATAAGCAATTCTGACTGTATGAGCACACTTGATGTTTCCACACATTTGTAGCACAATCTACAACTGGTCTGCTCTCTCAAAATGCCAGAAAGCTGAGTGATGCTGTTAAGACTGCCATCTTGGTGTCATCGGAGAAAGGCAAAAGTGAAAGTGAGGTGGCCTGAAAGCTCAAAATTTTCACGACAGCAGATCATTACTTTAAAGCTCAATTCATGGTGGCACAAACGCCTCAGTGCATGAGTGAATACACCTTGCGCATAACGTAAATTTCATCATCTTCCCTCCTGTGGAGGGTGAGCGCAGACAGAATGCACGCAGCCCCAAAAAAGTGACCATGCAGAAAAAAATGTAAGCAGTCCACACTAAACTCCCACCATTGTTTATCTTTAAATGAGCTCCTTTTTTTTTTGTTCTTTCTCCACATTTTACTTACAAACCCTAATTCCAATGAAGTTGGGACATTGTGTAAAACATAAATGAAAACACAACACATTGATCTGCAAATCCTTTTCAAACTGTATACAGTTGAATATTCTACAAAGACAAGATATTTAATGTTCAAACTGATAAACTTTATTTTTTTTTTGTAAATATGTAGTCATTTTGAATTTGATGCCCGTCCATTCTTTCATTTGTTTGACGTTTTCTGTTGTCACCTTCTACATTTCTGATCGGATTGACTTTAAATTTATACAGAAGCTTTAATTCAACAGTGTTTTCCCTATGTTTACAGCCTGGGGAGAGGGGTGTCAACAATGACAAACTCTTAAAGGAATCATGGTGTTCTGGCGCTATGTTGAAAAATAAAATTAAATAAAACCTAGTGCATTGCCCGTAGAACGCAAGTATTTCTGTCTGAAACAAATATCCCAATTAGGCTTTACAGGCCCAAATGTAGGTGGTTTGAAAGTGGAATACAAAGAGGTGTAGCCTATATGTAGGCAATCACATGTTACACTGTGACAAATATAAATGTGAGTAAATAGCACTAAGATTTATTTGATTGTGTGAATATTAATTACAGAATACCTAATTATTGAAAACGAATAGGACATCCAATACTAGCGACTGTTTAAGATCCCTTGTTTGTTTGTCAGATCACTTATTTGTCTGATCTTTTACGACTTATATTCATAATAGTGTATCTTGCACTTTGGGGAATGGAAGTTGTTCAGTCATCATTATTACCTCCGCTAAAGGAGGAGGTAATAATGTTGACTGAACAACTTCCATATACTGTACATATGTACACAGATATATACACAGTGCAGGAGCACTGCAGCGAGGCGGAATAAGTTGGGCAGCGCAGTGGTGGAGTTGTTAGCACTGCGGCAGCACAGCAACTCACCCTTGGCCAGGGGATCCTGGGTTCCAGCGGCCCAGCCCCTGACCAACAGTGATCTGTGTGGAGTTTGCATGTTCTCCCCGTGTCTGCGTGGGTTTACTCCAGGATTTCTCCGGTTTCCTCCCACATGCCAAAAAAAAAACCCTTGCAAGTTAGGTTAATTGGAGACTCTAAAGTGGCCCCAGGTGCGAATGTGTATGTAAGGTAGCCACACCAGTGGCTGCCTCATCCACTTATGTGGATGCCCTGTAATTTCCCCACTGTGGGACTAATAATGGATTCAAAAATTTAAAAAAAATAATAATAAATAAATAAACAGCATTACGGTTTGTTAAATTACCCTGCAGAATATGAATACAGTTAGGCCCAAAAATATTTGGACAGTGACACAAGTTTTGTTATTTTAGCTGTTTACGAAAACATATTCAGGATACAATTATATAATCAATATGGGCTTAAAGTGCAGACTCTCAGCTGTAATTTGAGAGTATTCACATCCAAATTGGAGCAAGGGTTTAGGAATTACAGCTCTTTAATACGTAGCCGTCCTCTTTTTCAAGGGACCAAAAGTAATTGGACAATTGACTCAGAAGGCTGGAAAAAAAATAACAAGGCTGCATAGGCTCTTCCCTCGTTAACCTGTCATCAATTAAGCAGTTAAAAGGTCTGGAGTTGATTCCAGGTGTGGCGTTTGCATTTGGAAGCTGTTGCTGTGAACACACAACATGCAGTCAAAGGAGCTCTCAATGGAGGTGAAACAGACCATCCTGAGGCTGAAAAAAAGAAGAAATCCATCAGAGAGATAGCAGAAATGTTAGGAGTGGCCAAATCAACAGTTTGGTACATTCTGAGAAAAAAAAGAGTGCACTGGTGAGCTTGGGAACTCAAAAAGGCCTGGACGTCCATGGAAGACAACAGTGGTGGATGATCACAGAATCCAGAACAACCCCTTCACAACATCCACTCAAGTGAAGAACACTCTCCAGGAAGTAGGTGTATCAGTATCTAAGTCTACCATAAAGAGAAGACTTCATGAGAGTAAATACAAAGGATTCACCACAAGGTGCAAACCATTAATCAGACTCAAAAATAGAAAGGCCAGAATTGACTTTGCCAAAAAACACCTGAAGAAGCCAGTCCAGTTCTGGAACAGCATTCTTTGGACAGATATGAGACTAAGATCAACCTGTACCAGAATGATGGGAAGAAGAAAGTTTGGAGAAGAATTGGAACAGCTCATGATCTAAAGCACACCACATCTTCTGTAAAATATGGTGGAGGCAGTGTGATGGCATGGGCATGCATGGCTTCCAATGGCACTGGGTCACTTGTGTTTATTGATGATGTGACAAAAGACAGAAGCAGCCGGATGAATTCTGAAGTGTATAGGGATATACTTTCTGCTCAGATTCAGCCAAATGCAGTAAAGTTGATTGGACGGCGCTTCACAGTACAGATGGACAATGATCCAAAACATACCCAGGAGTTTTTTAAAGCAAAGAAGTGGAATATTCTGCAATGGCCAAGTCAATCACCAGATCTCAACCCAATCGAGCATGCATTTCACTTGCTCAAGACAAAACTTAAGGCAGAAAGACCCACAAACAAGCAACAACTGAAGACAGCTGCAGTAAAGGCCTGGCAAAGCATCACAAAGGAGGAAACCCAGCGTTTGGTGATGTCCATGGGTTCCAGACTTCAGGCAGTCATTGCCTGCAAAGGATTCTCAACAAAATATTGAAAAGTAACATTTTACTTAGGGTTATGTTTATTTGTCCAATTACTTTTGAGCCCCTGAAATGAGGAGCGTTTGTATAAAAATAGCTACAATTCCTACATGTTTAATCATATATTTTTGTTCAACCCCTTGAATTAAACCTTAAAGTCTGCACTTCAATTCCGTTGTAGTTGTTTCATTTCAAATCCAATGTGGTGGCATGCACAGCCCAAATCATGAAGATTGTGTCACCGTCCAAATATTTCTGGACCTAACTGTATGTACCCAGATAGTATATTTTACATTTGAATCACAGTGTTGTTGCAACCCTCAGTAATGATTGTTATAGTCCTAGTATTGGAGGGGACGATTTCTATTGTGCAGAATTGTTATGTTCAGTACATTCAATACGACCTCTACGAGCAGCCCTGGTTAGGTTATAAAGTCTGACAGCTGTAGGCAGGAAGGACCTGCGGAACCTCCCCGTTGTGCACTTAGGATGGCACAGCCTACCGCTAAATGAGCTCCTCAGTGCATACATTGTGTCCTGCATGGGGTGGGACTTGGACTGCAGCAGAGATGACAGCTTAGCCACTATTCTCCTCTCTCCTATCTCCTCCACTGGGTTGAGGTGTCGCCCCAGAACAGAGCTAGCTTTTTTGATCAGTCTGTTCAGTCTCTTCCTGTTGGCTGCCATGATGCCGCTGCCCCAGCACACCACTCCAAATGTGATGGCTGATGCCACCACCAAATTGTAGAATGTCTTTGGGAGTGCCCCTAGCACTCTATAAAAGACCTGAGCCTCCTCAGGAGGAACAGCCTATGCTGCCCCTTCTTGTAGAGCGCATTGGTGTTGTGTGACCAGTCCAGTTTATTGTTCAGGTGGACACCCAGGTACTTGTAGGATGTCACCATCTCAATAGCCATGTTTACATGGACACAAGTAACCGGATTAAAAGCCTGATCAGAATAAAAATGCTTCATGTAAACACGCCAATCTGAATATTCTGACCAAATCATGCTCATTCAGATCAAAATTTCCTTCCGATTGAGACAGGTGGGTTATGCCAATTGCTAATCCGATTGGCGCGCATATAAACACTTATTCCAAAGTTTGGGCAGAAAATATGTTTACTGCACATGTCTATGTCAGCCGCACGTCGACGTGACGTATTTCTGCCTTTACAGCAGCTAGCGGAAGACTTAGAGTAAAACAGAACTGGTCTGTATCATCCTGCTGTCTCCCTCTGTTCGTCATATGCAGAAGTATGTACTGCTGGGCTTGTAGCTTCATTACAGAGACCAGCAGAAGCAAAAGTACAGTCTGAATAACACAATACAGGTCCATTTTAAAAAGAGAAAGACACAAAGCAGGGTTTGTTTACATCGGAAGTTGCTTCTTCTTCTACTATTTCCAGAATGTCGGATAATTGTGCGCATGTCAAAATGATTTAGTCCGTTCAAATGTGTGACACATGGAAATGCATGTCCTAATCGGATCAGCTTTTTCAGGATCCATGTAAACAGTAAAGTTCTGCTCTGAATTGTAATCAGATTGAAGAAATTTTGCACATGTAACCATGGCTACTGTCTGTTCCATGGATGTTTACTGGTGCTGTGGGGTGTTGTCCTCGCCTGTGGCAGTCCACCACTGGTTCCTTAGTTTTCCTTGCCTTGATCTGGAGGCAATTCCGTAGGCACCAGTCCATGAAGTCCTGGATAAGTCCTCTGTACTCCGCATCATCCCCGTCCGCATCATTAGCAACAATACTCCAAAAATAATGGACAGACTTTGATGCAGTTTTCACCAGAAGTGGCTCGAGGTCTACACACAAACTCATTACACTTTGGAGGTGATCCATCAGGGATGGAAGGAGCCTTGCCGGAGGTATGTGCTCTCTGAGTGCTTTTCTAGTTTTAGTTTATATCACTGTTCAGTGACGGAGTTCAGTGTAATATTGAATTTCTTCTGTTTTTCGTCAATAAACTCATGCAGTACTATAACAGGACACATTTACAAATGTTTGAGACCCATTGTCATGAATCATTTTATATTTTAGCGCTATTTTGTTATTCAATGTTTTTAAAACTGTAATCAATCAAATTACAGTGGGACAAAAAAGTATTTAGTCAGCCACCAATTGTGCAAGTTCTCCCACTTAAAAGATGAGAGAGGTCTCCAATTTTCATTATAGGTATACCTCAACTATGAGAGACAAAATGAGAAAAAAAAAATCCAGAAAATCACATTGTCTGATGTTTAAAGAATTTATTTGCAAATTATGGTGGAAAATAAGTATTTGGTCACCTACAAACAGCAAGATTTCTGGCTCTGACAGACCTGTAACTTCTTCTTTAAGAGGCTCCTCTGTCCTCCACTCGTTACCTGTATTAATGGCACCTGTTTGAACTCGTTATCAGTATAAAAGACACCTGTCCACAACCTCAAACAGTCAGACTTCAAACTCCACTATGGCCAAGACCAAAGAGCTGTCAAAGGACACCAGAAACAAAATTGTAGACCCGCACCAGGCTGGGAAGACTGAATCTGCAATAGGTAAGCAGCTTGGTGTGAAGAAATCAACTGTGGGAGCAATTATTAGAAAATGGAAGACATACAAGACCACTGATAATCTCCCTCGATCTGGGGCTCCACGCAAGATCTCACCCCGTGGGGTCAAAATGATCACGAGAACAGTGAGCCAAAATCCCAGAACCACATGGGGGGACCTAGTGAATGACCTGCAGAGAGCTGGGACCAAAGTAACAAAGGCTACCATCAGTAACACACTACGCCGCCAGGGACTCAAATCCTGCAGTGCCAGACGTGTCCCCCTGCTTAAGCCAGTACATGTCCAGGCCCTTCTGAAGTTTGCTAGAGAGCATTTGGATGATCCAGAAGAGGACTGGGAGAAAGTCATATGGTCAGATGAAACCAAAATAGAACTTTTTGGTAAAAACTCAACTTGTCGTGTTTGGAGGAGAAAGAGTGCTGAGTTGCATCCAAAGAACACCATACCTACTGTGAAGCATGGGGGTGGAAACGTCATGATTTGGGGCTGTTTTTCTGCAAAGGGACCAGGACGACTGATCCGTGTAAAGGAAAGAATGAATGGGGCCATGTATCGTGAGATTTTGAGTGAAAACCTCCTTCCATCAGCAAGGGCATTGAAGATGAAACGTGGCTGGGTCTTTCAGCATGACAATGATCCCAAACACACCGCCCGGGCAGCAAAGGAGTGGCTTTGTAAGAAGCATTTCAAGGTCCTGGAGTGGGCCAGTCTCCAGATCTCAACTCCATAGAAAATCTTTGGATGGAGTTGAAAGTTCGTGTTGCCCAGCGACAGCCCCAAAACATCACTGCTCTAGAGGAGATCTGCATGGAGGAATGAGCCAAAATACCAGCAACAGTGTGTGAAAACCTTGTGAAGACTTACAGAAAATGTTTGACCTCTGTCATTGCCAACAAAGGGTATATAACAAAGTGTTGAGATGAACTTTTGTTATTGACCAAATACTTATTTTCCACCATAATTTGCAAATAAATTCTTTAAGCATCAGACAATGTGATTTTCTGGATTTTTTTTTTCTTATTTTGTCTCTCATAGTTGAGGTATAACTATGATGAAAATTGGAGACCTCTCTGATCTTTTAAGTGGGAGAACTTGCACAATTGGTGGCTGACTAAATACTTTTTTGCCCCACTGTAACTACAAAACACCCAACATTATTATACACAGCAAACGGGCCTGTTTGACTGCAACCATTGCATCAGTGCTGCCCATTTGTCAGTAAATATTTAACTAAAAATGGTTTATTTCATTATCTGGGTATTTTTGTATCCTGTTTGGTCGTTAAGTCATTCCGGCCATTCTGCTCCACAATCACGGTGGTATTATTATTGGTATTATTATTATTAAGTTTTTAATCTTTAGATACTTGTGCGGGAGGAACACCATTGGGAACTCGCGCTCCTGCAAAGGGTAGTGTTAGCACATAGTTCAGCAGCCGGCACTCTCGTCTACCACTGACCAGGCAGGTTGGGCTTGCCTCCCCGCAAAGGACTGCGGTCCGCCATTTTTTCCGGGTGAGTCTTGTGTTGGATACACGGGTGTTCTTTGTCAGAATCCACGCCCCCGCTGACACTCCTACCAGTCTACTCGTGTGCCTCGTGTTCTCCAAATATGCCAAATTATAAGAGAATTGATTGTTTTGGAAATTTTTTGATAATTAGGTGACCAGTCGACTCATATCAGACAGTTAAAACCTACAAACACACCATTTTTCAGTCAGTGACCCCTTTAGGTGAACTTCACTTTTAATTTTGTACAAAAGAAGTCCCAAACACTTTTTTTTTTTTAAATCAGTGTCTGAAGCGGATAGTCTGATGAGTTCACACAGGAAGTGATAACCTTCTCGATCTCTGATTTGAGTCTTTGGCTTTGTTGAACTACTTACACACAATCTGTTTGTACACCCAAATTTATAAATATACGTAGGTTTCTTTAAAAATGGATGAGCCCACCAACAATTATTCATTGACTTCTTTCCCACTGCGAGCAGACTCGGCTCCAGTCCCTGGCAGAAGAGCTTGTGTTTTTGTTTTTTTTTTCTTTGTACATTATGTTCATCACAATGCCTGAAGACAGTGTTGTAAACAACAGCATGCAAGGCAGCAAGATGGTGGTCACTGGCATTTTTTTTAATGTTTTGTACTTTTGTCCTCATCAAACAGTAGAAATACAACACAGAGTGAATCTACAAGCAATAATGTTTTTCACTTTCCCTGCTTGGTTGTTTTAATAAATTTGGTTTTAAATTTGTGTTCACCTGGGTGTGGTGTTCGCATTGGTGCTGATTGCAGGTGAAGCCGATAAATACTCAGGTTTGTTGCAGAGCCATCTGACCCAAGAGTGAATACCCAATGAGCAGGACTGGGTGATAATAGCAAAAAGTATCACAATATAATTTCCGTACATTGCGATATGACATATTGCACTGAGTGTCCTTTAAAATTTTGTTTGACTTATATTTTTAGTAGAAAAAAAAAATGTGTGTGTATGTATGCTCGCGCGCACACACACACACACACACACAGTGGATATAAAAAGTCTACACACCCCTGTTCAAATATCAGGTTTTTGTGATGTAAAAAAATGGGACCAGGATAAATCATTTCAAAACTTTTTCCACCATTAATGTGACCTATAACCTGTACAACCCAATTGAAAAACAAACTGAAATCTTTTAAGGTGAGAAATAAAAAACTTCAGATAACCTGTTTGCATAAATATGCACACCCTTAAACTAATACTTTGTTGCAGCACCTTTGACTTCAGGGTTTCCTCTGGTAACATTTCTTGGTGGTGGGCCGCCTCGCCAGAAATTTTACCACCCCGCCAAGGAGATATGAATTTATTAAGAAAAATATATGAAGCAATGACTTTCTGCAAGCGCGCACACGAACAACGCGCATGGCCATCATCAACATGGAGTTTAGAAGCGCCCCGCTCATGCAAGTTTTCCAGTCAGTCAGCAGGCAGTGTCTCGTTAAGCGCGACTGTCCGACAGAGACATGAGTTTATTAAAATACTTTAAACGCAGAAAAAAATCATAAGAGGTATGTAAGCACTGGCGTTTATCATGGTTTTAACCCGCTGGAAACAGGAGCAATAATGGAAGAATTGCTTAGCTAAGAGACGTGGTTAGAATTCATATGCAGCTGCCTTCATATGAAAGGAAAGGCGGGGGGACTGATGAATTGCTGAGGATATATTTCATCAGCCACTACAATATTAAGTTATGTTCTGTAGGAATTGCAGGAATGAAGAGACTGGCAATTTCTCTTTTCTCACACAAGCAGGGATGCTGTTTTTATTCTCCAGCGGCAGTGACAAAAAGCAACAGCTAAAAACGCTAGCTCTCTTTTCACTCTAAACTGAGGTCCTTCAGTGGCTGCCAAGAGAGGTGCCTGATGAGAAAGCCTGAGAGCACAACAATAACTGCCTATACAGATCATTCTGTACATGAACGCATATTGTGGTGAATTATGTCTTTAGAGTCCGCTGCAGTTCCCTATTATGTACCTGGCAGGTTAAGATGACCAAAATTCACAAAGTCAGTGATTTTAATCCGTCAGCAGCCTTCAGACAAACTAAACATGCCAACATTTGATTTCAAAATAAGGGAGGTTTTTCCTGCTGTCTGGGTGGTGAGATTTCTAAAAAAAAAAAAAAACCAACATATAAATATAAAGAAATATTATAACAGAAATAACGGCATCCTTGGTCATTTAAGTTAATTTATTTCATTAAATACAATTTTATTAATATTTTTTCTTTGTAATCACAGTTAAATTATTGTTCTGACTGCAAAATTATGGTCAAAAATGTAAATTGTTATAAGGAAAAAGTAAAAAAAAATGACCACAGTCTGTTTCAAATTTATCTAAAAAAACAGTAATTTTATTTTAAAAAACAGACAAAAATTAGTCATAAAATAATCCACAAATTTATAATAAAGTTTCAAATGCACAAGAAAAGTCAATTTTACAAGAGGAAATTACATATTTGAGGAACATGGTTTCAACTTTAGATTTACAGAGAAAAGTAGAAAACTATAAGAAAATTGTTGTAAATTTTTGAGAAAAACCTCAAACCTTCAAGACTGAAGTGATTACTCAAGTTTTTAAGTGGGTGCTCTTTGTACCCTTAACTCAGGTAGAAATGTTTGGTTGTCTACTTTTAATTATTAATTTCAAAGCACTGCTTTTATATGAGTAGAATTTCTGGTTACTATACCCACCTGATCATATAATTTAAGTATGCGTGAGTACATTACTATTATGAATGTTTCTTTCCCTTCTCTACTCTCTCAATGGAAAAAAAGAAACACTAGAATAAAAATACAAAAATATACATATTTTTATCATTTATGTAAACCATGACAAAAAAATCCTACAGGACAAAACATGACACTTGATATTTTCTAACCTGTTTGTATACCACCATAGACAGAGAGAGAACCTGAATTAGACAGAGCTCAGAGAGGGCAAGATGAGACAGAAGAGAGGAAATTGTTCAGGCAGAGGAAGGAGAGAAGGATGACACCACTAAAAAGTTTAAACACAGGATGTCTGGGTGGGACCCCAACTGGCCCAATATTCAAGCCTCGGTTGTACAATACTTCAAATGATAAGTTCCATATGCAACATTACTGTGTAAAATTTTAAAAAGAAATAAATAGTATAAAATTAACATATTCCAGTAAATGTGTTGCCACCGTGCCAAGGTCTTTAAGCCGGAGGAAACACTGAACTTTTGTTATAGCACTCAGTCTTTTTGGGTAGGAGTTTATCAGCATGGCACATCTTGATGTGCCAGTATTTGCTACATCAGTATTTGATGTGGCTGTGTTCAGAATTATCCAGTCACATTCAAACTCATGTTAAATGGGAGTCAGCACACCTGCCACCATTTAAAGTGCCTCTGATTAACCCCAAATAAAGTTCAGCTGTTCTAGTAGGCTTTTCCTAACATGTTTGTAGTCACATCTTACAGCACAAGCCATGGTCCGCAGAGAGCTTCCAAAGCATCAGAGGGATCTCATTTTTCAATGGTATCAGTCAGGAGAAGGGTACAAAAGCATTTCCAAGGCATTAAATATACCATGGAACACAGTGAAGACTGTCATCATCAAGTGGAGAAAATATGGCACAACAGTGACATTACCGAGAACTGGACGTCCCTCCAAGACTGATGAAAAGATGAGAAGAAAACTGGTCAGAGAGGCTGCCAAGAGCCCTACAGCAACATTGAAGGAGCTGCAGGAATTTCTGGCAAGTACTGGCTGTTTAGTACATGTGACAACAATCTCCTGTCTAGGGTGGCAAGATGGAAGCCTTATCTTACGTAGAAAAACATCCAAGCCCCGGCTACATTTTGTAAAAAGACATTTGAACTCTCCCAAACACATGTGGGAAAATGTGTTATGGTCCGATGAAACCAAGGTTGAACATTCTGGCCATAATTCCAAAAGGTACATTTGGTGCAGACACAACACTGGTCATCACCAAAAGAACACCATACCTACAGTGAAGCATGGTGGTGGCAGCATCATGCTTTGGGGCTGTTTTTCTTCAGCTGGAACTGGGGCCTTGGTCAAGGTGGAGGGATTTATGAACAGTTCCAAATACCAGTCAGTTGGCACAAAACCTTCAGGCTTCTGCTAGAAAGCTGAAGATGAAGAGGAACTTCATCTTTCAGCACAACAATGACCCAAAGCACACATCCAAATCAACAAAAAAATGGCTTCACCAGAAGAAGATTAAGGTTTTGGAAGGGCCCGGCCAGAGTCCAGACCTGAATCCGATTGAACATCTGTGGGGTGATCTGAAGATAGCTGTGCACAGGAGATGCCCTCACAATCTGACAGTTTTCGAGCATTTTTGCAAAGAAGAGTGGGCAAATATTGCCACATCAAGATGTTCCACGCTGATAGACTCCTACCCAAAAAGACTGAGTGCTGCAATAAAAGCCAAAGGTGCTGCAACAAAGTATTAGTTTAAGGGTGTGCATATTTATGCAAACAGGTTATTGTAAGTTTTTTTATTTTTTTATTTTTCCCCTTAAAAGATTTCAGTTTGTTTTTCAATTGGGTTGTACAGGTTATAGGTCACATTAATAGTGGAAAAAGTTTTGAAATGATTTATCTTGGTCTCATTTTTTACATCACAAAAACCTGTCATTTGAACAGGGGTGTGTAGACTTTTTTATATCCACTGTGTGTGTGTGTGTATGTGTGTATACACAGAGTTCAAGGGTTGTGGCTGTACAGTACAACGTGAAAATTGGTCTGTGCTAAGAATGAACGAACTGAAATGGCACCGGTGCGATGAGAAACAGAGCCGTTTGTGTGTATAGCCACTTTGAAACTACAATTAAGCTGCTTTAACACTCCAGCGGCTATCAATTCCATATACACTACCGTTCAAAAGTTTGGGGTCACCCAGACAATTATTTTGCGTTTTCCATGAAAAGTCACACTTATTTACCACCATGAGTTGTAAAATGAATAGAAAATACTATAGTCAAGATATTGACAAGGTTAGAAATAATGATTTGTATTTGAAATAATATTTTTTTCCAGATACTCAACCTGCTCAAAGGAAGGTCAGTTTTATAGCTTCTCTAACCAGCTAAACTGTTTTCAGCTGTGCTAACATGATTGCACAAGGGTTTTCTAATCATCCATTAGCCTTCTGACACAATGAGCAAACACATTGTACCATTAGAACACTGGAGTGATAGTTGCTGGAAATGGGCCTCTATACACCTATGTAGATATTGCACCAAAAACCAGACATTTGCAGCTAGAATAGTCATTTACCACATTAGCAATGTACTGTATATTAGATATTAGAGTGTATTTCTGATTAGATTAAAGTTATCTTCATTGAAAAAAACAGTGCTTTTCTTTCAAAAATAAGGAAATTTCTAAGTGACCCCAAACTTTTGAACGGTAGTGTAAAAACAAATCTACATTGTCTAAAATAATATCTTATGGCTTTTTTTTTTTTTTTAAATACAAAAAACCCCTTTCATTTTCACCCCCCCCTCAAAAAAAAAAAATGTCAGAATCAGTGACTAGACCCAACCCAGGTACCACAAAGCAAATAGTGGCTAGCTAGCGCTACATTAAACAGCATTAATCCTATGATAAAAAGACTTATGGTTTAAGGACATGCCCAGCTGTATGCATGGTGGCCCAGGATAATAACTGAAATTGCATCAGTCCTTAAAAGCAGTTTAATGGTAAAACCCATCTTAATTTAGGTCAAATTTTCAAAGCAGCTGGTTAAAAAATGCTAACTAGCTGGAGGATAACTTCAGTTGGGCCAGAGAGTCCTGAGTGGCTCAACACTATCCACGTACCAGCTTCATGCATAGTTGCATCACAGAAAAAATGCTCTGTCTCAACTCGCCTTTTCTCAGGGGATGGGGCTTAAGTGAAACTTTGCAGCAAAAAAACATATGTGAGACATTTGAGTGATTTCGCTCTTGATATGTCTTGTAAGTCATAAAAAACTTGTTACAGACATGTTGGCAAGAAAAAAACTCGATTTGTGGCAGAGTGTCACTTTAAAACTACAATTGGCAAGCTGCAGTCGTGAGTTCCATCAGCATAAATTTACACCTCAACAACCTTCCACAGCCTTTTCAGGGGCTGTGCACACAATGCCTACAGTTTAGCTGTCCGTGCATACTATGCCGGGTATTTGGAGGTGTGAAAGTATAGAGATTTGAAACCAGTCTCCAGAGTGGAGAGGTTTTCACGACACTGATATAGCGCGTCCGTGTCTACAGAAATGAAGAGCTACGGTGTGATGGAGCCCAATTTACAATAGATTTCAGCCAGTCCACACACCAAGGAGCATTTATTCATTACAAAAAAATACAAATACGGAGCTTATATTTCTGTATTTCTCACAGCAATATAAGCTCTGTGATTAAACTTTTAAGCCTGATGTGTTTATACAGGATTGGGTTAAAAAAAGCTCTTAATGGTATCTGTAAATGCTTTTTTTTTTTTTTTTTTTACACAATAGGTGCAGCCTTATATAGAAAAAAAATCATCAAAATTATAACCAAGGAGGATGCCTACCTTTGCTGAATGATGAACAAATCACTGTGGAGCTGCTGATGTTTCAAATCCAGTTTTGCACTGCTGCACAAATGAGATGTCAGCTGCAGCCAGCATCACTTTTTTTCTTACTTGCAAGGGTTTTGTAAAAGTTATGACTGAAGACTCCTTATCAAATATTCAAACCAGCTGTCAGTAAGTCAGATTTATTTACTTAGCCTATTTATTTGTATAGAGCCTAATCACAACAAAAGTCATCTCAATACACTATTTATGACTCCCTCATTCTTTCTTCTTAAAAAAATTTATATAAATGTTTCTTACAGATGGAATCTGGCGTTTATGTATTAATTTAAGAAATATCTGTGTGTCTGTCTGTCTGTCAGTTCCGTGCATATCTCAAATCAAATCAACCTTTATTGTCATGTTGCTGTACATACAACTGTAGTGCAGGCAAGATGAAATTATGTTTCTCTAGGCATCCATATAAGTAAAAAGAACATAATTTAAGACACACTCACACACCCCCTCACCCCCACCCCAACACAGCCATTCACCCATCCCTGAGACATACTTGAAACTAACTAGAACTATATACATACAGTATAATATACATAATGTCCATAATGTACAGTATTATGTATGAAAGATTCCGGATCAACTGTTCAGCATCCTAACAGCTTGTGGAAGGAAGCTGTTAATCAATCTGGTGGTTCTCCTGAACCGTTTGTCGGACTGGCCTCAGATTTCACATGTGCTTTGCTGAGGTCACGAGGGTGTGCATGCCTGAATTTTGGCCTCCCTGGATATGTGAAAGTTTAGGAGGAGACATCTTTAATGAACGCCCATAGCTCTCCTATGGACGTTCATTAAAGATTTCTTCTAGTTACAACATGGCTATGACATCATAGGACTCGCTATGACATCATCAAAGATGAAAGGCAGGCATCACTGAATGAATGGTGACGTCAAAGATCAAAGGCAGGTTTCACCATGGTTACTGTTACCATGGTAACCATGTCAAAGATCAAAGCATGCAGAAATGCAAGCCATGTGGAAATGCTTGCTTACACTTGGTTTCTACAGGCATGAATGGGTATGCACTAGTAGTTATAAACCAAAGTCTCTAGTAAAACTTCTACTTGTCATCCATTAGTTACAGCAGCAGTTTTCACACCTTTAGTGGATCCGGGTGGACGTGTGGTTGCTTCTGCGACATGTAGTGTGCACACAGATGCTTCTCTCTGGGTCTGAATGAAAGCGTTGTTGTGTGCACCAGACCTCATACTTGGGAGTTGAAATCTCCTAATAACATACTGCATTTCTACACCTAAACAATTCTCTTGACTCTCCACTGTGAGTCCCAAGATCAATCAGATGCCTTCCCACTGTGGGCTGAATGGAGTCTCCAGAATGTGCATGTGGTGGGTGCAAAATAATCTGTTGATTAATGGGATTGTATTGTTTTAAAGAATCTCTAACTGACAGCAGGTTTGACAAGCCAGGCGAGTTATTGGTCAGTGTCATAACTTTTATAGGAGTTGTTTAGGGTTTTATTTACCACAATGAAACATGATGTCTACGCCGTCACCTTGATTTGTGTGGTCACTGGGGTGTGATATTCACAGTACTGCCAATCATAGGTGAACCCGTTAAAAAAACATGTCTACTGCAGTTATTTGGCCCAGTACTACTATATGGCAAGTGAATCTGTTCCTACGGGTGACAAATGCCCTACAAATCCTACAAATGCCAATGATGGGGGACTTTGAAAAGTATTTTTGGCTAGTGGGATAAGGGCAAAAGTTTTGTTTGTTTGAGAGGGATTCTCGGAATTCTTAACTCCATTTTATAATAAATTCTTTTGTAAGATGTTTACTTTGGGAGTTGAAGAATCGTTGACAACAAACTGTTGTAGAACTACAGTATATAGTCATTCTATACTTGTTTTTTCTTTGATTTGGTGGCAGCTTATAAGATCTCGGCTGAGATTACAGTATTTTGTGTCCTGACTGTGTATGATTTACTTTGTAATCATTATTTCTGATTTGTGCAGGTGACTTTGAATCGGCACATTCCTGCAGACTATCTGCTTCGTGTCTGTCAGCGGATAGGCCCACTCATAGAGAAGGAGATCCCACCTAGTGTTCCAGGAGTCCAGACTCTGCTCGGCCTGGGAAGACAGTCTTTGCTCCGCACAAGCAAAAGTGAGGGTTTTCTTCTCATTCAGTTTTGTTCTTTTGTTTGTTATATACACTGCTCACAAAAAGTTAGGGATATTCGGCTTTCAGTTGAAATTTCAGGATGCACCTAAAATGCACTATAACCTTGACAGGTGAACTGAACTTGACCTTCTCTAACCTTTTGAGTACAAATTTCCAGCTGTTCAATGTTTAAATACTTTTTGCATAACTTGCTGTTCTCTAACAAGGTGCTTAACAGTAAAATTCACAGCAGGTGTTTGATCCATGAATTGACCAATAAATTTTCTGGTTCAATTAGAATTGGTATTTAAACAGTCCTCTTCATCATGCTGTTCACATTTGACATCATGAGACCAAGATGACACCTAACAATTGATCAGCAGTACCTTGCCATTGCGAGGCGCCAAACAGGATGTTCTCAGAGGAAAGTGGCCACTGAGCTGAGAGTGTCACAGAGTATCATCAGCAGGCTGCAACAAAGATGCAGAGAGACTGGAAGAGTCACAGAAAGGCATACAAGTGGACGTCCTTTGGCCACATCCCACGCTGATGACCGCTTCATGGTGAACAGTGCCCTGTGGGACAGGATGATGAATGCCACTCAACTCCAGGCACATTTAAGGGAGGTCAGAGGCACCCAAGTGTCACGTCAGACCATTCAAAACCATTTACATCAGCATGGTCTGCGTGCTAGGTGACCTGCAAGGGTACCTGTCCACACCAAAAGGCATAGGCATCATCGTCTTGCATGGCCCAGGGAGCATTTACGCTGGACAAGGGACCAGTGGGCCTCAGTGCTATTCTCTGATGAAAGTTGATTCACGTTGAGCAGAAATGGCCACCAGTGATGTTGGAGGCATTAAGGAGAGCACTTTGCATCAGCCACTGTTGTCACCATGTTACAGTCTGGTCAGGTGTGTCTATTTAATACAGAACTGCCCTACACCTTGTGAATGGTACAGTGACAAGCCGATACTACCTGACTAACATCATTAATCCAGTCATTTTGCCCCTGCATGAACAAGACAGGCCTAATTTTATCTTCATGGACAACAATGCGCCAGCTCATCAAGGCCACATCATTAGGGAACGGCTGCTGGAGGCTGGGGTACCTCAAATGGAGTGGCCTGCACTTTGTCCAGACCTGAATCCCATAAAAAATCTATGGGATCAGTTGAGTCACTGTGTAGAGGCTCATAACCCTGCACCCCACAACCTCAATGACCTGAGGGCCGCCCTTCAAGAAGAGTGGAATGCCATGCCTCAGCAGACAATAAGTTGACTTGTGAACATCATGAGATGTCGTTGTCAAGCTGTAATTGATGCTCAAGGGCACATGACAAGTTATTGAGACGGTGACATTTTTTGTTGTGGTATACCCACCACTGTTGTTGGCTTTTGTTTCAATAAATTGTTTGAGATGAGGAATCACCATTGCATGCTTCTACTTAAATGTCCTACTTTCATGGTATTATATCACTGTAGCGTGAAGTTTTTACATTTTCCATAAATTTTACCCGAAAGCCAAATATCCCCAACTTTTTGTGCGTAGTGTAAGTATCAACATTTTATTTACATTGTTATTGCTGTCAGATTTGGCCAATATTGATTTAGTATTAATATTTCAAACCCATTATTTGCATAACATAGGTTGTAGCCACAAAGTGTGCAGTGGCTCAGCTGTTGCTGCACTTCACCGTGGACGTCCTCCTGAACCTCGAGTCAGCAATGGAAATCTCCCCAGTATTGGTGTGTGAAACTTTAAATAACATATTACAAAAAATGTACAATAAAATAATTTCTGGAGCTCTGTATGCTGCCACTGTTAATATTTGTGTGTCTTTGTAAAGTGTCCATTATGGGTGCACGCCAAGCCACGGGCACAGCTCGTTTTGGTCAGGTTCTGCCCTCCTCCACCTACCAACACATGAAGATACACAAACGCGTCCTTGGCCACCTATCTTCAGTCTACTGTGTAGCCTTTGACCGCACTGGTCGTCGAATATTTACGGTGAGCAATGATTTCTGGGTGGGCTCACTATCTGTTGTCAGCAGTTGTATTGCCTGAAGTCAGTTCGATGACTGCTATTAGGCTGTGTTTACAGAGTGCATAAAAATGCTCTAGACTAGTTTTTCTGGACGATTCACAGGCCTTCTTAAAAAGGTCTTTACCCTGTATCCTAGCAACCACTTGACCTGTCACTCAAAGCTTGCTGTTGGGGTTTCATACAGTTTGCTCTGAAGCTCTCTACTAACTGCACTAAACCACATCAAACTGGGAAGAAAACATCCCTCCAAGCTTTTGCTGTTAAATATTGACCACGGTATACCTTTTAATTTATTAATTAATCAATTTGGGCAGCGTGGTGGTGGAGTGGTTAGCACTGCATCAGCACAGCAACTCACCTTGGCCGGGAGATTCTGGGTTCGATCCCAGCCCCCGACCAACAGTGATCTGTGTGGAGTTTGCATGTTCGCCCCGTGTCTGCGTGGGTTTACTTCGGGATTTCTCCGGTTTCCTCCCACATACCCAAAAAACATGCAAGTTAGGTTAATTGGCATCAACTGGGGATTCTAAATTGTCCTTAGGTATGACTGTGAGAGTGAATGGTTGTCTGTCTCTCTGTGTTGGCCCTGCGATGGACTGGCGATCTGTCCAGGGTGTACCCTGCCTCTCGCCCAAAGATGCTGGGATAGGCTCCAGCCCCCTGCGACCCGAAAAGGATTAAATGGAAGAAGATGGATGGATGGATGAATTAATCAATTCTGATCAGTGGGATGGAGAGGTGTGCTTCTGATGAGTGCTGCAGTGCTCGAAAAGTTTTAGCTTTCAGGGCGCTGAACGCATTAAATGCTGGACTACATAGAAAATGTAGGCGGTACGGTGGGGCAGTGGTTAGCACTGTGGCAGCACAGCAACTCACCCTTGGCCATGGGATCCCGGGTTTGATCCCAGCCCCCGACCAACAGTGACCTGTATGGAGTTGGCATGTTCTCCCCGTGTCTGCGTGGGTTTCCTCCCATAGGCCAAAAACATGCAGGTTAGGTTAATTGGAGACTCTAAAGTGGCCCTAGGTGTGAATGTGTGTGTGAATGGTGAAGGAATAGCGCCATAGCGTGGCTGCTTCATCCATCCAGGTGGATGCCCTGAATTTCCCCTCTGGGGATCAATAAAGTATGTAAAAAAATAAATAAATAAATAAAAAAAAATAGATGCTTAGAGCAGGAAAAAATGCAGTAGGTGGACACGTAGCCTTAATCTGTGTTAAAATACATAAACCACAAATGAACATCTTCCCCTCTGCAAATTAAAAATTCTCATTCAAATTATTATGTAACTATAACTGCAAATTTATTTTTTTTTTAATTTATTTGAGATTTGATGGATGGAAACTCAGTTGCAGGTTGTTAAAACATTTTCTTGTAAAATGTTTTCAGGGTTCTGATGACTGCCTGGTGAAAATCTGGGCTACAGATGACGGCCGGCTTTTGGCAACACTCCGTGGCCACTCGGCAGAGATCTGTGACATGGCTGTCAACCATGAGAACAGCCTCATTGCCTCTGCCAGCTGTGACAAAATCATTAGAGTGTGGTGCTTACGCACCTGTGCGCCCATCACAGTTCTGCAGGCCCACGCTGCCTCCATCACATCCATACAGGTGATGCTTTACAAAGAAAGTGCGCTAACAAATCTCAGGTTTTCACAAAGTATACCCATCTAAAATTAAAAATCTCTCCAGTCATGCAGCAGCATGCTTCACATCTTTGTCCACATTGATAAATGCCACATTTACTGTTTTCACAGAATGTAAACTATAATTATCCACCTGATGTCATTGTCCTAAATACTAGTCAATTATTGGCTGTGACTAAACAACCACATTTTTTTTTTCTTTTAGTTTTGTCCTGCGGTCAAAGGGACAACACGATATCTGGCCTCAACAGGTGCAGATGGTATGGTGTGTTTTTGGAAATGGCACTCAGTCAGCATGAAATTCAAGTAAGTATGCCATTTAACTTTTTTTTAGCATCACTGTTTGGCCTTTTCATCAGGCTAACTTCTGTTTTCTTTTACTCTTAGTGATCAGCCAGTCAAATTTGTTGAACGGTCACGGCCAGGAGTGCAAGTCTCCACTTCCTCTTTCAGTAGTGGTAAGTGTATCACTACAGTACTTCAGCTAATGGGAAGCTTTTCTTGAGCCTTTTGACCTGTCCTCCAAAAAATTTGTTTAACTTTTTATTAGTTTTAAACTCTTTAAAATTTCTGAAATTTTAGTTTTAAAAACTAAAAAGGTGTTTCATCATGTGGACAGTGTTATATATTAGCTTTTGAAGTTTTTGACCCGATCATGCATCCGTCTGTTCGTTTGACATTTTAGATTGTTGCCACTATAGCTTTTATTGGAGTGGTGGCCTAGTTGGTGGAGCATCTGCCCCACAACCAGGAGGTCATGGGTTCAAATCCAGGCCAGGTCATACCAAAGACCATATAAAAATAGTACTTTCCACCTTCTAAATTGGTGCTCAGCATAATAGAATAGGGAAAGGAAAGTTAACACACAGAGCTACCAGAGGACTGACCCCCCCAGTGTTTCCTCTGGCTTAAAGACCTTGGCGCGGTGGCAACATATTTTTCGGGGGGGGGGGGGTGCAGAAAACACATATGTATAAATATGTAAATTTTATACTATTTATTTCTTTTTTTTAATTTTGCAGAGTAACTTTGCATATAATAATAAAAATGCATCAGATATATATAGCGCTTTATCATGGACACTCAAAGAAGCTTTTTACAAATACATTATTCATTCACTCCAGACAGACGATGGTAGTGGCAAGCTACTACTGTAGCCACAGCTGCCCTGGGGCAGGCTGACAGAAACATGGCTGCCAATCCGGGCCAACGGCCTCTCCGGCCACCACTGAACATTTATACACATTCATTCCCAGTGTTATGGACACTGGAGGCAAGGTGGGTAAAGTGTCTTGCCCAGGGACACAATGGCAGGATATCTGGGGAGAGTGGGATTCGAACTGCCAGCCATCCGGTTATTGGACAACCCGCTCTACCTCCTGAGCCACTGCTGTGCATATGGAACTTACAATTTGAAGTATTGTACAACCAAAGCTTGAATGTTGGAATATTGGGCCAGTTGGGGTCCCACCCAGACGTCCTGTGTTTGGACTTTTTACTGGTGTCATCCTTCTCTCCTTCCTCTGCTCTCACCTCTCCTGGACCCTCTGCCTGAACACTTTCCTCTCCTTGGCTCCTCTCTTCTGTCTTGTCTTGCCCTCTCTGAGCTCTGTCTAATTCAGCTTCTCTCTCTGTCGACGGTGGTATACAAACAGGTTAGAAAATATCAAGTGTCATGTAAATTAAAGGAGACAACCAAAGATTTCTAGTTAAGGGTACAAAGAGCACCCACTTAAAACTTGAGTAATGACTTCAGTCTTGAAGGTTTGAGGGTTTTCTCCAAAATTGGTAACAATTTTCTTATAGTTTTCTACTTGTCTCTGTAAATTCATCTAAATTTGAAACCATTTTCCTCAAATTTGTAATTTCCTCTTGTAAAATTGACTTTTCTTGTACATTTGAAACTTTATTATACATTTGTGGATTATTTTATGGCCTATTTTTGTCTGTTTTTTAAAATAAAATTACTGTTTTTTAAATAAATTTGAAAAAAGACTGTTTTGTTTTGTTTTTTACTTTTTCCTTATAACAATTTATATTTTTGACCATAACTTTGCAGTCAGAACAGAACAATAATTTAACTCTCATTACAAAGAAAACAATATTAATAAAATTGTATTTAATGATTTAAATTAAATTAACTTAAATGACCAAGGATGCCGTTATTTATGTTATATCTATATATTTATAGTTTGTTTTTTTTGTTTTTTTAGAAATCTCCTCACTGCCAAGAAAAATCTCCCTCATTTTGAAATCCAAATGCTGGCACATTTAGTTTGTCTGAAGGCTGCTGATGGATTAAAGTCATTGTCTTGGTGAATTTTGGTCATCTTAACTTGCCAGGTACATAATAGGGAATATAACGTAATATTTTAGTGGCTGGTGAAATATATCCTCAGCAATTCATCAGTCCCCCTTGGCTTTTCCTTCATATGAAGCTGGCTGCATTTGAATTCTAACCACATCTCTTAGCTAAGCAACTCTTCTGTTATTGCTCCCGTTTCCAATGGGTTAAAACCATGATAAATGCCTCCAGTGCTTACATACCTCTTCTGATTTTTTTTTTTCCCGTGTTTGAAGTACTTTAATAAACGCATATTTCTGTCAGACAGTCAAGCCTTATTATGCTGCATTTCCCCTCTAGTCCGCCTTGGTCCGCATACGCTTTGGATGAGCCCGGCACGCACGCAGTGCTGCACATGCTCACTTTTTTCATCTACCCAGGCCAAGCGGTTGACACATGCACACAACCGTCATTTGTAGTTTCACTCCCACCCGATAGGTAGCGCCAAAGGGCTGACGCGCCAGGATTTTCACTAACGAAGAAACGGCGGACTTCTTGACAATGTTTCTCTTCAAATAGAGTCCATTTCTGTTGTTTGACTTCCCGGTTTTCACTCCTTTTCCACGAAGAGGCTGCTGCCGCTAGTAAGACACTGCCTACTGACTGACTGGAAGGCTTGCGTGGGCGGGGCGCTACTAAACTCCGCGCGGATGATGGCCACGCGTGTTGTTTGTGTGCACGCTTGCGGAAAGTCATTGCTTCATATATTTTTCTTAAATTCATATCTCCTTGGCGCAGCGGTAAATTTTCTGGTGCAGCAGCCCGCCACCGAGAAATGTTACTAGAGGAACACCCCTCCAGCTGTAGCTTTCACTACTTACAGTAGCTGTGTGGCCTAGGTTCAGTGAAATGGAGATAGGTGCTGCCCCATACACCACATGGTGTCCCACATGCTGTGGAAGGGATCAACTTAACTATAGCTATACATACAGTGGGGTAAAAAAGTATTTAGTCAGCCACCAATTGTGCAAGTTCTCCCACTTAAAAGATGAGAGAGGTCTCCAATTTTCATCACAGGTATACCTCAACTATGAGAGACAAAATGAGGAAAAAAAAAAAAATCCAGAAAATCACATTGAAGGATTTTTAATGAATTAATTGGTAAATTCCTCGGTAAAATAAGTATTTGATCAATAACAAAAGTTCATCTCAATACTTTGTTATGTACCCTTCGTTGGCAATGACAGAGGTCAAACGTTTTCTGTAAGTCTTCACAAGGTTTTCACACACTGTTGCTGGTATTTTGGCCCATTCCTCCATGCAGATCTCCTCTAGAGCAGTGATGTTTTGGGGCTGTCGCTGGGCAACACGGACTTTCAACTCCCTCCAAAGATTTTCTATGGGGTTGAGATCTGGAGACTGGCTAGGCCACTCCAGGACCTTGAAATGCTTCTTACGAAGCCACTCCTTCGTTGCCCGGGCGGTGTGTTTGGGATAATTGTCATGCTGAAAGATCCAGCCACGTTTCATCTTCAATGCCCTTGCTGAGGGAAGGAGGTTTTCATTCAAAATCTCGCGATGCATGGCCCCATTCATTCTTTCCTTTACACAGATCAGTCGTCCTGGTCCCTTTGCAGAAAAACAGCCCTAAAGCATGATGTTTTCACCCCCATGCTTCACAGTAGGTATGGTGTTCTTTCTCCTCCAAACACGACAAGTTGAGTTTTTACCAAAAAGTTCTATTTTGGTTTCATCTGACCATATGACATTCTCCCAATCCTCTTCTGGATCATCCAAATGCTCTCTAGCAAACTTCAGACGGGCCTGGACATGTACTGGCTTAAGCAGGGGGACACGTCTGGCACTGCAGGATTTGAGTCCCTGGCGGCATAGTGTGTTACTGATGTAGCCTTTGTTACTTTGGTCCCAGCTCTCTGCAGGTCATTCACTAGGTCCCCCCGTGTGGTTCTGGGATTTTTGCTCACCGTTCTCGTGATCATTTTGACCCCACGGGGTGAGATCTTGCATGGAGCCCCAGATCGAGGGAGATTATCAGTGGTCTTGTATGTCTTCCATTTTCTAATAATTGCTCCCACAGTTGATTTCTTCACACCAAGCTGCTTACCTATTGCAGATTCAGTCTTCCCAGCCTGGTGCAGGTCTACAGTTTTGTTTCTGGTGTCCTTTGACAGCTCTTTGGTCTTGGCCATAGTGGAGTTTGGAGTCTGACTGTTTGAGGTTGTGGACAGGTGTCTTTTATACTGATAATGAGTTCAAACAGGTGCCATTAATACAGGTAATGAGTGGAGGACAGAGGAGCCTCTTAAAGAAGAAGTTACAGGGACTTCCGGGAAGATGGCGGAGAGACATAACACTTAAACAAAGAGCTCTCCCTAGCCGGATTAAAAATCATCGGTAAATGGCCAACTCGACATAAACGAATCAATAAACTAAGGGATGAAAACACGAAGGAACCGGGCACAAGGACAAAAACAGGGTAAAATTGAAGAATTCCTCTCCAACAACGCAGGAAAAACCGCTGTACGCAAAGCCCAAAAAAACGAGATGTCCACAGCAGAGAAAATGGAGGACACCAGACTCGACAACATGAACGCTGGCATCGCCAGTTTGGGTGAAGAGTTGAGAGAATTCAAGCGACAGCTACAACAGGATTTAGCGGCTCTTAAGGAGGAACTGAAAAAAGAAATTAAGGAGGAAATCATGGACCTCCGAAGAGAAATGGAGCGTAAATTAACGGAAAACATGGAGGAGCTGCGCTCCCAGCGGGCGTGTATGACAGAAGCGCAGACCCGAATTTCGGAACTAGAAGATTGGAAAAGCGAGGCAAACGAACAACTACAGACCCTGACGACGCAAACGCAGAGGATGCAGGAGAAAATAAACGACTTGGAGAGCAGATCCCGACGAAGCAATATGCGCATCTTTGGAATTCCGGAGGGCATTGAAGGCAACTCGATGACAAAATTCATGGATCAGTTCTTAAAAAAAGAACTGGAAATACCCGGAGAAACGGATCTGCAGATTCAACGGGCGCACAGAACACCGGCACAGAACCCGAAAACAAACTCTCCACCCAGGTCAGTTGTGGTAAACTTTGTGAAATATGACATAAAGGAAAGAATCCTGACGCAAGCATGGAAAAAAAAGATACGAATCGGCGACAAACAGGTATTTTTTGACCATGACTACCCGACAGAAATCGTGCAGCAGCGGAAGAAATATGCCAATATTAAAAAAACGCTGAAAGAGAAAAAAATTAGATTCCAAACGCTGCTAACGAAAATGAGGATTCATTGGGAGGAAGGCACAAGAACCTACAACACGGCCGAAGAGGCAGCGCGGGATATGATGGAGCGGGGCCTTGAGGTGAGCGTGCCGAAGGAGACGGCTGGAGCAGCGGCGGCCCTGAACGCACCACGACAGACGGAGTGGAGACGAGTGAACGGCGGAAGAAGGGGGAGAGACGTAGAGCAGCGGGCCCAGGACAAGCTACAAGGCTTTCAACTGAAAGCCTAGATCATAACAAAGATTAAGAAAGGCACAGAAGAAATGAAGGCCAAGAAGACAAGGTAAAAGAGAAACAGACGGCTAGGAGAGGTTTAAGTGATATTTGTTGGACATTTCTAGACTTATGACTATTACTTTGATAGTAATTAGAAGTCTAGGGAGGGCCCTTCACTCTGTGAAGACAAACCCCCCACCCACCAACAGGGACCAGTGGGCAGAAGAAAGGCCCAAAGTACGGAGGTCGAGTTTTTTTAATGTGTTTTTATATAAATATGTGTTATTTTTGTTGTTAAAGGGGCTAGGAGCACAAGTTAAAAAAATGGAAAAACATGAATATGGGTAAAAATCTTAAGATAATGACACTAAACGTGAATGGTCTGAACTCACCTGTTAAAAGGGAAAGAATAATAAGAAAATTCAAGAAGGAAAAAGCTGAAATTATATTTATGCAAGAGACACATTTGAGCAAGGCAGAACATGTGAAACTAAAGAGATTTGGCTATAAGAACTCCTACTACAGTTCATTTAAGGGAGGAGCAAAAAGGGGGGTTATGATACTAATCTCAAACAAAATACAATTTGAAAGTGAACAGGAAATCCAGGATAAAGAAGGCAGGTATGTAATAATAAAGGGAAGAATAGATGGTATGCAGATCACATTAGTGAACATCTATGCCCCACCAGAAAGTGACAAGGGTTTTTTTCAACATCTGTTTGATCTCATAGCAACACACAGTGAAGGAGTCCTAATTTGTGGAGGAGACTTAAATGCTGTCATGGATCATGAAGTTGACACAACAAGTGTTAAGAAGACAAAAAAACATGTAACAAAGTTCATAAGAACCTCACTGGCAGAAATGGGTATGGTAGACATATGGAGGGACCTACACCCACTCGAAAAAGACTATACACATTATTCAGCAGCCCATAAAGTACACTCTAGAATAGATTACTTCCTTATGAATGAAGGTGACAGACACAGGGTGAGAAATTGTTGGATTGGAGGGGCAGAAATATCAGATCATAATCCTATATACATGGAAATATATTTAAACAATAGAAAACGACAAACAACATGGAAACTTAACGTAGGACTGTTAAATGATGAGAAAATGAAAGAAAGAATAAAAATAAACATAAACGAATATATCCAAGAGAATGACAATGAAGAAGTGGACCCAACAATACTATGGGACGCACTAAAAGCCGTGTTAAGGGGTAAATTAATTGTTGAAACAGGAAAAGCAAATAAGACTAAACTGGAAGCGTATGAACAAAGATGTGAGAGACTGAGGGAATTAGAACGTAAACAGCAAAGCACAAATGATCCAAAAATATATCAAGAAATTAAAGAAGAAAAAACAAAGATAAAAGAAACACAAATGGATGAAATTGAAAGGAAAAATAGATATCTAAAGCAAAAATATTATGAAACGGGGCCAAAAGCCACAAAACTGCTGGCAAAACGGTTAAGAAAACAACAAACAATGAATAATGTATACAAGATTAAAGACCCCACCACAAATAAAACCACAGTTAACCCAGAAAACATCGAAGAAATTTTCCATAATTTCTACCAAGAACTATACTCGCAACCTGAAGAAACAAATACTAAAGATATCAAAAAATTTCTAGACACATTGGACTTGCCATCAATAGGAAATCAACAAAATGAAAAACTAACAGCAGAAATAACAACACAAGAGATCAGAGATGTGATTAAGTCACTTAAAAACGGTAAATCACCAGGTAGTGATGGATACCCATCTGAGTTTTATAAACTGTTTATAGAAGAACTCACACCACAACTCCTAAAGTCATTTAATTGGACGCTGAACAACAACAAAATACCTCCAACATGGAACGAAGCAATCATTTCAGTTATTTTAAAACCAGGGAAAGATAAAGAACAATGCGGAAACTATAGACCAATCTCTTTATTAAATGTAGATTATAAAATATACACAACAATTATATGTAAACGAATAAAGACATTCTTGACGGAATTGATAGAAGATGATCAAACTGGATTCATAGAGGGACGCCAAACACATGACAATATCAGGAGAACAATACATATAATTAACCAAATACATAAAGAAAAGAAAAGCGCAGTAATAATGAGTTTAGACGCAGAAAAAGCATTTGACAGGGTTAACTGGAAATTCCTATATAGTGTACTGGAGCGCTTTGGATTTAACGAAAAATCAGTACAATGCATAAGGACGCTATATCAAGAACCTGTGGCAAGAATCAAGATAAACGGTAGCTTAACAGACAAAGTAAATATACAAAGATCAACTAGGCAGGGATGCTGCTTATCGCCCACCTTGTTTGCTCTGTTCATAGAACCATTGGCTCAAGTGATACGACAAAATAAGAAATTAAAAGGTGTAACAATAAAGGGGGCGGAACACAAGATTGGGCTATTTGCAGACGATATTATAGTTTACCTTGAACAACCAGATAAATCAATAATGGAAATGATGAACTTGATAGAAAATTTTGGAAAATTATCAGGATACAAGATAAACATAACAAAAACACAAATACTGACATTCCACTATAACCCTCTAAACCAGATAACTGATAAGATCAAACTAAACTGGAAGCAAAAAGAAATAAAATACCTTGGAGTGAACATACCTAAAGACCTAAGCAAAATATATAAAGCAAACTATGATAGGTTGGAACAAGAAATAAAAAAAGATATTGATAGATGGTCAATCTTAAATATGGATCTGAATTCAAAAATTGAGACAGTCAAAATCAGCATACAACCTAGATTACTTTACCTCTTCCAGGCTATACCAACAGAGATTCCAGATGCCCAATTCTCAAAGTGGGACAGGATGATATCGAGATTTGTTTGGGGAGGTAAAAAACCAAGAGTGAAATATAAAACCCTCCAATTACCAAAAGAGAAAGGAGGCATGGGCCTACCGAGTCTAAAGGAATATTACTACTCAGCACAAATAAGATATATCATATGTTGGTGCGACGAGGGATATGAGGCAAAATGGAAAGAAATGGAAAAGGAAATTGAGAGACTCCCAGTACAAAGCATAATAGGGGATAAAGATGCATATAAGCAAATCAAACAAATAGACCCAATCACTAAATTTACTTTAGAACTGTGGTATAAAATAGTACAAAAATATAATATAAGGGAAGACATAAAACTATTGAAATGGGTAGCATTTGACAGTCAGTTTGAACCGGCAAAACAAGATGGGGGATACAAAAATCTGGTGAACAAGGGAATCACAGCATGGGGCAATATTGGAAAAAAAGATCTCGGGAGCTTTGTAAATATCAGGAGAAAATTTAAATTAGAAAGATCGGAATTTTTCAGATATCTACAGATGAGAGATTACTATATGAAGAAGATTAGGCATAACCTCCAAACAGATGTGAACGAGATTATACAACTTATTTTAAGCTCATATGCAGGAAATAAAATAAGAATTATTTCAAAACTATATCAGAAACTTATGACAAACAATCATACAAGTAACTATATAAAGGAGAAATGGGAGAAAGAGCTCAATTTAAACATAACAGAAGAAAGCTGGCAGGAAATATGGAAAACACAACACACATCAACAAATTCAAGGGCATGGAGGGAATTTGGATGGAAAAACCTGATTCGCTTTTTCATTACACCACAGATTCAAGGAAAATATTCAAATACCCAATCTTTATGCTGGAGGGGATGTGGGGCTCAAAATGCAGACCACTCACATATGTTTTGGAAATGCTACAAAATATCATCATTTTGGAAATCTATGCATGTGACAATACAGAGGATATTAGGATATAATATACCAATGAACTGTAACCTGATGTACTTATGTGATCTTAAAAAAGACAGTGTTATACAGGCTGAGGACAGATATCTAGTTAAAATCTTGTTGATTGCATGTAAAAAAACTATCACAAAAAAATGGCGATCAGAAGTTCTTCCTGACCAAGAACAATGGACTGACATTGTTGAGGACATACGTATGATGGAAAAACTAACATATCGACGAAGAATGCAAGAAGGAATATGGGAGAAAAAATGGCGGAAATGGACACACTACAAAGTGCAACAACGAGGCAGAAATTGAAAGAATAACCAAAGACACTGAAAAAACCAGAAGAATTAAGAGATGGAAACTAAAAACTTGATGCTCCAACATTTGTCCCCCCCCCCCCTTTTCCATCCATCCATCCATCCATCTTCTACCGCTTTTCCGGAGGTCCGGGTCGCGGAGGCAGCAGTTCAAGCAGAGAAGCCCAGACTTCCCTCTCCCCAGCCACCTGCTCCAGCTCTTCAGAGGGGATACCAAGGCGTTCCCAGACTAGCTGGGAGACATAGTCTCTCCACCGAGTCCTGGGTCTGCCCCGGGGTCTCCTCCCAGTGGGACGTGCCTGAAACACCTCAAGTGGGAGGCGTCCAGGAGGCATCCTAATCAGATGCCCATACCACCTCAACTGACTCCTTTCAATGTGGAGGAGCAGCGGTTCTACTCTGAGCCTCTCCCGGATGACTGAGCTCCTCACCCTATCTCTGAGGGTGAGTCCAGCAATCCTACGGAGAAAGCTCATTTCAGCCGCTTGTATCCGCGATCTCGTTCTTTCGGTCATTACCCAAAGCTCGTGACCATAGGTGAGAGTAGGAACGTAGATTGACTGGTAAATCGACAGCTTTGCCTTAGAACTAAGCTCCCTCTTCACCACAACAGACCGGTACAACGTCCGCATCACTGCAGATGCTGCTCCAATCCGTCTGTCGATCTCTCGCTCCATTCTCCCCTCACTCGTGAACAAGACCCCAAGATACTTAAACTCCTCCACTTGGGGCAGGAGCCTGTCCCCAACCCGGAGAGGACAATCCACCTTTTTCCGGCTGAGGACCATGGACTCGGACTTGGAGGTGCTGATTCTCATCCCAGCCGCTTCACACTCAGCGGCAAACCGTCCCAGCAAGAGCTGTAGGTCATTGCTGGATGAAGCCAACAGGACAACATCATCTGCAAACAACAGAGATGAGATCCTGTGGTCACCAAGCATGACACCCTCCATTCCCTGGCTGCGCCTAGAAATCCCCCCCCTTTTATTTTTTATTTTTTATTTTTATTTTGTTTATTTTTTTTTATTTTTCCCTACCCTAACCCCTTTGTTTTTTAAATGTAGAATGTGATCTGAATGCATTATATATGATGAAAAATGAATAAAAATCTAAGTTACAAAAAAAAAGAAGAAGTTACAGGTCTGTGAGAGCCAGAAATCTTGCTTGTTTGTAGGTGACCAAATACTTATTTTACCGAGGAATTTACCAATTAATTCATTAAAAATCCTTCAATGTGATTTTCTGGGGTTTTTTTTTCTCATTTTGTCTCTCATAGTTGAGGTATGTCTATGATGAAAATTGGAGACCTCTCTCATCTTTTAAGTGAGAGAACTTCCACAATTGGTGGCTGACTAAATACTTTTTTGCCCCACTGTATCTGTAACTATAACTTTTACATTTCTGATCAAAGAGTCGTGTCATGTTCTAACTCTGGGCACAGATAGTAGGCCTGACCCTGACGACCTGAGGGCTCTGGGTGGTTCATAATGGACCAGAAGATCTGAAATGCATTTTGTCCCTAAACCATTCAGAGCTGTATAAACCAACAGCAGTAATTTGAAATCTATTCTTTGACAGACAGGAAGCCAGTGTAAAGATCTGAGAACTGAAGTTATAGGATCTGCTTTCTTGGTTTTAGTGAGGAATCGAGCTGCAGCGTTTTGAACTACTGTTACTAATAGGGTGGAGTATCATCAGTGATGTCCTATTTTGTAGCAGGTATAGTTGCTGACTGAATGTGCTCTTCACTCATCAGGTGGCATGTTCATGGCTACTGGGGGCACAGATCATGTGATCAGGGTCTACTTCCTTGGTACAGAGACTCCTATGAAAGTGTCTGAGATGGACGCTCATACGGTAAGAAATTAAATGTGGCTGCTGTGTTGTTCCCCGTTATTTATACCCCCCCACCCCCCAGAAACAAAGTTGCAGAGGACATAATATTATTGGCCCATCCGTTCATTTGTTCGTCTGTTTGACAACATGTTGTCACCATTCAGCTTCTACATTTCTGATCAGATTGACTTCAGATTTATAGAGAAGCTTTGACTGAAGTGAGGGGTTCCATTTTTGGGGAGAAGCACTTTTTTCCCCCATACATTTTATGTTGCTCACAGTTCTCACGGGGGCCCCTGATATACAGATGTGTGGGGTATGTGAGCTTGCTCACTAAGGTTCTTTCATGTACCGTTTTTAATCTTTAAGAGTAATTTAAACATAATTTAACACATTCTTTCCTGCTTTCTGTGCTTTCAGGACAAAGTTGTCGTCGTCCAGTTTAGCAATAACAGTGACAGGTGAGTTTTTGTAGAGTGACATAAGACAGTTTTTGTGTTTTTAACAAACATCTGATGGTTAAATGAGCGATATTGTCCAGCTTGAGGTTTGTGAGTGGCAGTCGTGACGGCACAGCCAGGATCTGGCATTACCAGCGACAAGAGTGGAAGAGTGTCACTTTAGATATGGCTGTGAGACTGCCGGGGTAAGGGAACAAATGTCAGCATCAGTTTCCCCAATACCTTTTCTTTTTCTGCTGCATCTCATATCTGGCGATGTGCTCCCCTTTAGGAGTACTGTCACCAATGGCGACGACAAAGCCAAGCTGGTGGTGACCATGGTGGCCTGGGACCGCACGGACAGCACCATCATCACAGCGGTGTCAAACTACCTGCTCAAAGTGTGGAGTGCTGTGACGGGGCAGCTGCTGCATGTTCTGTCTGTGAGTGGCTGAAAAGCACCTTTTTTTTCCCAGTAGTGAGGGGTAAAAGGATAGCAACCTAACCATGCTGAATTTTTCTCCTTGCCCAAGGGTCATGATGATGAGGTGTTTGTGCTGGAGGCTCACCCATTTGACCCACGCATCATGTTATCTGCTGGTCATGATGGCAATATTTACATCTGGGACCTAAGCAAAGGAGCCAAGATCCGCAATTTCTTTAACATGGTAACTGATGAGCATTGATAGCACCTCCGTTTGTAAGGTTTTGCTGTTACACCAGTTCTGAATTCTCATTAAACTTTATTTTCCAGATCGAGGGCCAAGGCCACGGTGCTATTTTTGACTGCAAGTTCTCAGCTGATGGGCAGCATTTCGCCTGCACTGACTCACACGGCCATCTGCTCATCTTTGGCTTCGGCTGCAGCAGGACATATGAGAAGGTAACAGTTGGCTGAACCCACTTAATAATCATTGGCAACATTCAGAATAAATATTTACACAGAAATCTCTAATCATTTGACTTTAATTACACCCACCGAAATGTTACCTTTAACATCTGTTTCCCATCCTTTCTAGATACCTGACCACATGTTCTTCCACACTGACTACCGACCTCTTATCCGTGACTCTAACAACTATGTCCTGGATGAGCAGACGCAACAGGCCCCCCACCTCATGCCTCCACCCTTCCTGGTGGATGTGGACGGGAATCCGCACCCTCCTCACTTCCAACGCCTGGTCCCAGGAAGAGAAAACTGCAAGGAGGAGCAACTGATACCTCAGCTGGGATATATGGCCAACAGTAAGTTACCCAGGCATCACTTGTACTACAACATTTTTCCTGTCTGTAACTTACAGGAAATCACTGACAGACTGACCGACGATGTGACTTTTTGCCGATTAGGTGATGGAGAGTTGGTTGAGCAGGTTCTTGGCCAGCAAACAGCAGAAAATGGAGAAAGCGTACTAGATAATCTCATCAGACAGTTGCAGAATGAGCAGGATGAGCGTGAGAATGCAGAACAGCAGGCTGAAGGTTTGCTTTATGTAATATTTATGTCACATGTACATCAGTGCTTCTGTATGGTGTACAGTATGCTGTTTTGTGAGTTCTACCTGTTTTGCATCATGACATCATTGTAAGACACTGAAGCTGACAATCTGTATTTGTCTGTTTTTTATTTTTTTTAGCTGGGGATGTAGCAGAGGTGGTGGCTTCCCCTCCAGCTGTTGGACCTCGCAGGAGTGGGCAGGTGGATGGCGTTTGGCAGATGCAGCATAATTCACTTCGTAGTCAAGTGGCTACTGAGAGGGACTTGCTGGCCTGGAGCCACAGGGTGGTGGTCAATGAATTGCCATACGGAATTTTCAGGTGAAATGCATTTGATGTAGGGCTTGACATATACTAAGTTTATCAGTTTTTTTTTTTTTTAAACAATTATGTATTTATTTATTTTAAAAGAGTTTCGGAAGAGTCAAGACAAGCCAAAGGCAACCTGGAATGTTCATTATACAATGCAGAGAGGAGGAAGAAACCTGTGAACTATCCACCTAAGGTACAAACGTTTTTTTTTTTCCCCCCTCCGGTCGGTGTTGGTTTCATAGGTTGGCCACATCATGAATGAAAATTAATTCCTAAAGGGGAGAGGGTAATCTTTCAGATGATACACACGTGGACAAAATTGTTGGTACCCCTCTGTTAATGAAAGAAAAATCCACAATGGTCACAGAAATAACTTGAATCTGACAAAAAGTGGTAATAAATAAAAATTCTATGAAAATTAACCAATGAAAATCAGACAGTGCTTTTGAATTGTGGTTCACCAGAATTATTTTAAAAAACAAACTCATGAAACAGGCCTGGACAAAAATGATGGTACCCTTACTTAATATTTTGTTGCACAACCTTTTGAGACAATCACTGCAATCAAACAATTTCTGTAATTGTCAGTGAGACTTCTGCACCTCTCAGCAGGTATCTTGGCCCACTCCTCATGAGCAAACTGCTCCAGTTGTCTCAGGTTTGAAGGGTGCCTTCTCCAGACGGCATGTTTCAGCTCCTTCCACAGATGTTCAATAGGATTTAGATCAGGGCTCATAGAAGGCCACTTTAGAATAGTCCAATGTTTGGCTCTTAGCCATTCTTGGGTGTTTTTATCTGTGTGTTTTGGGTCATTTTCCTGTTGCAAGACCCATGACCTGTGACTGAGACCAAGCTGTCTGACACTGGGCAGCACATTTCTCTCTAGACTACCTTGATAGTCTTGAGATTTCATTGTACCCTGCACAGATTCAAGACACCCTGTGCCAGATGCAGCAAAGCAGCTCCAGAACATAACAGAACCTCCTCCATGTTTCACAGTAGGGACAGTGTTCTTTTCTTGGTATGCTTCATTTTTGCGTCTGTGAACATAGAGCTGATGTGCCTTGCCAAAAAGTTGCAGTTTTGTCTCGTCTGTCCATAGGACATTCTCCCAGAAACTTTGTGGCTTGTCAACATACAGTTTGGCAAATTCCAGTCTGGCTTTTTTATGATTTGTTTTCAACAGTGGTGTCCTCCTTGGTTGTCTCCCATGAAGTCCACTTTGGCTCAAACAACGACGGATGTGCGATCTGACACTGATGTACCTTGACCTTGGAGTTCACCATGAATGTGTTAAGAGGTTGTTCTGGGCTCTTTTGTCACCATTTGTATTATTCGTCTCCTCCTGCGGCCACATCCAGGGAGGTTGGCTACAGTTCCGTGGATCTTAAATTTCTGAATAATATGTGGAACTGTAGTCACAGGAACATCAAGCTACTTGGAGATGGTCTTATAGCCTTTACCTTTAACATGCTTGTCCATAATTTTCTTTCTAATCTCCTGAGACAACTCTCTCCTTTGCTTCCTCTGGTCCATGTTTAGTGTGGTACACACCATGTCAACAAACAGCACAGTGACTACTTGTCACCCTTTAAATAGGCCAACTGACTGATTACAAGTTTGTAGACATCTGTGATGTTAATTAGAGAATACATCTTTGTTGAACATGTCTCTATGGTCATATTATTTTCAATCTTTTCTAGGGGTACCATCATTTTTGTCCAGGCCTGTTTCATGAGTTTGTTTTTTAAAATAATTCTGTTGAACCACAATTCAAAAGCATTGTCTGATTTTCATTGGTTAATTTTCATAGAATTTTTATTTATTACCACTTTTGTCAGATTCAAGTTATTTCTGTGACCATTGTGGGTTTTTCTTTCATTAACGGAGGGGTACCAACAATTTTGTCCACGTCTGTATGAGGCACTTGGGTCATGTTGATACCTTCTGTGAAGTTGAGAGGATTGAACATCTACATATTTGATCTGTTGACTTCAGACATGAATCAGAAAGACAGTTCCTTGTTCTGAAATGTCCTGCGTGCATGTGTGACTGTGTATGAGAGTAGAGAAATAGAAGGGGTCTGGATTTGCAGCCCAATTATCTGATCTCTCTCTCTCTCACACACACACACACACACACACACACACACACACACACACACACACACACACACACACACACACACAGAGTATCTCACAAAAGTGAGTACACCCCTCATATTTTTGTAAATATTTTATGATATCTTTTCACGGGATAACACTGAAGATATGACACTTTGATACAATGTAAAGTAGTCAGTGTACAGCTTGTATAACAGTGTAAATTTGCTGTCACCTCAAAATAACTCAACACAGCCATTAATGTCTAAACTGCTGGCAGCAAAAGCGGGTACACCGATAAGTGAAAATGTCCAAATTGTGCCATAAGTGTCAGTATTTTGTATGGCCACCATTATTTTTCAGGACTGCCTTAACTCTCTTGGGCATGGAGTTCACTAGAAATTCACAGGTTGCCACTGGAATCCTCTTCCACTCCTCCATGACAACATCGCTTGACACCATCTGAACCAAATAAGTTTATGTTGGTCTCATCAGACCACAGGACATGGTTCCAGTAATCCATGTCCTTAGTCTGCTTGTCTTCAGCAAACTGTTTGCAGGCCTTCTTGTGCTTAATCTTTAAAAGGGGCTTCCTTCTGGGATGACAGCCATGCAGACCAATTTGATGCAGTGTGCGGCGTATGGTCTGAGCACTGACAGGCAGACCCCCCACCCCTTCAGCCTCTGCAGCAATGCTGGCAGCACTTGTATGTCTATTTTCAAAAGACAACCTCTGGATATGATGCTGAGCACGTGCACTCAACTTCTTTGGTCGACCATGGTGAGCCCTGTTCTGAGTGGAACCTGTCCTGTTAAACCGCTGTATGGTCTTGGCCACCGTGCTGCAGCTCAGTTTCAGGGTGTTGGCAATCTTCTTATAGCCTAGGCCATCTTTACGTAGAGCAACAATTCTTTTTTTCACATCCTCAGAGCCTTTGCCATAGGTCCCATGTTGAACTTCCAGTGACCAGTATGAGAGAATGTGAGAGCAATAACACCAAATTTAACACACCTGCTCCCCATTCACACCTGAGACCTTGTAACACTAATGAGTCACATGACACTGGGGAGGGAAAATGGCTAATTGTGCACAATTTGGAGATTTTCACTTGGGGGTGTACTCACTTTTGTTGCCAGCGGTTTAGACATTAATGGCTGTGTGCTGAGTTATTTTGAGGGGACAGCAAATTTACACTGTTATACAAGCTGTACACTGACTACTTTACATTGTAACAAAGTGTCATAGCTTAAGTGTTGTTCCATGAAAAGATATAATAAAATATTTACAAAAATGTGAGGGATGTACTCACTTTTGTGAGATGCTGTACATACAATCTTATTTTATCATGAGTATGCAGGCAGCAGTCTTTACTGTCCATAGCAAAACAATTTTTCTTTTTTAGGCTTTTTTTGTCACAGTGGTTTGCAATCCTGAGTTTTGACAGAAATTATGAAAATTCCTAATTTTTTTCTTGTTTGTGCCATGAGGCATATTTGTTCCTCATTGGGAAACCATATGAAATGCATAAATCATCTAGATATGAGCAAAAACATAAAATTTGAGGCCTTACCTTTAAAATGAATGCAAAACATGATGAAAATTCTGATTGTTTTTTTTTTTTTTTAAATCCTGCCATGGAATAAAAAATACTGGTTTTATTTGCTTTGTACAAGTTTACAGAATTGCATTCTAAGGACTTCAGTGTGTCTGTGATTTGGTTACACACAGACACACTACTGGAAAATATTTGGAGGACTTTTGTATATTGTTTGTGTGCATTTATTGTTTCTCCCTAATTGTATAAAAAAAAAAATGAATTCCTGCTGTTTTCTTCTGTAGAGTGATGCTCTCAGCACACGTCTACGCTCCCTGAGGCAGACCAAGAAGAAAAAGCAGCAGCGCCACACCTATCACACTCGCTCAGCTCAAGTCCGCCATCCTGGCAGCAGGAGTCGAAACCCCAGCAACCGGCGCAGTTCTAATAGCCAGATGGAATCAGATAGTGATGGAGATGTATGCTGCTTCTTTGTATTTTCTAACATGATTCACAATGGCATTTATTAACACTATCTGGTAACAATCACCAGTGGTAATAAGCATGCTTCTGCCTTTGTGTTAGCAGGCAGAAGAACAGGTGGAGCAGAGTGAGGTCTCGTCTGATGGTGAAGCTCGGTGGCAGAGTGAAAGCAGTTCCAGGTAAACGTCTTCCCATGAGGAGTGTTTCTTATCTTCTTTTCGGCCACCTGACAGCAGTTCCCTTTGATTGTCAGTGATTCCTCCAGTGAATATTCGGATTGGACAGCTGATGCGGGGATAAACCTTCAACCTCCAAAGAGGCCAACTAGAAGGCCTGTACACCCCCCTGACTACAGCAGCTCTGAGGAGGAAGAAGGTGGCGATGAGGACAAGGAGCCAAAGAAAAAGGAAAATGAGAAGAAGAGGAAGAAGCCCAAGGAGACCAAACAGGTGAACAAGCACCCCCGGCAGCTGCAGCATTCACTTTAAAAGCTGCTTTGTTTCTTAGTGTGTCTCTGTGGGTGGAATAGAAGAGATTCTAGACTTTAACGTTTGTCAAATCATATACGGTCATGTGAAAATATTAGGACACCCTGTATAAGCCTGTGTGGTTTTTAACATATTTGGACATATGGATATTTAATATCAGTGTTTAAAATACTGGGAGATTCATGTAATACAACTAAACAATAAGAAATGAATTAAAGACTTTTTTTCAAATTTTCTGTAAAATATAATTCTAAACAAATAGTGAGGAATAAATAAGGACACCCCCCATCTTTTTTAGGACACCCCCACATTCATTCCCACTTAAAATGGCTAAAATAAATGTAAAAAAAAATGCAAATAAAAACAAAAACAAGGTTAGACATAGATATGTGAACATTTCTTAATAAAGAACTGAATATTTAACGGGGTATCCTAATTTTTTCACATGACTGTATGCTCAGAAACCCACGTCCTCCCTGGGTGGACTTGATGCCAAGGAGTGGCTGCCGCCATTATGGATCATGGAGACCATTCCACGCCGCTCTCCTTTTGTCCCACAAATGGGCGACGAAGTAAGAATGGTCACTTTAACACCCAGCACAGACATATTTTATACCAAATATGATTTTTTTTAATTAAATCATGATTCTTTTTTTCCAGCTCATCTACTTCAAGCAAGGCCATCAGGCATATGGCCGGGCTGTCCGCAGGGCTAAAGCCTATAGCATCAACCCTCAGAAACAGCCGTGGAACCGACTCAACCTCAGGGTGAGTCCCAGTTTGATTTCAACATGCACAGATTGCTACCGCTCTATGAGAGGTGTACTTGCTCATAGTTTGTATGCAGCAAAATATTAAAAAAAAATCACAAAATATTTAGTCACAGCAGGGCACACTGTTTACTTGACTGTAGGGATGTTACGACCCCTCTGCCTAGGGGGGAGAGGGAGATCTGAACTGATAAAAAATCAAAATTATACAATCATGGCTTGTGCCTCTAGCCTTCGAAACTAGGCATTGCCTGGGATCTAGTCTTGTTTTTTAAATTGTGTTCATGTTATTACATTCCATAAAAAGATCAATACAAGATATTCCAAAATATTTTTGTCAGCAGTGGTAAAAGAGCGGTTCTCCGAGGCAATCCATCCACATGACAGGTGTCTCATATCAAGATGCTCCTTAAACAGCATCGTAGTTGCACAGGTGTGGATTGGCCTGACTGTATATGGTAGAAGCTACATGAAACAGCTCTCCCATACACAAAATGTCTGATTTTCCTTTCATTAATTGTAAAAGATGGATTTCTAGTTTTCACTAAGGACACCTTTGAAGCTTTGATATCTGTTCCCACAGGGGCCTTTGACTGATGGAGAGATGCAGAAAGAGGCCACAATGTTATTATTATTGTTTTTATTTATGTCCATATATGTGTGAATATGAGCGTGCTGTGTTGGCCCTGTGATAGACAGAAAGTCAGTCCTGTTATACTCTTCCTCTCTGACAGCTGGGATAGGCTCCAGGCCTGCACAACTCTGAATTGGATTAGCAGTTAGGAAAATGTGTGCATGGATGAATTTTTGAAACTGTCTGAAATCTGTCCTAGCGCTCATGAACACTTTGCTCTGCAGATAACAGAGAGCAGCTGTTAACAGACCTCTAATCCGTCACCATAGTGTTTGGATTGAAGGGCCCTATATTCCATTTGTGAGTTATGTTATGCACTTTTTCCACATTTTGACTCATTTCCCAGAGGTTTAATGAGAAGACTGTGACGTGCTTTGGTCAAAATACCTCTGGGTTTAAATGTTGCATCACCATTTCAACCCAGCTGAAGGAGATCTCAAAATGACCCATTTTAGTGCATGTTTTTTTTAAATACTAATGAGCCCCAGTTCACCCCACCCTTTCTCCTTCATCATTTCTGAGATCTGTGGTTGATGCTTTATTGAGGCTAGTGTTAGTTGGCTAGCTACTAGCGCCAGTCCTGAACCCAGTCTGAGCTAGCATAAAATTGGCTGAATGTGGGTATGTAAAGGCCCATTGTGAAATATACTGTTAAAATATATATTGCTGAATAATTTAACTTCTTACTAGTGCTGTAATTTCTGTAATTTCCCCTTGTGGGACTAGTAAAAGTTTATCTTATCTTATATACTATTTTACTTATTTTTTAACTTCTTGTATTGTGTATATGCAGTTTTTGCCCTATTTTATTATTTATTATTACTCTAAGTGCTACTATCCCTCTGCTGCTGTTATACTGTGAATTTTTTCATTATGAGACTAATAAAGGATTATCTTATGTTAAATAATGTATTATCCGGGACAGGGGTGTGTGGTGTGGTCGAAAGGATATGACCGGTCCTTGTGGTGTAGAAACAACCCTGAAGGAGTGAACAGTTAACCATGCTAACAGCAGCTAACCACCACCAGTCAATGAGCCATCCTGGCTAGAGTGTAATAAACTATAATAAAATAAGCTCAAATGATGCCTAAGAATGAGATATATGAGCAAGTGTTCATAGATGATCCAGTGAGGGAACATGATTTCTAGTGGGGGTGGATGGAATCTTTTATTGATAAATGCAAGGTGTGTGTGTGTTCCTCGCATATCTCTCGTTTGTCAGACTGACCTAAGATTTGCTAAGTGTTTTGCTGAGGTTATGACGCTGTGCATCCCCAAGTATGGATTTGTTCAGACAAAATATGCAATTATTATCATTAGAAGTTTAGCTGTCACTCTGTCTGTCCCAGCACTGCATGTCCAAGCTTCTACAAGTATGGGTGCATTTTAGGATTGACTTGGTGTTGATTGGATAAAACTCAACATCATGGTCAGAGTGCTCCTTGAACAAAACAATGAAGTGAAAAGTGGTAAATTTGTCCAGAGAAAGATAAGAGTGAAGATCTAAGGCATAAGAAATTATAAAATAATGCTGTCGTGATTGCGTAGGGTCTAAACGATAATTCAGCATATGGGGAGGACGCCAGCATTGCAGTGGAGCGCCACCATGCACAACACCGCTGTCCTTCGCCGGGATGCAAGCACACACAGCCTGGCCACTGGGAGACGGAGTCCCTTGTTGGCTTTTTCCAGTGTGCTCGTGTGGCTGTTATGACTAAAAATGTTAAAGTTAATACTGCTGTAATTGTGGAGAGGAACGGTGAGCTACAGCTCTGGAAAAAATAAGAGGCCATTGCAAAATCTTTTCTAAATTAGCATCTCTACATGTATGGCAGCCATTCACTTTGAGTATCTGTTGAATTCCAACACAAGGACACCTCAGTCTACTTAAGGAGGTACTGATTAGGTGGTCTTCTAAGTTGGTAAGACACGTGAAAGGTGTGAATAAGAATCACTTATTCCACAAATACAGATTTCTGAGTTCTTCCTAAGTTGAAACTTAAATATTGTAGTGTTTAAGAATGAACATGAACTTGTCTTCTTTGCATTATTTGATCAAAAAGTAACATCTTTTTTTTGTTGTTGTTTTGGCCAGTTGTCATTTTCTATAAATAAATGCTTGAAATGACGATAGTTTGACTTGGAATTTGGGTGAGTTGTTTTCAGTAGGTTGGAGAATAAAACAAAATTTTATTTAAAAAAATTGTTCATTTTACCCAAACACATAGTGGTGTGAAAAAGTGTTTGCCCCCTTCCTGATTTCTCGTTTTTTTGTATGTTTGTCACATTTAAATGTTTCAGATCATCAAACAAATTTAAATATTAGACAAAGATAACACAAGTAAACACAAAATGTAGTTTTTAAATGAAGGTGTTTATTATTAAGGGTTAAAAAAAAAAAAATCCAAACCTCCATGGCCCTGTGTGAAAAAGTGATTGCCCCCTAAACCTAATAACTGGTTGGGCCACCCTTAGCAGCAACAACTGCAATCAAGCATTTGCGATAACTGGCAATGAGTCTTTTACAGCGCCGTGGAGGAATTTCGGCCCACTCATCTTTGCAGAATTGTTGTAATTCAGCCATATTGGAGGGTTTTCGAGCATGAACCACCTTTTTAAGGTCATGCCACAGCATCTCAATCGGATTCAGGTCAGGACTTTGACTAGACCACTCCAAAGTCTTTATTTTGTTTTTCTTAAGCCATTCAGAGGTGGACTTGCTGGTGTGTTTTGAATCATTGTCCTGCTGCAGAACCCAAGTGCGCTTCAGCTTGAGGTTACGAACAGATGGCCGGACATTCTCCTTCAGGACTTTTTGGTAGACAGCAGAATTCATGGTTCCATTTACCACAGCATGTCTTCCAGGTCCTGAAGCGGCAAAACAGCCCCAGACCGTCACACTACCACCACCATATTTTACTGTTGGTATGATGTTCCTTTTCTGAAATGCTGTGTTACTTTTACGCCGGATGTAATGGGACACACACCTTCCAAAAGGTTCAACTTTTGTCTCGTCAGTCCACTGAGTATTTTCCCAAAAGTCTTGGGGAGCATCAAGAGTGTTTTCTGGCAAAAACTGAGACAAACCTTAATGTTCTTTTTGCTCAGCAGTGGTTTTTGTCTTGGAACTCTGCCATGCAGGCCATTTTTGCCCAGTCTCTTTCTTATGGTGGAGTCATGAACACTGACCTTAACTGAGGCAAGTGAGGCCTGCAGTTCTTTGGATGTTGCTGTGGGGTCTTTTGTGACCTCTTGGATGAGTCATCGCTGTGCTCTTGGTGTAATTTTGGTTGGCTGGCCACTCCTGGGAAAGTTCACCACTGTTCCATGTTTTCACCATTTGTGGACTGCTGGCTTGGGCTGTTGGTAGCCAGAGGGTGAGTCCGTACCGTTGGCCAGTTGGAGGTGGAATGCCCGCTGGTACAGTTTATGCAGTTTGATCAATTCCTGTCTGCAGTTATTAGACAAGAATGGTGGCGAGTTGGTCCCATGCACTCCACTTTACATTCATTTTGTGCATAATCATTTCTGTATGATTTTTAACATATTTTACTTTTCCACACTGCGTCGGGCCAAAACTGTCAAATGATTACTTCACCCACAAATCCTCTGGATGAGAGTTGATTCCTACCAACACGATGGAGTGACGATGGGTGAAAGAGCCAAATACAGGAACGGCCCTAGAAGTTCCCAGCCCCCTCAGTTGGTTCCTGGTAGTGGACATGGGGCTGTTGCCTACATGTACACTTCTATGTGTCCCACATAACCTTTCACTTAATGAGAAATACTCTGAAAAAACACCTTGTTTGGGTCTGCCTTGGTCAGAGTTTTTCCATTGGTAGCCTCTCCAGATATCCAAATTGATGCCCAAAAGCACTGAAAAAGTGGCATTTTCATCTTACATCCCCTTTAATTATCCAGTAAACACAAAGTGCCCACTGTTCCCAACTGACTTTGCTAACAGTAAATTTTAGTGATCATTCATTGATCTGGACTTTTCCCATTTCTCTTATGCACCTTCAGGACCAGGAATCTGTGAAAGTGGTTGGAATTAAGTATGAAGTAGGACCTCCTACTCTCTGCTGCCTGAAACTGGCTTTCTTGGACTCTGTCTCAGGAAAGATGACCAATGAGTCTTTCTCTCTAAAGTGAGTTTTTTATATGAAGCACAGTGGGGAAAAAAAAAATGCAGGAAGTTATTTCACCACATTTTCATGCCCTCACTCCAGGTATCATGACATGCCCGATGTCATAGACTTCCTGGTACTTCAGCAGTTTTACAATGAGGCAAAAGAGCACAACTGGCAGCCAGGTTAGTCACTGTCCAGTGTGGTGTTTTTTTGTAAATATATTGTTGAATATCTTTTACTAATTTGTGATCTTCTCTTCAGGTATGAGGTTCCGCAGCATCATTGATGATGCCTGGTGGTTTGGATCTGTGGAGGATCAGGACCCTCTGCAGCCCGAGTATCCAGATAGCCTGTTTCAGTGCTATGCAGTGAAGTATGCCTGCTGTGGCTAACTCTGCTTCAAATAAAAATTCACAAATGTCCATAATTTGATACACAGTGTTACATGATTACAAATGAATGTATTTGTTTCATCAGATGGGACAACGGCGAGCAGGAGAGAATGAGTCCCTGGGACATAGAACCTATTCCAGAAGAAGGTTGGTATTGTTGTTTAATTGGTATTCCTGTATAATTGTGCTTTAAGACAGCAGAGTATCATAATTTTATCAATTTAAGTTAAGTGCATTGAAACTCGTGTTTTATTTAAAGGAGAAAAAAATTCAAACTCCTTAATGAAATGTCATCTAATGTCTGGTATTTTCTCTTTTTAAAGTAACTTTACCAAGATTACATCTTTAAAATGTAATCATTGCTTCATTACCAACTGGAGAATCAGTTCCCCCAGTGTGTACGCTTTTTGGAGTTTTTGAGAAAAATGCAATTTCATGTTATCCTTTCCCTACTTTCTTAAGTAGCACCATGCACACGGTGGTGATGAACATCATTTAGATGAATTTTCATCCAAGTTTGTTTGATCACATAAGATTAATACACAAGTTGGCTCCTTACAGCATTGATCGGCTAACTAATGTTAACTACTTAGTTAAATAGTTTCAAATTAGATTCCCTGCTCTGCCAAAATTATAACATTGATCTTGAATGCATCAAATCATTAGGTTGGAATTTTATGACGCTGAAAATGGTCATCAGCTAAATGCAGCAAATTTGAGGTTGTAAGAGGAAATATTGACTATCATTGACTCAGTATATATTTGAGAATCCTGGGAAAAGAACTGCTGGAGTTCAGTGTTTTTCAGCTCTCACTCAGGCTGGATTCATGCTGCACCTCCGCTGTCCGTCCGCTCAACCGCGAGGCTTGTGTGATGAAAATGACATCATCTCCAGTCCACAGACGTCCGCAGAGCCCTCCCGTCGACGTCCACGTGTAGCCCAGATTTTGTGACCACGTTGCCTGGGTGCATTGACTGCACCATGCACAAGACTGAACCTCCCATTCATGAGGTGGCGCTACCAACACAGCATACAAAGTCAAAGTAGACGAAGAAGATGCGGGAGATGGGAAAAACTAATTCCTCCTTTTCCTTGAAACAATGCCATTGTTGTTGCTACAAAAAAATGTGCGTTGATCTTGTGTTTCTTCACTTTTATATAGCTGGTGAACAAACTGGCATGTTAGTGCATTTGCACTACCCGTAGGACTTGGGTGAAACTACAAATAACAGTTGTGTGCATGTGTCAACCACTCTGCCTGGTAGATGAAAAAAGTGAAGCATATACCCAACCACGTGCGCTCCAGCCTCGTCCAAAGCGGGCACGCATCTCAGCGGACCAGAGCGGAAACGTACCATGAATCCAGCTTAAGGACCTGTGTAGTTATGTCACCAAATACATGCCATCTAAACTCGCCTTTATCAGGGGGTGGGGCTTAACTGAAACCTTGAAGCAAAAAAAATGCAGACCCGACACATTTCAGTGAGTTAGCTCTTGATTTGTCTTGTAAGTCATAAAAACATGTTACAGACATGTTAACGGGGGGGGGGCACTTGATTTTTGGAGGAGTGTCACTTTAAATTTTTAGGTGAGTAAACGAATACAAATGTAACATAATAGTATAGATATTATGTATGTGTAAATTCTATCTACAAATGTGTGAAATGCATTAACTGTTCATTATTTAAATATTTTTTGATATGTTTTAAACTTTTTTAATGTAAAGTTGCAATTATTTTTTTCTGCTTATGAGCAGAAGAGCCACAGGTTGAAGACCCCAGTCTAGCTTATAACAATTTTGTAGCTGACCTTGAATTAACAATTTTTTGTTGTTGTTGTTGTTGTTATAACACATTTTGTTCTGTCAGCTGCTTTACCAGAGCAGGTTGGTGGTGGAGTGGAGGTGGCTGAAGATGAGCTGACGGCTCTTCTGTACAAGCCTCAGGAAGGAGAATGGGGGGCCCACACACGAGACGAAGAGTGTGAGCGCGTCATCCATGGCATTGTTCAGCTCCTTACACTAGGTAGGCCTCCCACACCTGTCGTGGGGTCGCTGGCTCATCTTAAAAGATCATATTCCTCTTCCTCAGGTTCGATCATGATTCTGTTTCTCCACAGATGTAGCCAAGCCGTTTGCTTCACCAGTGAACTTGCAGGACTACCCTCTGTACTGCACCGTGGTGGCTTACCCCACTGACCTCAGCACCATCCGCAAACGACTAGAGAACCGTTTCTACAGGTGAAGCTGCATGCCAAACCTGTCACTTTTTTTTTCTTCACAAATGTTTAGTTTATTGGTTTATTTGTCAGGGACTATGCACAGAAAAAACATTAAACACAGGGTACAGATGCTCTGTACCAGATTATAGCGTTCTCACTAATTTCCATCTGTAGTCCCTGAGGCAGGCAGGAAGATATTAAAAGAAAAACACCACATATAGAAAGTAATTCAGGTCAGATTTCAGAATCTGTTGTCCCTGAAACAAGCAGAGAGTAAGTTTAAAAGGTAAAAAGATAAGAGAGATGGTACACATAAAAACAATTTAACAGTGCAATGTCAACATCCCATTTAAGATAGAGTCAATGCTGGCAGGCTTGATTACTTAATGTGAAAAAAAGAATTGTTGCTCTACATAAAGATGGCCTAGGCTATAAGAAGATTGCCAACACCCTGAAACTGAGCTGCAGCACGGTGGCCAAGACCATACAGCGGTTTAACAGGACAGGTTCCACTCAGAACAGACCTCACCATGGTCAACCAAAGAAGTTGAGTGCACGTGCGCAGCGTCATATCCAGAGGTTGTCTTTTGAAAATAGACGTATGAGTGCTGCCAGCATTGCTGCAGAGGTTGAAGGGGTGGGGGGTCAGCCTGTCACTGCTCAGACCATACGCTGCACACTTCATCAAATTGGTCTGCATGGCTGTCGTCCCAGACGGAAGCTCCTTTTAAAGATGATGCACAAGAAGGCCCACAAACAGTTTGCTGAAGACAAGCAGACCAAGGACATGGATTACTGGAACCATGTCCTGTGGTCTGATGAGACCAAGATAAACTTATTTGGTTCAGATGGTGTCAAGTGTGTGTGGCGGCAACCAGGCGAGGAGTGCAAAGACAAGTGTGTTCTGCCTTCAGTCAATCATGGTGGTAGGCATGTCACGGTTTGGGGCTGCATGAGTGCTGCTGGCACTGGGGAGCTACAGTTCATTGAGGGAACCATGAATTCCAACATGTATTGTGACATACTGAAGCAGAGCATGAGCCCCTCCCTTTGGAAACTGGGTCGCAGGACAGTATTCCAACATGATTAACACACCTCCAAGATGACCACTGCCTTGCTAAAGAAACTGAGGGTAAAGGTGACGGACTGGCCAAGTATGACTCCAGACCTAAACCCTATTGAGCATCGGTGGGGCATCCTCCAACAGAAGGTGGAGGAGTGCAAGGTCTCTAACACCATGATGTTGTCATGGAGGAGTGGAAGAGGATTGCAGTGGCAACCTGTGAAGCTCTAGTGAACGTCACACCCAAGAGAGTTAAGGCAGTGCTGGAAAATAATGGTGGCCACACAAAATATTGACACTTTGGGCACAATTTGGACATTTTCACTTAGGGGTGTACTCACTTTTGTTGCCAGCGGTTTAGACATTAATGCTGTGTGTTGTTATTTAGAGGGGGCAGGAAATTTACACTGTTATACAAGCTGTACACTGACTACTTTACATTGTATCAAAGTGTCATATCTTCAGTGTTGTCCCATGAAAACATACAATAAAATATTTACAAAAATGTGAGGGGTGTACTCACTTTTGTGAGACGCTGTACTCTGATAGCTCTAAAGTGGATGGCCCAGTGTCTGCTGCAGTTGTTACCGGATACAGTCAGTATGGTTTGCGGATTCCCAAACAGTGTTCAGTTTTTACAGTTGAGGCTCGTGCTTTGCTTTCAGCAGTAGAACACACTTAAAGAACAAAACAACAAAACTCCTTAATTTTTACTGACTCCAGATCATGCCTCGAGTTGCTTTTTTTTAAAAGACTGATCAGTCATCCCTTTATTATTTGCATTTTAGAGAAACTAGATTTTTTTTTTTTACAGAAATACAATTTTAATTTTATCTTCTGTTGGCTCTCCAGCCATGCCGGCCTTTCAGGCAGTGAGTGAGCAGGCAGTCAGGGCTGCCAAGAGAGCCCTTAACCAAGAACCAAGAAATCACTCGGTGTCAGATTCCAGCCTCAGATCTCAAACCTCTAATAGTCTCCTATATTTTAAAGACATTTCAGTCTGAATGGGGCAGATGTACAGTAAATACACTCCCATGAAATTAAACCAGCCATAAATCATGTGGCCTTCTACTACTAAAAAGGGAAGAACCACCATCTTGTTAGTTCTGCGGGGGATTTTTTATCAATAAAGCACATTTTACTCCACCGTTCTGCTCTTAACAGACCAAAATGTTTTTATTCTCAAGTCACTGAAAGATGTTTTTAATTAGGTGCCACCAAAGAACGTTTTAGTTTTTTTTTAAGCATATGTACATCTGAACTATTTACTTACAGTACGTATCTGTACATATTTTTAAAATTAAATTTTCATATTAGTTTTATTTCTTTTCTGCCATGAAATAGCCACAGATGCTGACATGGCATTAAAGAAGAACACTCATTCACTCACTCAAGTCAGAACCATGGAGTGTTGACTTTTGTGTTTCTGATGTTTTCTCTGCTGCAGGCGGATTTCTGCGTTAATGTGGGAAGTGCGTTATATTGAACACAATGCCCGCACTTTCAACGAACCCCAAAGCCCCATTGTAGCAGCAGCCAAGGTGGTGACGGATGTTCTCTTGCACTACATCGGGTAAAATGCCACAGAGTTCAGGCTGTCTCCTCGTTCACTTGCAGCCACCTGATTTATACCTTGATTCTGGAGTAATAAAAGTCAGCCTACTCACATATACAGTGTTTGTTCTGATTGGTTCGCTGTCTCCTTCAGGGACCAGAGCTGCACAGAAATCCTGGATTTGTATCACAAACTGAAGTCTGAGGTTAGCAGTGGAGGAGAAGCTGAGGTGGGTATCTAAAGTTGTGTTCTCACCACTTGAAAGAGATTTTGTAATTTCAATTTTGGAATAGTTCCTTGTAGCATATAAAGAACAGAAAAGTACTGGAAGCTTTTCAGTATAACTACCAGCAAATGAATCTTGGAAGAGCTATGTTCTTTGGGAGCCTTTTTTATTTTCACATTTCCACAGAGACAGAAGCTGTTTGATGTAATTATGTGAGGACATAATCATGCTGATTTGATGCAAGAGAAAAAAACAACCTTAGCAAGATGATGGCAACGTTATCAGTTTACTGTTACTAGCAGACTGTGAAATCAGGGCTGTGAATTCAAAACACACTCGTTAATAAGTACGATGAAGAGCTATGTGGAGAAATTGTGTGACAGATGTTAATCAGGCAGCAGCCTGGATTCAGAGAGAAGCACCGGAATGTAAACAGTGGAAATGCGAAATAATTTCAGTAATACTTTTTTTTTCTTCTGATACTTGATGAGTAACTGTTGTTACAGTTGTGAGAGTTGAAGTGTTAAACGGCTCACGTGCTGGAGGAGTCCCTGCTCTCCAGTAGAAACTAAAATGCTTCCTGAAAAGGAATTTTTGGGGACTATAACTAGAACTCTCAAGGGAATGCACAAAAAAGAGGAACCACTGTTAGGTGGCACTCAGGAATGTTTGAGCAATGACAGCACAGCACATACTGTAAGGCTTCCATTCAGAGTGATATGTTAAATTTTCTTTATTTTTGTAAAATAATTTTTTATTTGTTGAAATATTGATTGATGTGTGGATGCGTTTCCCTGCAGATTGACCTGGACGTAGACTCGGACACTCCAGGCACATCCACAGGACGTCGGGTAAGAGGCTCGTCAGTCTGCATCAGCTTATGACGCCTACAATCACTGAGAGCTGCTTCAGTGTGAATGCCATTTTCTTTATGCCAGGGAGCCAATCCAAACTCGAAGAGGCGGGGCGTTGTTTTGGACAGCAAAGCATGGCGAGGTCAATGCCGTGAACTGTTGCGCCGGATGGTTTCCTCCTCCGATTCTGAACCATTCAGGCAGCCCGTGGATCTCTTCGAGTATCCGGTAAAACAAGCACCCCCTGACTTCATACAGCTTAATATCCATAACATTGTTGATGATGATAAAACGTAAAGATTACCATAAGGTGTCACCAGAGATTCATTAAACATTTAAGCTGAAAAAATGGCTTCTCCAACAACAATTGTTACAGCCCAGATATCCCTATTTGAAAAGTTCACAACCATCCCAGAAAGAGGACATTGTGTATTGAGGGTCAGCAATGACTAAATGAAATAAATACACTATTGATTAAATAAATGCGTGATGAATTATTTATAATTGGAAATGAAAAGATCTGTCATTAAACGGGTGTCAATTATTCAAAATTGGAAATATAGAATTTATTAAATATGTATATAAGTATTATTTTTTAATTATTGTTTAATTCATTTAAATGCACAATTATTGATTTCACTACATAATTAATTATTTCATGGTTCCTGTGCTTCAGTGTGTTCATTGATTCATTTTATCTGCCAGCCTCATAGTGTTTATTTATTTCATTTTGTCACTTCTGGCCTATTATATGTAACTACTTGATATTTTTAAAGCAATATATTTCCAACGACCCATTCATTTACTTTCAGTATATTTTAATAAAACAAATGGAACATAAATCTTGCAAGTCACATGTAGTGTTACATCTTCCAATTTATTCCACTTCAAAAAAAAACTAGCATGAAAAGAGCACCTGGAGCAGCATATATTTTTAGTGCTGCCAGGAGAAAATTAGCAAGACAAGCTAAGTTAGCAGTTAGCTAAATTGACAGTCAGTATTTATATAATCAGTTGCACCAGTCTTCACCACATACGCTCGACTCACCCGCGATCGCTGTCATTGGGAGCAGTCCTCCCAAGCTGCAAAAGCGTCCCATCAGTCAGCTTCCACTGTGATCTCCGCCGAGGAATGTAAGGCAAAACTTGGCAGGGTGCTTGAGGGACGCTCGGTCACCGGCTCAACCATTTTCCCTTTGTCCTTCTCACAGCCAGACGAGGCACTGGATCACTTGCTGAAGCCAGGACACTGCAAGCAGCAGCTGGCAGCAACAGTCAGGAGAACACCGAAGGGCGGGGGCATCTGGTGTGGTTTTGTGTTTTTGGAGTTTTGAGTCCGCTTGCTTGAAGTGACACTCAGTGCTGGGCTGAAAATGTTACATGTTACATCATAAACTGTCTAATACGACAGTTTTGAATTTCTGGGTTCCGCTTATTTTCATTCCATCAAAATTAATTGCGTTAAAAATTAACATTTAAGAATCGGAATATTGACATTTATGCATCATTTCTGAATTGAGATTGAGATTGAGATTCAACTTTATTGTCATTACACATGTATGAATACAAGGTAACGAAACGTGACTTGGCATTTGGGCACGCTCTGCAGAGCGCATCCAAGGCCGGGGCAGCCGCTAGGCGCCAGTCAATTGTCAGTTGTTCACATCCGACTCGAGATGCATCGGAAAAATTATTTTCCCCACCCCTACTAGCGCATGGGACCAGCGAAAATTTCTACCTGACCTAAAAGCATTACCAAGTATATATTAGTCATCGCCATGGTATGCTATACCTGCCTGTACGTTCTCAGAGCTGCTTCTGACCTTGGTAACCTGCTTGACTCAGTGTAAGGAGAGGAGGGTGGAGGGAGGCAACAGCACTCTACACTGTTTTAAATTTGGACTGCAGCACCATTTTAAAATGCAAGTTGTTAGGATTACAAAATTTTCCTGTAAAAACAACAGCATGTAAACTTCTAGGGTTGGGTGATTAATCGAAAAATAACCTAACATACATAATTTTGCTCATGTCAATAATTTCTTTTATACTTAAAACTTTCCTCACTGATTGTGTTTGTGTACTGTCCCCTTATGTATATGGATGCTAAATAACCCCTGTGTTGAATTCATTATGAAATACAGTGCATCGTGATGGAAAACAGCATTAGTTAGCTTGTGGTTACAGTACTTCTCTGGGCTGTGGAAATACATCTCAGACTGGCACCACCTTGTTGTACAGCTGGAACTGTGCGCCATTCATGAACCGCTCACTCTTTTCTACCAAATGTGTCCTGTTAGCAGCAGGGTCATACCAGTCCAACTGATGCTAGGCTAGCAGAAAGTCAAATGGTTGTAGTGATGAAGAGCTGCGCTTGTGTTAGCAATGGTTGCTTCAGCCTCATGTTATGAAGCTTAAAATTCATGAGATGTATGCTAGTGGGTGAAAGCAGAGTTAAATGCTACTCCACAACTCTTTGGAAATGAATGAATTTTCTAAATAAATTTGAGAAGATTGTCAATAATAAATGTTACCCTCTGGCAGATAAAAAACTAAAATATTTCTAAATAATTACCAGACTTATTTAATCTACTGATAATTGAAATTATATTTTGATCACACTTCTTTATTGCAGTCGTAATTGAGACAAGATGGTCATCTGATATTGATATTGATTCAGGGTCATATCCTTCAGCCCTATATGCTACAGAAGACAAAATCTTTTTTACTCACTCCCTTTGTTTTTGTTCAGGACTATCGAGACATAATTGACACACCCATGGATCTAGGTACTGTCTCCGAGACACTGGTTGCTGAAAACTATGAAAATCCAATGGAGTTTGCCAAAGACGTCCGGCTCATTTTCAGCAATTCTAAAGCTTACACTCCTAACAAGAAATCACAGGTAATGTTGCAGTCATGATGTGAGCAAAAGCATGCTGTGAAAGTCCTCTTATGTTAGTTGAAGTATGTCTTAGGTTAGTATTTTCACTGCATCTTACTTTCATTCTCAGATCTACAGCATGACCCTCAGTTTGTCAGCCTTCTTTGAGAAACATATCATCTCCATCATTTCTGATTACAAATCAGCCATCCAGAATGAACGACGGACTCAGCAGAGGCTCAATTATAGGAACAGATTGCACAATGGAGGCAGCTCCCCCACTAATAGTTTATCACCCAGGTATTGCGACGCTTTCATAAATCTGTGTCATCAGATTATCATTTCAGTCTACTCGATGTATCGGCACCTTATAAAGAAGTATTAATAATGCATTGAACTGGGCTTTAGGAATTTTGAAAATATGGTTTATTTTAATTTCAAGTCTGTAATGAAGTTGACAACCTTTAGTTGAGTTTCTAAAAGATGGAACACCCTAGTACTACATGTTTTTAACTATTTGCAATTTTCTGTCTGCAGTCCTAAAGGGAAGCACAAGTCAGGGAAATCGTCAAAGCCTAAAAGTTCCCGGACCTCAACAAAGACTCGTTCTCAGAGACCACGTAATGGTATGACTGTAGTAATGTTCCTCTGTGTGTCCATCTGTCAAGTAAAAATATGCTGCAATATGCAGCAAATTCCTCTGTTTTTTTTCCTTCTTCTGTCCAAAAAGAATCAGTTTTCAGTGTCATATGAGCATGTACAGAATAAATCATCACAGGGTTCCCACAGGTGTTTGAAAGTGCTTGAATTTTAATGTTGTGTTTTCATTGATCATCGATCTGCACCAGGACACCGTAGGGCGCAGGTTGATGATCGATTTTGTTATCTTGTCATCCGCCCTGCGACCATACGTCTTGGACACTTGGGTGGAGAGAGCTACAGCACTGTCAACTGATCACCACCTGGTGGTGAGTTGGATCAGGTAGCAGGGGAAGATGCCATTCAGACCTGGCAGACTTAAACGTATAGTGAGGGTGTGCTGGGAAGGGCTGGCTGAGGCTTCTTTCCAAGAGGTCTTCAACGCCCTCCTTCAGAAGAACTTCGACCACATTCTGAGGGAGACTGGAGACATGGAATCTGTATGGGCCATGTTCTCCACCTCCATAGCTGAAGCGGCTGCTTAAAGCTAGGCTGTAAGGTTGTTGGTGCTTCTCGTGGTGGTGCCCCTGAACCAAATGGTGGACACCAGAGGCAAGGGGGGCCATCAGGCTGAAGGAGTCCTACCCAGCTTGGTTAGCTTGTGGAGCTTCTGTAGTAGCTGAGTTGTACTGGCAGGCCCAGCAGAGTACAGTTTGGGCAGTTGCTGAGGCTAAAACTTGGGTGTGTGAGGAATTTGTTGAGGCCATGGATCAAGATTTTCAGTCAGCCTCGAAGAAATTCTGGCAAACTGTCCGAATCAAAAGGGGAAAGTAGCTCCCTGTTCATGCTGTGTATGGTGCGGAAGCGGAGCCTGAGGACAAGGGGCATGATTCGCATGTCACTGGGGCCGAGGTTGCTGAAGTTGTTAAACTCTTAAGTGGCAGGGACCTGGAGGTTGATGAGAGTCACCCTGAGTACTTCAAGGCTCTAGATGTTGTAGGGCTGTCCTGGTTGACACACCTCTGCAACATCATGCAGAAGGTGGTAACAGTGCCTTTGGCATGACTAAGTGGGGTGGTGGTTCTCCTCTTTAAGGAGGGGGAGTGGAGGGTGTGTTCTAACTTTGGAGGATCACACTCCTCAGCCTCCCTGAGAAGGTCTATGCCAAGGTACTGGAGAGGAGAGTCCGGCTGTTGGTCAAACCTTGGATTTAGGAGGAGCAGTGTGGTTTTTCAAAGACCTGCTGACCCAGGTGCAGGGCCAAATATGACACCCATGCCCCGAGAGTTGGGATCTGTGGGCCTGGCCCCTGAAAGGGAGAGGCTGATGGCCACAGGATTACCTGATAGCATTATTGATACCATCCAAGGTGCCAGAGCCACATCCACTCAAAGCATACACACACTTAAGTCACACGTTTTCAAGCACTGGTGTCAAAGGAGATGCGTCATTCCTTTCCAGAGCTCTTTAATTGAGAGATGAGATGAGTGGTGCCTTTTGAAAGAGACCTCCATCTAAGGAAGTACTACTTCTCCCGTGGGACTTATCCCTTGTCCCTGTCCACTACACTTCCGCCTCCCAAAGAGAGCAGACGCCTTTCTCTTCTCTCTTGCTCTGTCTTATCTCCTTCTCCCCAAACTAACTGGATCCCAGCTTGCTGTCGTCTGTCTGCGTCTTTACTGCTGATTATCGAAAGAAATTATGGAATTAATAAGCTGGGCTTTGAACGCAATTGACACTGTCTTTTCAACGAGGAAAAGTGCCCCGGGGGAGGTTGTTTGCCCCGCAGGAACGGCTGCTGCGGGCTATTTACGGGAGACAAGTAATTGGAAACTCTTGTGCCTGACTGATCTTTTTATCGAAGATGTAGAAGATTTGTACGTCTTCGTAGTAATGGTGATTGGGATCGTTCTGATTGGATCTGGGATTGTCCTGGTGTACCGCAAATTGTGGAAGATGGATACAACCTATCAAAATGCTGGCCAGGCGAGGTGCATCCATCAAATTGAAAAAATGGAGAGGACCCTGATAGCGACAAATGGAGAACTGTCTCGGAAGGTGGATTACATCATGATTACGCTTAGGACCATCCACGATGGACTCAACGCCCAGCAATGAAGGATTAAGTACTGAATCTGCAAGAGAATATAAAGTTTCCCTCTCTGTGATCAGTACTATTCGACTTAATCTGACTCCCTCACAAAAATCCTCCTGATCATCTGCAGTCTTTGTTTTCAAAACATTGAGCTCATGGCCTTCGGACAGGCAGCTGCATGGCCAAGGACAATGCTAGCAGCTAGACAAAACATCTCCTGCCAAAGAGTCCTTGTTGTTCTTAACTGATACAACACCTACTTCCAACATTACACTCATACTGATTCACAAACTGATGATAAAGATGATTCACTCACTGCTCTCTTTGTGTCCTGTGAACTTTTTTGGTCTGCTGATTGTGCATTGAGGGCTTTTTTTTCTTTGTAATCATAATATTGATCACATATGACCACTATTCTGAAATCAATGATTTTTTTGCTCCTTCCTATTGTATTATTTCCAATGCTTCCTGTACCCTCCTGTTGGCAGGTGTGTTTCAGATGCAGCCGTGTCACCGGAAATGCAGGGCGTTTTCTGTGTCAAGTCAAATCCCTCGTATATTATCAGTGATCTGTTATCAGTATCTGTTAATGTACTTGGCAATAAATCTTTTCTGAGTTTCTGAGTTCGGATGCTTCTATGTGAAGCACCTTCTGAACCGATCGAGTCTGTCAGCTTTGATATGCTCTCATATAAAACTGCGCTTCTGTTGGCTGTATGCTCTGCAAAGCGCAAGGGCAATAGTCATATGCTCTCAGTTCATCCTTCATGCATCTCGTTCGCTCCAGATGGCGCCAAGTTGATCATACCCACAAACCCAGCATGTGTACCTAAAGTGCCAGCCGCATATAAATTTGTACTATTTGAACTGACAGCGTTTTTGCCTCCCCTCTTCACATCGCCAGCGCAAGAGCAATCGCCTTGTCTCTGCCCAGGGCGCTCATTACGCACGTACATTGATTGGACACAAGCTGTGTGTAAAACGGATCAGCTGTTTGTCTGCTGTGCGAGCTCGGTGGCTGGGAATGCTCTGTCAAAGCAGCGCCTCTCTCATTGGATTGTAGAGGCTATCTCACGGTCTTACATCAATAAAGGGGTCGACATGCCTGGTAGAGTGCATGCCCATTCTACCCAGGACATGGCTGCATCTTGTGCATTGTTTATAGGGGTGTCTGTTGGGGAGATATGCTCAGCGGCAACTTGGCTTCCCCCAATACGTTGGTAAAATTTTACTCCCTGGATGTGACGGCACAGAACATCACCCAGGCAGTGTATGAAAGTGAAAAATTTTGCCTTTTTCCATGTACGTTTGAGACTTTCTTCTCATAAACTTGTCTTTTTTTTCTCATAAATTGGAAGTATATTTCTTGTAAATTTGTGACTTTTCTTCTAAATTTGCAATACATTTTCTTATCTTTTGCAACTAAGCCTGAATAGAAGAAGAATTTCAACATGGTCAGTGAAGCAGGCCTGCAGTGTGTTAATAAAATTTATCTTTTATGTGTGCACCATTTTACAGGGTGCACATTAATTTAAAAGGTTAAAAGGACAAATAATATCAATGCAGTTATAGATAAAATAGTTCGTTAAGTTTCTCTATAAACAAATATCAGACAGGTGATTGTGCACTGTCAGAATTTTTATGATTTGAAATGAAATGACTGCTGCAAACGCCTTAAAATCTCCCATGTTTTACTGTATTTAATAATAATAACTTTATTTGTATAGCACTTTTCACAGTCAAAAGTCACAAAGTGATTGAAATAAATGTATGCCATGTACAGTATCTCACAAAAGTGTGTACATCCTCACATTTTTGTAAATATTTTATTTTTGTGGAGAGTGTGAATAACGGAAACGGATTTATGCAGCAGACGACTTTATTCACTCTCACATCAGTCATACACAGAAAAAGCATGTCTCAATACACCAGGGGTTCTCCTTTTATATCAACCGCCCATCTCACATCTGCATGACATTTCACATCACAATACATTCGTCCTTTCTCCCCCAACTCCTTCTTCCTGCTACTTCACCATAATCTCCATACCTATTGTCCTTCTCTGTTTACCCTCTGCATCCAGTCTGAGATGATTAACCCAGCCTCTACACCCCCCCCCCCCACCCCAGAATCTCAGACCGAGTTTCAGTCCTCACGTCCTTTTGGCTTCAGTCTCCTCCCATATCTGCTGTAACGGGGGTTTACCGCCTCCGTGGCGCTGCTGTGCCAGCGGGGGGCTCCTGGGGGTGTGTCTGTCTGCGGGTGGGCCATGGCGAGGGGGGGGGAAAACTGTCGACTTGCCCGTGTGGCTGCTCTGATGAATCGTTTACCTGGGGAGTTCTCAGTGGGGGTCTTCCACGCCGAGGGGCCCGAGCCAACATCACTTGCTCGTCCACCACCACAAAAGCGGGCTTAAATTTGTCTATGCATATTTTCTCCCGACGACGCCCCAAGTCTAACAAAAAATGTTTGTCCCCTGTTTCCAGCACTCTGAACGGGCCATTGTAGGGTGGGTGCAATGGAGGGCGGTGGGCATCGTGCCTGACAAATACAAACGCTGCGTTCTTCAAAGTTTTTGGCACAAAAGCACGTGGAAAACAGTGGTGGGCCGGGCCGGGCAGCGTGCCTGTGTCTGTGCTATGCTGCAAATGCTGAGACGGGCAGTTGTCCGGCACGGGATTATCTGGCAAAAATTCCCCGGGCAGCCGCAGTGGCTGAGAAAAAACAAGTTCTGCTGGGGAAGCCTACAAATCCTCTTTTGGTGCGGAACGCAACCCCAATAAAACCCATGGCAACTGGTCTACCCAATTTGCATCCATCAGTGAAGCCCTGAGCGCTGCTTTCAGTGACCTATGAAAATGCTCGCATAACCCATTGGCCTGTGGGTTGTGCGCAGTTGTGCAATGAATTGCAACACCCAGGCTACGGGCCATCGCGGACCACAGGTCGGAAACAAACTGAGGACCCCTATCGGACGTGATGTCCGACGGGATTCCAAAACGTGCCACCCATGTTGTCAAAAAAGCGCGCGCCACGTCCGCAGACGTGGTTGCCGCCAGTGGGACTGCTTCTGGCCAGCATGTGGTGCGGTCCACCACTGTCAGAAGATGCGTGCACCCCTGCGATGGTGGAAGGGGGCCCACGAGGTCCACGTGAACATGGTCGAACCTCTTCGCCGGTATACGAAACGGCTCCAAAGGAGCCTTCGTGTGTCTGTGTACTTTGGCTCGTTGGCATGCTACGCAGGCTGCAGCCCACTCTTTCACTTGTTTGCGCAGGCCTGGCCACACGAACTTCGCGCGGGTGTCCCGTGGAGACGTCGCAGATTAGGGGGGGCTTGTCGTCTTGCAGTACTCTGCTCTCCAGCCTTAACCCTGTTGGTCCAGACTGGAGCGCGCACACGTCCGTATCGCCAATCTGCTCTGCGGCTATGGCTGTATAATCTATCCCCACGCAGACCGGGGCCACTACTGCGTGCGAGAGGCAGTCTGCCACCACATTCAGTTTACCCGACACATGCTGAATATCGGTCGTAAACTCCGAGATTGCGGCCGCTGTCTCTGCTGCCGGCCCGACCATGGTTCTGAAACCTTGGCCATCGCGAACGTTAGCGGCTTGTGGTCCACGAATGCGGTGAAGCTGCGCCCTTCCAGCCAGTACTGGAAGTGGCGTATGGCCGGGTGGAGAGCCAGCAACTCTCTGTCGAACGCGCTGTATTTACGCTCACTGTCGCGCAAAGCCCTGCTGAAAAAAGCGAGTGGCTGCCAAGAACCGGCGACACATTGCTCCACGACAGCCCCTATGGCCACGTCCGAGGCGTCGGTAGTGAGCGCTATCCAGGCCGCCGGGTCCAGGTGTGCCAACAGTGTGGCGTTTGCCAGGGCTGTTTTAACCTCAGAGAACGCCTGCTCCCGCTCCAGAGTCCATTCGACTCTGTCCGCGGGTTTCCGTTTCTTGAGCACGGCATACAATGACTGCATGAGTTGAGCTGCGCGGGGGAGGAACCGGTTATAAAAGTTAACCATCCCCAAAAATTCTTGCAGCACCCTGACCGTCTGAGGCCGGGGAAAATTCGCCACAGTGCGCACTTTGTCGGGCAAGGGTATCGCTCCCTCCGGTGAGACGCGATGCCCCAAAAAATCAATCCCCGTCACGCCGAACTGGCATTTCACCGGGTTGATTATTAACCCGTGCTCTTCCAACCTCCGGAAAACCGTCCTGAGGTGGGTTACGTGTTCGTCCTCGGACGCGCTGGCTACCAGGATATCATCCAGGTAGACGAACACAAACGGGAGATCACGCAACACCACATCCATCATGAGTTGGAATGTCTGCACCGCGCCTTTTAATCCGAAGGGCATGCGTAAAAACTCAAACAAGCCAAACGGAGTTATTACCGCTGTTTTGGGTATGTCCTCCGCGCGCACTGGGACCTGGTGGTAACTGCGGACCAGGTCTATTTTAGAAAAAATGTGTGCTCCGGCGAGGTGAACGGAAAAATCCTGAATATGGGGAATCGGGTAGCGGTCGTGCGCTGTGGCGTTATTCAATCTGCGGAAATCTTCGCACAGCCGCCACGATCCCTCGGCCTTAGGGACCATGTGTAGCGGGGATGCCCATGGGCTGTTCGATCACCTGATGATGCCCAACCTTTCCAGGTTGGCAAACTCCTCGCGCGCTATGGCCAGTTTAGCTGCGTCCAAGCGCCGAGGTTGTGCGAAAACGGGCGGCCCGGTGGTGGTTATAAAGTGCTCCACCCCGTGTTTAGCGATGGCCGCCGAAAACGTTGGGACCGTGAGTGCTGGGAACTGGGTGAGCAGTGTGTGGAACTTACCGCCTGGAGCTGTGACGTTGGCTTGTGTTATTGGCCCGGCCCCTCGAGCTGTACAGGGGAGAGAATCAAAAGACATTGCATTAACCAGGCGCCTGTTGGCAACATCGACGAGCAACCCGTGTGCACACAGAAAATCAGCTCCCAGGATTGGGAAACTCAATGCCGCTATGACAAAAGTCCACTCGTACATACGGCCGTGTAGGGATAAAGCCAGTGTTCTCTCACCAAAAGTCTTAATGTCCGAGCCATTTACTGCTACCAGCCCGGGGCCGCTAGCTCCCGCTAGCCGGTCGGCGTAGGACGGCAGGATGATGCTCTTCTGGGCTCCGGTGTCTACGAGGAACCGTCTCCCCGAGCGCGAGTCCATCACGTAGAGCAGCTTGTTCTCTTCACCGGCGGTCGCATCTGCTACCGACTGCCAGCCTTGGTGTTTTCCCGAATGCTTGGATTGGCACGGTGGCTCGCATCTGCGTGCGTTCTCTCCAAAGCGGCGGTGGTAGAACCAAAGCGTGTCTCTCTGGCGCTTCCTGGCCCCCGCTGCCACTACCGTCGGCGGCTCCTCGCCTCCGCTGGTCATCTCGCTGGGTTCCGATGCCGCCGCGTTCACTGTGAGGGCTCTGGTGGTGAGGATGATCCGATCTGCCTCCTGGGCTAGTGCACGGTAGTCACGCGCGGCCAGCAACGGCGAATTGGCAAGAACCACTCTCGCCTCTGTTGGGAGGTTCCGGAGGAAAATGTGGGCAAACAGAAAATGCCCGTCGTCCGTGCCCATCAACTTCTCCATCAGTTTGACTGCTGTTTCCTAATTCGGAGTGTGTCAGGAGCCTCTCCGCTCTCTCGCAGTCCGAGAGCGTGTAGCGCCGGGTCAGCACGGCCTTGAGAGTCTCGTATTTGTTGTGGGCTGGAGGCTGTTGGAGCAGGCTTGCTACTTGCTGAGACGTGCGAGCGTCCAGCGCTGCGACCACATAGTAATATTTGGTGTCGTCTGCCGTTATTCCCCGGAGGGCGAACTGAGCCTCGATGTGGTGGAACCAAGACCGCGGGTCGTGCAGCCAAAAGTCCGGTAGTTTGACCGAAACAGCACACACGTCGCTGGGGGTTCCCGTCCGGGCCGTCACCGGGGTTCTTGCCTTGTGTTCCATGATTCGTCAAGGGGTCACCAGTGTGGAGAGTGTGAATAACGGAAACTGATTTATGCAGCAGACGACTTTATTCACTCTCACATCAGTCATACACAGAAAAAGCATGTCTCAATACACCAGAGGTTCTCCTTTTATATCAACCGCCCATCTCACATCTGCATGACATTTCACATTACAATACATTCGTCCTTTCTCCCCCAACTCCTTCTTCTTGCTACCTCACCATAATCTCCATACCTATTGTCCTTCTCTGTTTACCCTCTGCATCCAGTCTGAGATGATTAACCCAGCCTCTACATTATATCTTTTCATGGGATAACAATGAAGATATGACATTTTGATACAATGTAAAGTAGTCAGTGTACAGCTTGTATAACTGTGTACATTTGCTGTCCCCTCAAAATCACTCAACACACAGCCGTTAATGTCTAAACCGCTGGCAACAAAAGTGAGTACATCCCTAAGGGAAAATGTCCAAATTGTGCCCAAAGTGTCAATGTTTTGTGTGGCCACCATTATTTTCCAGCACTTGGGCATGGAATTCACTAGAGCTTCACAGGTTGCCATTGGAATCCTCTTCCACTCCTCCATGACAACATCATGGTGGTAGAGACCTTGCACTCCTCCACTTTCTGTTTGAGGATGCCCCACAGATGTTCAACAGGGTTTAGGTCTGGAGACATGCTTGGCCAGTCCATCACCTTTACCCTCAGTTTCTTTAGCAAGGCAGTGGTCGTCTTGGAGGTGTGTTTGGGGTCGTTATCATGTTGGAATACTGCCCTGTGGCCCAGTTTCTGAAGGGAGGGGCTCATGCTCTGCTTCAGTATGTCACAGTACATGTTGGCATTCATGGTTCCCTCAATGAACTGTAGCTCACCAGTGCCAGCAATACTCATGCAGCCCCAAACCATGACACTCCCACCACCAGCTTGACTGTAGGCAAGACACACTTATCTTTGTACTCTTCACCTGGTTGCTGCCACACATGCTTGACACCATCTGCACCAAATAAGTTTATCTTGGTCTCATCAGACCACAGGACTTGGTTCCAGTAATCCATGTTCAGCTCATGTTCATGTTGAGCTCAGTTTCAGGTTGTTGGCAATCTTCTTATAGCCTAGGCCATCTTTATGTAGAGCAACAATTCTTTTTTTCACACCCTCAGAGAGTTCTTTGCCATAGGTCCCATGTTGAACTTTCAGTGACCAGTATGAGAGAATGTGAGAGTGATAACACCAAATTTAACACACCTGCTCCCCATTCACACCTGAGACCTTGTAACACTATTGAGTCACATGACACTGGGGAGGGAAAATGGCTAATTGTGCACAATTTGGAGATTTTCACTTGGGGGTGTACTCACTTTTGTTGCCAGCGGTTTAGACATTAATGGCTGTGTGTTGAGTTATTTTGAGGGGACAGCAAATTTACACAGTTATACAAGCTGTAATCTGACTACATTGTATCAAAGTGTCATATCTTCAGTGTTGTCCTGTGAAAAGGTATAATAAAATATTTACAAAAATGTGAGGGGTGTACTCACTTATGTGAGATACTGTATGTCATGTTATTACTATGAGGAGATTAAACACTATAATTTAGGACTTCTACAATTATGCATACATACAGCAGCATAGAGTGACTAATGTAATTTGCAGCATAATAGTATTTAGGATAATACATATACAGTACATATACTGCAAGTCAATCATTTGGACACATCTGCTGCTTCAAAATAAATATGTAGTTGTGTTCTTGCTGAAGTAATCTAAAATGAAATATACATTGAGTTGTATAATCTCAAAATGTATAATGAAATGTCTACTTACAATTCATCTGTGGCAGCACAGTTTTACCCTCGGCCGAGGGATCGCAGGGACCGTAAGATCGTGGGTTCGATCCCTGCCCCCAGCCAACAGTGATCTGTGTGGAGTTTGCATGTTCTCCCCGTGTTTGCGTGGGTTTACTCCGGGATTTCTCCGGTTTCCTCCCACATGCCAAAAACATGCAGGTTAGGGAGTTAAGGGGCGCTTGTGTACGCAGCGACCGGCAGCTGGTGGTTTGTCACCAGGCTGCAAAACAAATCTACCTACGGGTACAAAATAAGTAATAAAAAAAAAATAAAAATCTTTTGGTCTAACCAAAAGGTAAATTACGGCACTGTGTTTTTTGAACTCTTGTGCTGCTAATGCTGTTTTTCTACAGCAAAAGGTTTGTCTTAAGTTGTGCAGTACTCTACTGATGGAGAATTCCTGAAGCTTATGTCCAGGAGCTTATTGACAGGAATGTGAAAATTAAGGCATTGACCACCCTTAAAAACATGCAAAATAATCCTTGGATTTCTCAGTCACACATTATAAACAAGATTTCTTGATTTTGTTGTGTTTCACAGTGAAGTTTTTGTGTTCATTTTTGCGAATTTGTTGTTGAAAAACAGAAATTGAAGTGACCAGACCCACCAGCAATAATAATTCAGGTCTGACCTGGACTGAATTGCCAATCCAGGTCAACCCCTGAAATAATATAATCGAACAATTGCAGGAGTTTCTGTTCAATTAATTTTTAGGCCTCGGTGAAACAGAGGCATACGGTAATCGGTTACTGTGGCTGTGTATTTGTTCGTCTGTCCTCCTCTCTGTTTCAGCTTGCCCGGTCAAAATTAAGTGGAACTAAAGGCTTGTATCATTGTATCACCATATTTTCTCGACTCTTAATTAGCCAGAATTTTGAAATAACGCTTTGTTTTTGAAATAAACACAAAAACAGTTCACCTTTACAGTCAATGGAACGGTACTGCGCATGCGCCCGGAAACTCATGTCACAGGAAAGTACTGAGTAATCCGCCAATACTGGGTGAACAAATGTCTGTCTTTTTGCCCATCTGTTTTCTTCCTCTGCCACTAAACAGTAAAAGCTCCTGTTCATCTTGATTGTCATTTTATTCATGTACCTCCATTGCTTCCGCCATTTAAAGTGTCTGCCACCGTGGGCTTCTTTGTGTTTGGATTGCAGCTGTTCAAATCGGTTTGGTGGCTCTTTGCTGCCACCGACAGTACGGGCATGTAAACTGCAGATTATTTTCACTGCGCATGCATGTACTCCAAAGCTACTGGATGGATTTGGATGAATTTTTTACCAGAGGTGGTCCTTGAGCTAGAGAGGAACCCATAACATTTCGGTGATGATCCCAGAACACATACCTCCGCCAAGGCTCTGACATTGAGGCATCAGCACCTTGGTGCTTTCATTTGCAATGCTGTGTAGAATATTGTCACTTTTTGTTATTTCACAAATGCAAATTTGACCAAGCTTCTAATGTGATTATTTTTGGTAATTGTACTCTGTTGTTCTTTAGCTCAGCGTAGCAGCAGTGTAGCAGAGGAAGAGGACATGGAGCCTTCTTCACCAACTTCAGGGACAAGTGACGAAAGCAGAAGTCAGGAGCCACATCGGGTAACCCGCAGCCAAGCAACTCCAACAATGAAGTCAGGTAAAGTAAAAACAAGAATCATTCAGGGTTCCCCCTCACTTACACTGATGCAGTGCATATTCTGGGGTTGGAATCGCGAGGGACCTCACAATACGATACGTCTTTGCACACAGGGAGGGCATGAACTGTGTTTACTTAGCTCGCTCTGAGTTTGGAGGTGGGTTTGTTGTGTGGGAGGTGTTTGGAGTTGGCTGCACTGGGTTCAGCTGCTGGAGTGTTTTAGCTTAGCCTTAGCTGTTAGCTACTTAATGGGTGCGAGAGAAGTGTGTTGGCCCGCCTATTTAGAGTATGTTTAGGTTTTTTTTGTTTTTTGTGCGGTGCTCCTTGCAGTTTGTGTGTCATGTCAAGGTCTTTCATACTGTCTTTGTTATGAAATCCAAGAAAGGGCTGATAATATCATGTAGACCAGGGGTGTCAACCTCATTTTAGCTCGGTGGACACATACCGCCGGATTTAATGTCAAGTGGGCCAGACCAGTAAAATAATAGCAAAACAACCTAATGGCAACTCCAAATTTAGTACAAAGAAGTACAAGTATATTGTGAAATGTTTACACTTATTGAGCCATTTGTGGCGGTTTGGTGTCAACCCCCACAACACACAGGGACAGACAGCTCGCTACTCCTGGGTTTTTTCCGCTGCATGCTGTGATCTAATCTGCCATTTATGCATTTCACTGCTGTGAGGTTAATGTGCCATCCATGCATTGTGTTCATGCATCCTGTCTGTGCCTCTCATATGCAAATGCTCATATCGACCCATGTGAATGCTTTGATGTATTGTTGTAGCTGAGTATATAAGCTGTCTGAATTTCATGTTCAACCTCTCACTCTCACTCTGCAACTGCTGCTGCAGGACACAGACTTTGTGTCTCCTCTTCACTGAGAGCCGTGGGCTCGCTCCCGGTGCACACGCACGGCGCCGGGAGAGGAGCTCGTGACGGCGGTATGATTAATAAAACCTGCTTAAAACCTCAGCATCACTGCCTTATTTTATCATCCGCCACACCATTGTTCTTTTACAAAACATGAACAACATGAATGATGAATCTTCATCAAAGTATAAACAACCAGAATTTTTTTTCTTTTCTGCTCTATTTTGAACTGAAGCTGCTGACAAACGATATCTTCATCACGATAAAAACAAATGCCATTTAAAGGTGGATTCATCAGACATCAGCGTCAGGCGACGATCAGTGTTTGTAGATGTCATAGTGTGGGCTTGAGCTTTGGCTCAAGTCCACACCTTATGCAGTGTTTCCTCTGGCTTAAAGACCTTGGCGCGGTGGCAACATATTTTTCCTGGGGGGGGCAGAAAACACATATTTATGAATATGTTAATTTTATACTATTTCTTTCTTTTTTTGGTTTTGCACAGTAACTTCGCATATTATAATAATAATGCATCAGATTTGTATAGCGCTTTATCATGGACACTCAAAGACGCTTTTTACAGATGCATTATTCATTCACTCCAGACAGACAATGGTAGTGGCAAGCTACTACTGTAGCCACAGCTGCCCTGGGGCAGACTGATGGAAATGTGGCTGCCAATCCGGGCCAACGGCCTCTTCGGCCACCACCAAGCATTTATACACATTCATTCCCAGTGTTATGGACTCTGGAGGCAAGGTGGGTGAAGTGTCTTGCCCAGGGGCACAATGGCAGGATATCTGGGGAGAGCAGGATTTGAACCGCCAACCATCCAATTATTGGATGACCTGCTCTACTTCCTGAGCCACTGCCGTGCATATGGAACTTACAATTTGAAGTATTGTACAACCAAGCCTTAAATGTTGGAATACTGGGCCAGTTAGGGTCCCACCCAGACGTCCTGTGTTTGGACTTTTTACTGGTGTCATCCTTCTCTCCTTCCTCTGTGCTCACCTCTCCTGGACCCTCTGCCTGAACACTTTCCTCTCCTTGGCTCCTCTCTTCTGTCTCATCTTGCCCTCTCTGAGCTCTGTCTAATTCAGCTTCTCTCTCTGTCTATGGTGGTATACAAATAGGTTAGAAAATATCAAGTGCCATGTAAATTAAAGGAGACAACCAAAGATTTCTAGTTAAGGGTCCAAAGAGTACCCACTTAAAACTTGAGTAATGACTTCAGTCTTGAAGGTTTGAGGTTTTTCTTCAAAATTGGTAACAATTTTCTTATAGTTTTCTACTTTTCTGTGTGAATTTATCTAAATCTGAAACCATTTTCCTCAGATTTGTAATTTCCTCTTGTAAAATTGACTTTTCTTGTACATTTGAAACTTTATTATAAATTTGTGGATTATTTTATGGCTTATTTTTGTCTGTTTTTTAAAATAAAATTACTGTTTTTTAAATAAATTTGAAACAGACAGTTTTTTTTTTACTTTTTCCTTATAACAATTTATATTTTTGACCATAACTTTGCAGTCAGAACAGAACAATAATTTAACTCTCATTACAAAGAAAACAATATTAATAAAATTGTATTTAATGATTTAAATTAACTTAAATGACCAAGGATGCTGTTATTTATGTTATATCTATATATTTATAGTTTTTTTTTTTAGAAATCTCCTCACTGCCAAGAAAAATCTCCCTTGTTTTGAAATCCGAATGTTGGCACATTTAGTTTGTCTGAAGGCTGCTGACGGATAAAAGTCACTGACTTCGTGAATTTCGGTCATCTTAACTTGCCAGGTACATAGTAGGGAACATAATATTTTAGTGGCTGGTGAAATATATCCTCAGCAATTCATCAGTCCCCCTTGGCTTTCCCTTCATATGAAGCTGGCTGCATTTGAATTCTAACCACATCTCTTAGCTAAGCGACTCTTCCATTATTACTCCCATTTCTAGCGGGTTAAAACCATGATAAATGCCTCCAGTGCTTACATACCTCTTCTGATTTTTTCTTTTTTTTCGCATTTAAAGTACTTTAATAAACTCATGTTTCTGTTGGACAGTCAAGCGTTGTTATGCTGCGTTTCTCCTCTAGTCCGCCTTGGTCCGCGTCACGCACACGGCGCTGTACATGCTCACTTTTTTCATCTACCCAGGCCAAGTGGTTGACGCATGCACACAACCATCATTTGTAGTTTCACTCCTGCCCGATAGGTAGCGCCAAAGCGCTGACGCACCAGAATTTTCACCAGCGAAGAAATGGCGGACTTCTTGACAAGGTTTCTCTTCAAATAGAGCTCATTTCTGCTGTTTGACTTCCCGGTTTTCACTCTTTTTCCACGAAGATGCTGCTGCCTCTAGCGAGACACTGCCTGCTGACTGACTGGAAAGCTCTAGTGGGCGGGGCACTTCTAAACTCCGCGAGGATGACAGCCATGCATGTTGTTCGTGTGCGCGCTTGCGGAAAGTCATCGCTTCATATATTTTTCTTAAATTCCTATCGCCTTCTTGGCATGGCGGTAAATTTTCTGGCGAGGCGGCCTGCCACCAAGAAATGTTACCAGAAGAAACCCTAATTATGTTCAGATATTGTTTTTTCTGTGTTCATGTGTGGTTAGTTTTTGCATTCATTGCCCTCTGTGTTTCCCTGAGCCCCCGTCTTCTGTGTTCATCCCTTGTCTGGTCCTGGGTCTGTGTGCATATCTGTTTACCTAGTATTGTTCCAGCCTCATGTTTCCAATATTTGTAGCCACTTCCCTTTTGTATTAAGATAAGATAAGATAAGCCTTTATTAGTCCCACAATGGGGAAATTCCAGGATTGCAACAGCACAAGGATAGCAACACTCAGAGCAACAATCAGAAGGCAAGAAAAAACAAGAGCAGCTAGTATTACTCTCTGTATTGTGCCCTGCATGTCTATTGTCATGTCTTCTGTGTTCTCCCTGTCTCCCGGTTTGGACTCTCTGGTGGGCCGGACGTTTGACACCGCCTGATGTAGACTTTAAACACACACATAGTTTACATTTACTTACCTCATTTAGTTAATGCATTGTTTTATTCTTCAGTCGTGATACAGTGTTTTACTCTGGTATGTCCTTTCATTTTTACTACTGTTTCACTTTAGTACATTAATTTATTTTCTCACAGTTGCTACTTCTTTCTTGTGAATTTGCTGCTTTTGTCTCATAAATTTGACTTTGTTTCATTTAAATTTGTCTTTGTCATAGATGTGCAACTTTTCTTGTAGAGTTAAAATTTTTCTCATGAAGTTTGAGAGAAATGATGTAGGCTTTTCAGATTGATACAGGAGTTGTATCTAATACACATCTTGGATGACTTACACCAGGGACGGGCAACTTTAGTAGTAGTGAGGGCCACAAATTTTTTTCATCACTTCTCCAGGGCCAGATTTGCATGTAAACCTTGGGGGGTATTTTCTTCAAAGTCAAAAGTTTCGCAGTTCAGTTTTATGAAAATGCAAATCAAAGTAAAAGATGCTCAGTGTTTTATCATATTAGAATTAAAATTTTTGATAAAATTATATTGTGACCTAATTTTAAAAACTCTTATCAAAATGATGAGCAAAGAGAAATTCCAGACAGTAATTAACAAAAAAGCCAAGAAGAAAAAGAAATATGACAATGAAGAAAAATGTTTTTAGAATATTAGAATCAAATCAAAGCTTTATTTATATGGCACTTTTTATACAAAAAGATGCAACACAAAGTGCTTCACACATTGAAATAAAACACACACACAAAGAAACGCTTGTCAGTATAAATCTTAAGGCTTATGGCGGGCACCGAGGATCCAAGTGTGGAAACGCCATCACTAGGGAGCCATCACCAGCAGAGAAAGTGCCAAGTCTACGGCTACAGGAACACCACCTCTGAGACCACCCAAGTCCAACCTGAGGGGTCGACACCGCAGGTGTTGTGCCGCAGTGCATGATCTCCTCAGCAGGGTAGACCAGGGCAGTCATAGGCCAGCGCCCTGCAGCCGGGAAACAGACACAATTCCCCGTGGGAGGGCTCCCCATGAAGAAACTTGAGGGTGGGCAGGGTGATTAAAGAAAAATAAAACAGTCACTGATAAATAAGAAGATAATTTGCTGATTAAAGGACTAGACAGTTAAGATGACTAGAAGAATAAAACAACACTTAAATACAGTCAGACATATACAGTGGGGAAAAAAAGTATTTAGTCAGTCACCAATTGTGCAAGTTCTCCCACTTAAAAGATGAGAGAGTTCTCCAATTTTCATCATAGGTATACCTCAACTATGAGAGACAAAATGAGGAAAAAAAAAATCCAGAAAATCACATTGAAGGATTTTCAATGAATTAATTGGTAAATTCCTTGGTAAAATAAGTATTTGGTCAATAACAAAAGTTCACCTCAATACTTTGTTATACCCTTTGTTGGCAATGACAGAGGTCAAACGTTTTCTGTAAGTCTTCACAAGGTTTTCACACACTGTTGCTGGTATTTTGGCCCATTCCTCCATGCAGATCTCTAGAGCAGTGATGTTTTGGGGCTGTCGCTGGGCAACACGGACTTTCAACTCCCTCCAAAGATTTTCTATGGGGTTGAGATCTGGAGACTGGCTAGGCCATTCCAGGACCTTGAAATGCTTCTTACGAAGCCACTCCTTTGTTGCCCGGGCAGTGTGTTTGGGATCATTGTCATGCTGAAAGACCCAGCCACGTTTCATCTTCAATGCCCTTGCTGATGGAAAGAGGTTTTCACTCAAAATCTCAGGATACATGGCCCCATTCATTCTTTCCTTTACACGGATCAGTCGTCCTGGTCCCTTTGCAGAAAAACAGCCCCAAAGTATGATGTTTTCACCCCCATGCTTCACAGTAGGTATGGTGTTCTTTCTCCTCCAAACACGACAAGTTGAGTTTTTACCAAAAAGTTCTATTTTTTTTTCCACAATATTTTTATTGAACCTTTTTTCAACAAACATGACACCAACAATCAAACCCCAACACTAAAAGAAACCAAAAAAAAAAACAAATATTCCAAAAACACCATCAACCATTAACAAAACAAGTCAAACAATGCTCCTCTGTTTAGCCTAGGTAATCCATTGCATAAGTATACATATTATACATTCACCAATTTGGAAATTACAAGGTCCACACACATCATTCACCTTCTTCTTCAGTAGTTATGTTTAGTTTCTTTACATAATCAATGAAAGGTCTCCATATATTCTCAAACACATTTTCCTTTGATTTCAATATGTATGTTATTCTTTCTAGTGGAAGGTTTGTTAACATCTGTCTTAACCACTGAGTCACATCTGGTCTATGAGTCTTTTTCCACAGCAGTGCAATACATTTTTTGGCGTTAAGCAAACTGAGGTCTATGAATGTTCTTTCACTCTTATTAAAGTTATGCTTTTCTGGATACAGACCCAACAAAAACAATTTAGGATTCAATATGAGTTGTTTTGAAATTATTTTTTCAATTGTTACCCTCACCTCTTCCCAAAACATTCTAATTTTTCTACATTCCCAAAAACAATGAAATAGAGTTCCTTTACTTTCCACGCATTTTGTGCACGTATCTGGTATGTTTTTGTTATATCTATTTAACTCCACCGGTGTAACATACATCCGCATTAACCATTTAAAATGTATCAATTTAAGACGTACATTTATTGATTTGGTTTGAGCTTCTGTGCAAGCCAATTCCCATTGTTCCTCTGAAATTTCAATTTGTAGGTCTTCTTTCCAGTAATTCATTCTTTTCTGTGAGTTTTCACTTGAGGATAATATCAGTGAGTTATAGAACTCTGAAATAATACCCTTTCTCTTACTATTTTTCGTCAAAATTTTTTCCAAGTATGAATAGGTAGGACGGGTGAGAGCATTATTTTGATTTGATCGAATGAAATTCCTAAGCTGAAGATATTTTAAAAAAATGTGTTCTATTAAGATTAAATTTAGCCCTCAGTTCTTCAAAAGACATTATGTTGTCTGAACATGCTAAATATAAGTCTTGAATCTTTTGAATCCCTTTTAAATTCCATAATTTAAATACAGCATCCGCTCTCCCTGGTGTAAAATATTGATTACCCCATATTGGGCTAAATTGTGACAATAAGTGCGGTTCTTTTAAATATTTTTTGATTTCATACCATATTTTGATCATATGCTTTACAATTGGATTTTTAACTTGTTTCAGTAATTTTTTAGCCGAGTCTGAGTATATGAATAAGGGAAGAGGTAAAGGTAAATTGTATGATTCCATCTCCGTCCAGTGAGGGAGATCATTTGATGAAAAATAATATGTCATAGACCTCAGTTGTGCTGACCAGTAATACAACATAAAGTTTGGACATTTCAGACCTCCACGATCAAATGGCAAATATAGTAAGGACAGACGTAATCTAGCCTTCCTATTGTTCCATATAAATTCCACTAACTTTTTTTTAATTCTTGAGAATAGATCTGAAGGTGGTGGTAAAGGAATGTATTGAAATAAATATAGTATTTTGGGTAAGATATTACTTTTAAGTATATTAATTCTCCCGATCATCGACATTGGCAGTGACATCCATCTCTGAAGCAGCTCATTAATATCTGTCATTAAGGCTTCATAGTTGATACTAGCAGCTGATTCTAACTTAGGCACAATTTGAATTCCTAAGTATTTAAACTGATTTACAACATTGAATTGATTTACCTCAGGAGCTGGATGCTTTCTCTGGGTCTCATTTAGCATTAATATTGAAGATTTATTTTTATTTATTTTATATCCTGATATTTCCCCAAAGTTCTTTATTATATTTAACAAGGTCGGAATTGATTTTTTAAGATTTGACATAAACAAAATTATGTCATCAGCATACAGGGAGATTTTATGTTCTATTGGTCCTACTTTAATTCCATATATTTGTGGATGTAAACGCACTGCCATCGCCAAAGGTTCAGTTGCCATAGTAAACAGTAAAGGCGAAAGTGGGCAGCCTTGTCGACAACCTCTATTAATTTTTATTGATTTTGAGATATTGCTATTTGTTAGGATTTCTGCTGTAGCATTATTGTATATTATCTGAACCCATTTTATGAAATTCTTTCCAAGTCCAAACCTTTGTAAAACTTCAAAAAGAAAGGGCCATTCGACCCTATCAAAGGCCTTTTCAGCATCCAATGATAGGAGAGCTGTATCCGGTGCTTCTTTATTAGAATAAATTATATTAAATAATCTTCTTACATTATGGAAGCCTTGTCTTCCCATTATAAAGCCATTCTGATCTCGGTTAATTATATTTGGTAATATTTCTTGTAGTCGTCTTGCTAAAATTTTACAGATTATCTTAAGGTCTGCATTTAATAGGCTTATTGGTCTCATGTTTTCACATTTATTCGAAGGTTTACCTGGTTTTGGCAACAGTATAATTAAGACATTATTTATATATGGCGGTAATTTACTATTTTGAAATGCTTCTAAAACCATTTCCAAAAATGGTTTTATTAATTTATTCTTAAATTTTTTATAGAGGTCAACTGGAAGACCGTCAGGTCCCGCACTTTTTCCTGATTTCATATTATCAATGGCTAGCCCAACTTCTTCTTGACTAATTTTTGACTCCAGTATCTCCCTCTTTTCATTTGGAATACATGGTATAGATAATCCGTCCAAAAACCCATTTAGTTTTGTTAAGTCAGTTTCATTTTTTGTATCATATAGTTTTTCATAATAATCTCTAAAGGCACTGTTAATTTCTAAAGGATCTACGACTGCCTGTCCGTTACTTATAATACTGGTAATTGGTGTTTTAAATTCTAATTGTTTAATCTGCCATGCCAATAATTTTCCTGATTTTTCACCTTGTTCATAAAAGGTTTGCTTCAATCTTAGAAGACTCGAGGCAGCTCTATTTGCTGATTTTTTGTCATATTCAGCTCTCAGAATCAGTAATTCATTCTCTAATTTGGGATTACTTCCTGCATACACTTTTTCTTGAAGAATTTTTATTTTACGTTCCAATTGGACTCTCTCCTCTCGAGTCTTCCTAGATTTTGAACCTGTATAACTAATAATATGCCCCCTAATAAAAGCTTTGAAAGCTTCCCACTTTATACATGCTGATGTTTGTGTAGTGTTGATATCAAAGAACTCATCTATCTGTTTTTCTATGTACTTAACAAATTCCTCATCTTGAAGCCATTTATGCTGAAATTGCCACCTACCAGGAACCTTTGTCAATTTCTTATCTACATATATTATACAGCAGGGTGCATGATCAGAAATCACAATGTTATCATAGAAACAATTTGAATCTTGGACCTTAATTCCATAGAGATCAAAAAATAGTCAATACGTGAAAATGTCTTGTAGGTGTTAGAATAACAAGAATAGGCTTTGACTTGTGGTTTCATTTCTCTCCATATATCTAGCAATCTCAATTCTTTCATAAAATGATTAATGGTCATCCTACATCCATTGTGCGTACAGTCCTGTCCTGTTGACCTGTCTATACTGGGATTCAATGTACAGTTAAAATCCCCTGCTATTATATATAGCCCTGTGAGTGATGCTAAAGTAAGAAATAAATTAACAAAGAAGCTTTGATCATCTATATTGGGACCGTATATGTTCACCAGATTTATATTTTCTAATAACAAAGATCCTTGGATGATTAGATATCTTCCCAATTTATCTCCAATTACATTTTTCACTTGAAATGGGACTGATTTATGTATGAGAGTCATAACTCCCCTGGCTCGGGATGAAAACGATGAGGTGAACACACTTCCCTGCCATTTCCTCCTTATTCTTTTTACATCCTCCTCTATTAGAAGAGTTTCTTGTAAAAACACAATTTTTGAACCTATGTCTTTTATTTTATTCAAAACTTGTTTAAGTTTTTTTAGGTTTTGTAGACCTCTGCAATTCCATGATGTTAAATTAAGCTTAACGCTTTGGTCTATGATCAATAAAGAGTTTGAGATTACCTTGCAATATAAACATGCTCATACAGAGAAGCAAAAACATGGAGGGTTGAACATTCATCCCACAGACTACACACAAACAAATTCCCCCTCCCTACATTCGTGGTAATCCCCCCAAAATCAAAAAAAAAAATTCCGTCTCCCGTTATAGCCTGAATCTGCTCCTCCCCCGTGAGGATCAGTCAAACCACTCACTCTTTCCTCCTCTCAATCACCCTGACTCTGCTACTTTTAATGACATGACAATAACTCTCTTCTGTAGTTTTTCCAATTTAACTCCAAAATTTTATAGCAACTTTGTACATCATAGCCTTTTTTTTTTTTTAATATATCATACCATCTATATTTTGTAGACATGCTATATATTTCAAATCAATCAGATACTTGAACACTTGCTTAAATATTCTACCTTTTATATCTTGTTCTTGCTTCATGCTTGGCTCTCGCCAGTCTCTCCTTGGATCTGCTTAATGAGTTCCTGCGTCTCCTGAGGGGACTTAAAGACTTGGGTTCTCCCTTTATACGTGACCAGCAGTCTTGCAGGATAAATCACCCCGTGACGAATTCCAAGGCTGCGCAGCTCTTTACGGGCGGGGTCAAACTGTTTCCTTAATTGTTGGATTCCTGCGGCCAAGTCTGGGTAGAACCGCACCTGTTGGTCCTGGTATTTAATTTCTCCTTTAGTGCGGGCTGCGCTGGAGACCGTCATCTTGTCCCTGTAGTTAAGGAACTTCATTATCAGCGTCCTCGGTGTTGTCTTCTTATCTCTCGATGGGCCTATTCGGTGTGCACTTTCCAAGACGACTGATGACCGTAGATCCGCATTATCCAGCACCTCTGGGATCCACTTCTCCAAAAAGGAACACGCATCCTGTTCCTCCGCCCCCTCCGGAAGGCCCACAAGCCTTAAATTATTCCGTCTAGACCGGGATTCCAAGTCCAAGACGTTTTCTTCCAGATGTTTATTCTTTAATTCCAATGTTTGGACCTTTAATTTCTGCCTGCGTTATTCGCTCCATACAGTCGCTTATTTCTTTTCTCATAGCTTCAATCGCAGCTATAATCCCATCAAACTTAGACGAAAAGTCTGTTCTCATAGCGCTGATGGCAGCAAGAACCGCATTCGTTCCTTCGGCAGTCACCGCCCCGCCGGTAGCTCCCTCCTCAGCCATGGTCACAGGTGTTTTATCTACTGCGTCACGAGTGTGGAAATCTGTTAACTTGGCTTGTTTCGTCGAATCAGTTTTTCCTCCGCCTGATTTCGCAGCCTTAGTTTTTACCATATCCGCCCCCAAACGCTAGAGCAGGTTTTTGTTCCAATTGGGAGAGTTTTAGCCAACTTTTTTATCATTAGGAGCAGAGCAGAGTGAAGCACACCCTTCTAAAGCCACATTTCCACTATATAGTTCTGCGCTACTCTTTTCTTTTCTTTTTTACTTGTTTCTCCCGCGGCTGCGCCTCCATCACAACCGCGGAAAGCCGAGAATTGCTGGGGTGGGCGGGATCGAGGTGGCGCTACACTGCTGACGTATAAAGGACGAGACTGACTCCTCAACAACACAGAAAAAAATAGCGGATTACGAGCGGAGGATTTCCACGGTTTTTAACACAATGAATGTCTTTAACGAGACAAGAGAATTTTACAGGAGAAGACGACGTGGATTGAGACAACACACTTTGGAGCAGGAGAGGAGAATAGCGGTTGCCCAGGAGGAATCTGAAGCAGCTGCATATGAAGCAGAGATCATTCAGAGATCATTTCATTTGTTCAGTGTTCATGTGCATACATATGTCAAACGTCTTTTTTAAATAAAATGTTGTGCACTTTTAAACTACGTTGCCTCTGTTGTTCAAAACGGTTAAATGTTAACAGACGGTTAATTAAATGCTGAAACACCGGGGTAATTTAAAATTATGCAGAAGCTTAATCCTAAACCCCTTTAACTTACCAAATAAGCGGCCGCCATAACCGGAAGTCAAAAAGTTCTATTTTGGTTTCATCTGACCATATGACATTCTCCCAGTCCTCTTCTGGATAATTCAAATGCTCTCTAGCAAACTTCAGACGGGCCTGAACATGTACTGGCTTAAACAGGGGGACACGTCTGGCACTGCAGGATTTGAGTCCCCGGCGGCGTAGTGTGTTACTGATGTAGCCTTTGTTACTTTGGTCCCAGCTCTCTGCAGGTCATTCACTAGGTCCCCCCGTGTGGTTCTGGGATTTTTGCTCACCGTTCTCGTGACCATTTTGACCTCACGGGGTGAGATTTTGCGTGGAGCCCCAGATCGAGGGAGATTATCAGTGGTCTTGTATGTCTTCCATTTTCTAATAATTGCTCCCACAGTTGATTTTTTCACACCAAGCTGCTTACCTATTGCAGATTCAGTCTTCCCAGCCTGATGCAGGTCTACAATTTTGTTTGTGGTGTCCTTTGACAGCTCTTTGGTCTTGGCCATAGTGGAGTTTGGAGTCTGACTGTTTGAGGTTGTGGACAGGTGTCTTTTATACTGATAATGAGTTCAAACAGGTGCCATTAATACAGGTAACGAGTGGAGGACAGAGGAGCCTCTTAAAGAAGAAGTTACAGGTCTGTGAGAGCCAGAAATCTTGCTTGTTTGCAGGTGACCAAATACTTATTTTACCGAGGAATTTACCAATTAATTCATTAAAAATCCTTCAATGTGATTTTCTGGATTTTTTTTTTTCTCATTTTGTCTCTCATAGTTGAGGTATACCTATGATGAAAATTGGAGACCTCTCTCATCTTTTAAGTGGGAGAACTTGCACAATTGGTGGCTGACTAAATACTTATTTGCCCCACTGTAAGTATTAATAATTCGCAGTAAGATACATAATTGTGACATAAAATACGTTTAAAGTCATAAATTAAGACAAAATAGGAAACTAATCAAAAGCAAGGTTAAAATAGTAGGTCTATTTGAAGAAAATGATCAAAGTAAAAATAGTTTTACTGATAAATATCTACATTTCTGGTTTAAATTAGCCTCGTTTTTTTTGCAAATCTATATTTTATTTTGGTATTAGATGTTCAAGCGTCTACTGATAAATTTGCATCATTTTATTTAAAAATGTATAACTTTTGTTGTACTGGAGTTTTTTCTAAATTAGTGCATTTTTCTGTCGTAAATTTGCCGTTTCTTATATAAATTTGCCTTTCAGTTTGAAACTTGTGATTGTAAATACTCCTCAGTGAAGAGCTGTAGCATTTATTGTTGTCTAAACGCAGCCTAAGGGGCAGCGCGGTGGCGCAGTGGTTAGCGCTGCGGCAGCACAGCAACTCACCCTTGGCCGGGGGATCCTGGGTTCGATCCCAGCCTCCGACCAACAGTGATCTGTGTGGAGTTTGCATGTTCTCCCCGTGTCTGTGTGGGTTTACTCCGGGATTTCTCCAGTTTCCTCCCACATGCCAAAAACGTGCAGGTTAGGTTAACTGGCATCAAAACTGTGGATTCTAAATTGTCCTTAGGTATGAGTGTGAGAGTGAATGGTTGTCTGTCTCTCTGTGTTGGCCCTGCGATGGACTGTCGATCTGTCCAGGGTGTACCCTGCCTCTCGCCCTAAGATGCTGGGATAGGCTCCAGCCCCCCTGCGACCCGAAAAGGACTAAGCAGAAGAAGATGGATGGATGGATGGATAAACGCAGCCTACTTTACATTTACTGCTGTTGACAGTTTGTTAATGCGGCCTCAGCGTGCAACACATACATACCTTAGAAGACTTACTCAGGGGCATACTGCTCCCTCTATCTCTGGCTCCCTCACTCTTGCTCACCACTCGATTAGAGCTCCCTCTGCTGGCGGACTCTATAACTGCATTTAAGAATGCCATTCCAAATACATGTGCGTTCAAACGTGATATAAATAATTGATTTTTGGAAATGGACTGGCGGGCTACAGTGGATGACGTCGGGGGCCGTTAAGATAAGATAAGATAAGCCTTTATTAGTCCCACAATGGGGAAATTCCAGGATTGCAACAGCACAGGGATAGCAACACTCAGAGCAACAATCAGAAGGCAAGAAAAAACAAGAGCAGCTAGTATACATATGTACATATTAATATATATATATAGACACACAGTGCGGAGCATTGTGGTTGGTGGATGTGCAGCAGAAAGTCTAAGCTCTCTCTCCGCGGATGCGGCGGGCCAGCTGGATGTCTTTGGGCATGATGGTGACCCTCTTGGCGTGGATGGCGCACAGGTTGGTGTCCTCGAAGAGACCCACCAGGTAGGCTTTGCTGGCCTCCTGCAGAGCCATGACGGCGGAGCTCTGGAAGTGCAGGTCGGTCTTTGAAGTCCTGAGCGATCTCCCTCACCAGGCGCTGGAAGGGCAGCTTACGGATGAGCAGCTCCGTGGATTTCTGTTAGCGACGGATCTCTCTCAAAGCCACGGTACCGGGCCTGTAACGGTGAGGCTTCTTCACTCCGCCGGTGGCCGGAGCGCTTTTCCGAGCAGCCTTGGTGGCCAGCTGCTTCCTGGGGGCTTTTCGTCCAGTAGATTTACGGGCGGTCTGCTTGGTTCTTGCCATCGCTCTTTATTATTCTGTCTTATATTTCTTGCACGCCGCCTAAACTCCAGCCCGGCACCCGCGTCGTTTTCGCTTCAGTTTCTCCCGGTATGTCGAGTTTCTCCGTTAGCACCGGGTGGCGGTTGAGTGCTAGCTAGCTCTTCCTTGCTGTATCGTCTCCTGCTGTAAACAGAGGCTCTGTCCGCCGACTCGGGAGACCTTTGGGGCGATCTGTGTGTCCGTGATATATATAGAGTAAAAGGTGTGCCGGATCAGAAAGTTATCACCGGATCAGAAAGAAGAAGGAAGATAAAAAGACTCAGAATTGAGCCGCTGTTGCAAAAGGCAGCCAACTCGTGTGGCGCCGAAACCTTCGAAAGGGTTAGTTGGGTTAGTTGCCCATTCTTGACTTACACCCTCACCTAACTATGGGTTTGGGGTCAAAGTTAACATTGCAGTTGCACTATGGTAAATGGCAAGTGCTACATTTACTATTACTATGAAATGAGTAAAGCTAGGGCGACCAAACCTGGTACACAGGTTCACTTTGAAATCCTGACCACTGGCTATGGGTTTGGGGTCAAAAGGTCACAGGTCAAGGTTAACATTCGCTATGCCTTATTACTATACAATGAGTAAAATTAGGGTCACCAAACCTGGTACAGGTTCACCCTGTGACCCTGAAGTGTGACTGTGGTTTTGGGATCGCAAGGTCAAAGGTCAACATCAAAATGCCTTGTAAAGTACTGTATATCTCAAGAACAAAGAAAGCTAGGGTCACCAAACCTGGTACACAGGTTCACTCAGAGACCATAACCTCTGACTACAGGTTTGGGGTCGAAGGTCAAGGTTGGCACTCCCTATGATCTCTTACTATAGAACATGTAAATTTCTGTAGGGTCACCATACTTGTGCCACGGGTTCACCTCGGATGCTGCCATTGTCTCCCTGGGCAAGACACTTTACCCTCCTTGCCTCCAGTGTCCATGACAATGGGCATGAATGTGTATAAATGTTCGGTAGTGGTCGGGGAGGCCGTTGGTGCGGATTGGCAGCCATGTTTTCGACAGGCTGCCCCAGAACAGCCATGGCTACAGTAGTAGCTTACCACTATCAGTGTCTATGGAGTGAATGAGTAATGTATTCACTGTAAAGCATCTTTGAGTGTCTGAAAAGTGATATATAAATCTGATGCATTATTATTATTATTGTCATCCTGCCCTACAATTATGGGTTGTATACTTTTGTATATTCATGGATGACAGGCTTATGATTTGGTTCTGCCACAGTAATTATATTGAAAAGCTGAAAACTGCTCTCTGTCAGTAAGTATTGGGATTGTCAAAGAAAATGGAAGCGGGAGATATTGCCCTTGCTTCAGAGTGCTCTTGTTTCCTCATAAATTTGCTACATTTTCTTGTAAATTTGCTCTTTTTTTTCCCCTTACAAATTTGTGACTTTTTTTTCCGTGTAAATTTGCAATGTTCATATAGAAACTGGTTACATTTTTGTTCTATGTAATGGTCTATTTTTTCTGCTGTTCTGAACAATGATCAATTTTTTTTTTAATGTTTTTGTTTGGAAGGAAGTATATTCAGACAAAACATTTCTATTACTCGTCCTAACCCCATTAATTGCATAGATTGTTAAATGAGGATGACAGCGGTGGGCGCACGTGCCATTTTGTGTAGCGTCTTTGTTTTTTTGTCTGTTGCAGCGATTGTATGAAAAGTTGTTCTTTGCTTGTTTCCGCCTCTATTTAACCCTCAGGAACCTTTGGGCACATTTTACATGCTTTCCATTCTTAACTTTTGGATAAGTTTGGCTGTGTTAATGCATATGGGATGAATTTTGGCAAGACTGTTTATTTTGTTAATCTTGTTATTTCCAGCTCAGCTCCTACAGTAAGTCTAAAATAGACTGTGTACAAGCAATTGTCACACTCATACTGTTAAACGCAAAAACTGCCGTTGACACCCATTCAAACTGCAGTTTTTGATCTCACTGCTATTAAAGCACAATATGTGCATTTTATTATATCCGGGTGTCAGTCTGGACATTTGCCTTGGAATTGATCATTTTTATTACTGTCCACCAGATGGTGCCATATTTACTATATTTGGCATTAGGGGTGTGCCATATCGTATCGTTCACGATAATACCGGTTTAAATTTTCATACCGGTGTAAAAATGAATATCGCAATATTTAGGGTCTGCTGCGTGACAGCATCACACTGTTACACTGCCGACGGAAGATGCGCGGCAGCATAGAAATGACGAAACAAACATGGCGCAGGAAAGCTACAGCTCCAAAGTCAGACGGTCTATATCCAGTTGAGTGGAAATATTTAAGTTTCACTTTCTGTTTCAGACTGCTGTCATGTTAAAAAAACGGTGCAGCAGTGCGGATAATCTGCCTGCATTTTTTCCCGCATGTCTACAACACCGCTGGAGCGGTATTAACGTTGGATGATGTGCCGCTCGAAGTGGCTGTAGTATCTCAGTTCCATTTTGGCAGCTTCTTGTTGATTTTATTCAACCACCCCAAGAGAGAAGGGAAAAAAACCATCCATTCAGTGTAACGAGAGCCAAAAAGCCCCAGGACAGGTCCGTGCAACGAGAGTAATGCAGGTAAAGTGATTCAGCATAAAACCCAACATCTGTGTGCAGTGTAAAACCTGACATCTGTGTGCAGTGTATCAGCAGAATGCCGCTACTTGTATGGACTCTCTAGTTAGATATTGTACATGCAAGGTTAAAAAAACCATCATTTTAAAATGCTAAAACACATTTCAACTTATAAGAATACACACAGTTGGAAGTTGTAAATGTTATTTATTTGTTGGCTGTGTTTGTTGTTTGTGCTGAGGTGATAGTGGGAGCTGGACAGCTGTCTCTTCTGTTGAGTTAAAGTCCACCTGTGAGATAAAAGGAGTTTAACATTATTCTGTCGTGTATTTAAATTGCTAGGTAAAACTGTGGTAAAGAGCTAATGCTAACATTTAAGATAATTGAGTGAAACAAAACCACTTACCTCTAGTGATATTATGCTCGACACCGCCCACTCAACACTGACTCAAGCAATATAACGCGGAAGTGTCATGAGCAGAGTGTCTAGCACTGTGTCAACATGCCCACAGTCACGTGACCGTAGCAAGCGAGGCCTCGTTATGTTGGTCACATCACGTGACTTGAGGGCTCGCGGGAAGTTTGAGAGGGAATTAGGTTTTTTTTGTTTGTTTGTTTGCTTTGTATTGTTTGTTCCTGCCATCCAATTTTGAATAGACCTCAGATGGTTGAGGTTTTTCAACTCTAATCAGGGATGGCAATTTTCCGCCGATCCGCGGATTTCCGCGGATTTATTTTCAAATTGATCATTTCTGTGAATCGTCTAAATCTGTTGAGAAAATTTTAGGGGGGGTAAGGTACCTTATTGTTACCGATTTTAGCGAAAATCAACACGATTACATAAGCGCTCGGCGCTTCCCCGGAAGTCGTCTCCCGCGATAACCCGGATGTGTTGTGTTCAAGCTACTGCTGTATTGCAGTAGCTTGACAGCCCTGCGATTGGATAGTTGCAAACGATTGGACCAATCAAATGGCTCGTTGTATGTTTTTTCAAAAATTCATGGCGGTGTGTTCTCAGGGATGTGATTTTCTGCTAATTCGCCGAATTCCGCTATATTTTATCTTCCAGGAAGATAAAGTACGTTAAGTACGTTAGCGGCTTGTGGTCCACGAACGCAGTGAAGGTGCGCCCTTTCAGGCAGGACTGGAAGTGGCATATGGCCAGGTGGAGAGCCATTAACTCTCTGTTACTGGCGGCGTACAACGGCTGTATAAGCTGGGCTGCGCGGGGGAGGAAACGGTAATAAAAGTTAACCATCCCCTTTTATGATTCCAAACAGTTTGAAATTGACAGTGCACAGTGGACATTGATTCATAACTTTTGAATATTTCTAAGACTTGGCTACATCAGTGATTGTGCAAAATGAACTGCTCAAGTCTCAATGGAGATTGAAACTGGTGATCTGAAATGAATGCTGAAATTATAAAAAGTAATGGTATGTTGTAATTTTATTTCTATTATGGAATAGATAAAATTAACTGATTTTGATTTGATCAAGTGTTAAAGCATGTGATGGATAATGCTTGTTGGAATATTTTAGGAATGCTATCTTCTTGGAACATAAGTCAATATTATACAGTAATAAGTGGCATTCAGCTGTTTGTTTTATGTCATTTAAGCACAGTTCTGGTACTTAAAAATCATAAAAACCCAGGGGTTTCGGGGGGCTTTGCCCCCCTTGCTCCCCCCCCAACGGGGCTCTGCTGGGTGTCCCCCAGACCCCCTGCTGAATTTTCAGATAATTTCCCCAACCCCAAATCACATCCCTGGCTCGTGTTGGAATTCTGAGCCTTTGGTATTGTTTTCAGTGGAATTATGAGATTTTTATCGAAGGATCAGGAGTCATCAGTGCTAGAAATAGACAAAAGTGTCAAAAATAAATTCCGATGGAATTGGCTTGAGAGAAAAGTGACGGTAAAGGTGAAAATTGGCTCAGAGTTCGACGAGGTAACAGAAACACTTGGACAATTTCTGAAGAAACCAGAAAAGGAGATGAAGTTCAAAGTACAGAGACTGACACAGCTTGCTGCCAAAAGGAAGAAAGTTTCACATTAGAAGTGACTTGGTGACCAGTGTAAATAGTGTAATAAACTCTTATAGAACTGTTAAATATGTTGGACTAAAGACAGTGAGACAACATTGAAGAAAAAGTAAGTTAACTTTTCATTAAATTTAATGATTTATCTAAGTCTAGTATTTCATTTTTTTTTTTTATCATTTTTTTCAGTCTAAATTACTTCTGTTTTACTGAAAACCTCCCAGCTTCAGGGGGGCTGTGCCCCCCCGGCCCCCCCATAAGTCAGTCGACCAAATTAGATTTCAGCTGAAATCAGAATTTCCTGTTGCCATCCCTGTCTAATGCAGTTTTTACAGTCACCAGATGGCAGTCTTTATTAGATGTTTCATAACACTGTGTCGCTTATGAAGCAATTGTCTCAAAGTTGCTTGTTGTTTCATGAGGCCTCGGTTTTAACATCACTGCTTACCTCTGCCAACATACTTCCTGCTGTTGTCTCGAGCAAAAGATTCCTTGGGGGCTTGGGCACCTAATAAAGGGTTCCAGGAGGGTAAAAACATGCAGCAGAGGGGGTTTGGTGTCAAATTTAAATGTAAATATTTGTAGATATTATTCATGGGTGTTTATTTATGTTTGAGTTTTGTAAATACTGTGTAGATATTGTCTGTATGCTTAATGAGAGTTTTAAGTCATTGCTGGGGTATATTTAAAGTGTATATATTTGTCGCTATCTGTGAATAATGGTATGCTCCAATCGGGTTAATTACCTCACTGGGTATATAAGCAGTCAGTCTTCATTTGTATGTTGTTGGGTGTTGGTTGGTCTAGACTGGAGTTGGTTGGTTGCACACAGTGTCTGAAATAAATAGAAAAATTACTTGCTGCAAACTTCTGAAGTCAGGCTCTTCTTTTAAAATGCACCTTGACTGCTCGAGCCATATGACATGCAGTAAAGATGTATATCGTTTTCTTGTAATATTTGATACAGAACTAAAAATTATTTAAACTGCTAAGTCTGAGCTGCTGTTCATAAATTGGAGAAATAAGTTTTTGTTTTGTTTTTCCTGAATATGTTGAAGGTACCGAAAGCCAGTTTAGAAAGCTTGGGATCAGTCCACCAAGGTCTCCGCCTTTGACCGCCACCTAATCCACATAGCACCGGACCCCCATGATCCCTCCTGCAGGTGGTGAACCCACTGGAGGGCGGACCCATGTAACTCCTTCGGGCTGAGCCCGGCCGGGTCCCATGGGTGGAAACCCGGCCACCAGACGCTAGCCTTCGAGCCCCTCCCCCAGGCCTGGCTCCAGGGTGGGGCCCCGGTAACCCCATACCGGGCGGGGTACACTGAATCCTTGATATACAATTTATCATGAGAGTCTGTTGGATCGTTCTTAGTCTGGCCCTTCACCCAGGACCAGTTTGTCTTGGGAGACCCTATCAGAGGCAAACTGCCCCCGGACAACATAGCTCCTGGGATCACTGGGGCACCCAAACCCCCCCACCACGATAAGGTGACGATCCATGAGGAGGAATACTTCGAGGATCTCCTCAATCCCACTGATACGCCTTCCACAGAGGAAGCAGGGTTTGGGGACAAGGGGGATGACTCGCCTATCACAGGGGCTGAGGTCGCCAAGGTGGTTAAAAATCTCCTTGGTGGCCGGGCCCCGGGGGTGGACGAGATTCGCCCTGAGTACCTCAAGGCCCTGGATGTTGTTGGGTTGTCATGGTTGACACGCCTCTGCAACATTGCGTGGAGGTTGGGGGCAGTGCCTTTGGCATGGCAAACCGGGGTGGTGGTTCCTCTCTTCAAAAAAGGGGACCGGAGGGTGTGCTCCAACTTTAGAGGGATCACACTCCTCAGCCTCCCTGGGAAGGTCTATGCCAAGGTACTGGAGAGGAGAGTCCGGCCGTTGGTCGAACCTCGGATTCAGGAGGAGCAATGTGGTTTTCGTCCTGGCCGTGGCACATCGGACCAGCTCTTTACCCTCTCGAGAATTCTTGAGGGTTCGTGGGAGTTTGCCCAACCAGTTTACATGTGTTTTGTGGACTTGGAGAAGGCATTTGACTGCGTCCCTCGTGGATTTTTGTGGGGGGTGCTTCGGGAGTATGGGGTATCGGGCTTGTTGTTACGAGCTATTCGGTCTCTGTACGACCGTTGTGAGAGTTTGGTTCGTATTGCCAACACTCGGTCGGAGTCCTCCCCAGTGAGAGTTGGACTCCGCCAGGGCTGCCCTTTGTCACCGATCCTGCTCATAATTTTTATGGACAGGATTTCTAGGCGCAGCCAGGGAATGGAGGGTGTCATGCTTGGTGACCACAGGATCTCATCTCTGTTGTTTGCAGATGATGTTGTCCTGTTGGCTTCATCCAGCAATGACCTACAGCTCTTGCTGGGACGGTTCGCCGCTGAGTGTGAAGCGGCTGGGATGAGAATCAGCACCTCCAAGTCCGAGTCCATGGTCCTCAGCCGGAAAAAGGTGGATTGCCCTCTCTGGGTTGGGGACAGGCTCCTGCCCCAAGTGGAGGAGTTTAAGTATCTTGGGGTCTTGTTCACGAGTGAGGGGAAAATGGAGCGAGAGATCGACAGACGGATTGGAGCAGCATCTGCAGTGATG